>JAPXFQ010001658.1:0-600000 GCA_028564705.1 Apricaphanius iberus
TTCTGTCCACGTTCTTGTTCAAGGTGCACCACCAACAAATACTTGATTCCCAACCTGCTGAGATCTGATTAACCAATTTATATTCGTCTGGAACACCTCTAGGAACTCCAATGGCATCAATATAAGTTGGATCATCTTCATGGCCTATGTCCCTCTTTCTAACATGATTATTCAAAGTGAGAAGAGTCTGGTCTCCTGTGGGATCATAAGTAAATATTGCTACTGGCATAATTAATGTAACAGGTGCACACAATCCTGTCCAATTACTAGGTAAAATGGAGCGGAGGATTTTTCCTCCACACCACCACCAGATATCAGCACGAGCCTGAAAAGATTTAAGAAAAGTTTGGATTGAATTGCAATATGTAATGTTGACTGAACCCACTAGTTTATTTCCAGGCTTACCATTTTTGAAACAAGTAAAATTATTTTGAGCAACATTACTATCAAAGAAGGGTGGGGTAGCTCTGTTATCAGCTACAGGGCATAATTTTTCCCAGTTACTACAATCTTTTACTGGATTTTCACTAGACAGCAGGGAAACCAGACAAGTTGTGTTGAGCTCAAAAGGTGCAGGGACCACCTTGAGAATAGGTCTGGCTCCCATGCACACAACACAGTCCTGCCTCGCTTATTGTCCTGCATGTTCTACCATAAGCAACCAATTATTAGTGGAGCTTCCCACACCTGTCATCATTTCAAAGTAATCGTCCACAGATGGTTCTTCTTTAATTATACTACCTCTTGCTGCTGAGGCCTGATTTTGACTTACCGAGGTGGAAACATTAAGAGAGTCTTGACATATAATATAATATAATTATATATATATATATATATATATATATATATATATATATATATATATATATATATATATATATATATATATATAGATACATATAATAGGAAATTGAACATCTTTTCCCCCTTTATAAACCCAAATTATAAAGAGAGTACAACCTTGCCCATTCTGGAGATGTTTTAAGGGGAGGAGATCACTTTTAGTTAAATTAACAGTAAGAAGTAATTTATCTGCAACCTTATCCAATTTAAACAAAGAACGCATGTGTTTTGCAAAAGCTGTAGTGGTGTACCTTCTCCAGTCATATCCTAGGGGATCAGCAATTAAAGTGGACCAACTAGTATCTTTTTGATCATTTGTTATGTACCACAAGGGGTAGGTTTTATATTTACTTGCTTGTTGTCCCTTATAAACTAAGGTAATTAAGGGAATAGTAATCACTGCAGATCGTCCTTTTGGTATGCAAAATTGAGAAAATCCATGATGTGCCTCGGAAGTGCCACACCGTGAAGAGGGAGATGATTTAGCCATTAAGTTTCTTCTCGGTCTAATTGAGTGAACTCCAACCTGTGTTTGATTTGTAGAACTATTATAGAGCCATTCACCACAACAGTAAAAGATAATATTGACCAATAACACCATGCAAAAACCTGTGGCGCACAGCACCTTCTTATTTTCCCAAAGATGCATATTTTCTGTCGGTGGTGTGATCCTATGTTTATTTTAAAAAAGGAAGGGTGTCTGTTTTCCTTTATCTTTACCTTTAAGCAATATTTTTATTTTATTAATTTATTTTTATTGTTTTTTTTAACCCAATTCAATATTCTTTTAGTACAAGGCAAACTCTAGCAATTGTCACCAACCCCAAAAACATCTAAAGAAAACCATATCATGAAAAAAGATAATTGAAACAAAGATTTAGTAGTCAAGTCAACCTAATTATGATTTAAACACCCCTTAAAATGTTTTAGCGTATTAATAAAAACTTTTATAAAACCGTAAAAACTGAATATTAAGAAAAAATCCTACAAATTAACTACTTAAAAAGTCTTTGACACTCTCTTAGGCAGTGTCTAACAATCTGCACCTGTAAAATAAAAAATGGTTAAAGAACCTGTAAAAAACCAGAAAAATGATTAATAAATGTTCAGTTTTTATTATTGTATTCTCTAGTCTTCACACTTGTTTATTCCTCTGTCACCAAGCGGCTACAAGTGATGAGATGATTCAGTAGAGAGGGCTCTTTATTTCTTCCAATTTATGCAGATCGCCCTCAATGAAATGACAGCTACTTCATTAACTGAACATTTCCCCCAGTAAACACAAATACACAGACAGGCCCCGCCTCCAATAGCTTCCTTCACCGATTGTGAAGTGGTTAAAACCTGCTGTGTAATGTGTTAGATGTCTTGCAATCTTTTCTCTTCTGTATAATCCCTCTTCGAGAAAAGCAAGCCCAAATTGCTTATCTCGCCCAATTTTGGCACATATAGATCACACTGAATGATCACAGCAACCGGAACCAATCTTCTGGGTGGGCCAAGCCCCGCCTCCCGGCTTCGGCAGTCAACACTGCCTAGTCAGAACCGACACCACCCACTGCAGAGAGATTCTCCCAGGTCAGCAGAGAGCTGCTGCAGGTGAGGGACAGGAGGGGGGGTCGGGGGCAGGAGCACACTGGGACCAGTGAAACCAAGTAGAACCTTTTCCACGCAGCTGGACAGCATGAGTTGTACGAGCAGCAACCTGGAACGGGCCAGACCAGCGGGGCTCCTGCCACTTTCTCTCATACACCTTCAGCCAAACTCGCCCAGCCTCGGAAGCAGACGCCGCAGGTCCCTGCACGTCACGGGGAGCCGGAAGGAAGGAGGAGACCAGGCCCTTCAGCTGCTGATGATCACTTCGAGGGTCCGGATCAGGATGCGGTGAAACCTGTGGTTCTCTGCCAGCCCACGGACCAGGGAAAATCCTGCCAGTAAACATCTCATAAGGAGTGAGACCTTTTGTCCTACAGACAGATGATCTAATGGCCATTAGAGCAATAGGGAGAGCATCTAACCAATTAAGCCCCCTCTGAGCTGAAATCTTCGCCAGCTTCAACTTTAAAGTAGAATTAGAACGCTCGATGACACCCTGCAATTGCGGATGATAAACAGTGCCGAACTTGTGGGTTATTCCCATCTGTTCCTCAACCTGTCGGAGATGTTTATTTTTAAAATGTGTGCCATTGTCAGACCTGACCTTAGTCGGAAAGCCATGGCACGGAATCCAGTGGTTAATCAAAGATTTCACCACCGTCTGAGGATCCTCCCGTCTAGCAGGAAAAGCAGAAACCCACGAGGTCAGTGGATCAATCATCACTAAGAGGTAACGGAAACCTCTAACAGGGGTCACCATATCTGTATAATCGATCACGATCTCCTCGCCAGGCCTGCACAAGTCCTGGAAGGCTCCCATTTCTGGCTTGATAGTAGGCTTAGGATTAAATTGACCACACACCACACATTCACTCAAAAAACGCTTAATCAAATGTGGCAGGAAGGGATGCCACCAAAAACAAAGATTACGTTTCATCTGAGTATATGACACATGTGCGACCCCATGAGCCTCCTGAAAAAGGGTGGGTTTTAACGCGGCAGGTAAAACCAAACGGCCATCAGGCCCACGCCAAAAACCATCAGAAAAAACAGCACCTCTATCCTTCCACACAGTCATCTCCTGTGACGCAGCAGCCTGCTGTGCCAACTGCACTTCCTCAGCAAAACTGTCTGACACTTCCTGTGCTGACGTGACAATCAGCTGCGTGTGGACATGTGACAGGTAACCCGCGGCCCCTTTTGCAGCCAAATCTGCCGCAGCATTTCCCCGCGCGTCAACAGTGTCAGCCTTGCTGTGACCCTTACACTTAAGAACAGCGAGGTTAGCTGGTAACATTACAACATCCAAAAGCTCCATAATGTCTGCATGATGCTGTATAGGCTTACCAGTAGTGGTAACAAAACCTGCTCTTTTCCACTGTGGTAATTCATAATGTATGACAGAAAACCCGTAGTTCGAATCAGTGTAGATCGTTACATCTTTATCTATGCCCCATTTGCATGCTTCAATAAGAGCCCTTATCTCAGCACGCTGTGCGCTCTGCTTGCCGTCCAGCTTCCCTGAAACGACAGTCTGTAGTGAATCCCCATTTTGCTCAACAACTGCAAAACCTGATCTTAACTGCCCTTGCGAATCTCTAAAACAGCAACCATCTGTATAGAGCACAAAACCTGTAGGCAAGGGATCAGATCGCAAATCAGGACGTATCTTTTGAGCAACCTGACGCAGTCATGCTCCTCCCCAGAGGTTGTGATTTGGTCAGCCATGTTTATTCCTTCATGCGTAAAAATAATGTTCGGTGCTTCCAAAACTCTGCTAATTCGCTGTTGACGCAAAGTTGAAAGAGTAAACATCTCAGAATTAACCAATGCCATGACTGCAGTAGATGTCAAAATATGAAGTGGATAACCCCTGACAATGTGTGATGTTTTTTCCACTAGATGAGCAATACCTGCTGCATGTCTCGTGCAAGGCGGCTGTCTCATTTCAATAGCTTGCAGCTTTATGCTAAGATACATAAGAATGTGTCTCTGACCTCCTTTTTTCTGAAACAAAATCCCATTAACCACCCCATCTGTCTCTGATGTGTTAAGAAAAAATGGACATGTATAGTCAGGAGTGGCTAAATCAGCTGCTTGTGCTAGAGCCTGTTTCAACTTAATAAATGCCTCCTCAGCTGGTATGTCCCATTCTAATTTAGCATGCAGATTTTTCATACCATGAGCATTTACAAGCGCTCTGAGTGGTGTAGTGTTCGTGTTCGTGTAATTAGGCACATAATGTCTGGAAAAATTTGTCAGTCCCAGAAATGACAGCATTGATTTAACAGTGAGAGGTTTAGAATGAGCCAAAATAGCATTTTTGTGGGTGTCAGTCAGTCCAGCGCCTTGAGCTGTCACCCTCCGCCCCAGGAACTGGACTTCCTGCCTGACCAACTGAAGCTTATCGCGGGAGACCTTGAATCCCTCTTTTCCCAAATGTTGCAACACAACTAGAGTAGCTTCTATGCACGTTTCAACAGTAGGGGACGCTAAAAGCAAATCATCCACATACTGGGTCAGAACACAGCCTGGAGGGAGCTGTACAGTGCTTAATGACTGCTTCAAAACCTGATTAAACAAACCTGGACTCAAAGCGAAACCCTGCGGAAGCCTACTATAACGTAGCTTCCTTCCTCTGAATGTAAATGAAAAAACATCCCTGACAGAAGGATGGAGGGGTAAACAGACAAACGCATTAGCCAAATCTATGCAGGTAAACCATTTTAAATCAGGAGTAAGGGATGCCAGAGCTGTATACGGATTAGGTGTAGCAATGGGAGGGGTTTTGAGGGCCTCATTGACAGCACGCAAATCATGTGCCATTCTGTATTTACCAGTACCTTGTTTTTCCACAGGAAGAATAGGGGTGTTATATAGAGAATTTGATGGTTCTAAAACTCCTACTTCAAGTAAACCTGCAATAGTGTCTCCAATACCTTCCTCAGCCTGAGGTTTATGTGGATACTGCGGACGCCAAATTGGATCAGAATTTTTCATCTCAAATGCGATGGGTGTGGTTTGCACTAGACCGACATCAGTGGGACCATCTGACCACAATGAGTCAGGCACGACCTTTAAGGCCTCCACTGCATCAGGATGATCTGTTTTTTCTCTGCCATGATTTCTAGAAAGCTGCAAATGTTCCAAAATGGTAGTATCTGAGAGCTGCGTGTCTATTTTGTACATCTGAGAAGAAGGAGAAAAAGAGACTGAAGTTATCTGGGTAGGAACCCAATCCTTTAATGCAACTCCCCTTTTAACCATTCCCCCCAAATCTTTAGCTTGATGTTTTGGATGCAACAATAGCGATATGTGAGGAAGCGCTTCAGCTTCCATCATATACCATTTATGCTGCTCTGAAGTCAGATCAGCAAACAGTGCAACACCCTCCTTCCCCACAAAGCATGGACCCGAAGCCACAGACCAACTTTGGCCTTCAAGTTCTGTTTCAAATTGTTCCTGATATAAAGTAGGATCGCCCCTCTCATATAGGAAGGTAACATGGAAAGGGTCAGGCGGTGGAACAAAAGTTTGGAGTTCAAGCAGCCAAGGCTTCCAGCATCTCAGAAATTCAGCCGCAGAAGATTCACGTGCAGACATCGTAGTCAATCTGGCCCAGAAAATATCAGCCACTTGTGAAGTGTCATCCTTCAGCAAAAATTGACCACTCATGGTGTCACAGCAATGTGTATGTCCATTCGGAAAAGTCACCGTAAGTCCATCAGGGGTACACAGGATAGTAGCACCCAGTTTGATAAGCAGATCTCTGCCTAACAAGTTGACAGGCGTGGTTTGAGCAATGACAAAAGGATGTGATAGTCTTTGATCTCCCACTGTAACAGGCAATGGTTGAGTGACAGGGAGAATCATCGGAGCCCCAGAGATGCCCATTATAGACACTGTGTTCCCAGACAAATGGACGTCTGGTAAAACTCTGTCCAGCGTGCTGAAAGTAGCACCAGTGTCCACCAAGAATGGCAATGAATGTCCATGTACGTCCATTGTGAGCATTGGATCCCCCTTTGTCCTGCTCACCAAGGTACTCTGTGGGCATTGTCAAAACTGAGGCCCCCCCTGTCCTCCTTGATAGGAGGGAGGAGCCATATACTGATTCGTAGCCATATGTGGAGGTGGCTGACCGGGAGGTATAGCGCCCCCTCGTGGGTGTGGACATTCCCTCACCCAGTGTTCATTGGAGCCACACCTGCGACAAACGTTAGCACCTGGCTGCCCTCTTCCCATGCCTCTATAAACCCCAAACCTGGCCCTACCACGTGACCTGCCTCGGGGCTGCCATGTCCGATAAGGAGCAGTAAATGGCTGATTAGGTGCAGCTGCAGCATACATCACAGGAAAAGAAGGCAACACTGTCGCTGATCCAACAGTAGGCGCTGCTTCAGCCACCATCTGCTTCACTTTTTTTGACTGATATAAGTGACTCAATTTATTCTGAGCCTCTTTTAAGTGGAGCTTTAGCAAAGCAGTCTCCATTTTCTTATTCTCCTCAGCGTCCTTCAACGCAGAATCTTGCACATCTTGTAAATAATGTGTTATGTGTCTTTCCCATGTAGGCTGATCATAAATATGTGAATCAGGATTATGTTTCATTAATGTAGCAACAGACTCTGGCATGCCTGCTAAAACTGCTTCTCTAAACCAAGTCCTATTATTTCCTGGATCCCGGGGGTGTTCCCCAGTAACAGCAACCCATTTATCTTTACATTTAGCCATATGTTCTGCGGGAGTAACATCAGTTGACCAGGGAAATTTCAAAATTTTAGACGCGGGCGGAGTAGGATATTTTCTCCTGACCCACTCGGCAAGATCATGTGCATGATGCGCAAAGGGGACTTCATCTAGTACATGCGCTAGATGGCACTGGAGCATCATCTCATTATAATCTGTTAATGTCAACATTCTACCCATAATGGCTTTCCAATCTCCCACCGCTAGGGTTTGCCCTGAAGTCAGCTGATTTAATTAATTTATCCAGCAGTTTCCACCACCAGTCAAAGCGGGGAGTTGCAGAGTGATAGCAGATATGTCAGCCATCTTCCATGGTTTGTAAATTACTGAACCATCCGATGCTCCCACTAAAGGAAGCATTAAATCAGGGCCCCCACGTGCCTCCAACCGAGTTCTGGTATTCTTATAAACCCCCTCACTCTGCTCATCCCCCAACGTCTGCACATCGTCAACCTATACAACTGCTGCACTTTCAGCATGTTTACTGGGGCTGGCACTCCCTAGAAGGTCTGCAGCCTGCCCTCGTACCACAGATGCTATTCTTTCCTGATCCTTCAGCACCTTATCCATCTGTCGCTGAACTTTAGTTAACCTGTATTCTTGCTGCTCCATTTCCTCCATTAATCTACCATTATATGCCAAGTACAATTTATCAGTCTCCTGTTCTGTTTTGTTGTTAACTAAGTTTAACAGCTGTCTCTTCTCCTCCTCAGTGTGTGCAACAGTCCCTTTACCGGTGACTTCAAAGTGCAATTTATAATCTTGTCCCTCATCTTTCACCTTTAGATCACCCTGTGGTTTATTAGGCAATGGTTCATGGGCCACAGACCTCTGTGGGAGGCCACTCCAGTGCAATACTGCAGTGCTTGAAGGAAGGGGGGGAGCGGGGGGAGCAGGAGAGGTACCCAGAGTGGGTGGTGCACAAGGAGATTGTGAACTCTGTGAGGCAGCCTGCGTGCTCTGAAGTACGATCTGGCCATCGTCTGTTTCCAACCCCCAAGAAATATTTGTTTGACCAGATGTAGTCAACATGGGGTACATAGGCTGGTACGGGGGAGACGTCTGGTCTGCCGAAAAAATACTTTCTACAGTAACACACAAGTGATCAATACCTTGTCCCGGTAAACCCCATGTTTTACACATTTTCTCAGTTTTTAAGTATCTCATTTTAGCACCAGTGATGCTCCTAGCTGTTTTAGCCTTATCTGCAAAACGCTTTCCTTCCTCAAAAAGAGACTCCTCTTATCATCCCCCCGGGCGCCATGACGTGCCCACATGGCCGTCATCTTGGCCTGGAACTGCTTTTTATCTTTTTCACCGGGCTTATCAACTAAAACAGAATATAGTTTTGAAATGTATACTAACAATTGGGCATCTAACATGCGCCACTCCTGTCCCTGTGGAGCAGGAAGCAATTTATATTCGGCTGCCATTGAAAATTTATAACAAAATCCAAAATGGATTAAAATTTAAGTAGGTTATTTGTAGTAACTCTGTAAATTATTTATTTTAATTGATAAACTATCAATTCGTAGGCCAAATTTATCCCAATATTAATGCAGTTAACAGTAAAGACAGGCAGTTTTTATTTAATTTATTTATTTTTTATAGTGAAGTGGTTTATGTATTATTTTAGTCATGCAACATTAACCTTAATAATGATTTAGGCAAAGCCGAAACGAAGGAAAGCTAAAAAGGTTTATAAAGAACTGTTTATTTTCTCATTAATTTATTTATATACTGAGATTTCTGCCGTTTTGTCTAAAATTCAAAGAATTTTTAATGGAGTACGGCCGGCGCCAAAACCTGGGACGGACACTTCCGCGAATCACACAAAGAAATAGAATTCTCCCAATATAAAGCCAGTCTCATTTATCATTAAAACAAACCGAAAGAAATACCTGTAAAACTCGCTTTGTAACACAATCGTAAACCGTTTGCACAAAAAAGAACTCCACCGAATTGGCGGACCAAGTCAGGCACAATAGAACTTCCGGGTCACACCGCGGAATGGAAAGGCCGGGACACAGATGGCTAATTCTTCACTACGATGCTAAACTGAACAAACCGTACGCACCGTAAACCACCAAAGACAAAAACAAAATGCCTCCAACAAAACCACACTTCGTCTCCCAAAAACTCGAATAACTGTTTAACCGTGCCAAACAAATACAGTTCGGAAGCTAAGCTACCAGAGATTAGCTGTAACCATGAGCACCTAAGCTCAACCGGAAGCGAAACGTTGCCGCTCCGTTACAATAAAAAAGTTAGTTTATATATATATTCTAAAGAGTTTACTACCAGTTATCCATAACAACAGTCCTATATATGTGTTAGACAATGCTTTAGACGTGTTTACGTAGGTGAACAAGGTTGAACACCTTTATTCCAGGCGAGACTCACCCACACTGTATGTTAGCTGTAAGCTAGCTATGGTGGTACTTTAGCCGACTGAAAATGATATTCCCTTATTCCTCTACAATGTCAAGCTTCAATGCTCCTGTCTATACAGAAAGCGAGGACATTGTCAAGGCGTTTAAAATTCGCAGAGGAATTATAGTTTTAGATTCAGTCAGTTAGTTCCCCTAAATGAGGAGTTTATATGAGGCCGGTGTGCACGGAACTACACGGTAGCTCCCTCCCGCAACCTCACTCCTCCAAGCACACACACACTCACACCAAAAAACAAATACAGTACTTTTACAATATTATCAAACACTGGACCCACCAAAAGCCGGACCATTAAACACAATCCAATTCACGTGGCTCAATCGTGCGTTTGGAAGATAAGCAGGCCTTCAACAAGGGATTCTGTACAGAAAACAGAGGGCACCCAGGCCCTACTGTCATCCACTGCGCTTGCCAGCCTTGATGAATCTCCGATAGCGTCCTGTCGAAGTCGAGAGGCCAATTCTCAAGCCCCGATCCGCACTTTGGTCGGCCCTTAACCAAAAGAACAACACGTCAACATTAAACGGAGAACGTTTAGATCAATCAATACCTATTAATTTGGTGTTAGCGCTGTTCCAGATTGATACAAAACCACCCGGGTGTTGATTAGCAAGGATCAATCCAGTCGCTCTCCGATTCTCTGTTGAACTCCAAGAAAAAACACAAAGTTACTGTAATGCCACAAACACATGTATCAATCAGTTATGTCACACTCACTACTCACACTCAATCTCTCTCAGCCCTGAAAAAACTTAAAACCAAATTATTGCCCGCGTCATCCACCATGTGTCGGCTTTCCAAAACCCATGTGCTCGGCAACTCGCTTCAGGAAGGTGAGGGGCGCCAACATTCAAAACCCCGGCGGGAAGTTTTTCAAGATAAAACCCAGAACTGAGAGACAGAGGGAGTAAATAAGACACTAACAACAGATATCTGTTTCACACTGGACGCACCTGCAGGTGGGGTCAGCAAGATCTGAACCGCTTCTCTACAAGGGTGTACCATTTTTATTAAAGAAGAACAAAGAAGATATCACATGACTTATTCTCCTCCCCTACATCTTTATCAGATCAAACATTTTCTCCAGGTTTCCTGACCTGGTTTATAGCCGTACCATAAAGTAGATTTTCATGGCCCGTCCTCCCTGCTTTTAGTCTCTATCTTAAATCCTAATCTACAGACATCCTGGTTTTACAACATGCAGTAAATTCTTACCCAAGAGTTTTATTGCTTAAAACCTTACCCCAATAAAATACTGGTAAAGAATGTGTTTTACAACCATGAATAATATAAAACATACTTTTACCTCTGAATGCTTACTAAAGATATTTAAAACATATGTCCTACGAAACTGTATATAAAAAATAGCCCCAAAAAAGTAAAATACAACAAGACCCACCTGGTTGATATGCATTTGTGATCGTGATCTCTCTGTTCTTCAAATACCTTGTTTCTTTTCCAGTTGTCAAGTTCAGCTTCTTTGGCATGTGGGAAAATATCCTCATTCATCACCAAAAATGTATCTCTGTCAGTGATTACATTTTTAACAACTTCAAGATCCTTGACCTGTCCCATATCAACTGAACCTGTGCTGTGGATCCAGCAATTTCTTCTGGCTCACTGTACTCCAAGTTGTACCAGTTTCTGTGTTTTCCACCGACCTTTCCTGCTCGGCTGGTAATTTTCCAGTATATTTTTTACCAGTTTCCTTGTCTGTGTATTTAATAACTTGTCCAGCTTTCAGGTTCAGTCCTTCACCGACTGTTTTTTAATGTGTTAGTGGGAGATCATCCTCTCCAGGTTGTACTGAATCACAGGAGTCATTGCTGTCTTCTGGATCATCATGTGGTTCGTCGTTTGTTGATATTGTCTCCTCTTATTGACTTTCAAAGTGGTTGTGTTCCTCATCAATTACCGCTGCTGGTGTTTTGAAAACATTTTCATTTATCTTATCTTGATTTTCTCTTTCAGGTTCTGGAATTTCTCTTTCAGTTTCTTCTTTCTCCTGTGCTTCATACATTTTTCTCAGTTTAGACTGATATATGTTCCAACATGCCTGACAAATATTACGACACCATCTTGGCCAATGACCACACCTGGACCTTTCCATTCATGGAAGTCAGTTATTTTGTAATAAACTTTTTCCCCTGTTTCCTATTTTTCATCAGTATGCTGCAGCTGTTTGTGAAGTGCTTTTCGAATTCTATCAGAGTATTCAGCCTCTGCAAGGTTGGCATGCAGTGTTGCAGTGTGCTGTGCCATCAACGTACTTACATCAGTTGGAGGCCTATTGATGACGACTTGACTAGCTAGCTTGTCATTGTAGAAGCACGTCCAAATTGTTTATGTAGCTTCAGCAGTACAGCGTTTTTTCCCCTTTGGCGTTATTGTTTCTGTCACTATTAGAATTTCATCCTCATCATTTGGTGTCTCATTTTCTTTTAACTGGCTTTCACTGGAGTTTTCTTTCTTCGTCAACTTCACACAATAATGCCTAGATGATGTCAGTTAAAGTTTTACTGGTTGGTCAAACATTGTTGCCTTATCTTGAGCAATGTCCAAAACAGCACTTGCTCTCTTCAATTAAGTTTTACTTAAAAGCATTGGTATATCAGCTGGAACCACTTCCATCTCTATATTGCATCTGGTTTGTCCAATTTTTGCTGGAATAATTACTTTATTGTGGATTGCACAACTTTTCCATCCCCAAACCTGAAAGGTCTTGCACTCTTTTCATCTTTGATTAAGCTCCGATGAAGCATGTTCCTAAAAAGGGCATAGGGGCGGGATCTTCACTGTAGATTCTGCCATCGCGGGGCGTGTATGGGCGTGTATTTCGGTTGTAATCGCGCCCATTCTGCTCCCTCATCTTTAGCTCTGATGCTAAACTTGACTAGCTAAGCTAAAGGCTAATAGCCCCACGCCTGACTGCTGCCGTAGATGCGCTCCTATGACGGTTCTCCTATTTCTCAAACGTCAAAAGGTAAGAACTAGTAACTTGAAATAATTATTAAAATGTAGTATTAGTATAATTAAAGTCCACCGAAACAGCCTGTCAAAGTCCGGCCCCTCATTAATTATGCAAGATTTCAAAAAATTATCTTACAAAAACCAGCCAGGTCCCTATGTTTTTAACGAGCCCAGCGTTATTTCAGGAAGAATATGTAGCCATAGAAAGTTTTTAAAAAATGGGCACCAGGCATTAAAGTGGATTTTAACGTGTCGAAAGTCCAATGCTTTTCAATGGGGGCCTAGCGGCCAAATGGAGGTACTAAAGCAATGGAGGAGCAATGGCGGTCTCCATTGTATGCGTTCACAAAGCAGAGCAGCCAGCGGCCATTGGTTGTGGATCAACACCACCCATCAATCAAATTGCTGCTTTATTCAATTAATGAGGATCCAGCCAGTCCTCCGCGGGCTCAGTCAATGGTATCAGGTCCAGGAGGCAGGAAGAAAAGACACCAGATCTGGATTTTGTGACACGTACCTGCGCCGGACGGGCTCACCTAGAGTGAAGCGCCGCTTAAACAGAGCACGTCTCTTTTATTGAACATAGGAAAGCATGACATTCCACTCAATTTCCCTTTGATTCAATCAAGTTGACAGTGCACTCTGTACCCAGTTATCTTCCACTGATTTAGGGCTCATCATCTCACAATCCCCTCCACCCTGTTATCACTTCCTCCTCTGCGTGCAGCTGATTGTTCCTGTTTCTGCAGCATAAGCTTTACAGGTTTATATATGGTTAGTTAATGCTTGGTTATCGAATGCTCTATTTTGTATACATACCTCAGTGGTATACCAATTTACCGATGCAGAAATTTCTGACTGTTACCGACGTCATTTTGCCTGTGCTGGCAAATTCGGTGTGTAAAAAAAAAAATGAAAAGATGTGTTTTAGTTTAGTGGTGATCGTGCCCCTTTAAGAAAAAAGCATTGACTTGAGTCACGTGACTCAAGGCTCATATTACCCAGGCTTAGTTCAGCTTGAATAGAAATTATAAAAGGCTCAGGTTCGGCAGGGTTGTGTGAATCCACCCACAAAACAGACTGGTATTTACAATAAATTAATGTGCATTTTTAACCATGTAAACATTCATAACTTTAACAGCGGCAACATAGTTTTCAATCATTTATCAGGATTTTTCTCAAATACAATTTCAAATATTGTTAGTGTTACTTGATTTGAATAGAAATGTCCTTTATTGCTCGCCCGTTGACAGCTTGAGATAGGCACCAGCCCCCCGCAACCCCTGGAGGACTAAGCGGTTGAGAAAATGGATCAATGGATGAATGTCCTTTATTGTCACTTAATGAGCAAATTAATCTGTAACAGCAGCAAAGTAAAATCACGCAAGACTGAGAAGCTGTACAGTAATAAAAAATATAAGAAACAAACAGAGAATAAGAAAAAATGCAGTGTAGTCATTCTCAGACAAAAAAAAAACAACTGGGCAAACTGAGCTGAACATTTATAAAGAGTAAAGTGTCTTTGGGGTCCTTCTGATGTCTGTGGCCGTGATCTCCTTCAAGTTCTGGGTGGCAGATCTATGGCTCCTCACACCAGCTATTGAACATCCATAGGTAGACCTAATAGTGCAAATGAAATATACAGTTAGGTCCAGAAATATTGGACAGTGACACAAATGTAGTTATTGTATTCAGGATACATTTACATAACATATGGGCTTAAAGTGCTTACTCACAACTGGAATTTGAGAGTATTCGAATCCAAATTGGAGCAAAAGTTTAGGAATTACAGCTCTGTAATACGTAGCCACCTCTTTGTCCAATTACTCAAAAGTAATTGGACAATTGACTAAGAAGGCTAAAAAAAGCAAGGCTGCATGGGCTCTTCCCTCGTTAACCTGTCATCAATTAAGCAGTTTACTGGCCATGACCACGCTACGGATGGAATTAACTATTCACAAGCAAGAACAATGCTACAGATTCTGAATTTTAACAGTTTATTGAAGGCGTAGAGGATCGGTGATGGGTGATGAACTGCAGCTATAATTGTGAGGCGTTAGCTGATAACCGAGACTGAACATAACGGGATGGCTTATGGGGTTCTGACCTTAGGGACTGAGGTCAGAACCCCAAAAAGGTCTGGAGATATTAGCCCGGTAGTGAGGGGCATGACATAGATGGTCTAGATTATTGCGAATGTGGGTTCAATGCACGGAAGGGGACCGATGGCCTAAAATTGGATGAGGTTTGGGATCCCTGATCAGGCGGCTGAGGTGCCAATGTAGACAGAATTAATGGAAAAGAACTCACTCACGGAACAACACAGGAAACTGAAGCAGGCGAGCAGGAGTGTGGACTGAGGAGATAGGTCGACGAAAGGGGATAGATAGCAGGAGCGAAGCATAAGAATGCAACGGGTGAAAAGTTGGAGGTGAGCGTAAGCGATGTGTAGCTGAGGGAGGTTCTAGCTTTTAAAACCTTTTGATAACATATTTGGCTATGATCGAGGGCTTGACAGGGGCTACCTGTCGCCATCTTAACGAAGATGCTGTTCTGAGTCATAAGATTTGATGGTAGCTACGCAGATTATTATTTATATAAATATTTATAGTATAAACATGATTGAACTGGAGTGAGACAAACTGGCGGGTTGATGGGAGAATAAGAATGAAAGACCATACGTTACATGAGAGTCCTCGAAGACGTTCCAGCCGGACAGGTAGACAGAGAGGGTACCAGGTGAAAGACTGTTTGAGATGGACTTCTGAGATGCTGTGAGGTCGTGACGCTGAGGAGGCAATTGAAGATTGAGGCTAAAACTGTTAGGCTTGGAGTTTAGTTGAGATCTGCTGTGGGAGCCAAATTTCATGTGAGAGCCTGTTAAAGATGCACTTCTGAGGTCGAGCCAAGGCTCTGAATTTCTGAAAAGAGAATCAGCAATTTGGTTTAGGTGAACAGGGACAGAAGCTGCATAGAGGGAACTGATGTTGGGCTGATGGGGAGAAAGAGTGTGGATGAGCTCCCTGATGGTGGGTGGATAAGATCGACCTTTATCGATAATTTCCATAATAGCTGCATTGTCTGAGTGGATGAGAATTGAGTATTGCGACCATTTGTGTGCCGAATAAGGGCTGTGATTACGAGGGGGCAAAGCCCAAGGAGAGCGGAGAAAGGGAGGGCAGAGTGGGAGGTGAACTCTGGGTCCAGCATGAAGCGAAAGGAGTCCTTAGCTCCGAAACAGATGGGAGGAGCAGCATCGATAGGAGACGAAATTGTTAAAACTCCGAAGGGGAGAGGAATTCGCACTGGAGCCACGTCCCTGTACAACAGGGCTCGACTATGGCGAACCGATCGTGGATGCATGGCAGGCTGGTGGCATAGGACTGAGGGAGACACGAAGACCGCATCTAGGGAATGAGGCTGATGGCAGAGTTAAGATAACGTGAGAGCAAAGCCCAGGGACTCCGGAGAAGTATACAAAGAGGTAGCCAGTGTTCTAATGAAACAGCATACCCTTTCGAAGTGTTCGCCGCAGGACGAGTTACCCAACCTATCTTAACCCACAAATTCTATGCCCCGACCCCAAGGTCAAGGAGCAACAAAGATACTTGCCTCATAAAAAATGCCTAAACCTGGATGTAAACATAATTTTAAGTTAATTTGAACAGTTTTTTTTTGCAGCACAAGTGGATTAACCGAAAGTATGTCGCTAGCTATCTTTACATCCCTCAACCGATTGTAGATCGCGCATCTATCGAATTAACAAGGCGTTTAAGTGAGCTGTATTTCTGAAAAGCATGAATCGTGTAGACATGTGCAGAACTATCTAAAACACAGAAAAACAGCGTAGAAGAAGAAACGGCTCTCCGCTGCAGACAACCATGGCTGTGCCGATATGAGGTGGACGACTGATGTTATTTGATTTATTTATGTAGCGTTTTTTATTTATTCATTCATTTATTTTTTTCAATGCTCGAGCCTTTATTCTTATGTATGTAATCGAATTATGAACTAAATCCCTTTAATTGAGACGACGGATTTCAACGCATGACTTAACAGACTTCTGTAGAAAAGACCTGTATTTGGAATGGGAGTTTACATGCACCGTTTACAAAGCTCCTCGGGCGGATCGACGCCCGAGCGTGAGGACATCCATGCTGGGTACGACGAAGCGAAGACGTAGAGCGAGGTAAGCGAGTGAAATGCACGCAAAAGTCCGAACTGATATCAAAAACGAACAAGACAGAAGAGAAATGAGACGTAGGCAGGGTTTATATGTGTATCGCAGCGTGATTAGAAGCGCAAGGGAGGCCGGGGAATTCCAGGTGCAGCAAGTTTAGGGCTGATTAGGACGAACGAAGCGAGTTTGAAGCGTGGCCTTGCTCCTGAACTTAAGTTAACTTTGTTAACCACATTTAAAAGGTCTGGAGTTGATTCCAGGTGTGGCGTTTGCATGTGGGAGCTATATCTGTGAGCTTTCAATTGGAGGTGAAACCGATCCATTCTGAGGCTGAAAAAAGAAGAAATCAATAACAGAGATAGCAGAAATGTTAGGAGTGGCCAAATCAACAGTTTGGTACATTCTGAGAAAAAACTGGTGAGCTTGGCAACTCAGAAAGGCCTAGACATCCACAAAAGACGACATTGGTGTATGATCGCAGAATCCCATGCCATATACCGATCCCATCCCATTTCCAGGGTGAAGAGGAACCCCTTCACCACATCCACTCAAGTGAAGAGCACTGTCCAGGAAGTAGGTGTATCATTGTCTATAAGTCTACAATTAATAGTAGACTTCATGAAAGTAAATACAAATAATTCACCATTAATTAGCCTCAAAAATAGAAAGCCTCAATTTAACTTTGCTAAAAAACACCTGAAGAAGCCAGCCTAATTCTGGAACATCATTCTTTGGAAAGATGAGACTAAGATCAACCTGTACCAGGATGATGGGAAGAAGAACATGGTGGGGGCAGTGTGATGGCATGGGCATGCAAGGCTTCCAACGGCACTGGGTCACTTGTGTTTTTTGATGATGTGACAAAAGACAGAAACAGCCGGATGAATTGTAAAGTGTATAGGGCTATACTTTCTGCTCAGATTCAGCCAAATGTAACAAAGTTGATTGGATAACACTTCAAAGTACAGATGGACAATGATTCAAAACATAATGCAAAAGCAACACAGGATCTTTGTAAAGCAAAGAAGTGGAATGTTTTGCAATGGCCGAGTCAATCATCAGATCTCAACCCAGTCGAGCATGCATTTCACTTGCTCAAGACAAGACAAGATGAAACAAAACAACAGAAAGACCAACACACAAGCAACAACTTAAGACAGCTGCAGGAAAGGCCTGGCAAACCACCTGCAGTCACCTAGAGATGTTTTGCTTAAAACTATAAAAAGAGCATGAAGTAGTCCAATCGTGGTGAAACAAAGACCTGAATACTCACTTCAAGGTCAGAATGTAAGACAACAGATCTGAATATAGCGATAGTGTGCAAACGATCAAAACAAGAATGGACCAAAGAGCTCACATGTAAGCCAGAATCAATGGTTATACCAAGGTTTCTTTAAAGAGACTTGGCTAAAAAAAGCCAAGAAGTTCAAGTAGCATATTCAAATAAAAGTAGGCTCAAACTTTATCTTAAATTTTATTTGGAAGAATAGCTAGAAAACACATTTAAAAAAACAAAAAACTAATTTATAATTTATAATAATTGCCAATAAATTCCCTTCCAGTAAAAAAAAAGTACCTTGAGATAAAATCCTGCATTCTTTGCCTGTTTTGATGCTCACATATTTCTCCCTGGTCTAATTCTGCACATGCTGTACATATTTCTAAATATTATGAATTATTTAAAAATATTTCTGCTCTGTTGCACATTACAACATGGCTGTGCCAATTCATCTGTATATTTTTTTATAACTGCACAGTACTCTGTTTTTGTAACTATGTCCATAATGTATTTTTTCTTTTTCTTTTCTGGACTCTTAAATTGGGTTCTTGCTTTTGCTGCTTTTACAACCAAATTTCCCCTTGTGGGATATTAAAGGATTTTTCTATTATATTTTACACACCAAAGAACAGTCTCAATAACTCACTTTGGATTCCAAATAAGGTATCATGTGCCCCCCCCCCCAAAAAAAAACTAAAAAATTAAATAAATTAAATATCGGGAATCTTTTTTCCGATAAGTGATAAAATCCATAACCTTCGGCCGATATATTGGTCGGGCCCTAAAAAATACTTCAGACACATAAACACCTACAGTTTATTAACAGGAGACCATCAGCACTGATTTTCTAATGTAATCCTCTGTCAGTTAAGCTTGGTGTTGCATTTTGAGGTTGACTGATTATATATTAAACACCATAAATTGTCACTGGAAGTAGTGTTAACCTTGTTCTAAGATATATTTATTTATTTCCTACTGTAGGTATTAATTTTATATTGAATGCATAAAATTTCTTATAATGTATTTATGTTATCTGTATCTTCTTTTGTTCATTTTAGTCTTTAAAATACCATAATTTGCAAATAACATTATATTTTTGTCTGTATGATGGCATAAATTTAAAAATATCAGATCAGATGTTGCTCATTACTTAAGTTGCTTTTTTATCAAATACGTTTTCACTCGAGTAATTTGTTTGAATGGATGACTTTTACTTTTACTTTGACCTTATTTGAAATATTTTACTCATTTTGTTGAACAGTGTGGAATCAATTAAAGCTGTTGAGACGACTAAACACTTCAATTAAATTAGGTTAATAACTGAAATAAAAGCTTTTATTTTGGACTTTGAATTTAAATAAACTAAGCTTTGCCGTCCACAACTTTGACTTGAGCTCTGAATAAATACGTTTCACCGTCTACTGTTTTAATATCCATGCTTTAGAGTTATCCCAACAATACAATCCAGGATATGGTCGACAGTAGAACTATAATGACGAAACTCGCGGAGGTGGTCAGTCCACAGCTGGATGGGTTGCCATGGCAATGATTTGCATTTGAAAAAGGTCAGAAGTCCCAGCCCGTTGAAATGTTAGTAATCTAAATGTAAATAGCAAAACAAGGTATTCTATTACCACTCACAAAAGTAAGGAAAAGTATTAAGGATGGCATTTTATTCTAATTAAAGAGCAGTCAGGACTCCTGAAAGCCTTCAGGGTTGCCAAGGAAACACGTGTCCTTCGTTCAGTCACTTGTGATTCAGATTTTGATTAAGTTTTGAAACATTTAGAGGAAAGCTTCACTCGTAGTGCTTTCAAAAAATATCTTAATGTGGTTTTAGTCAAGCTGAATTGATCCATTAGAAACTACATTTCAGAAAGAGGCATATAAAGTGATACCTGTGACAAGATTTTAAACTTTGACCCAACTTTAACCCAAGTGGTGCTCGCCGCAGGTGGAGCTGAACCAGAAGGTGGAGCTGCATCAGATCCAGCCCCACCCATTCCACCAGAGTCAGACCCAGCTCAGCCCCGCTGACTTCTTTTCTTTTTTTTTTACTTTGTTGCAAACTAATGAATTTACAAGCAAATCCTTTTTTTATTTAAAAAAACTTGATTGTAAACGAATGAATTTATAAGCAAATAATTGAATAGTTTAATCATTGGTTTATTCTTTATATTCTAAAGTACCTCTGTCATTGCCAGGCTGCTAACCTCATAAAAGACCTACATCACCTGTCCCATGGCCTGTTTCCCCTGCTGTTTGAAGAAACATAACCTCAAAATTGATTAAATATCTCAGGGTATTAGTCTTGTTCTGGTAACATTAGTTTTTGAATGATCAACATTATTTCCTTCAACTAACTCTTGTATCTTGTGGCATTGAATGGATGAGTAGTTAAAACATTTTCTATATAGATATAGATATAGATATAAAAACAAGGAGGGAAGGACCAGTTCGAAAAGGAGGAGGAAGAAGTACAGACTTATTAAATCCTGCCCCTGTATCACCCCATGCTGATCACATATTAATGCGTAATACATGTATTAAATGAACCCAAAAAACTAATTTAACAACTGTATACAGCATATAGTTTTAACATAAAACTGTATATTATATATATATATATATATATATATATATATATATATATATATAAAAAAATCAACTCTATTACAGAATTATATATTAAATCTTTCTCTCTAAAAACTGATACATACATAAATATACTTATCTGCTGACTTATATTCGATCAATAATAAATTCTGTAAAGTAAAAGGATGAGAAGATCCCTTCGGTAGTCCAAGAGTTTAAATTGGACTTGTTAAATAACATGGACTATACAAATATTTTTGCTTCCTTTATTGTCATTGCACCAGAAAAAAAAAAAAAAACTTTGCGTAATTTACTGTCAATGAAATTCCATTGCTTGGCAACTGGTAAGAAAGAAAAAAAAGGTGACATTAAAAACACACACACATATATATATATGTATGTATATGTATATATAGTATAAATGAAATATTGCAGTGTAGCTAGAGTCATTTGGTATTCAGCAATCTGATACCCAGAGGAAAGTAACTGTTTATAAATCTGTTTATTCGATGCCAGCAGGGTGAATAGCCCATGGTGAGGGTGAGTGGTGTCTCTGAGGATCTGGTGAGCTCTAGCTGAACAACATCTGCATGAAACTTCCTGGATGGAGGGGGGAGTCAAGTCGCAATCTACAACAAACATGTAAACATATACACAGATAAACATCATTAATATCAAACAATGGTAAATACAAATGCATACATGCCTACATACACCTATACCCACATCTTACAAACAAACATGCATACTTAATGGATGTGAAATCATATAACATAGATAATACTTTGTCAAAATATATTTAGTATGTTATTATATATATATATAAGTAATAATTTTTTTTCAATTTTAGTTTGGCTGGTCCCACGACATGTTCATTTCAAACAGCTTCAGCCACTAGAAGGCGCTCTATGCTTGTGTACCGGTAGTTGCTACATCTGTACCACCGAGAAAATAAACACAAATGCCCCCAAAATTCTACAAATTACAAGCTGCAAATATTGAAATATGCTGCCCAAAACGATAGTTTGGAGTGAGCGAGAAACGTATGCAGGACTGGTGAAAAGCGGAGGTTACTCTTCCTGCAATGAAAAAAACAAAGAAACCTAATCACGGGCTAAAAGCTACATGCCCACAGCTAGAGTAATGATTTCAATCAGGAGCGACTTATGGTCAAAAAACAAAAAAAAACAAAAAAAAACTGTACACATGCTAAGCACATTTTTATTTTATTTATTGCTGAACAAGTGCATTGGGAAATTCTACCATACTAGCTATGTTAGCAGAAACACAAAGTTGCAATTACCAACATTTACCACGCATTGCAAGATAAACATTTCAATAATAACTTAATTCTTATGTCGACATAATGAAATATGTCTTGGAAACCAATTTAAAATTATCTTACGTTGGGTTACTTGCAGCCATTATATCAGAGTTCAATCACTTGCTCAAAATCGATCACAAGGCACTTGATCTCCAATACAGCATTTATCAATAGGCGAGGTGGGTCTGCCTGCACCGACTAGGGGCAGGACTGACTCTCGTGACATGGGTGGGGGTGGATCTGGTGCAACTCCATCTTCTGGTTCAGCTCCACCTTTGTGGTTCTGCAGCGAGCACCCTCTCACTTTAACCAAATATAGAGAGGGCTCTTCTGATTTATTGACACCTGTGGTATAGAAAATGTTTTTAACTTGACTTTTATTAGCCACAACTAACTATTAATGCTGAACTGAAGACAGAGGCTGATCTAGAAAACTCAGCATGGGAGGGATCTTATTATTGAAGTATGTGCAGATCTTCCATATTTAAATGGAGTTAAGCGACCCAGAAAAACACATTATTTATTATATTAATGTCTCTTCTAAGGAAACAATAACTTGTCATTTGTCTCATCTGCCAAAATGGACAAACATTAATTTTCTTTAAGCTCCTTTAAATACTCGCACTCCCAAGTTTAAGCTAAATATCCCAGTACCTCATATTGAGAGCTTGTGATTTCAATAAGAGGTCATGAAATTCAACTGTTTCATCATGGCATCGAGAAATATTTTGAGTGGCTGTCAAGAGCAGTATTTTACCAAGTATTTTTCAAAGCTATTCCTTTAGAGTCACGCTATGCTGTCATGACATTCCCATGTCATCTGCTGAAGTGGCTGGTAACTAGTTAGATTTGTTCACTTGAGTAACTTTTTGAAAGAAATGTAGTTAGTAGGAGTTTTACTACAGTTCATCATACTTTTCAGGGATTCAGTTCCTGTGTGCTGGAGTTTGTTTATTTTCCTCTTCTTTCCTCATGATCAGGGCGCGGCAGGCAGCAACCAGCAGGTGCTTCTCATTCGGGCTCATCAACCTATGGCCTAAAAGGGGAGCATTTTCTGCAAGCTGGCGCTAGGTGGTTCTCGCTCCTCCTCCTCCCAGATCTTCAGTAAGATCCTCTCAATCACTCAACCAACTTTCATACTTACTTACCTCTAACCTCATCTCGTTTTGTTTTCAGTCAGTTCCTGCACCATGATTACTCCTGAGACGATTATTCCTGTAAAATAACACATTTTTCTTAAACTTACCTCACTGCCTCCTAGTCTGTCTTTGTGCTGCACCTGAGTCACCTAAAACCCCATTATGACAGAACCATCTGGCCACCCCAACTCAGCAGCACAAATTCAGACTGCCGTCTCCAAGCAGGGAAATCGTCTTGGTAGACACAAGTCTATTGTTCACGATTTAACCCACCAGCTACCCACCAACCCTGGTTGGCTACCCACAACCCTCATATCAACTGGTCAAACCGTCGAATAGACACATGGAGTGCTTTCTGTTCCCAGACCTATCTAAAATCTGGCCTACAGAAGAAACAAATAACTGAATCCATATCTGAGCCAGACCCCGATCTTTCTAATGTCCCTGCTGAATTTCACCATTTGCATCAAATATTTAGAAAGGACTTAGCTCTGTCCTTACCGCCTCAACGTTCTTACGATTGTGCCATTGATTTTCTTTCTGTAGCTCCTCTTCCCACCGGTTGTTTATTCAATCTGTCAATAAAAGAATGTGAGACTATGGAAAAATACATACAGGATTCACTCGAAGCTGGTATAATCAGACCATCTTCCTCTCCTCTCGGATCTGGGTTTTGTTTTGTGTCCAAGAAGGATGGATCACTTTGTCCTTGTATAGACTATCGTTTTCTCAATCAGATAACGATTAAAAACAAGTACTAGCTAGACCCCGTTTGTCAAGCCTCTGTGTTTTCCAAACTCGATCTTACTAATGCTTTCAACCTTGTTCGTGGGCAGAGAAGGCAACGAATGGAAAACTGCTTTTAAGACCCACATAGGCCATTTCGGGTATCCAATGCACCTGCTGTGATTTCCTCCACAAGTCTATCAAGTCTATTGTATTCGTCTATCTCAATAATATGCAAATTTTCTCTAAAACTGTGGAACAGCACAAGATCCACGTCTACCAAGTTCTTCAGAGACTCATGGAAAACCAAATGTATGTCAAGGCTGGAAAATGTGAATTTCATGTGTCATTGATATCTTTCCTCAGGTGGGTAGGTGGGAGCAGATCCGGTGAAGATTCGAGCCATCAAAAAGTGACAAGTCTAGGAAACAGTTACAGTGATTCATCGGGTTTTCCAGCTTCTATAGAAGATTTATACGCAACTTTAGCAAGATCATTGAACTGTTAAACTCAGTCAAATTATAAAAAAAAGAACCTTCCAGTGGACCTCAGAGGCTGACCATGCTTTTCATCAGCTTAAAGAACAGTTAATCCAACCCCTATTCTATCCCAGCCAGATCCATCCTAGCAGTGTATATAAGAAGTTAATGCATGTGATTCTGCACTATGAGCTGTTCTATCTCAGATGTCTTCAAAGGATCACAAAGTACATCTTTGTGCCTTTTTTTCTAAAAGGTTTACAACAGTAGAGAGGAACTACGACACAAGCGATAGAGAACTCCTGGCTATCAAGCTCGCCTTTGAAGAATGGAGGTACTGTCTGGAGGGTCTGGAGACGTCTGGAGATGTAAATGAACAGCAGAGTCCATGCCTGAGGAGTTAGCTCTCCTGTGTTGGGCCATGCGTTTGTACAGTGGTTGATTGGTTTCACCAATGTAGAGGTCCTTGCATTCTTCATTGCATTGGATTGCATACACCAGGTTGCTTTTGTGTGCGTGTGGTGTTCTGTCCTTGGGATGTACTAGTCTCTGTCTGAGTGTGGGTTCAAACCCAGCATACACACTCAATCATCCTTGAGATGATACACGCACATACCAAGGAGAAAGCCCACTCCTTTGAGGACAGCAATGTCCAGATATTAGACAGAGAGGACAGATGGTTTGAAAGAGGAGTAAAAGAAGCCATCTATGTAAAAGTAGAGAAACCATCGCTAAACAGAGGAGGAGGCCTGAGACATCACCTATCTCCAATTTACAATGCTGCACTTTCATCCCTCCCTAGGAGACGCAACAACTTAGACTCTAATAACCGAAACAACTATGACTCCAATGACTGTCGTTATACCACAATAGGGCACTAATGAAGCCGAAACCTAACCTCCACCAATAGGCGACACGCCAACGACCGTCGTTAAGACATGGAGCACAAAGGATCCAGTGACATAATGATTCTTGTAAAAGCCCTCCAAGAGGTTAAATAGCTGAGTCTCCACACCACTTAGTTGGACCAGTCCCAGCCTGGTCAGCGGCGAGCATGAACTGATGAAGCCTCTTGGATAAGAGGTGAAACGTCTTCCAAGACAAATTACCAAGTCCAGTTGCGTTTTATTTAAATTTCCTTGAGATGACACAAAGTATTTTCATATTGGCGCTGCCTTGGATTCAGTTTATACTCACCGGTTGATGGGACTGCTGCGGAACCCGCCGCTGGATAACAAGAATGGGGCGCTGAAGGACAGACTGCCTTGGATTTATCAGCTTTTTGATGAGGAGCGGGCTAATCGTTTATTGTTACTGGATGGCTTAGAAGATAGCAAGCCACTGATGGAGAAGATGTTGGCACTCCTCTGCTCCAGTGATGCATCCTTTTTCTTCACACATCTCTTCCTATGCCAGCTCCCACCTCCCGTAGGCACAGCACTGGCCAGCTCCACTCTGGTTCAAATCAAGTATTACCGTGGATTGGCTGAAGAAGTGGAGAGAACTCTTGCTTGCTTGCTTCCAGACCATACAGAGTGCATGCACTTCTTCAGAGTGGGACTCCACAAGGACCAGAGGTTGGAGAGGCTGTCGGTGTGACGGTTGTTATTGAGCACTGGCAAAAAGACAGCACGTTATGCTTTTATCATCAACTTCTTGTGTGTATTCTAGTTAATGGTTGATAAGGCTGATAGGTGCTTGAATGACGCTGGATCTTTTGATACTTACCCCAGTACACTGGGCGGTCCTGGTCTTCTGCCCATGTTTAACATGCTGGCCACAGGTGATGAGTACCTGCATTATGGTCCCTACTTTTTCAGCAGCTGTTGCTAAACATGGGGTGGAGCATTATATGACTATGTTGGTCCGCCGGTTTTTGCGCCAGCATAACCAGGGAAGAGTTTGAAAACATGGAGCGTCTTGGCATTGTGTGCAACTCCAACAGCCCGTGGGCATCCCCGTTACATATGGTTCCCAAAGCTGATAGGGTGTGGCGGCCCTGTGGGGATTTTCAGCACCCTACTAACGCGACCACTAACAACAGGTTCCCCTTCCCACACATTCAGCATTTTTCCAACCATCTTGCTGGAGCGCCAGTTATCTCCAAGGTGGATTTGGTCCGGGGATACCATCAGTTTCCAGTCCATCCACTTGATGTGCCCAAAGCTGCGTTTATTAGTCCTTTCGGCCTTTTTGAGTTTTTGCGGATGCCTTTTGGTCTCAAGGGTGCAGTAGTGATGTTTCAGCGCCTCATGTACTACTGGTTTCCAGTCTTTGGTCGCAGAGCATAAAGCGCACCTCCACCAGCTCTTCCAGCGTCTAAATGCTGGAGGTTAAATGCTAATTCTGCCTGCCAGCCATTGAGTTTTTGGGTCATCTGATTTAATATGGATGGGCCTAATTCAAAAACTCTCTTGGTCACAATCCACCAATCAGGACATGGGACAAGGGCCCAGTGTCTTATCCCAAAGCTCTCTGTGTCATGTGCCTCTTATTTGGAGTGCCTTTTTGCCTTTTTCTCCAAACCAAACTGAACAAGCTGAAAGATGGAAATGGTAAGCCGGTCTCTGACTGCTATTGATAAAATCTACTCAACTCTACAAAGCACCGGTAATGGGCAACTGGGGTGCGGAAGACATCTGGCTATTCGGGTTTATGGTGATCGGGTTTCTGCTGATTGGAACAGGCAGTTACTGGATCTACCGCAAAATGGAGCAATAAAGATGTGAAACACGGTCGAGATTGGAGACCGTTCTGGGAGCGACTGGAAAGCTGAAGGAACAGTGGGAAGCATTGATTTGTGCTGACGGGTCTCAGAACTAGATGCTTGGTGAGCTGGGGTGCAGGCAAGATGCTGCAAGAGGCAATCTGGCTGTGCCTTTTGGACTCATTCGCAAATTGTCATCAGACTTGGAGAAACTGTCGGTGCGGATTGGTACAACTGGAAATTAATGGATCCAGAACTTTAATTTTGTTGAATTAGATTCATAAAAGAAACCGCAGACAGACTGAAGTACTGAGAGGAAATTTGCTTTCCCTACTTTCCACAATAATTATTGTTTTGGTTCCCATGAACACCTTCGACTGGTCTACAGTCAAATGGCCGTGAGAGGAATGTAAACAGAGTATCCTCCCCCCGTCCACTTACATCTACTGATGCACACACTGACATGGAATTCAGACGCACACACACACACCATCTCGCTGTCTCTTAATGCTGTCCACGTACCCGGAAACTCGATGAGGGTGCGCCTTGGTGGCAGCGTGTTACCTTATGGAATGGAGCTTATACCTGCCCATCCCTCCTGATGTGTCATTGTTAATGTCTAAATATATCTGCTTAAATATTTAGGTGTGTTTTTTTTTTTTTTACTATTACCTGTTTTTTGACTTTTGACTAAGGATCAAAACACATGTGAGCGCTATCTTATCTTAAACTCGGGCCTCCTCCCTTATCTGCTATGTGGTTGTGCCGCACAAGCTGGCTGCGGAAACCCCGGTATTCCTGGATCTGTATGTGTAACAAATATTTGTACGTCTACTCTTGATCGAGCTGTACTGAAATGAATTTCCCCTTGTGGAATCAATAAAGTATTTCTGATTCTGAATATATGACCACACCCCCAACTCAACTTTGAGCATCCCAGGAACACAGCTAACCCAACACAATGACAAAGGAGCATATCACAACAGAAGTATATGGCTTTATGGTGAAATTTAAAACCATAAAAAACAAAACTAAATAGAACAAAAATGATGTTTTTCGTTGAAGCAGGCAACTATGTTTCCATTGCAATGTTACCGCAATGCAATTCTGAAGAGAAAAACATAGAAGAAAGAACATAGAAGTTAAATAGATTCTGTGTTTGATAGAACTGAAATATTAGTTAATCTGTCTGATAGCAATATTCATTACAAGTTATTCATTACTCACAGTTCCTAGATAAATATGTTTCTTATTTGTCCTGAATTAGTGCTAAGGCACTTCTGTCTCTAAAACGTCTAGATAAAATTTTGCTTAGCTGTTTACTTATTGATGCACACACTGCAAAAAGCAAGTTATCTCATGTTAATACATTCATGCTTCCTCTTGACAGATCTAGTAATTACCTGCCGACATATCCATCATGGTTCTGTGAGCTGATCTTGCTGTTATCCTCTGATTGATCTGAGTGTACCTTCTCTCTGCAGATTTATATGTAAAACTATGTATAATGTGTTCTTTTATCTTGCATAACTGCAAAATCTATACGACGACTGGACCTGTGATTATCTCATGATGTGTTTTGTTTTGATGTGTTTGTTCTCTATAAGCCAGTTAGTGTTAAGAAATGAATTGATCAGCAACAGTTATGATAGGGTGTGGTTAAATCAACCTTTAAATACTTGTGACTTTGCAAAGGAAAGACAGAGTCCTCAGTATGAGGCTCTCTGTGCACATAAAATAATCTATGTACGAATACAGATGACACTTTATTTTATTCTCTCATCCGAGGCCTCTCAGACACCCAGATTTCTACCACAATCTGAGTGCAAAAAGAAAATTCCCATACCAAACTAAAATAAGCTATGCAAACTTTATCTTAATGTTGAAGAAACTTATTTTTTGTTGACATTACTCTAAATACTTTGATAGCCTTAAAGAAGTGGTGGCATGTAATATCCACTTTTTAAAGCTTTTCATAATACGTAATTCCTTCCTTAAAAACATGCCTAAAGTCTTTCTTAGGTTACTTTGTGTATAATTGTGTAATCTTTTAAAACTCTCACTGCCGCCATGTTGAGCTCTGAACGCCTGAGTCCTCCCAGCTACGCCCTTACCTCCCAGCAACGCCCCTACATTTTGATTACCGCCTTCGTCTCTCCAAAGCTCTTCTTTCGTTGCTGCCGCAGCACAAAAACAGAACATTGTCAACAGCAATCAGCTATCACCTGTGGAAATCAGTATGTTGGGTCACACACACAGCCATCAGGTGGCGCTACTCTGCTCTAGTGGAAGTCTATAAGTGCAGCCCACTTCGGCCCGCTCGCTCTTCTGTCTTCTACCAGGCCGGGGAGCAACAGAAGATCATCTCCAGCCATCTTCCTTCGATGGCGGAGGGAGGCCCAAGTTTCTGGCAGAAACTTGCTTTAAAGGAACCCAAAGACCACTCCAGGTGAATCTTGAAAATTGATAAACAAAGACGTTTATCCCCAGAGCCCAACGAAACCCCTCTGAGTGTCAGGGTGCCGACTGCTGAGAAACAGGAGTTGTGAGCCATGTGTGCCGAGAGCCGAACAAACGAGAATCCGCATTTAGCCAATGAGCCGATAAGGGGAGAATGCCAAACTGGAGAGCTCCAAAAAGGTACTGTTAAAAAGATGGACGCCGAACGCCAGGCAGCCGCCAGAAGAAGCCAGGGCCAGGAGCTTCCCACCGCTGCTAGCCAGATTAGCGACCTTTGTTAGCCTGCTCGCTAACACCTCCGGGAGAATCCCCCTTTCCTCATCAATGAGCAGCAACTCAGAGGACTTTAAACGTTCTATAAGATCTCTTTGGGTAGAGGCAAATTAGTTAGGAAAACTAGTTTTAAAGGTGTTCCTTTTATTTTCATTTTTTTAAGTTCATGCAGGGTTTTTGTCCTTTATTTAAACTGAAAATTGTTATTTTTCAGTCATATTCAAAACGTGATTAATTCACAGCTACCGTGTGAATGATTAGATACAATTTCTTATAGTTTGAATGCGCTAAAACATATGTATTAGGCTGATATGTTTTACATTTTTCAGTGATAGGCTATATTAAGTGACAAGTCACACCAATTTTTAAGGAAGTACCTCCTAGACATCGGGGACAGCCTCCTAGTACCTCCTAGTTATGTTTGACGGTGATTGCGCAATAATTCAAACCTCTGCAGTAGTGCAACCAAGGACTCTTAATTACCAAAAATCAGCATTGCAGATTAAACGCAATTCTAATATGGGTAAGCTTCAACAAAATATGCTTAAATGTACATTAAACTATACAATAAAGCCATAGAAACTCACCTCCTGGCATTTATATGCAACAAAAAAACAAAATAAGCAAAGAAAAACTCCTCTTTAGCTTCTGCAGGGGGATAGAAAAAAAAGGTAGATGATGAACTGCACCTGTGATACAATTAAATAGTGGGGGAAATCAAGATCTTCAAAAGAATAGGATATTTTATCTTAGTGTGAAAATAACAATAATAACACTGCAACTTAAAAAATAGAACTTAGAACAATGTGGGCTTTCTGATTATGGTATTTACTCAAAAATATAGAGTACATGTGATCCCATGACAGTAGAAGGCAACATTGCGCATGCAAGCATATAGTCTGCTGGAAATACGTTTTGTTATAATACTTTACTATAGTATAGTATTATAACACAACTATATACTATATACTATAGTGTTTTGCTTTTTCCTTTTGTCTGAAATATTAAACTGAAGTTTACCTTTAATTCTCTGTAAGATTTTGATTTCATGGAATTTACAATAATGTAAATTAGTATTATAAAAAGTTAAATAGAGTCATTTGCTTAAAATGTATTTTTTAGTTTTATAAATTTTAATACTAAAGGCAAAATATCGGATTGGGACACGAAATCGGATTGGAGGTTAAAAGATCGGATCACGATCAGAGGCCTAAAATGCTGATCGGGACATCTCTAGTATTTACATCTTGTATAGTCATTTTTAGCACCCGACACATTTTTTTATATCAAACATCTGCACTATTAATGTGCAGAATAACGCAGATTATTTTTAAATTGTTATCTTTGCTTCTAGATTGTCATGCAGATCAGTTCCCACGTCTGTTTCTTGTGCATAGCGATGAGAATGTGCCGTGAACATGCAAGAGAAGGCAATGATGCAGGGAAGGCGGTTAACCACATAACAAATCTTCACACACACACTCACATCCATCTCCTCTGCACGTCTCGGATCTCATGCCGCTTTTTCCTCGTCCAAGGTGAGCGACGCGATGAAGAAAGACATCATCATCTGCCTCTGCCCCTGATCCCAATCGACTCTTCCACCGTGGTTTCCATGGAAACCTGATGTGAGGAGCCAGACGAGATATCGGAGCAGTTCAGTGATAGCTTTTGTCACGGCGTGTCCTCCAAATAGCCAAACCAAAGACTTTTTCACAAGGTTGTGAGTTACTTCTTGTCTCTCGCAGGGGTTTGGGGAACAAGATGGACAAACGTTATGTCAAATGCTGAGAAAATCTGCTTTCTCAATGACAAATATTATAAGTCTAAGACAACCTGTGCTTATGGTAAGAAAAAACAACCAACTTTGAAAGTACAACATGAAGGGGTAGGAAAAATCTACTTTCATGGTAAAGGTTTCCCTTTCGATTTGATCCAGTGAATGTCCAATGAAAGAACATTGGACATTCAACATCACTTTATTTGAGCAAACTTTCTGATTACTCTACCCACCTCCACTTAGCTCGTAAAGTAAATAGGAACTGCATGTCAGAGCACGACTGTAGCCTTTGCGGCTGGTTAGACGCGCTACGATGCTGCTGCTGCTGCTTTCCTCCACTGTGGCTCTTCTGCCACTGAAGTGTAGTTTACGGATCAGGAAACTGTTCAGTGTAGGCAATACATTTTACCATTACACTCCTCAGCATGACTCTTAAAAGCTGCCGTTTCTGTTACTGAACCGATTCTGTTTGAGCAAGACTTGTGGAATGCACAAGTTTCTCAAACTTGAACCAGATAAATTATTGCATCAACCTCATGCATAATCTGTTTTATTAACTTAAACTGGACGGACTCAAAGTTTTCTCATTAAGGCTATAGTCAGCCTCCTTTTTTTTTTACCCTTTTTACCTGAAAACTCCTACTGTCTCTTTCCTCTGGTTGACATTAGGAGAAGGTTAATTACAGGCTAGTTCGTTCTTCAGCATTACAAATGGGGTCATTCAACACCACAAGACTGAAAGACTAATCAGCAACCCCGCGGTCTAATGAGCAGGTCCCGAACAGCAGAAGACTGTGAACACATCTCCAGTCGATCCTTTAACAAAGCATTTGGAGACGGCGCTGCCTCCCTGAGCCCCCTGAGGTCTGTCAGGGTTAAAGTGGCTCAGGCGGAGGTGCCCCGAGCGGCTTTAAAGATGTAGGCGGGCAGCATGTGGGATGCATCTGATGGCGTCATCCCAACATCTACTGCAGCACAGGGGGATCTATACACGTCTTTGTTTTCAACAAACTCAGAAGCTAAAATAACTCCCTACTGATATAAAAAAAAAAACTCACAGTTTAGCTGCGGCAGTCATGAATAATTCATGGCTGGAAACGTAAACAAACCGAGAAAAATACGTCTTAATTTTTTTTATAGGGAACATTTCATTTCCTTATGAGATGTTTAAAATAAAACGTTTTAATGTAGTTCGATTCTAGTTTTCATTTCCTTCTTTTGATATGATTTTTGATAAAAATATGAATGAAACAGAAGAGACCCTTTAAGACCTGGATCAAAGGTGTCCAAAATGCGGCCTGGGGGCCATTTACGGCCCATGGGCTGATTTAGTATGGCCGATGACCACTATTCAAGATTGATACATTCTGCAAATGGCATGACAGCAAAAATTATTGATGCAGATTGAGTTTCTTTTATAATGGCATATTTTTTGTTATCAAAGTGAAATGATTAGAGAAGGTTCCATCGTAAAAAAAAAAAAAAATGTTATTCATGTTTTAACAATCATATTTTATTTTACTTTCTTCTTAATTTCATAAAAAGATAATCCATAATTCCTGCTTTATTTTTTACAAGATATTATGTCAAATTTATTGTTGAGCACATAAAAAAAAAACATTTTCTATGTAAAAAACAAAACAAAAAACAACCTATTTTTTGGCTCATGAGCACTTTCAACTCAATGATTTTGGCCCTTGTAGCGAAAAGTTTGGACATCTCTGTTCTAGATTAAACTATTATAAAGCTTTGAGCCTGATTCAGCTAAAATGTAAAGCTAGTCCGCCATCTGGTGGATTAAATAAGAACTGCAATGCTCCTGCAGCATAATGTATGCTCAGTGTAGAAATAAGGTGAAGAATAATACAGATGAGGCTGTATTCATAAATTACAGAGATTGAACTTCCAACTGATTAAGATGAAAGAAAACCACTGCTTTCATGTGTAGAACTCTATGACAAATAAACAAGAGTGGATTCCTTGTTTGCTGAATCTGTTCTGAATGCAAAAACTTTGTTTTTTTTACTTTTACTCACCCCAAACAGAAGATATGTGCCGGAAGATTTACTTTGATTAGATGAATTTATTTGAAGTCCTTCTCCTGGTTTATTTGGTAACAAATTTAGCTAATACCCATAAAAGTTCCTTTTCACTTTCTTTTTACTGATGTAACAGATACTGGGGAGCAGCAAAGTTACTGTAATGTAAACAATGCCGCTTTATGGGGGTGAGTAGCAAGTGATCTAGTGCTGTGGAAAAAAAAGATTCTCAGATAATAATCAATGTTAAAATTGAATATCAAGTACTAAATCAGTTTGGACTGGTATCAATTATGGATGTCCCGATCTCGAGAAAGGGCTGATATTTTAAAATTTTCAGTGATCGGAGATCGGCTATATTAGCCGAAAAATCGTGCCAATTTTACGAAAGTACCTCCTAGTTACCTTTTACTGTGATTGCGCAACAATTCAAACCTCCGTAGTGGTGAAAACAAGGACTCTTAATTACCAAGAATCAGCATAACATATTAAACTCAATTCTAATATATATATATAAACCATATATATATATATATATATATATATATATATATATATATATATACACAAATATGTATATATATATATATATATATATATACATATAATTGTTTATATATATATATATATATATATATATATATATATATATATATATATATATATATATATATAAATAAACAAATATGCTTAACCGTACTTTAAACTATATAATAAAGGCATAGAAAATAACCTTCTGGCATTTACACGCAACAATAAACCGAAATAAACAGAGAAAAACTTCTCTTTAGCTCTTGCAGCAGAAGAGGAAAAAAGGCAGATGGGGTGTTTCTCAATGCCCAGGAACCTTCCCCCCAAATTCTATAGTATGTACTGCATACTACTAGTAGCTACTTCTTGCCCGTTGATCCAGTAAATACTGCGTAGGAAACGAGTGGGTAGTAGGCATGAAGTCGGATGTACTGCTCCACCATTTTACCGGGATGTTTACGTTAAGTTACATAACCTGTGGTCCCGTCCTCTGCATAGCCGACGTCACTCTTCTTCTACGATTTTGGGGCTTCCGCTGCATTGTGGGATTGCGTAGCATAAAGCAGATTTTAGTGTGGCGGTAGTACACATCCGGGAACTTTATGCCTACTATGCCAATCCATACTACAGATTCGGATCTACTATATCGCTCGCTTACTTATTTTCGCCTACTAGGCAGTAGGTGTAGTAGGGGTATTCGGATGCAGCCCTCGCTTTGATGCCTTGGCCCCGCCCCGGTTGCCTAGGAGATACGTCATTAGGGACCCACAAGGCGCGTTCCAATGTTCATGTGCTACGGAGGAATCTGTTCTCTGTTGGTTTGCCGTTTAGCTAACTGACCAAGGATACATCAGAGGCACCTTGATTACTTCTCTCGGTCAAAAATGTAAAATTTTACAGCGCGGTAGGAGCTGGCAGCAGCTACTTCGGGGGTAAATTTACATTTTAAATGTAAGTCAACTAATTTTAGCAACCGGGGTTATATCTTAAATGCTAGTTTTATGTATTTTATTTTTTTTAGATCCAAAGCAGTTATATATGGTTGGTTAGTTGCTAAGTAGTTGCAGCTTCGGTGGCTACCAGGTATTAATTCACTTACATATTTGATTTAACTGACACATACATGCTCGTTACACATTTCCAGTTCCATGGCTGAAGTAATGTTACTACGCTACAATGCTACTACGACGGGCGGGACGTAAACAGAGCACATAAGCCGGCAGCTTATGTGCTCTACTGATGGACTTGACGCAACAAATGCAGATTTCAAAAGTCAGAAATAACACGGAAGACAGGGAAGGAAGGAGGAACAGAGCACCTTTAGTTGGTGTCCTGGTAGGAGATTTGAGCTCCGATGCGGCCCAGGAGGTCGTAAAATTAGGCGCGGGCCAGACAAAAGTAGCGCTGATAGTGAACCTCAACCATAAGCAGCTCCTGGAGCAAATGGTGAAACTCCCCAACTCAGAACGCATCTGAAGAATGGGCGCTGACTCACCCGATGTCAACGTTGGCTAGCTTTATCTAGCAATTAAAGCAAAGCCACTCTCTTGATACGATCCGCCATAGTTCAGAAGCCCCGCCCACGCACTCTTTTTTGCTCACAAGGAAGTGTTTAAACATTGTTACAAGCTCCAGTTTCCCAATATCACTTTTATTTTGTTAAGAGTTGCAGGCTCTTCCTGTAATATTGATTTTAGACACACGTTTACTAGTGTACCCTGTAAAATAGGCTAAACGTGTTTCCACCACAGCAACTAGTGGACTGAAAGTAAAACTGTGGGCAAAAAAGCCCCAATAAAATCTCAGACTTCCCAAGTAGAGAATCTGACTTTGTGGCCGGTATAATCGCAATCTCTTCCGTTGGGTCAATTTATATAAGTTTTACCCTATTGTAAACATCAGTATTTTAGATTTATTTGGCTGGTTCATGCTTTATCGTTGTTTGTACAGCTGAATAACGTGTTAAACTAACCGTAGATGGGCCTTCAGACAGCCATTAAAGCCGGCAAGATTACAAGTATACGGTATATAAGGTTTACTGGGTTCATTGCTTACCGTTGGTCTTTTTAAGGCCCTTTTTTCCCAAAACTGCTCCATTTAATGAGTCTGTTTTTTTTATAACTGTTTTAATGGATGCAGAAATATAAAGAATGTAATTTCAACAAAATACCAGCTATATATTTTTAAAGCTTCAATGCTTCTTAACAAACATGTTTTCGCCTCACATTCTCAATTATAACCAAAACATTCTTCAAATGAGCTGAAAAGCAAAACAACATAATCTTATGTTTTCATTAATATTTCTTGTTTGGACAAAAAATAGAGACATGTAAGAGCGGATATTTCTCTAAGGGGCGCATGCAAAGCAGAGGGGATTATGGCTCTTTGTAGCTGCCTGCCACCATATTCAGGTTTTCCGACATTAAAATAAACAATGCATGAATGTGATTTTCACAACTGAATATTTCACTTGACCTTCTTTGGTTCAGCCAAACAATACACAGTAGAGCATTTCTTGGATGCTCTCAATTTGCACTGAAACATTTCAGAAGACTTTGGCAATAAAATTACCTTTGAAATTATAATTGTTGCTCTCCACAAAGCAAAGCATTAGAGGACGACTTGCTGAAAATCAAAAAAATATATTAAATATAGACAACATTTAATGAGTAAATAGCTCATTTTTTATTTTTGTAATGCCCGAAGCTCGAAGGAATTCCAAACAAAATATGTTTAAGCTCAAAAAAGCCTTGTTACAAATGTAGTACTTCGAACAGCTATAATATGGTATTAAAAATCAAGTCAATCAATCAAGTTGAATTTATTAAAGCGCTTCCAAAAACCATATATAGCTCAAAGCGCTGGACAGGGATAAAAGCAGGACTAGATAAATAAAACAAATTAAACATAACTTCTGAAAGCCAGTGAAGAGATTTTACAAGAATCAAAAGCTAATTTAAATAAATAATGCCTTAGTTTTGCTTTTAACAAACAACAGAAAACTCAATCAGGTGCTTATGTAGGACCTTTGAATTACATTGAACAAAAATATAAACTTTTGTTATTGCTCCCATTATTCATGGGCGGAACCGAAGCATTTTATGTACTCAAGACCCATTACAAATCTGTGTTAGTGAGCACTTTTCCTTTGCCGAGATAATCCATTCAATTTTACAGGTGTAGCAATCTTACAGGTGTAGCAAAGTCTGGAGGAGGATTTAAAAGAGCAGATGGTTCACTCCTGCTGTGTGGTCGACTGTACGGCCTGTTGCGGGAAAAAAATGTTGTTGAATCGTTCTGAAAAAGAGAAAAAAAAAGTGATTCAGGCTTCTGAACTTTGGCGATTTATTGATTGTGCTTACTCCTCTGAAAATAAGGAGAATGACAAAAAAAAATGGAAAAAAAAACCGGAGCAAAGCAAAAGTATTTATCTTTTGGTTCACTGTATTTGTCACAACGAAAAATTAGGTATTTGGATATGGTGAAGACGACTTGCCAAAGTTTAATAAGAATGTTGCAATGCAAAGGTGTGCATCTCATTACATCTGGACTAAAACTAACACTTTTTATTTTTAAAGGGCATCAAATCATCATTGAAACATGGCGGTGGCTGTATGATGGTCTGGGCCGCTTCAGGACTTGCTGTAACTAATTGAACCAGGCTGGGCGGGCTGGTTCAAAAAGACTGGCAGTCACACCCTAACTGCTGACTCTAGGATCCCAACGTTATCGTTAAAAGAGCGCTTAAGTTTAGGTTCATCAGATCAATGGTCAAGTCTCCAAATATCTGTGTTTTTGTCCTTCTGTGAATTTGTGAGCAGTAATATGGCTTTTTATGTTCCTTCTGGTATGTTGGCTTCTTCCTGTCTGAGCGGCATTCCAGCCCCTGTTGACTGTTGATTCCAAAACTCTTTTAGCAGCTGCACATAGTATCTTAACAAGGACTTTTGTTCAGGTCTGGCAGTAATTAGGCCTGGGTGTTGCTGATGATATTCAACTCAGCTTTCCAGGAAATGTGGCTCCACACAATTACTGTATAATTCAACATAGGAGGCGAATACTTTATCACACAGACCATGTTGGTGTGCCATTCAATAATAAATACATAAATGAATAACTAAAAACAGTGTTTTATATTTAATTGAGGTTATCTTTGATTTTTGTCGGAATTTGAAACGTGTGGAACAGAGAAGCAAAAACAGAAAAATCTGAAGGGAACTTAACATATTTTTAGAATGGTACTCAAGATACCGCTATATATATACTCGTATCTGTATTGGTTAGTTGACCGATACTTAAAATGTGAAAACTGCTATAATTTCAAAGAAAATGTTTATTTTTCACTTGAAATGTTTGTTTTGTGGTCATTTCTATTAATCTATTGTTTTTTTTATCTAATTCACCATCATTTATTTCAACAAGCAGAGAAGAAAATGAAACAATTCTTTTTTGTTTGTTTGTTAGAAATATCAGCATTGGTACTCATTGTCGGCAAGTACTCTGATCGTATCGATAGTATCGGTGTCGTATGTTTGAAAAAAGGGGTCTCTTTGCATCCCTAGTCTTTACTGAAAATATTTCACTCAACAGTAGCTGAAATGTGTAAAAGCAGATTTAACAGCATGAAGGAACCTCAAGGAAAAAAAATCTGATTTATTTATTTTATCAAATGGTGTGAACCTTATTGACGATATGAATTTTAGGCTCTCAATTTCAGGGACCAGTTTTCGGTTGCGACTGCTTTTTGTCTGTTTTTACTTGAGAGCATCTCAGCTGCAACACTTATTCAGGTGACACGGCGGCATTGAGTGAAGTGTACCGCTACCGTACGTCCATTTTTCTTCTCCAACAAGATGGCTCTCAGGATGAGGTAGGCCTACTGAAGCATTCGGTGCTTTGTTATCCCTAAACACAGCCAAAAAAAAAGAGCCACAGCAGTAGAGTTATTCTGCTGTCCTTTATTTTCCTTCAGTCAGGTTATATTTGTGTTTCTACAGTATCTACAGCAGGGCGATGAATCCCAGCCAGGATCAAACCTCCATCTGCAACATCAGAATCTCACCAAAGTGAATTTGAGATCAGATCGACAACACTCGTCTTTCAGAGCGGACGTCAGCGGCACATTTCAGTCTTCTCTCTGACTCTCACTCGCTTAACCACCTCATGCAGGATTCATGCCCGCTGTAGACTCGAAAAGGAAATCACCTTCTCTTGTTTTGCGTCTCGTCAACAACAAGCGCCTCAATCTTTCATGCTGACGACATGCACACACATCAATCTTAAACAGGAAAAGCACTTATGGAAGTTACAAGTCTGTACACATGACTTCTACAGTAATGCAAACAGAAACACCAAAATGTTTCAGATCCTCAAACAGAAATATCAAAGGTAACTTGAGTAAAAAAACAGCTGTTTTCATATAATGATTGCATTTATAAAAGGGGGGGAAATAGTATCTAAGCCAACTTCTTAAATCATGAATTACCTAAGAATCATCACCGTTTTTGGTAAAGCAGGCAGATCCAATTACTTCCACAGCTGTAGAATCACGAATTAGTTAACTAGAGACTGTCTGACAGGTTAAACCTGAAAACCAAAACATCAGACATCGATCGAAAAAAATCTTTTAGAAATCTAAGTGAGATGTCATTAACATCGATCGGTCTGGAAAAGAATATACAGTGGACCCCCTCTCTGATCATAGTAAGTTTCCATGGAAAATATCTTGTCTTTTGTCCTTTATTCATGTAGCACTGATCGAAAATATTTTTAAATAAAGCACACTAGGAAGCTGAACTACATCAAAGCAATACTACTTAATATGCTGAAGTGTCACTTTTTTCTATGCCGCTGATTGGCTGTGTGGCAAGGTACACAACGAGGGCCTGGGCGGGGATTTGATCCCACGACTCCCAGGTGAAAGTCATGTGCGCTAACCGGTCAGCCAAAGGGAATCCCCTTGGCCAAGCAGCCGGGGCACGTGATCTATCGGAACCACAGTGACAGGACCTCCACACTGTCACATCTCTCCCCCTCTTATCACAAGCATGTCCTCGTGCTCCCGTGCAGGGTGCCACCAATTTCAAATCCATGGACTTATTACCAGTCTCACATGGATCCTGCCAGCAATGCCAAATGTGGCATGGTACACAACGAGGGCCTGGGCAGGGACTTGATCCCACGACTCCCAGGTGAAAGTCATGTGCGTTAACCGGTCAGCCAAAGGGAATCCCCTTGGCCAAACAGCCGGGGCACGTGATCTATCGGAACCACAGTGACAGGACCTCCACACTGTCACAGCTGCATCCTCAAGATGTTGGATAGTAACTTCTACGGTAGTGCTCAGGTGATTTCCACTTTGCCTATTAATGCATATTAAGGCATATTTGATGTTTGGTCTATTAAAATAGACAGTTATCAGAGTTTTTAGAGGGAGTTTACTTGCAGATTTCATCTTTTCTTAGAAAAGTAAGTATCGACACCGGTACAACAACAACGTAACACTGATAGGGAGTGTAATACAATCAAATAGAAAAGGATGCACCAATACTGATACTGGTACTGGAGCCGATATTGTTCTAAATGACTCATATCAGTATCGGTTAGTTAACAGATACCATGAAGAGACACTTGAAATGGAGAAATTCTGCAATAATTTTCACAGAAAATGTATATTTCTAACTTGAACTTGTAGCTTGGTGATCATTTTTAATAATACTTTATGTTATTATGTAATTTACCATCATTTGTTGTAAAAAGCAGAGAAGAAAAAAAAACATGTACTTCAAATCATTGTTTTTTTTTGTGTTTAGTAGAAGTATCGGCATTGGTACTCCTTTTTGAAAAAAGTGGTATCGTTGCTTCCCTACTCATTGCTGCTTCACTTTGCTGCCAGCATTTGTTTAGCATTTGTGTGACACTAGGCCAACCGGAAGAAAACCAAGGGGCAAACTCCGCCCGCAGAATGTGAAGCCAACGCGGAAGTGACAAAAATTGCAGTTCGGCCCTCATCCGCTGGGGACTGGCTCCAAAAAGGAGTAACTTCCCCTTGACTCCCATGTTAAAAAGGCAAACTTTACAGCAAAAATAAACATGTTTACAGCCTGATTCAAAAAACCATTTTAGGTTAGATAGTTCAGGTTTACCATCATGACAACTCTGAGGGGGGTTAATTTTTTTCTAACTCCTCCGTTTATTTGTAATTTAATTGTGAAATTATGAATAATTAGGGGCGTGTCCCTTTGATTGACAGGTCCGTCTAGGCTAACGCTGGTGGCTAATGGTGGCTAACTGTAGCTAATAGTTGCTTCGTAGTCTGCTGTCCCCCTCTGCTTGTGGAGCTCTTCACAGCCTGGGACTAACATAAAGACTTCAGTCATTTGGTGTTTCTGAACTCCACTATCAGTTGCCTCTGCAGTTTTTATTCGGTTTTGGATGTTAATCTGCAATTATTGGGCAAAGATGGCTTGCTGTGGTTTTGATTACAGTAACAGACAGTCCAAGAAGTCTCTGCTTTGGGGGGAGGCTTTATACCGACTAATGCTTAACCAGCTACGGGGGTCTCTGTCAGGTGGCAGAGAGGAATGCTGTTTTGGTTGGAGCTTTTATTTCATTCTACACGCGAGTTGGAGCAGGCGATCGATCGGGTAGCAGCAGAGCACCAACGTCGGCAGGACCGGGACGCCGCGGCAGACCCGGTCAGGTAGAGCACCTCGAGACTCAAGAGCGGGAGACGGTTACATCAGGCTGGAAGACTACAGAGTTGGACTCTAGACAGACTGGATGATCGCTGGTTAGATCAGTACTGGTGTGAGGAACACAGCTGGAGGCATAAACTAATGGATGTCTGATGTGAGGTGAGTCAAAAGCCTTTTATCTTTTTAGGGAATCTGAATTTTCATGATGACTTTCTGACTACTTTTTGCTGGATGTGTTGTTAAGATAAGCCGACTAAATCCTCACCCTCCTCCTATGGTAATGGAAATAACACGATATCAGGCCGTATTGATCCGACCCGTTTGGGTCTTATTATATTGATCTGTTTTCTCTACTCGAGATGTTTCTGCGTCTAAAGGGATCGTTGTTGAAAAACGAGGTAAAAGTCTCTCCAGCTTCTGGCTGAAACTGGCTGCAGCCTACGTTAGCTTCAGTTAGCTCCCGACTAGCTTCTGACTAGCTTGTAGCTACGTCGGCTCGGAGCGTTAACCCTCCGCCCCCAGCCTCACAGCGCCACTCTCAGCTCCACCTCTTTGCCCATTTTTGGAGTTTCTGAGAGTGACGAGGCGAGTGACGTGAACAACATGGCGGCGGTGGGAACCGCCCAACTGGCCTCATTTTTCCTATTCAGAAACCTACGGGGGACGTACCGGAAGGTTTGTCCATTGTTTTATACAGTCTATGAAGAAAACCAACAAAAAAGGGGGCTTGTTGTTTCCACCTACTGTTGCGGAGTTGAATGGACTTAATTCAACAATTGAATTTTCTCGCAAATATGTAAATTCTGATTAAAATTTCAATAGTGGTTGAGGTATCAGCTCGATTATTGCCACAGATGTGCAATGCAAACACACCGACTGAGAGCCATTATCTACAAATGGAGAGAACATAACTGTCAACCAAGGTGCTTTACATAAAAAGAGCCAACAATAAGGTCAAACCTTCAGTAACATACATAGTGTAAAATTTAAAAAACAAATAGAAAGAAAATTAAAAAGATAGACATAAAACACAGAATGTAAAACGCAAAGAGAGGGTCATAAAATACGTAAAGGACAAATGCAACAATAGGAGGTAGGGATGCTATGACAAACTAAAAGTTAGGTTTAAAAAAGTGTCTATAAACATGGTGGAGGGAGCGTGATGGGTTGGGCTGCATTGCTGTTTCAGGATTTCGGCAACTTGCTGTAATTGATAAAGACGTAGATTCTCCTCACGTTGGTTATGCAGCAGGATGTCCAGGTCTGAATGACCCAAAACAAACACAATGAAAGATCCAAGTGGTTTTGTGCCATAATCATGTTCAGAAACCCTCTAAGGTGGCTGAATTAAAACAAGTCTGTCAAAAACATTGGATCAAAATTCTCATTGCCTGTTACCACCAACACTGGATTGTTCAGAGGGACAGGAAGAAACATGAGATAATCAGTGTAACACAGCTTTTTGTATTTACTTGGGTTCTTTTTTACCTGATATTAAAATTAGTTTGACTATTTAAAACATTTAAGTAAAACAAAAACAAGGAGTATTAGGAAGCAAATAATATTTATGAGCAATGCATAGCTGCCAACACCAGAGGGCAGAACAGAACCTCTTCTCCTTCACACTTTGAGCTCAGACATGCCTTGTTAATAGAAAGTTTTTCAATAAGCTCAGGCTAATAATGTGCAAAAAAAAAAAAGCTGTTTTATCAAGAAAAATGAGAATCTGCTGAAGTCACAACCTGCTAATACCGTTGAAAATTACAAAGAAAAATGCGTTCACTGCAATTTATTAGCAAGAAATTATAAAACTTCTGCATACACATCCCTGTCAGTTGGAATAAATTAAATATTTGAGTTTCCATTTGTTCCACCAACAACGTTAGGAGCTCGGCACTGATTGCTGCAGCCCACAAAGCATGTTTTGGTTCTGAGTGGTGCGAGTGTTGCCAACTCCCGGGGGTAATTCAGTATTCATTAACCCCCCCGACACACACACACACCATTCGTGTGCTTTGTCTCTGCCTGGTGAACCCTGGCTTCACGTGTGTAATCTGTCTTACAGCATTCTGATCTCACCGCAAAGGAGACGCTTGTTTCTCATCCAATCACACACCCTGAAGATGTACAAAGTGAAATTCAAGTATGCATAATATATTGTTCTGGCTGCTCTGTGAAGCTGCGAGGAACCAAAGTGAAGAGAGATCAAACTGAAAGATCTAAAAGGAGATAAAAACACTGTTTGATACAGACAGAAGCTTCTTAACTTATTCAAAAAAGCTGCAAATCTCTGAACACGTTTAAAATGCTGCATATGAATTCCCTAGAATTAGCTTTCACCACTTAAAAAGTTCGATTTAGTTTATTGTTTTTTCAATAATTTATTTCAAATAGATTTTTTTTTAATCACAGTTCCCTACTGAAATAACAGTGTACAATGACCACAACCAGCAACATCCACTTTTTTTTATTTGGGTATCATAACACAGAAACTGTGAAATGAAACTACTCCCATGAAAATCTATTAAGTGTGGCATGTATTTGTATTTGTATTTAGCCTCCCTATGATAATACTTCTAGAAACACCTTCCAGTGAATTTCTAGTCCTTTAAGGCATGTATTCTTCGATTCAAAATTACTTTATTAATCCCAAAGGGAAACTAAATGTTGGTTATTCATTACTCAAGTTTCTTTAAAGACACACTCCGCAACTTTTACACCTTACAACATGTTTTTAAAACATTTTGGTAGCACACCAGCATTTATTATGTTTGTTTTAAAAGCATGGGAGGGTCCTGTTGCTAAAAACCACTCTTTACAACTTCTCTCTCGCGGGTCGCTCGTAGAAGTACTGACGGAGTTTTACATCACGGCAGTATGCTACATGCTACCAAGTGGTATAAACAAACCCTCGGTTTTGAAACTTGAGCCATAGCAGATCCACCAAAGGAGATGTTATCAGAAGAAGCGAGAAAAATAGAGGAAGTTATATAGCAAGTGCAGCCCAGTTACCAAGCTGAAACCTGTTGGAGCTTCACCGCCACAGAAGGCTGTGTTTAGGAAGGAAGCTGCAAGCAGAGCCGCTGAGCTGCGACAGCTTCTCATAACCAAGTTATTCCCCTGGTTAAAGCCTGAAGCTCACGGCGCACCTCCCACTTTTCCTCTTGCTGCCTCAGAGAGCAGCAATACAAGAGAAAACACGGGTCAGACAACACTTCCCTCCCTTCACTGCTGTGAAAGATCTTTTCTGTCAAACTGTTGCTCAGTTTAGGTCAAAGTAGGATTAGCTTCTAAAACACAGTGTTTCAACTTTTCAGTTTTATGTACGCAGCCGCTTTGAATGAGGCATTAGAGATACAACAGGATGTACTACAGATGCTAAATTATCCGTGTTGCTACTGGATTTGAAAGTAATAAATGCCTGTTCTAGGGTTTTTGTGCTTGATTAGGCACGACGGTTTAATATAGTGCCGTGAAACATGTTTGACAGTTTACCAACTGACATGCTGTCAGTTAGATGTTTTATTGCTATTGAGCTTGTAAAAAAGTTACCATACACTGGCGTCTTCAGATACGCGTCTGAGATTTGTTTTTACGACACTGACCTTATGCAGCACGCCTTGAGAGGGCGACAGAGGGCAAATATCTGCAAAGTTATTTGTATCTTTAAATTAGAACATAATTCAAACGAATTATTTATTTCTGTAAATCGAATTTGAAATATGAAAACGAACAGTAATATGTTTCAACCTTTTATTTCTATTCAATCACTTTTAATGACCTTGTTTTTGAAAGTGTGCTTTACAAATAAATTTGCGTTGTTAATTTTGATGCTACCGTTTATTTTTCTGGTGTTAACACAGAAATTTGGGCCCACTGAAAAAACTGGTTGTGCATAGGTGAAACCGGAAAACCTAGAATATTTTACATAAGTTAATTTATTTTAGTAATTTGACATGAAAGGTGAAACTCATGTATGACAATTCTCTATTTAGAATCTTTTTTATTGATTTCATGTAATTTTCTGAGATTGTAATTTGCTGTTTCAGAGAAAGCTGTAAGCCATAATCATCAAACATAACAAATTAAGGCTTGAATATCTTGCTTTGCATGTAATGAGTTTATATAATATATATTTGTTTTCACCATTTTAGTGAAATTACTGAATAAATGAGCCATTGCAAGATATTCAAATTTTTTAAGTTTCACCTGTAGCGATAGGCACCGGCACCACCTCAAAGCTTATATATATATAGATGAATGGATGCTTGTATACATCAATGTATGAGCAGTCAGCCTCTTCAGTAATTACATTTTGTGGCTTAACCTCCTTGTGGAGGTCATCAATGGCTGTCCATTGGACGACTGTCAAGTCAGCAGTCTTCCCTGTGATTTAGATATCAGTCTGTGTGAATAGGCTATTACTCTAAAAGCATCACAAGAAGCCAGATGACGGTTAGCAAATCCCTGCAGGGAGAAAGACTTACATTTTTGGAAACATGACCTGTGGTTTGATGAAGTTGAACTGTCCCAGCCACCATCCTAACTGAGGTAGGAAAGTGGCAGCCACTATTGTAGTCAGGTCACCATCTCTTGAGTCTGTATTACATTTGAGTCCTTAATGTTCGACTCCAAGTCGAGTCGTTATCCCTCGTGAGCAACATATAAATAAGAGAGCAGGGAATAGATTCTAAGAGTAGAATAATGGCAGCCATACATGGTTTACTTTATTTTACAAAAACACAAAACCATATACTGTATGTGACCACAGCAGACCTTAATAATTATAATAAAGATATTCCTGATGTTATCCAAAACGTACTGAGTGTAGAGGAACATTGGTTCATTATATGTGGTATTGTAGGCAAATTATATGCCTGGGAGAAAATAAGGGAAATTATACAGAAAATTGTCTCTAAAGAATATCACTGGATACAAGGCTGTTTTTGTTTGGGTTATATTCAGAAAAAGAGAGCTATTTTAAATGCGAACAAACATTTATAGACTTCAGTATACCTAATGCCAAAAGGTGCACTGCATTAATCTGGAAGAAAGTCCATAGACTGACTGTCATCGAGTGGATCCAGCAGATGTTATCTGCTCTACCTCTTAAGAGGATTAAACATGTATTGAAGAGTAAACAGGAACAGTTTTAAAACATCTGGAACCCATTTATTATATATGTCAAAAACTTGAATTTATTGGAGGACCATATAAACGACTGAAAAATGTGGATTCTGTGGTTCCTTAAGGACATTTACAACTTCCATAATTGTGTATCACACCCTCATGAAGGCAGAGCCCGATACGCGTGGGATGTTAATAGTTACTGCTTCAACCAGCCAGGATGATTCCAGCCACGTTTTAGAGAAGGCAGGACAGAAACAGAGTCAAAACTAGGAGCCCCATCTCAAAAGTTCAAACAACACCTGAACTACGACCCCACACACCAGGGAAGTTGAAAAGGAGGCTTCATGGATGCAGAGCAGGACCAGCAAGGAGAGAGAGAAGGAGGAAGTTCAAACCATCTTTTCCACCAATCATAATGGGTAAGGACCATATTCTCTGCTCCAGCTTCCTTCTAACCATATGGACAGACAGAGATTTAATCCAAAGCTTGAGATTCTGTTTTTCCAAACCCTTTTCAGAGTCTTAATTAGCCAGCAAAGAAGTCACCCTATGACTATGTCATCTAGTGCTGATCACAGAGAAGTCTGGGAATTTTGGTCTTCAAACTCAAGTCTAAACTAGTCTAATAAAAGCCGCTTTTTAAATTTCACAAAACAGAACAATGAACGAACTCCCTTTATCAGGAAGCAGCTGAATCAAGGTTATCAACATTCACTGAGATATTCTAACCAGAAAAAAACAAGATTACATTCATTTCAAAGCTCACTGACTTCTAAACTAGCAACAAGAGGTCATAAATTTAAAGCACCACATGTTCTGAAAATCTCAGGAATACAATGTGTAGATTTAGAGATTATTTCAGGTCACTTTGAAGACACGAAGTCTTGGTCAGAGTGTAAAATGTGTGCAAAAAATCAGATGTATGAGGGCAGACATCCATAACATAATACAATTATGATAACTCCGTTTTTAATGACAAATTGCAATTATATTTATTAAGTAATTGTACTTTGTTTTTTTTCTCAACGATGAACTGAATTGAAATGGCAAATATTTTAGCTTTTTTCAAAACATAATCCATTCAAACCATTAGTCAGCTCAGCTCTGCACAGGAAGTCCAGTCAGAGCTTGTATTTAATGTACACCTTCCACCAGCTCACTTTGAATTCAATCACCCCGATCCTCCAGAATGAAAGAGAACATCTTCAATTCCAGCTTTCAGCTGTCGCTCTCTCTGGGCAGATTGGGGGTTCTCTCTGGGACTGATTCAGGGACACCTAATCTCATTTCATTGGGCGATGGGTTTCAGATACCTCGATGAGATTGTAGACCAAGGTAATCCCAGGTCACCTTTACGGTTCTCCACTGCAGACACAACTCATACTCTGCATTCTCCAAGTCCTCTCACGTCTGGAAATATCTCCAGGGATCTCATAATCAGTCTTAATAGCTTTTCAATATTTGAACACGTTCTAAAATAAAAAAAACTTTAGCGCAGTGCATTGATAAATTATTAAAAAGTCGCATTTTGTGATTCAAATAGCAAGAAATCAAATATGTTGAAGTAATGAAGGACGCTTGTTATAGTTCAGAGAATGGTGGTGTGAGTAAACACTAAATCAACTCAGCCCACTATTCTGGTGCCCAAATATTATACTCAAGTAAGAGTAGCAATACCTAAATATCTTCCTACTCAAATAAATAGTAGACATAAAAAAAAATTACTTGAATAAGAGTAAACAAGTGTTTGGCAAAAAGGTAACCAGAGGGCTTTGTAAAATCTGATCTAATACTTTTTAAATGATCCATAATGGGCCAATTAAGGTATTTTAAAGACTAATATATATATATATATATATATATATATATATATATATATATATATATATATATATATATATATAGAGAGAGAGAGAGAGAGAGAGAGAGAAAACCATATCTATTTTTTCACTGTTATCTGAATTTGTTTTGAAATGTACATATTACATGTTACAAAATAAAAAAAACATTCAGGAGTCCGGTGGTGAGGTGCTAGGGAATGGATGCGTCGTGGGAGAGCTCTGAACCCCCTTCAAGATTATTCTCATATATTTAAGGACACTGGTAAACGCTTTTCGTTTTTGAAACCATTTTAAACAAATTTTCGACCGGATATGGCAGCTAGTCATAAAAAACGAAGTGTCCATATGCGTTTGCCAACTGTTCCCATCGGAGAAGCTAGCGCTAACCCTTGTTAGCTAGCCTGGTTTGCCAGGAGGAGAGCAGGAAAGCTGATGGCTTATTTACTGAGATTGCTAAAGTTGGAGCGACACTGAAGGGGTTGCAAATGATGTGACACTTATCAAGTCCGATATAACAGAACTTAAGAGCTCTGTAGTAGCAATTCAAACACGGCTGACTGAAGCCGAAAGCCACATCTCCGACGTGGAGGACCAGGCCACTAACATGAAGAAAGACAACAGCAAGCTATCTGAAATGGTCGAACAGCTTCTGACCCGTGTTGACGTCCAGGAAAACAGAGCTCGTCGGAAGAATATCAGGCTATCAAAAATCTTGCCAGCAAGGCTGGAAACTGGGTTGCCACAGATAGTTCATGAGGATCAGGTGGGGTTTATTAAACATAGATTGTCAGCCGATAATATGAGACGACTATTACATCTTTTTTGGGCAAACAAAGACAACACAAACCCTTTGGTGGCAATATCACTCGACACCCAGAAGGCCTTTGATAGGGTTGAATGGAACTTTCTATTCACGGCGCTGTCAAAATTAGGTCTGGGTGACAATTTTTGTCGGTGGGTTAAGACATTATATTCAAGCCCAAAAGCCGCTGTTGTTACCAATGGAGTTCTGACTCCTTTTTTCAACTTATGTAGGTCTATTCGTCAAGGTTGCAATCTTAGCTCCCTTTTGTTCACAATTTTTTTGGCCATGTTTTTGTTTTTTGCCATTAAAATTAAGGAAAAGTCTAGAATCAAGAGTGTGAACGAAGGAGGAAGTGAACACAAACTATTTCTGTATGCAGACGATATTTTGGTGCTTTGTCAGGATCCTGCTAGCTCTGCAACGGCACTCCTAGAGGTTATAGAGGGTTTTTCTAAATTATCAGGCTATAAAATCAACTGGCATAAGTCTGAGGCAATGCCAGTTTCTCAGACCTGTAATGCTAATTTACACTCTGCCTTTAATTTTAAATGGTTACAAAAGGGGATGAAATATTTAGTTATAGCACTTAATCCTGATATTGGTTAAATTATGACAGACAATTTAGAAAAAGTGCTGACTAAATTCACAACAAATTTAAATAACTGGAGTAAACTGTGCTTGACCCTATGGGGCAAAATAATAATAATAAAGATGGTTGTTGCTCCGCTGATAAATTATTACATTAGAATGGTGCCAATTTGTATCCCAACTCAAGTTCTTAAAAGATACAATAATATGATAAAGCATTTTTTATGGGATGGTGGTAAACCCCATATCAAAATTAGTAGGTTGTGCCAACTAAAAGAAAAAGGAGGATTGTCACTGCCCAGCATAGAACATCATAGTATCTATTTTGAAATGTCTAATCTGTCTAAACAATGGGGAGACATAAAACCAGATCTAGATTTGATTCTGATTGAACAACAACTTACTGCTCCGTTCACTCCTATAGAGGTGCTGTCACAAAAAATAGATGAAGTGGGGAATATGTTCCCTAATCTTATTCTTAAGTTTTCTAAAATGATATGGCATGAAGTACACAACAAATCTTCTTTCTCCCATACCTTCAAAAATATGCGTCTCAGTGGCACAATCCTAAAATTAAAGTAGGTAAATAGTCAATCTATTTGTCACAGTGGCTAAAGAAAGGTATAAGGAGGGTTAGTGATTATACGAAGACGATTCATTTATTCAATATAACAACCTTAAAGGAAAATATAATTTGGAATATAATTAAACACCTGTGAAAATACCTACAAGTCAGGGATTGTTTGAAAGATAAAATATCTCTGCCTCAGGAGAAAAACCCTATACAAAATTTCTTACAACTACCGCCTTTGCTTAGTAAGGCATCAAAATTGTATAATATATGTCTTTGGGTTAAAAACAATACGCATTAAGGTTTAAAAAGAATATGGGAACAAGACTTGGGCTACACGTTAGATGAGGGGAAATGGGATTCAATTATTTCTAATAATGGATGCTACATTAGAGAGGCAAAAGATACATTTGTTCAATACAAGATCCTCAATAGGTGTTATTTTACCCCATCCAGACTTTATAAAATGGGCATTATAGGGATGATTTATGCAGGAAATGTCATAAGGAAAAGGGTATTTTTTTACACGCCTAATGGGGTTGTCCGATGGTGTCCCCTACATGGAGCAGTGTTCTAAGATACATGGAAGGTTGGTTGAAGTGTAAGCTACCTAGATCACCCAGATTGTGTCTTCTGGGGGATAAAAATCAGGTTCCACAAATGGAGGAAGCTACTTTTAGAGTGCTAAACACTGGACTTGTGAAGTGTACCCGCCTTCGTTTAATAGGAGCAATGAAACTTTAACAGAACAGTGGGACAGTATATGCTTATTCATGACAACAAATAACAGCCTGTTCTGAAGTGTCTTATATGTACAGTAATGGACCTATACGTTGAAATATATTTTAGTACCTCACTGTTTTTGTTTGGTTTCTTCATTAATTTATTCAAACAATATACACACAAATAAATAACATTATTACATATTAACACATTTTAAGATGAAGAAACTGTTCTAAGTTATTTCTTTCAGTATAAAATAAATACTTACAGGAGGTAATGAATAAATATATTTTCAAACAAGGTAAAAATCACTCCCAGTGGCAATTCACGATGTTTATCCTACAATACGTTTATATTCACTGGACCTTAAAATGCTACAAGCTCAGCAAACAGAAGATTGCGTTATAAAACCAAAGCTTGACCCGAAACAGGCGGTCTCCATTAATAAACTGCAGGTTTCTGTCTGTCTGATGTATTTTTGGTTAAACTACGTTTGCTCTTCATTCAGTGTGAATAGAGGAAAGAAAAAATTTACTTCATTGAGAATAGCAATGCTTCACAATAATATTGCTCGAGTAAAAGTAAAAGTACAGCATGATAAAACTAACAAAACTAATAATTTACTGATTTTTCTTATACGGGTTGGTGAGTCAACAATTAGAGCCAGTGGGGCTGAATTGGGATGGAGAGGAGGTTTTCAGATGATACGTCATGTATTTACAAAGTAATCTAGATTATCGAGTAATCCATAAAAAATCTGTTTGAATTAAGACAGATATTTACAGCAAGAAACACAACAAAACCCTGTGACCAAGCTGTATAAACGAGAACTGCTGGTAAATATGGACCTTCAGAAAGTTAATGATACTCCAAACCTATCTTTTCCTTAAGAAGTTGGTGGTTTTATGAATTTTGGTTATGATTTTTCTTTATTGAATTTTAGGAATTTATTTTCACATAAATCATCTTAAAACTGCATTTTCGCAGCAATTTCTTGCCAGTAACAGCAAGCTTCATGTCTGTTTTTGTTTTCTATAAAACCTGACGATATCTCCATCATTACAAGTAGCAGCCAGGGCTGACTTTTAAGACAGGAAAACATCCCAAAATAAATCAGGTAAGATGCCCAAAAAAATCCTATTTGTGCCACACAGCCTGAACCTGTGAACATCACTGTCCTCTGTATCGTTACATGACAGGATGAGGAGCAGAAACTGGTGTCAGCTTTGTGACAGACCAGCAACACATACCACCCATTAAACAATGAAACTAATGTAAAGTCAGACTTCAATACATCGATCAAGCAACGTTTAACTGTTTAATAACGGGGTCTCTGTGGCTCAGGGGGAAGAGCAGCTGTATTGCAATCGGAACATTTTGGCTCCTTTCCACGTGTCGCTGGTTGAGGCTGATTAGAGAAATCAGATAAGCTGTTATTTAAGACTTTCCTGATAGACAATCCTGTTGACCAATTAGTTTTAGTTGAGGCGTTGCTTTTTGGGCAATTATTCCCTCTTGTTCTTGAAGCTGTGCAGCTGGAGGGATTTTTGCTTTAACTGTGTTACTTAAGGACAGTTGGTACAATGTGTAACTGTGGCAACAAGGTCTTGTTTTAACAACCGGGAGCTGCTGAATAGTTCAGCAGCAGAAATAATTCCTGAACTATGGCCGCAATTCCCAGTGGAGTTGAAAATGAGGCTTCATAGATGCTGAACAAGAGCAAAGAGCAGAGAGAGAAGGAGGAAGTTCAAACCATCTCATTCATCATAATAGACAAGGGTCATATCCCCTACTCTAATGTCTTATTTTTTTTTTCTTTAATAACGTCTCCTGTCTGGCATTGTGATAGTCAGAATTGGTATCTTAGTACTTAGTATAAGCCCAACAGGTTTACTTTGTCAAGCAGGGCATTACAGCTTTGCTATAGTACTTCACCTGATAAATATGTATAAAATTTCTTTATTATGATTGCTGTGGGTTTAATTTCTTGAGGTTACAGACACAAAAAGAGAAAATAACCAGAGACAAGAAAATCAAGCATAAACAATCAGTAAGATGGAGGAACATAACCAAAACAAATCCAATGAAATGAACTAAAAACTACACATCCACAACATGCAAAAACGGGTATATTAATACAACAAGAATGTCCCTGAATAGCCCTTGGCACCAACCAACCATTGATGGCAACCTTAGCCCAAGAATGCATCCGCAAACACCGGTGTCCCCACACCCGTGTGTCTGTGAGCATGCAGGTGTAGGGTTGTCCCAGTCAGGTTTTTTTGCCCTCGAGTCTGAGTCCGAGTTATTTGATTTTGATTATCTGCCGATACAGGGTCCCGATCTGATACTTCTATCGGTGATGCATAAAAAAAGGATAAAGAAGAGCGGAGAAACTGATCCAGGATGTTATCTTTTTTATTCACCTTATTTTAACATTGAACAATTCTGTTAACAAACAGAGCACTTCTGTGGGGTAGCTTAAACAATCAAGTAATAAATAACAAATTATTCACTTTTAGACTTTAGTGCATAAGTAGCTTTTACATAAAAAAAGTCTTTAAAAAACAGTAGCCTACCTCAGCTTAAATTAACTTAATGAGAATGTATATACATATCAGGGGTCATGTAACTTTATGTTTTTTGGATTTGACCAGCTTATTAGAACGGTGACAGAAAAATCTGAAGGCTTTCAGTCATTTTTCCGGATTAAAATGAACTGACAGATATTTTCAACTTTACGCACATATTCCAGGTAAATAAATTACTAAACAAAAGATTCCTGGACACTTTAAACAAGGCATATGGCTGACTGGGAGCTTACTGCAAGTTTCTGTGAGACACTTCGGTGCGCAACTGCAGCCTTTCCGGTTGGTCAGGCACGCTACAATGTGCCAAACACCTGCTGCTGCTTCTTTTCATCCTCAGATTTTTCTGCAGTTGAAGCATATTTTATGGTCCTGGAAACTGTTTGTTCAGAGTCTTGTAGACTTCTGATCAGTTTAATTGGAGAACTGTTTCCTCACTTTAAAACTTTGGATGAAACACCGCCTAATTATAGTCTCCAGTGCGGCAGCACATTGATACAGAATCCAGTAATACACCTGAACCCCCATGAAAAGTCATCTGTCCCAGGCAAAAGTCCTAAACCTGATAACAAAAACCTCTGCAGCGATCCTGTCCATGTGTAATCAACAGTGTTGGGCAAGTTACAAAGAAATTGTAATATATTTCACATTACTAGTTACAATGTCAAAAATGTAATATGTTTGCATTACATATTACTGATGCCGCTGTTTAAATGTACAGTCGATCTTTTCCTCAGCCGTCCTGATTCTTTGATGTTTTAGTTTTGAGCAACAGGAAGTAGATCTTGTTCTATGGTTTCCAACTTGATTTGGTCTGTTGCATTAGATGGCCAGAAAAACGATTTAAAATGCATTTGTAACTTGAGTTACTGAAATTGTAACTGGTAATTTATTGCTGTATATTTTTTAAGTAATGCATTACACTACTCAGTTACTGAAAAAAGTAATATATTCCTGTAACTCAGGACAAGTATTACAGTTCCATGTGGAGCAGGAACCGCAGCAGGTGGATTCTAACTGCACCTGTTTAATCTCACCTTATTAAGTAGCTCTCTGTTCAGCTGGTTTAGATTTCATATTAAAGGTGAATAAAAGATAAATAGTATTGAACAGGAGTAGAGATAGACAATGACTATGGGATCGAGGCCGATTTCTGATCGCATGATCGGATCGGGGACATCCCTATGCAGGTGTGCACAAGATTTCCCCACACGAGTGCCCAACAGCTGGTGTGAGGAGCCACCAATCCGCCAAACGGGAATCGATGCAGACATGAAGGAGGACGGGGACACGGATGCCCAGAGGGCCCCAGTGTCAGGGAGCCCCAGGCGGACCATCGCAGGGCAGACTATTCTGCCCACGGAGGAACAGAGGGAAGCCCCAGGGGAACATCCAGCAGCTACAAGGCAGGGGCCCGGGCGGCCGCAGGGGTGGGCTACGGGCTCTGCCAGCAACCGGCTACGCCATGGAAGGCCTGGTCCAGGACCTGGGGACCCCAGGGACCCCACCCCCAACTCTAACGTCTTTTTAACCATATGACCAGACAGATTCTAACAGAAGCGGCATAAGCAGATGAGGTGGATTAGCAACCAATGGTGTCATCCAGGACATGTTACTGTTAATATCGTGTCTGCTGCCTGGAGATTGAGTTGTTAGCATGTCTGACCAGCAACAGTTTTCAGTCAGAGGCCTCTTAGGATTTGTTCTAAGGGTACAGCTATATTTTTTATCGGCATCGAAAGCAAATAAAAATAAACACTTTAGGGGCAACATAAATACCATTAGAAAAAAAGGGGAGCTTTTTGGATTTATTATTTGTAGAGTTTTTTCCCCTCAGGTTTGAATGAGGAATTATTAATTAACAAGTTTTTGTAAAGGATTTTTACAGCTCCTTAAGTGGTAGAATTATGTTCCATTTTTATCTCTATTTATTGTTCTATTAGTTCTCCTATTTTCTTGTTTATTTATATTAATTATTAGTTTTTTCAACATAATATCCTTGTCTATTAACAACATATTGTTACTCATAGGTGGTTTAGTTGCACCCTGTTAGTCTGCCACTTTAATTGCTCACTTGGTATTTGTTATTTTTCGTGTTTGTTTCTTGAATGTGTGGCGGATCCCTCCAGGATTCTGTCGGTCTACGATTAATAAATTGTATTGTTGTGCCCTTATACACACATATGATTCACACCTTGTCCTTATTTTGTACCTTTATTTTTTATCCTCAATTTAAATTATTCAATCAACCTCAACCTCGCCCCAGTTTTATTGACTCACTCATGTATGTATCAACAGAGGATTGGCTGATTAGTAATTCATTTGCGTGTTGCATTGTATTTAACCCAACTTTGCATGTGATTTTTTTTCAGTGACCCTGACGAAGGCTTTACGCTGAAACATGTCGGTCTTAATAAAGTGGATCTACACCCTTTCCAGTGTTGCTGGAGCCTCCATTGATCTCTTGATTTTCTCCTCTGTGCACCTAGGAAGTGGGTGAATTTGCATCGGCACTGTTGATTTTCCTCTTTGGATTTGTTGCAAGACTGATAGCTACTGGAGGGACTTTTTGTAGAAACCTGGATCATATGAGTTTACGACTAGGGTTAGACCAATATATCGGTCAGCTGATATATTGGAGCAATATTTAAAAAAAATTATATAGCGAATCGGCTAATATGCCTCTTTAGCAGATCTGATTTAAAGCCAGGCACAAATATGGGCAGCCCAGTTGTGTACTGCTCAAAATGTTGTGTAGTGCTGAAAATTGGCACTCCATATCGACAATTATTGGTGTGCAGATTCAACATAAATCAGTTAATTGCGATGTGAGATGTGCCAAATTGATAGCGATTCAAAAGTCTGAAGAAATTGATTATTTTTCAAGATAAGGTGGGAAAAACAGGAAAGTCCTGAGTACCACTGGTACATTTTTTGATGACAGACGGGTGGAAACAGTATGGCCACAGCTAGTGCTTTAGCCTGCAGCGTGAAATGTAAATATCATAGCAAATATTTTGTACTTTAGCTGTGAAAGGAGCGTCTGTATTGTTGTGTATTGTGTTAGCAGCGACATCTTCTTTTATGCAAAGAGGTCAACACTTCACCTGCTGTCCAGGGCGTCGTCCCCGAGCTGTAGCACAGCACAGCTTGTTTACCAGACGTCAGCTTTACGGAAGGAAATTTCCTTCGTACTATCCTGTTCACGCCTTATTAATGTGTGGTGGAGTAGTACACCGTGCTCATAGCTGTGGGTTAATTACAGGTGAGGCCGATAATCAAGCTGACACAAAAACTATAGTGTGTAGTGTAAACTTTAAGTGTCTTTGGGAGAATGCTGCTTTTTATTTTCTAGTCATTTGAATATAAAATATGTATTCAAATTAAAAATGTTGATTTTTGTGCATGTTTTGTCCTGAATGAGCTTTAAAAGAGATCTACAATTATAGGTTTATTTATATTAAGAAAATTAGTAATTTCTATTCAAATTTTAAAGTAATTTCTTTAATGGTTCACTTTTAAAAGCCGATTTGAGCTTTAATTACGTAATCTTTATAACCACAAAGAGCAAGACAATTTTAAATATGACAAAATCAAAAGTCTTCTTTAAGTAAACACCATATGAATGACGTGTTTAAGGATTGGACCAAGTGTCCTCTTTTATTAAACTCAAAACATGGTCACTCGATATTATTCTTCCTCTTTTAACACACATGTTCTGTAGCTTTCATGGAAAATATGACCTTAATGTTGTTATGAAACCCGTGATGAACATGTGTTGGTGTTATTTGTGGTTTCACAAAAATAGAAGTAGAAAAATAATTCAATTGAACCAATCTGTATACTTCAATGAAGAGAAACTGAATGGATTTAAAATTAGAATGTACAGTTAAGTAGCCAAGGAAGAAATTTTAAATAGCCTTAATAGTGGAAATAAAAAAATAAAAAAATTAATAGCAGCACCCAAATTGAAATCGAATCAAAAATGTGAGGTACCGAAGAAGGCTACGACAGCATTTAATCCCACTTTAGGTTACATACAATTTTTGAATTGGACACAAGACTGAACAGTCGGCTTCTTCACCAATCTGTTCATAAAAGTACATTAAACATAAAACACTGTAATATATATATATATATATATATGATTCACTTTTTCCAAGTGAACTGCTGAAGGAAGTCAACTTTTTTTGCTGGTTTTCTCATTTACTGACGTGTTTTTCCATTCTAAAATCACACTGACTTGTTGGGCTTGTCAGGATAAAATCTCCCCTCCTTCAGCCGTCTTTTCAGACTGCACCCATCAGCAGGTAGCAAGCTGGTGCTGATGGACGAATTTGGGGATTGAGAGGCAAAGTGTGTTAGAAGGAGCCTGAGAGCGACATTTCTTCCATAAAGGAGCAGGGCTGAGCAGGGATTTACATCTTATTTTTGGGATGATGAGCAGCTCATGGAGCTGCGGGGGCCCCGGCGGCCCCTCGGATGGCCCCGTGCTCTCTGTAAACACATTTCAAACCCATCAGCGCTCTGCTTGTTTTTCACACCGCCGTCTCTCGTTGGTTCTCCAAGCTTTAATTGCTTTGCTCAAGCTAAGACACCAGGGTGATACATGGGAGTTTCCGTGCACGGCAAAATGCGTTTGGCTGTTTGTATCAAAGCTTCAAGACGGATTTAATCAAGAGACTATGACTTATTCTAATAGCTTTCATGTTGCGAGCTGAGACATTATTGATTAATGAGATTATCATATGGTCAAAGTCTCGCTGAAACGGCTCCCAAAGTGATGTCAGTCTAAACGCCGCCGCTGGGGAAAGGAGAATGAAAGAAGTTCTTACAGCTTTTGTACCAAACATGACTCTGCATCAAATGAATTCCTGTCAGCTTCCGGCGAACAGAAGACTTCGACAGGCGAAGACCTTCAAATATTTACCAGCAGAATCTAAATCAGTCTCATTAAGTCTGTGTCAAAGCAATGAGAAAAAGATGCTTCTGGAGCTTCAAACTGTGAATCGCAGATTTCCAGCCATGTTGAGGAAAGGCTGTTGACAGACAGTGTCGTATCCAAGCAGAGCTAAAACACCCAGACGTGATCTGATTTCTAAATGCAGTCATTAAGGTTTGGATTCCCCTTAAGAAAGCTCAAAGGAGCTCCTCTCAGGTATCTTAAGGTCACTATTGATTCGCATGTCTGTGGTAAAAAAACACTTTGGGAAAAACCACGTTCATCTACACTCCCAGATATGCTGATGGTCTCCGGTTACAATGTCCACTGAAACTTTCTTAAACTTCTCCATGTAATTAGATCTGAATGTCAATATATGATTGAATTGTATTGGGCTAAACTGGGATTCAGATGAAGTGAATTTGGACAAACTTTAAATTTACATAACGGAACCTGTGTACGAATCCAGGGCTGCACGGTAGCAGAGTTAGCACTGCTGCCTTGCTGCCAGAAGGTCCTGGGTTCAAATCTTTAACATTATTTGTCACTCATTTTAAATAGCTAGAGATTCATTACTTATAAGGCTAAATATTTCAAGCCTTTTTTCTTTTTTGTTGCAGTTTTGAGAAACTCGTAATCGTAATCAGATTTCCAAATCAATTTGCAGAGGTTTCCTGAGCTTCTAAATGTTCTCAGTCTGGGTCACCATCATGGGTAAGAATACTGACGGGACAGGCGTCCTAAGGACAGTCATGGATACCATCCAGAAGGAGAGGAAGACAGAAAAAGGTCAGTGGTTGTTCACGGAGCGATGTATCCAAGCATATTTGTTGAAATTTGAGCGGGGAAAAAACTTGTGGTAGGAAAATTTGTACCGACAGCAGGGATAACTACAGAGGATTGTCAAGAAAAATCCATTTGACAATTTGAGGGAGGTTGGAGTCAGACCATTGGTTGGTCTAAATTCAATTTAGCAACTGAAATACATGGATTACTCATCAAAAGTGTCAGGATTACTACTACGGTGGTACCACACTTCAGCTGCAGGGAGAGAGCAGGCGTTGGTGACGATGGCGTTGCAAATACAACGATGATTGACTGGGTGGCCGGATACCCTGAGTGCTCTCGCTGTCTCACAGCATGCTGCAAAGACCGCGGTGAAGTTAGTTTTAAGTTTGATTTTGACCGATATTTGTATCATTAGAAGGGAGCGTCTCCAAGAGAACTGTGCTGATAGAGCGGCTACATCGCAGCCAAAGGCTCGCTCCCGAAGGCGGTGGTTTTGGTGGAGTTTGGTAATCCATAGTTCTCTCCATACTTCCCAGGAAATAAATCAATACCTGTGAGATCTCCAAACAAAGTAACCCCAAAATATTGATGATACACCGATTTATTGTGAAAAAAAATCATCATGTGTAATATTTCTTATTTTAATGTTACTGTAAAATATGTGATTTTCCTTCAGTAGCTAAAACCGATTGGAGAGTGCTCTGTTTCCTGTGCAATATTACAGATGTAGAGATTTGCACAACTTAATGGACAGATTGTTTCACCTTTGATTCTTTTTACCCACATTTGTCTGTCTTAGTTTTGCACTTCAATGAAAAGTGTGTGATTATGTATTTTCAGTATTTACTTTTTGTGTATTTCTATTTTTCTGCATACAGCTTCAATCTTAATAAAGGGAAAGTTATTTTTTTTTCAACCTGGACCTTATTTTTAGCAAATATTACATTAGTTTCCTCATGTTTCATTTAGACATATTTTGTTATGAATAGTTAGCTATATTCCCCTGTGAGTTCAGAACGTCTCAGAGTTGCTTAATAGTTCAGTTCCGGGCTGATTTAGAGGCTTATAATACAACTGCACTTCCGCGCGATTACAATAGCATCACTGCCGTGCTCCATCCCAGCTGTAGTCTGAGCAGATCTCTCACCCTGTGCTCTACGGTCGGTTAGACAGAACATTGTTTGTGTCTGTGTGTTTCCAAATTGCACTGAATTACCAACTGGAATAACTTCAGCTTCCACAGGCTCCCTTTCTGCAACCTACGTAAACTACAGCTGTAATGGTGGACGGCTGCGTAAATTAGATTCGGTTACATTAAAAGCCTGTAAAAACCTTCCATGCTAACACTTCAGCACCTCAGAGACGTTCTGGACTCACAGGGGAATGTCGCTAACTATTCTTAACAAAACATGGCTAAATGAAAGGACAGTTAATGCCTTATTACGGGTGGAAAATCTCCTGCCCCGATTGGCTCCCATTATATAAATAAACGCTGATTGCAACTCGAACTAAACTTCTCCCAAAGGACTCCAAGTGGCTCCAAACTTGTCTGGGTGAGTAAATGAACATAATAAATGCTACAAATAAGGTCCAGGTTGAAAAAAAAAACGAACTTCCCCTTTAAGTCAAGTTCAAATACCAAATGTTCTAAAATAATGCATACAGTATAGTGTCTTAGAGCTTCAATTATTTTACAATAATAGCCGTAATGCTTTGAATACATCAAATACACTTCCTGTTCCTTAACTTACAAAAAGCTTTGATGGACAAAAACAGTATTTTGTCTTATTTTATACTAACTGATCAGTCCCAGTACTGTGTCTATGCAATAAGACTCCAATCAGCATAAAATCAACACATTTTTAAGCCTAACCACAGTTCAGTAATGAGTTTCATTAGACTCTGTCCTGCATGAGGTTTCCCTGCGTTCATTTATTACTTCTCAGAACAAGATCATTGATCTAACAAAAAATTTGGGTAGGCGCTCAATCATTTGCACAGTTCCAATTTCTGGAGCTTAGATTGCCTCTCTATTCAGTTATTAAGTATTCACAAATGGATTGCTTCATGTCAGTCACTCCTGTGTTAGTTGATAAAGGCACAGCCTTGATTTTTGGGAAATAAAATTCTTTCACACTTGGATTGTGATTGCGTATGAGACTGTTTCTCTTCTTATTGCTGCTCTAAATAGAAACCACTAAAAATGAGCCGAGTGAATTTTTTTTTCATATGTACGTATCTGAATCTGCTTCTGGGTTTCCTTGTTTCTTCTTTTTAATCAACTTTATCATTAAAAAAGGAAAACCTTATAGTATTAATAACTGCTGCTTTTAAAAGAATCCCTACCTTGCAAATGGAAGGTAAAATATCCTCATTCAAAGCCAAAAAATTTATTAAATCAATAGCTAGCCAAAAGTTACAAATGGATAATGTATTTGCAGAGATTAATTTGTTGAAATGGAACAGGATTCATCTTCCAACCCGGTTAATAATAACTGAAGAAAGGCAGAGAGTCAACCTGCTGCAGCTTCTCTTGTAATGTACTTGAAAGTATGAAAATGAAAGCTGGTTTCCAATGAAAGACCGGCGCAGCAGGGTGCCCAGCAGCATGAAACACCAAGCATCTCTGAAAGCTTTCCCCTCTCCTCCTGCGGCCCCAAAACCTACAAAAAATTTTTTTGTCTTCTGTCTGCCTCAGGACCAGCTCTTTCTGCCAGACCTCCAGTGGAGTGTGTCAATACGACATCCTTTTAAAATGTGTACATTAATATTAATATGGAGCATTTGCAAGGAAAAGACCTCTCAATTTTTAATTTGAATTTCAGATTACAACGTTATTGGCGCTAAATATTGCATTGATATCTGCCTTGGCGGAGTCTGTGTTCTCCAGCTACCTTTCTGGTTCAGAGTGAAACTTCATTTCAGTTCAAAAAATGCTTAATTAATCCAAGAGGTTAATTAAATCTTGTAACTCGTTATATTTGTGGTTCTTCAAAGGAAAGTTGTGGGATCTCCTGTAACCGTCTGTATTAGTATTACATAGTCTCATAAAATGGATGCTTAGGCTTTTCTTTAATTTTCTTGATATACAGTAGTGGAGAATCCTTCTTTGCATCATCTTCTCCCCAGAAAAGAACCCACCTTCTTTATCAGGATGTTTAGTCATTTTAGGTCCCTGACTTTGATGCTGCTTCCCCAACAGATGATGAAGAGATTAAACTCTTCGCAACAGACTTATACAAGATCTGCTGCATCTTTCTGCAAGCCTTGAAGGACCTAAGCTTCCTCAGGGAGGCCAGTCTGCTCCGTCTAGTTTCTTTCCAGGTAAACACCGATGTGTTTCTACTCCTCGTTTCCTTTTAAATATACGATGATCTCCATCGTTTTGTTCACATTCAAGATAGGATGATTCTGCGGTAGTGTAACATGTTTTGAATAAAAATATGTGGCAAACGTCCAACAGTAACTTATTTACTGCACTGATTATTTTAAAACTAAGTAGATTTCAAGTTATTTTAGTAGTTACTTAAAGGAATACGTCACCCCTGGAAAGATGAATGTGTATTTAAAGTGGGTCAGATATGTAGTAGAAATGTGAAATTGTTTTTTGAATTTGGAGCATTCTAGACTGAGAAAAGCCAGAAAATGTATTTTTACTCATGTGGCTGAAATACAATAACTCCCAAATTGCACTTGTTTTGGTGCCCTGAGTAGGGATTGGTACCGATATCCGGTGCCATCACGGCACCGGTTCCGACATGAACGGTAGTAACAAGACCGAAAAGCAGCGCACATTTTGGTGCTTTATTTTGTGTCCCCCCCCCCCCCCTCCCGAGATGTTAAGCACTGTGGGTCCTGCGTGCCATCAGTCCAGAGTGATTAGCTAAACATGGTTATCTTTGTGCAAAAAAACTGCTAAAAGTTAGGGCTTTGGAAATTAATGTACCAACGCAGGTGGATTAATTCCTAGAATTAACTGGTTTTTTTTGGAGTTTGTTTTACGCATTGAACGCATACACAGAACAGCGCCCTGTTTATAATTCCCCCCGCACCACATCAGCTCTCCTTCCTAACCAGCCAAACTACGATTTTTGCACAGCAACATGTGTTTGTGATCCTAAATGATATGTGAGTATATTATTAATGGCTTATTGGCTTTGTGGTGATATGATAAGTTCATAAGTTGTCTGTGGGAATTATCCGTCCGTTTCGGATATCAGCTCTGGTGTGTGCGTTTCAGTGTTTGCTGTGTGTGCAGTGCAGTCAGAGTTTGGGGTGTGCGGCCCTTAAAGTTTAAATGTTTCGTATTTATGTATATTTATGCATTCTGTCTCACTGTATAGCTTCAGAACATTTCATAGTGAGATACCGCTGCGTTAAAAATACGAAATTATTCAGTTGAGGTGATGTTTTTGGACTTAAATTAGTGCTAAATGCTAGCGGAAGTAGCCTAGCTCTGTTCATCTTCACAATGAGCCTTTATTCCCTGCTGTGGTGAACTGGAGAATCTGCTGTTTACTTTTGAAAAATGATCAATGGTGACATTTGATTACTAAGTTTATATTACATTTTATTTATGTGATATTTATCACAGACTACTGATATACCACTGTTAATTTTAGTCATATATTTGGCTTAGTTCTGCCTCTATTTGTTATTTGGTTCAAAACAAAAATGTAATTGATTTCTCTTATATTTAATTTTTTTTAAAAGCAACTGCATCTTTATTTGTCCTTTTATTTACACACAGTAGGAATGGTGATTAATTTATTGATACCCTGTGAATAATTAGATCACAATTTTTATTGTCTGACAGCCCTACAAAAAATAACTAAGTAAGAAGGTTTTTGGATGAAGTATGTATGTTTTCCATTCTTAAAGCACCGGTTCAAGCACCGTTTAAGCACCGGCACGGTTTCAAAAGTACCGGTTTAGTATCGGATAAAACCTAAACAATACCCATCCCTAGCCCTGAGGCCCATAGACATATATGCGTAGACACCTCATTCAGCGTCGAGCTGTACGTCGCCGCCATATCGCCGCATTCTTGTGCTTAATATAATTGCACCAAATAAAATTTGAGGGAATAACTTTTCACAGGTAAGACTTAACAATAACCTTTGATAGTAGCCTACTTTAATCATGGACTGCATTATTTGTCCATTTTAACAGTTTTGAGAACATAATTTCCTGATATTGTGGAAAACATTATTCCCCAGCATTTATTTTTTTGTCATTCATTTGTTTCTCATTTATTCTGCTCATGGTAGAATATCTTTCTTTTCTGGCATTCAACCCCTATTAGGGTTGCCAACCGTCCCTTAAAATACGGAATCGTCCCGTATTTGACTATTAAATGTGCCGTCCCGTTTTGAACTAATAAGGGACGCTATTTGTTCTGTATTTTCATAAATGTCTATCATGTGTGTCCGTCATAGGCTTCATACTGCTTTATTCTAACTATGTAGCCTATATAAACATAAAAATCACCCTACTTTCAGCAAAACTGTTCTAACAGCGGGATCAGACGGGACCGCAAATTGTTTGTTTGCGGCTCGCGAGTGATTGCAGGTTGGATCAGGATTGATCAGGTAGACACACACAAACTGGCGCTTCCATGCAGCACCTTTAAAAATGTCCCAAAAACACTTACAGAGATATAGGTGAGTGGGAAGAGGCCGATCCTTGGCTGGAAAAGATCAGTATAGATGAACACAAGGCAAACTGTAAACAATGCAGCCAGTGTTCTCAGTGGCGCACTGTGAACACTGGCTGCACAGCACACCAGGCACACAAGAACGCAGAAAACACACGTCTGTGAGGCTTATGCGATATTTATATATTATATAATATGTATATATATATATAATTATAAATTATTCAGAATAGATTACATGTAGCGTGCTTTTTCAAAGATGTCTCGTCCAAGTGCAATTTTATTTTTGTTGGATTAATTGTAGAGGCTTTTGTTGTGCAATCATTATAAATCAATCAATATAAATTACAACTTTAAGAACAAATCATAGTAGCTGATTCTTTGTTATGCTAATAAATAGATTAAAATGAAACATATTTGGATAGGTTTCTGGCTGTTGAAATTTTATATTTCAGAGAAATAGCCAATAAATTGTAAGTGAACGTCGCATTAAATCTCTTAGTGTGGTTTGATTGTTGTTCAGACAAGCCATGCAAGCCAATTCAATTAACTATTTTCATCCCACTCCTAAATTTGTATTTAAGGGAGCAGATAGTAGTGTAAAGGTGTTTAGGGTTCATCTGCAATATCCCCGTACTGTCGCTTTAGAAAGAAAATATTGACAACACATTGTTGGAAGCTCATACAACCAGACCTGTTGTTCTCAGCATCGTCATTGTGTTAGATCACACTGCATCTTGTTAAGAGACGGCAAGGTAATTTTATTTTATAGCACACTTTCAACACAAGGCAATTCAAGGTGCTTTACATGATTAAAATTAGAACACAGAAAAGAGAACATAAATCACTTTGAAGATTAGCCTAACTTATAGAAGTTATGCATTAATGTGTTTATTGTGAATAAAGCATTTCAAACTTAACATATGACCATTCTGGATGATCCCCTCACTAAAACAACCACACCTCCCCGTGAGTCAGATGTAGGGCTCGGCCCGTGGTAAAGAACACCCTGGGTCCCTTATTTTAATTCATGAAAGTTGGCAACCTTAACCCCTAGCAAGACTGTTTGATCTTATTTTATTTAATTTGTTTTATTGTGTTGAATTTTAGTTGTTTGATTCTTTTATTTGCATATTTCTAATTTAATTTCTATTTTTGTTTTTCTTCATATTAATCATTTTACTTGTGTGCATTACTTTATTCCAGCTGTGGTTGTTTTAGTGCTTTACAAGTACAGTCTGTATGGTACAGTAAAATGAGTGCGTTTGCATCCGTCAGAGATATCTTTTTTCGTGGATGCGCATCCACAGTGTGACTCCCTCCAAAAGACGCAAGTGATCTCTCTTGTGGGTTTATTAAAACTTATTCATCCTCAATCTTGTTTTGAGACATTCCAAAGACCTCTTCCAAACCGTGAAACCGGATACAAATGATCTTACAGTTAGTGCAGTGAAATACAATAAATACAATATTTTAAAACTAAATGAAGAAATAAATACCTCGTTGGCTGTATGCTTAAAAAAAAGGAAATCCAACACTCTTAGTGACCTGCTTGCCAGGACTTCATCCATGCTGTGTGTTGTTAACACAGCTGGTTTGAGTCTACAATTAAGGAGCTGCTTCCTTAAAATTAGGAAACAACAGTTACACATAGAGAAAGGAGTACAACACTCCCTTTTGTACTGTACACTTATTAATTAGAATTTAAAAATAACGTAAAAATAATAAAAATAGAAAATTAAAAAAATAGATTAAAAAAAAAAATGATTTGGAATAAACCTTGAGATATCCTGAAATGTGCATAATAAATATAGATTGAAAATGAAAACGGGCCGAGAGCGGCTAACGAAGGGAGAGTCAGTGAGGATGTCCCCATTTGTAACAGCCACACTCGGTTGTGGTCAATAACGTTATTTTTTTAGTCACATGAGACAATTAAATACATAAATGTTGGTCGCTAACTGTTTCTCAAGTATAGTAGTGCATGTATGAAGAAATAAATAAGAGGCATTAAAATAAATTTCACTGTAGAAAGGCGATTTATATAATTAAGTCTATTTGCTTGTATTAGTTTAAACCACAGCTTTGCCACATCCAATATGGCGGCGAGGCTGACGTATCGCAGCGGTGGCCAAATTCGCTCCATGAGGCGACTACATATGTCTATGCTGAGGCCACTCACAAACCACGCCTACAGGCTTGCTTTCACAGGAGAGTGGGGGTAGGCTAATGCGCTGAGTAGTTTGCAACGCCGTTAAAAACTAAAAGAAGAAGGCTTGCTTTCTTACATTGATCTTGACTCTATAAATCGCTAGTTAGTTGATACATTTCTATCGAAATGGTGCTAAACTTGTACATTATAGACTTGTGGAGGAAGGCTGAAAGCTTACTGTAACTGATTTTGCAGTAATTACTTACTGTACTACTGACTACCTGGCTTATTTCCGTTCTTTAGAATTTATTTTGGGACATTCTTTAGGTTAACATATACTCTAAAATAGCAACACTAAAGGTTTATAACAAACACAACAAATGTAATTTATAACGTTTATTTAAAAAGTAAATAAAATAACATGTTTAACACAAAGCTCTTCAATAGCTTCGGCAGTTTCCTGATATCCACAGTATTGACCATCAGGAGCGGGGTATCTTCGTCTGATGTCCAAAACAACACAGGTAGGCAAAACTAGACGACAACCTTTGCCAGGTCTCTCGCCTTGCAGGACCCACTCCATAAAGTGACGCTAGGCTGTTAGACGGTATTGTCTGCAAAACAGTAAGCTCAACATTAGCAATGCAAACTATTTCCACCTACAGTATGCTAGAGTAGATATAAATATAACAACAATAGCTCAGCTGACTTCGTGGGAAGAACGCTATGGTAATGCCGGGTGTACAAACTCAGTACATGACGTCTTAGTAACAAAAAAAAAACAACAACAAAAATACTAACTTTACACTAAGCTGTCCGTATGTCCCTGCGGACTTTGGCTGGCGTTTCCAGTTGATCTTCGAAAGCACGGTCATTCGAAAATACTACTGTTTTTCTACTGATACAAAGCTTAATGCTAAATGCTGAAGTATCCCTTTAAGCAGCTGGCGATAACAATCCCCACTACCTCAACATAAAAACAATAACAGGTTTTGCCAATACTGCATCCGAATACCTCTACAACGCTTGCTACGTAGTAGGCCAAAAAGCAGAATGCAAGCGATGTAATAGATCCGAATCTCCAGTATAGATTGGAGTAGTAGGTTTGAAGTTCCCGGATGTTTACTACCGCCACAGTAAGCAACCGATGTATGCTACGCTATCCCAATAATGCAGCAGAAGCCCTAAAATTGTAGAGGAAGAGTGACCTCGGCTACTGAGGAACTATCAACCATTGACACCAGCACAATTTTGGCGTATAAATGTGTAGCAATGTTAGTGATTAGTTGATTATTTGTTTTTTACCCCGGTCAATGTAACGTAAACATCCGGTAAAATGGTGGAGCAGTACGTCCGATTTCGTGCCTACTACTCGCTCGTTTGTTACGCAGTATATACTGCATCAATGGGCAAGTAGTAGCTGCTAATGTAGCATGTAGTAAATACTAAGGATTCGGATGCAGGGATAGGCCCTGTCCCAATACCCAGAATGCACCCTGTGGTCCTCTACGAAGTGCATTTGACAGAAGTGGAAAAAAAGGTTCAAGTGTATAGTGAACAAGTGTGCAAATAACAAGTAAGGTCTATCTGCAGGCGGAGCCACTACAAACCACGCCCATACTAACCACACCCCACCAAACCACGCCTCTACAAACCATGCCCATACAAACCACGCCCCTACAAACCATGCCCATACAAACCACGCCTATACAAACCATGCCCCTACAAACCACGCCCCTACAAACCCCGCCCATACAAACCACGTCCCAACAACGGGTGAGAGGCGGGGTACACCCTGGACAGGTCACCAGTCCATCACAGGGCCACATAAAGAGACAGACAGGACAAACAACCATGCACACACTAAGGACAATTTATAGTGATCAATTAACCTGACAGTCATGTTTTTGGACTGTGGGAGGAAGCCAGAGTACCCGAAGGGAACCCACGCATGCACGGGGAGAACATGCAAACTCCATGCAGAAAGACCCTGGGCCGGGATACGAACCCATGACCTTCTTGCTGCAAGGCAACAGTGCTAACCACTGCGCCCCACATAGACAATATATTTATTAATATTTTGTCCCCAGCAATCTTCAAACCAGACTCCAGTTATGGTTAGCGTCCCCAGCAATTTTAAGAACAAACTGACGCCCTTACACTTAAAAATACTTTTTACAGAGAAGCAGCTGGAGTCATTTGTTTGCCTTATTGTCACAAAATTCCACACGTAGCAATGGATTGTGGAGTCCCCAGCAGACTTTAGTGAAGTGTGGAGCAAGGGTGTAACAGAGGCGATGCCAAGGTGCAGATTCTCCACTCTGGAGAATTTGGACACCCTACGCACTTGTGCCCCTTAACAGGAATAGACAAATAGAAGGGCAAATGAAGGACTCGAAGTGGATCCAAACTTGTCTGGGTGAGTAAATGAACGTAAGATTTGCTAAAAATAAGGTTAAGGTTAAAAACAAAACCTGAACTTTCCCTTTAAATACAATAACTGACTTCATAAGCCTATTTTTGTTATTTATTTGAATATTTTGTTCTACCACAAAAATGTAATGAGTTTTAATGAAAATACCTCAAGATAAGGGCTTTTCTTAGCTATCATTAGGTGATATTAAAAATGTGATTAATTAGATTCAATAACTAATCAAGCTCAGTTTTTTCCAAATTTTTTTCAATCCCTTTAAAGCACTAGATGTAAAGCAAAATAATGCTAGGTTAATATAATGGTTGTCAATTCTGCTATATCTATCTTCAGTGTTATGTGAGCAAACCTAATTAAAACAGAGCATTTTTGATTGTTTTTAATTTTTTATTTTACTTTATGCTGTTGAAACCAATCAATACAAATGTTGGAATTGTTTTATTCTTGAATGAAAAAAACAACAGTAATTGTTCCTATAAAAACGGCTGAGTCTCCAGAGCTTTAAGACCCTCTAAACTGCCCTGTTGTCAGAGCTGATAATAGCAAAAGGCCTGGTGAGTATACTATACAGGTCAACACAGCTGCAAGGCAAATCACTTATCCATATTGAATAGTAGGCAGCATGTAGGCAGCATGAAGAGTTATTGTTCCAAGACTGGAGCATGACATTTACTGCTGGGAAAACGCTGGGCTAGAGGTGAGTGGGTTGTGCTGTGTGAGCATGCATATGTACACCTCACACTGTGCTCCCCTCTATCCAAACCAAATGAATTACATCATTGAAGAGCGGGGATATAACAGATCACCTAATATGGTTGCAGGGGTATTTCTCATGCAAGCCCTGAGATATGGAAAGTCAATGCCTTTATTAAAAGCAAACTGTTATGAATTATTTCAACGCAAGAGTATTGGAAGTAAATTTAGAGGCCGTTTTGAAAGGAAGCGTTAATCTCAAGAAGCCTATTGTCGCCATCTTGCATCCTTTATCGTTCTTTAACCTCCATGTTAAAGCTCCTCTCTTCTTGCTAAATCTTGTTTGGTATTTCACTGCTCTTCTTATTCCTTTCGTCAATTTGAGAGTCAAAGTTAAAGAAAAGGAAACTAGTTAAATGTCAAGGGGTGAGAGGCTCAACCTTACGACATTTGCAGAGGTAATCAATCAGGGCGACAGCAGTGCCACCGTTCGGGTTGCCTCATGCTTGTAAAACAAAGAGGTCACTTTGTCACGTATGGAAGCAAGAGCACTCATAAAAGTAATTAATTTCTAAACATCATCACAGAAAAAGACCAATTAGGAACAAGGGGGAACAATATAAGGTCATGGTGTAGATTTTCTACTTGATTATGTGCTTCCAGAACAGACGTTCAGCCATTATTATGTCTTTTTCTGGGTAAGCAGATCATCAACCTGCAATACATCAGTGAGAGAATTTTTTAAGGTAGAATAAGAGCCATCAGCAGTAAGAGTAATGCATGAATTATTGAGGATTTTAATAAACTGGCACTGTAATGTGACCATCTTATAGCAGGGTTCTCGTCTGAACACTGCAGCTTTAATAAAAGAAGCATGTGGTCAGATTTGCCAGCCTTCTCATTCGCAACTTGAAATTGGTTTTTCAAAAGCAGTTTCTTTATGATTGGTGGCTGTTCATGGACAAGCTGCAGAGCTATGAAGCTTAAATTTTTAATACATGTTCAACCTAAAAAACTATCAGCTCAAACCAAATGTAGTTATTTCGTAAAACCTGTTTACTAGGGAGGCGCATTGGCAAGAATCTGGTGATAAGATCATAAATAGGGTGGATAATACGATATATTGTGATACTATGAGCAAAAGTGTATATCAAGATTTAAAAAAATAATAATTTTACTGTAGAAAAACTGTTACAGCATTCTAAACACTCCAACCAGATCGAAACATAACTTTATTACTAGATCTAGTTGATCCACTGAAACGAAGAAGGTGATAACAGCCACCAACTACCGGTTATGCTTTTAATTTAACTACAAAAATTACTGTCATCGTTAATTAACATTCCTGCATTTTCCTACCAAAATACTTATAAAACGCATGCCCAAATTTAAATTAGAGCTGTTCTTGAATCATTTGGAGTAGAGATGTGGCTGGGGTCTCTTTGGAAATAAAACATTTTAAATTTGTCCTAGAACAGTGAAAACATGTCTAAGTGCAATTGTTGCCAACTTATATCATTTTTTAATACAGTAGAAAATATAACATTTTGTGTTCGCTTATTGAAATTTATAAAATATATGCTCAAAAAGTAGTTTTAGAATTGTGTGGTGACCCTAAAAACATTGTCGGTCTAAAGTCTGATTTATTACCTTTAGCCACACAAAAAATGACAGCAATGAACCAAAAAAATAGCATTTTACATAATATATGATCAACTAAAGGTCAAAGGTGCCCAAAAAAGGTTCAATCTGTGCCAAATCTATATCCTTCTGATTAACAAAACCTCCCAAAATTACTACTGCCTTGTCTCAAACAAAGCTCCACAGGTTCCACCATGTTGTATGATAACAATAAAGTGTGTTTTGACCCAACACTCGAAGGGTTAGTTATTGTGCGTACAAATGCGTAATCTTTTCCTTTCTGTTTGGATAAGCTTCATTAGGCCATTTGCTGTGGCAAAGATAACCCAACCCTAGCCCAACTCCTTGAGTGACCTATTGCCGTTTTCAGCATTCCATTGACTATTTGATGTGTCAGTCATCAGAACTCTGTGCTGTGATTGGTTCAAAGAAATTCATTTTTTTCCTCAGACAGACTTTTACAAAGTTCACCTTTTGTTGAAAATGTGAGATAGTAGAGGGTAAAATCCATTTCCAACTGGTTCAAGTAAGGTGTTTTTTAAGAGGTTACACTTTTAGGCTTACGTTGTGAAAGATAATTTCAATAGGAAGCGCATTGGTGGACGTGACGTCACGGGTCAAACGTCACTTCCTGTGACGGAACAGGAAAACTCTGGTTTTTGGCAGAGCATGTTTAGGCTCTTATTTTACTATTTTTATGGATTTATTTTTGCCGTGGACCTACAACTTTGATGGAGGACTTTGATTGGATCCTTATGGAGCTAAAAAGACAGTTTTTGATCGAGATGGAGCAGTTATAATGTAAAATGGACGGGTGCAACTACCTACTTTCTGAGGGGTATGCAGACTCATCACCGGCGTAAAAGTGGTTGTGAATTACTTTTATCTTAAGAAACTAGGAGTCCTAAATTTAAGAGTGACATGCCCCCATTTTCTAGGAGTTACTCCTAAATTCGGCAGTTAGGACCTACTTTTAGCCCTAAGATTCTTTGTGAATACAGCCCCTGGACTCAGGACTTGAGGCCTCCCGTGCTCAGCCATCGGGGGCGGCCGTTGAGGGGGGGGGTTAATGTTAGGTTCTATGAGCGACTGTGTGTTAGTTGTGCCGAGTGAGACATCTCTTCTGGAGAAGATCTTCGCTGGGGAGCGGGAGCAGGCTGACTGGCAACAACTGGATCTCATCAGCGTACCCTCTCTCCATCAACATAACACCTGGTAACTGTTCCTCTGGATCCATCCACCTGCACAGTCGCTTCCTGCCACAACCTAGCACCCTTATCAAGCTCAAGAATCATTCCCAGTCTGAGTCATTCATGATCATCATCAAACTATCCACTTCCATCTATCATAACCTAACATCTCCTTCCAATCTCCAGATCCCGTATCCTCCCACAGTCGCTGATTCCCTGCCTAACTGCGTCTTGAGTCTGTATGTGGGTCAGAAAGATTCCCAAAATCTTGACATTACAGTGTTCATACTTCTCTTTCTGTTCTGTTTTTCTCCTTTCCTTCCTGTCATATTTTTTAGCGCTTTTACTTTTTCATTCATTCTTTTAATTATATATTTGGTTTGATTTCATCATTCTTAGTTACCCCTCTGTTTTAGTCTTACTTTATGCATTTAAGATTATTTTCTGTCTAGTCTTCTCTCATGTTTTAGAGCTAGAGATATACCTTTGTTTTTCTTTCCTGTTTTCTCATTCCATTCTGTTTCACTGCACTCTCTCTCTCTCACCTGGATCTGCTTTCATTAAAAACCCAGGTTTCTCACTGTCATTCTTCACTCTCCCCTCAGCATTTAAGCAGTTCAGACTCAGTCACCCCTTGCTGGTTTCTCTGTCAATTTTCTCCAGAACCGTGTAACGTGGGCCAGCCTCTCGGGAGGAATCCCGAGGCGTTCCCAGGCCAGCCAGGAGACATTGTCCCTCCAGCGAGTCCTGGGTCTTCTCCTGGGTCTCCTCCCAGAGGTACGTGCCCGAAACACCTCACCAGGGAGGCGTCCAGGAGGCATCCTGACCAGATGCCCCAGCCACCTCAACTGGCTCCTCTCGATGTGGAGGAACAGCGGCTCTACTCTGAGCCCCCTTAAAATGATCGAGCTCCTCACCCTATCTCTAAGGGAGAACCCAGCCACCCTGCGGAGGAAACTCATTTCAGCCGCCTGTATCCATGATCTCATTCTTTCGGTCACCACCCAGGAATGTAGATTGACCGGTAAATCGAGAGCGTTGCCTTTCGGCTCAGCTCTTTCTTAACCATGACAGACCAGTACAGCGCTTACCAATCAGTCCATCGATCTCCCGCTCTATTTTTTCCCTCATTAGTAAACAAGACCAAATTAATCACATAACCTCATTGGTATTGGTTGTATTTAAATTGAGGTACAGAATATATGTGATTAAGAGTACAAAGTAAACGGATCAGAAAATAACTTTTATGGCTCCATTGACTGTTTGGGTCAGGGGACACTACGTAAAGTCAAAGTGTCTTTGCTGCTGGCATAAATGTCGATTTTTAATTATTCTATATATTTATTAGGGCCCGACCAATATATCGACCGGCTGATATGGGCGTCATGGATGTTATTGGCTCTCGATGCCAAGCCTTTTTTTTTTTGGTTGGGGGGGGGAGTATTAGGGCGATTGTAGAGAAGCGAAAAAATATTTTGGATTAAATTTCTGCCCACAAAACTCAGAAATTCTAAGATTAAAGTTTCAAATTGACAAAAAGATTAAGGCATACATTTTTATTTTATTTATTTTTTTACAAATTTCTGACTTTACAATACCAGGAATATCTTAGTTTAGGTATCGAAAATATATGCCTTTAATCTTAGAAATTTCTTAGCTTTTTCTCGCAAATTTTCTACTGTTCTATATCAGAGAATTACGCTTTTGTTCCCTAGAAAATATCTGAAATGAATCTCATTAATCTCAAAATGTATGTCTTTTAACGTAATCTTACGTCTTTTGTGACAGAGAAGAGGTTTTTTTTCTGTTCAATTAGAGGTGAGTCAGCTGAAGTCTTTAGCATATTTGTTATAAATGGTAAGTTGAAGTGTGAATCAAACAATGACAAACATGTATTTTTTCCCTCTTCCATCCTTCATTAGCATCACATGTGCCTCGTGATTTTGTTTTGGAAAGTTAGCATGTGAAAAGTTTTGATAACCTGCATACTTCCGTGCTTAAACTTACAACTGAACAAATAAATGTTATAAATGTAACTCCTTCATACCTTAACTTTTGCGTTAGATAAAAAAATTAATCAAATGTTTCTTTCCCTTTAAAAAAAAACAAAAAATAAACGCCATAGCTGCAGCATACCATCCATGCAGAGTGCACACTTTTACACCTCCCTTTAGTCACACAGTGCAGTAAAGTAACAATGAGACTGAGGCATAAATATAAAAACTATCCATGTTGGTTTCGTGAAGTATAGTGAAGTATTTATCCTCAATAGAGACTTTGTCACCATTTTAAAATCTACTGTCATAAACCGACTGTCTGTCATATAAGTGCTGTAACTTAACAGTTTGCCTCCACCGGCTCACGTTGGGGATATAAATAAATACATTCAGCGCTGTCTCTCGGGTCTATACACTCAATGATCGGTATTTAACTGCAGTTACTCCAAAAAAAACAAGAACACAGCAACAGTGGTGGTCATGTGCTGCTCGATATCAGCGTGTGACACTGCATTAAGTCACCCAACCAGTGATGCCAACTTGTAATTTGTCAGTATTTCTGATGACTTTCCGGACCTCCTTGGCAATTTTTTTCTTCTAAAAACCGCCTAGCGACAAATCTACGGACATTTATGACCACCCATTTCCTACTTTCTGTGAAACCTTGTCGCAGATATTCGCTGCAGATTAGAGACCCGGCTTGTTCTTCACGTTCACAGAAGCTCGTTTGCATGCAAAACTGGTGCATTCAAGGAACGTTTGAAATGTATGGTGAGTTCAACAACGTAGGAAATTTTAACCTTCAACCAAAAACACTGAAAATAATACCATAAACCATACATTTCTGTTTATATCTGCTATTGGCGGGCCGTAATATTTATATCAGGTGTTAAAATTGTCTTTAGAGTAAAATAAAGATGGACATGAAGTCCATCCATGAAAAACCAAAGTAATGAAAAGTGAGGCAGCTGTTTTGTTTTGGAGGGTTTCAAAAAATGAACTGTTGGTTTGTGCTTTAAAGTACGCCTGAAAAGGACTTCCTAGTGTTATTTTGTGTGTGTCTTTTTCAGCGAGTAAATGAAGTACATTTGAGTGAGTTCTGGATGATTAAAATGAAAACGCTGATAAAAAGAGGAACATCCCAGTGTTGGAGTCTGTGAAGGACATCTGTTCGTGACCTCAGACCCCACCAGCTGCAGCCAGTCTCATCCAAGTGCTCCTCCAAGGCCTCAGCCAAACCCTCGCTGCTGGCACTTCAACACAAATTTTATGCACCACTTCAGAGTTGCCAGTTTCCCACTTTGTTTTCAAAGAGGCTAGTTCACCCTTGTTTGTGCATTTACAGCAATTTTCCATCTAGTTTGATAACCCAGAGCAGAAGGACCTCATTTACATACATGGAGGGATAAAGCTAATTCCCTCATCACAGAAGTTGCTCGAAAAACTGCCTTTAGTCTTGAAAGTAGAGTGGAATCTGGGGAAAAATGGGTTGATTTGGTAGACTTTTGGCATAAATATGCATGATATGCTGATTGGTTCACGTAATAGTAAAGTTGTGCAACCTTTAAAGATCTGATGCCAGAATGTTTCCTTTAACAGTTGATCGAAAATCACCAAAAAATCAAAAATGCCTTCCTTTCAATTCATGAAATTAATTTGATTTTATCATGTTCAACAGCTCATAAAAGTTTAAACTGTAAAACTGCCAGGAGATTTGATTTTTTTTTTTTAAATAGTACAAGCAGGCATAGCCAGAGTAGAATACAATATAACATTACCACTTGAAAACAACAGTGTTAATGTTTAGACATTTTTAAACAATACTCTGCCCATATTTGAGAATAAAACATGCTTAAAGCACTTTGGAGTTGTTTTTCATTATTTTGACAGCCTAGTTTCCCAGCTGTTCTTGAATGCAGCATTGGCAACTGATGGGAAAGATCTTTTCTCATCAACAGGGATTCATCCGACCTGCGTTTTACACAAAATAAGGAGTTTGGGCTGATTGAGTACTACTGGTAGCCATGAGGACGTCAGCTGGTTTTTTTTCTCATTCCCTTTATTTGAATAGAACACTTTCAACATCTTTCTTATTTAACTGTAGCTGCAGGAGAAACCATTAATGTTCCCAAAAAGCAGAGTTAAGTGAGGGCTGGGAGTCCTTTCTGTTTTGTTTTGTGGTCACTTCTTAAACTAACACTAAAATACTGAAATAAACTGACAGATCTCAAAATTATATCGCATCAAAATCCAAAAAAGGATCAACATCACCTCCCCACGGGTTTACATACCGTAGCATATCTAGCATCACACTATGACTTTGTAGCATCAGTTAACAGGCAGCCATGTTTTTACTCAAAACTGAGATTTATTTCCTTATCAGAAATTGGTCACTGTTACAATCGGCACTGAATTTTTCCTAACAAATAACTCTCACCACTTCTTGTGAAACTCACAACAACACCTGCTAGCATTATCAATCACAATAATGAATCACAATAATTGTGCGTTCACACCGAAAGTGTTTGAAACGTTGTGAGCATCAGGTTTACATGTAAAGTCAATGTAGAAGTGCGATGACACGCGTGAGGAGGTCAAATGCCTTTCTGCCTCATTCGCACAGGAGTCTGATGCATGTCTGAAAACACATGCATCATTTGATGTAGTGCATTTTGTGTGATCACGCGTAACAAGCTTTTTTGCGTCTGCTGCTGAAGTTGAAAAATCTGAATTCTGGCATCAATTTGCGCCACGTCTACCAATCAGGAGCCTGGTGACGGGTTGTCAGTGATGCTGTGTCTGACATGGAGGAAATACTGATAAACCTCATGGCTAATCACCCCCAGCTATATGACACCGGCTGTTTTCTATACAGAGAAAGGAATAAAAAGATAAACATTACAAAGAGGTGAAACCATTTAGACAGGAAAGCTCATAATAGGTTTTTTGGTGGCTCTTAAAAGAGCCGTTTTGGCTGAAAAGGCACCATGAACAGCTTTCTCAGCTTGAGAGCCTGTCTGGAGGAGTTGTTGGCCGCAACCCGACCTACGCCTGGTAATAGCTCCACCACAGCATGTACCGTGCCGCTCACATATTATACATTTTAATCAACCGCAGACAGATGGAAAGCAGCTCAGCATTGTAGTTGATGACCTGTCGGGCAAAGCTTGGACCTACGTGGGGGAAAAGCTCCTCGAACTGGGCGGACAGGCCAGGTTCTCCAAAACAGCAAGTGGCTGGTGTCCGTAGATCCATCTGCTGCCGCTTGACTGGGTCTTCAGCTCCCCGATCCCCTGCTGCAGTGGTCCCAGCTCCGCCAGAGGCCAGGCTGAACGCGTATCGTCAAATTGGAGATCAGAGTCCACCGGCAGGTCCCCCCGCGCATGCTGGGCTCGATTGAGATGTTGCCCCGCTTCCAGCCCCAGAGGGTCGGAAGAAGGAGGGAGAGAAGGAGGAGAAGGTCAGCGGACTGCTATGGAGCGCTATCGGTCAGGGTTCTCCCACAAGTTGTGTATTTCCGGCGTGACGCATGTTTAATTAGCTTTGAACCCACATTCAAAGCGATTGTTCAAGCATCCAACTAGGGGCATGCACCGCATTTCTGACGCTTTGCTGTGAACTGTAAGAGGATCCACCGTGAACAGAGTACATTGTAGCTGACAGGAACTAGTAGCTATTAGCTAAGCTACAGTTAAACCATGACAAGGGAAAATGAAGGACAAGAAGCAGCGGGACCGGAGCTGAAGCCGCTCCTGCTACTCTCAAATCACCGGTGTGGAAATATCAGAGCACTAAATGTTTTGTATCGAAAAGAAAGTTAATGTAATCTGGTCTTTTGGTGATATTGAACACAAGGATCAGCTCGATCAAAACCTACTTTCTGTCATCCATTGCTCCTTTAGGGGTACGGTGTTTACAAGCTGAAGAAAATAAACTCTAGCTGACATGGCAATGGTAGGCAGATCCGCCAAAAAAAGATTGAATCGCCTGCTGTTCTGGTGGGGAATTGGTTTGCAACACTGATACCAATGGAGAAGCATGAGTTGTGCAAGCTGCAGTACCTAAAAAGAGTCACTAGATGGCAGACAAACCCTCTGTGACTACTTTCTTTTATTATGTTTGTGTTTGTTGCTTTCCACTTTAGGGAAGATTGTTACATTTATATTGTAATTAAATTATTGAAATTTGACCATTAGTGCTTAATGCGATGCATGACGCAAGAACAATGGAAATCGCATCACTCATATCTAGTCCATCTTTTTAAATAAGATTTACTGTACAAAATGTAATGAATTAAAAAAATGATCGTAGACTACACTAGTCTAAAAATGGCATAGGGCTCTGTGCTGTAAGAAAAAGACAAAAACAATGGAGAATCGAATCGGGGATTTGGAGAATGATGACACCCCTACGACAAACCACAGGTTATAGTGCGACTTTTGCCAAACAACATAGGATAGACAGGAATGTCTCAGGTTTTTTTCTAACGTGATAAATAATTATCATTTCAGTAGTGTTTAATTCTGATAAAAGATATTTCATTAACAATAACAACAATGTTGACTTCAGGCTGTCTGAATTGATAAATCAACATCTTGCACAAATCACAGCGGCCACAGAATGAAATGCTAATATCTTTGATTTCCCTGCCTCAAAGAGGCCTTTTATCGATCGTGTTTCAGTGTCTGATCATGACTCAATTTCAATTAAAACACCATCTTGTGACTTAACAGACGTCCGATTCAGATGCTGTTCTTAGATGCTGCTGAGAACAACAAGTCCTATAAGCTTTTCGGTCCTTTTGATCCGTGTAATGTCAGCGGCTCATTAGATAAAATAATTAGGACTTCAGAAGCAGCTCGAGTGGAACGATGGAAGAGGTAGCTGCAACACGGGTCGAAATTAAGTCGTGCAGCAACAAATCTGCAGATAACACAACCCATGAGTCCAAGACACGAGCAGGAGGGTTCCAGCTCTGTTTTCACTGATGAAGACAGATCTTTTTAAAGTTTGTAAATGGAAACGGTAAACCACCTTTCTGTTTTAGTGGATGGCTTTTTTCCCAGGTGAATGAAAAGATTAAAAAACACTCAAGACACAAAAAAAATATGTGTATATGCCCAGAAATGTTTGTCACCAACGTGACTCACTCACATTTGCCAAATAATCTCTGTGCATAAAGGTAGAATATAAATGAAGTGAGGCAAAACAGAAAATAATCTAAAACAGCAGATTGTATTGCCTAGACACGTTTTGCTTTAGATTCACACAGCTAGAGCTACATTAGGTACTAACATGGATCGATAATCATATTTGATTCATTTTCTCATCTCTGTAGTTCTCCTTCTTGACTTTGAAGAACTTTACAGAAGCAAAAGAAACTAGAACTGTGAGCAGTTAAAAACAGAGATCCAAGCCACCCTGGCTCCGCTCCATATGGCACACGCAAGATTTGATCTAAAAAATGTAAAAAAAAACTACATACAGCTCTAAAGGTCATGCAGCAGCAAAGAATTACCAGACCATGACACTTTCACCTGCATGCTTTACAGTTGGTCTGGGGTTCTTCTCATGGAAACAAGAGTCCAGATATTTCAGTTTTGAGCTAATCGGTTCAAAGTCTACATTCTCTTATAAACTTCAGTTTTGTCTGTAGTTTTCCCTTCCTGTACGCCTCTAGAAAAGGTTAAAAACTTGTTTGGTCTCAGTCTGATTGGACGGCAGAGACATTTCATATCAACCACAATAAGAACATCATGTAGGTCCTGTAATGATATTTAAGGGTTTCTGTGATAGAAAACGCTTTTTTTTTAAAGTCTCTTTAATGTTAATTGTTTAGGTAGATTACTTGATTTTTTTTCAGTATTAATTCACAGAGCATTTTCACAGAGACTTTTATAGCATGTTCTAAACATATATATATATATAAAATCACCTTCAATCACAATTAACATAACTTTAATATGACCCAAAAAAATTGGTCTTTTAGTGGAAATTGGGGACAAAACTGTATGCTGTTGCTCTTTTTTTAAAAGGAAATATTGGAGTAGGGATCCAACAAGACCCCTTTTTTCAAAGTGACACGATACCAATACTTGGATTTGAGTACTTGCTGATACTTGTACCACATAAGAAAATGCAGTCTATTGCTGGTTGTTTTGAAAGCAAATTCATGCACAGGTCAATGCGTGGCGTAGATGTTACGCAGAGCTCAGTCCTGGGGTTCCTGTGCCGCCCTCATAGACCTTTTCCACATGACTCCCCCATTCTATATTAACCCTGTCAAATAAAGAACACTGTGACCAGAAATCCATAAAACATGCATATCTTGTTCAATTTAATTTCTTTTTCTCAGTTGCACCTCTAGGTTCCGCTCTAAGTTTTGGTCAAGTATACAATTGTACTCTAATCTCTTTTTTTCTCTTTTTTTCATTTTTGTAAATATGCATGCTTCTATTTACCATTTATCTTCTGCTGGTACATCTGAATTTCCCCACTAAAGGATTTGCACTTTTTATGCTATCCTGTCTTCTACACTTGAATAGTTTGAAGGATTTGTTTTTGTTTCTTTTGAGTAATTATATAAGGTGTGTTGAATAAACAAACTCTTTCTATCAAGTGTCTTAATTCACCACAGCCCAAAAAGGGGACATGCCGTAAGAAATGAGACACTAAATCAATTTAAATTTGAGGGAATATTTCCCTGCAGACACTCTGTTTTCTTCCTGTGGGTATCAGGTGATTGACAGTGAGCATGTAAGCAAGTTATATGAAAACACTGAACTGGGGCATAATGAAATAATGATCAAACAGAAAACTTCCAAACAAATTAGTGATTCTCAGTCACAGTTATGGATTATCTTGATCTGTCGAAGTTGGTTTCTCACATTCCTGAAGGATAAACGGCAGCAAATGTCTTCCCTCGCCCCACCCCCCGGAGGTCATGAAACGAGGCTTCATAACCCAAACAGCGTGCGGAACGTTAATACGAGGAGCAATGTCCTCCGTTAATGGAGTTCTGGATTAGACGGACGAGAGAAGACGCTGACAAATTTTATTTGAAATCAGTGAAGACAATAATTGTATTTTTTTTTTATTTCATCCCAAAACGTCACACACATTCTGAATTATAATTAATCTTCTTGCTTTTAAATCTAAATAGAAATCAATGAGCTGATTGGAAGTTATAGAACCTGGTGTGATTTAGAAATTATGATAGAGTGGCTCCTTCTTGACCCTGAAGTCAAATGTTTAGTTTTGATATAAGTGCAGAATTAGTCCTTTAATCACTCAAGTCTCTGATCATTAAGAAGCTCTTCATTTGTACTGATTTGCCACGCTGCAGTGAAATGTTCCTCTTTGAATTCAAAATCATCCTAACAGATTTCTTTCACAAAGCAATCTTTATAGGTCATCTATAAGAAAACATTTAAAGACGTTTTAATATATATATATATATTGTTCTTTGCCTAACTTTATCTTGTAGCTTGTTTGCCAACATCCTGAGAAGGAGTTTTGTGCCTCTCAAGGTCTTGACACACTTACAGACGTGGACAAAATTGTTGGTACCCTTCATTAAATCAAAGAAAAACTCATAATGGTCACAGAAATAACTTTAATCTGACAAAAGTATTAATAAATAAAAATTATATAAATGTTGACCAACAAAAATCCAGACATTGCTTTTCATCCATGCTTCAACGGAATTATTTAAAAAATAAATGCATGAAACAGGCCTGGACAAAAATGATGGTACCCACAACTTAATAATTGGTTGCACAACCTTTTGAGGCAATCACTGCAATCAAACGATTCCTGTAACTGTCAATGAGACTTCTGCACCTCTCAGCAGGTATTTTGGCCCACTCCTCATGAGCAAACTGTTCTAGTTGTTTCCGGGTTGAAGGGCGCCTTTTCCAGACAGCACGTTTCAGCTCCTTCTCCCAGAAGCTTTGTGGCTTGTCAGCATGTAGTTTGGCATAATCCAGTCTGTTTTTTTTAATGATTTGTCCTTTGGCTCAAACAGCAAAGGATGTTCCGATCTGACACTGATGTTCCTTGAGCATAAAGTTCAGCTTGGATCTATTTTGAAGTCTTTCTAGGCTCTTTTGTTACCATTTGGATTATGCGTCTCTTTGATCTGTCTTCAATTTTCTTTCGGCAGCCACGTCCAGGGAGGTTGGCTACAGTCCCATGGATCGTACATTACTGAATGACATGTGCAGCTGTAGTCACAGAAACATCTAGCTGCTTGGAGATGGTCTTATAGCCTTTACAGTTAACATGCTTGTCTATGATTTTCTTTCTCATCTCCTGAGACAACTCTTTCCTTTGCTTCCTCTGGTTTATATTGAGTGTGGTACACACCACGTCACCAAACAACACAGTGACTACCTGGAGTCCTATATATAGGCCCACTGAGTGATTACAGGATTGTAGACACCTAGGATGCTGATTAGTGGACATACCTTGGATTAACATGTCCCTTTGGTCACATTATTTTCATTCTTTTCTAGGGGTACCATCATTTTTGTCCAGGCCTGTTTCATGCATTTATTTTTTAAATAATTCTGTTGAAGCATGGATGAAAAGCAATGTCTGACTTTCATTGGTTAACATTTATATAATTTTTATTTATTATTACTTTTGTCAGATTAAAGTTATTTCTGTGACCATTATGAGTTTTTCTTTTATTTAATGAAGGGTACCAACAATTTTGTCCACGTCTGTATTTCCCCCACAATAAACAAATGCAGAAAAAAAATTAGGGCATATATTAAACCCTATGAACTTTAAACGAGGAGAAGCATTTTTACAATATCTTTGTGGTTATTCTCTGCTCCCCTTTATAGCCTTCTTATTTTTTCTCTCACAAACCTCAGTTTGACCTTAATGTTTTTTTTTCAGGAAGCAAATGTTTCCTCTTTAAAAACCTCAAGAAACAATTGCAGTACAGGCATGAACCTTCACATTAAAGACTTCATTTAGCATCCAGTAGCAGTCAGTCTTGCAACACATCTGGAGTGGCCTCTGACTTAAAACTGTTGCTGAGTGAAAGTCTCCTGGCCTCATTTCCAGGTAGCTGATAAGATAATCCACCAAAACATTTCCTGAATAACAGCATCAGTTGTTGGCAAACACTGCTAATCAGTCTCCTTTGCTTTTGTCACTTCTCATTAAATCTCTGTCTGGCTGTACAGTTAAAGTAACAGTGTGTAGTTTATTATTCTCTGGAAATATTAAGCAAAATATTGTTGAAAATGAATAAAATGATGCCCAATCATTGTAAAGTATTGGCTGCTTCATTACATATAACCATAAAAAGCGGGTCTAAAATACATGGGTGGGGTTTTATAGTTTATGGGGGCCGACATGTTGGATGCTGTGTTTCCTTCTTCTACCTGAGCCGATGTGGACAAAATGCCTTTTTCCTATTTTTGAATATGCGGTTATATCCTTATCCACTCGTCCTCTACAGAAGTTTAAATGGAGAGCTCTATCAACAGAATTGATCAAAACAAAAACTTTATCCAACTCGGACCGACGAACCAAGCCGATCCGAGATGAACCCAGCCCAGGTCGCTGTGCCCGCTCTGGGAGAGGTGCGCAATCAGTAGCAGACATGGACCCGACCGTGGCTTCGCGTCGGAGGCAGAAGCCCACAAGGACGTTCAACACCTCCAAAAAAATAGAGTAAACAACAGTATCAACTTCTCTTAATGGACTTAACTGAAGGAGCAGCAAAATCTAAGGAAACACACTGAGGTCGCATGCTTTCTGCTGGACAGGTAACATCATTTACCGTAATATTTTTTTGTTTTGTTTTCAAACTAGCGCTAGTCACAGTGAAACTACGCTGAAATGTGTCTTTTTTTTTCTTTTGAGGTCATTCCATCTAACATTACACTTTATTAATTAAAAAAAAATATCTAATAATATCACTAAACTACAAAATGCTGAAAACATTTGTCTTTTACAGTTGTTTTACACATTTACCTCTTCACTCAATGCTTGTGGTGAAAAAGAGTCTGATGTGCTTCTCATTTTGCTGCCCATATTTCTATGGAGCTTAAACTATCTGCGTTTTTGAGGTAGAAACACAACAGCGAATATTGGCTTGTCTGGCGATCTGTTGTCACTCAAACACAAAATACCGCTTGCAATGATTTAGGTATGTACTGCCCCCTATCTTTGGGAAACTACATACTGTCACTTTAAATAGACGTTGGAGTAGGGGATATGCCCATTTTTCACGTATTATTTTAGCTTTGGAGATACTAATCAGCTGCTGCCAATTGAAAAAAATCCCAACACATTATTGTCATGGTTATGCATAGTATCTGAAGATTAAGTGAAAGGAAAATTTCTTCCAGCTCCAGTGTCCAAAACCAGATTGTGTGATTTCAGATGGTAATAATGTTGTGTTCCATTTGAAGTTTGAGAATGGAAATTCTGACTTTCAAGGCGGAACAATTAACTGGAATGCCCCCCCGAAGTCGAACTTCTTCCCGAACCAATATGGCCGCTCGTTACCTCAACAATAGTAGCTTTGGGGAAAACATGCTTATTTTACAAGACACGTGTGTTAGAGTGCGTCTGAAATCAATGTTACATGCAGCACCTGCAACTCCGGACTGATCATATTAGAAATTGTATTTTTATATGGAGAGTACGGCCTAAAACAATGTTAATACAAACAATGGCTACTTTGTGGAAGTGGATCGCTGTTCACTCTGGTGTGACGTCATTCCCAGCTCAGACTTCAGAGGAAAACGGAACGCAGTATAAATGTTGGAATGTCCTAATTTACTCCCTACCAGAACATCTTTGATTACATTTCACAGAATATCTTAATAAGTTGTTTTTCAGGTATTTATTTGCATACTATTTACTTGAATTTCTAATTATTGCTAAAATTAATAAAGCATATCCATCTGTCTAAATATTTTAGGACATCAAAGGCCAGCTATGGGGTGTCCTAAATTTTTCAAGTGACTTGAGAAATCATCTGATGACCAGTTTTTCTTCCAAGAACTTCTATTCTTCAAAGGTTGTGTAAATCTTTGGTTGGGCTTGTAACAAACGGATTACACTATGACTCGTCAAGTTTAAACAGCATCAAGGCTCCGTGTCACGAGGTCTCTGATGAGATATCCCAGAGACATGTTTGGGATAATGACTTCTCTGTCACTGTGTCAATAAAGAAGGTTTCTCTTTCTGGTCTTTTTCTTACCAATATCGCCTGTAGCCTTTTTTTTTAGAAGTCCTGTGACATTTTCATGAAGCAACATTAATGCGGTGCTTATGTGATAAATTCCCTTACCTCCCAAAATAGATGAGCAACTTGGATAATATAACAGTTTCCCTTGAATTTCAAAATATAATGGGTGAATTCATCTTTTGCTTCTGCTTGTCCAGGGAGTGCAAAGAAGCAGCAGATAGCAGCAGTATCTGGATCCAAACCTGCTGCTGGAAAATCTATATTTTATTTGAGGCTGAAGAAAAGAGATTTTATGGGAATAATGAAAAAGCTATCAGAAGCTATTTGGATGGATTATTAATGTATGTATGTGTTAATGTGGGTAAAAGAAGACAAAGCGTTATTTTACTCATCTCACCGACAGAATAAAGTGCCTTAATCAAAACGAACAGAGAGGAGGTGTATGGAATGATGAGTTCTGAGTAGTTCACAGGAAACGCGGTATTGGATGACCTCTCTTAGGATCTGTGGTTCAGTTTCAGAGGTTCCGGAGCTGCTCAGGGCCTTGGGCCTGTCTAGTACATCACATTACATGACTAGTGTGACGTTGGCGCATTTACATAGTATGCAGTTAAAAAAAAAACTTAAAGCACAAGTTCAGTTTTTTTTTCCCAACCTGAACCTTATTTTTTTAGCAAATATTATGTTCATGTACTCATAGAGACAAATTTTAGAGCCGTTGGAGCCGTTCAGGAGGAGTTTGTATCCAGTCGCAATCAGCGTATATCTATATAATGGCAGTCAGTGGGGGCAGGAGATTTGCCGCCTGTAATAAGGCATTATCCGTCCCAAAACTCCTTCATTTAACCATGTTTTGTTATAAATAGTTAGTAATGTTCCCCTGTGAGTTCAGAACGTCTCAGAGGTGCTAAAGTATTAGCCTCTGGGGTTTTTAAGTCAACCGATTCCAATTTAACAAACCTGGGGTCCCCATAACGTCACAGCCATCCGCTATCAGAGCTGTAGTCTGTGTAGGTTGAGGAAAGGAATCCTGTAGAAGCTGAACTTAGTCCAGTTTGTTATTCTGTTAGTGCAAGTTGGAAACATGCAAACATGAATCATGTTGATTTCTGCAGTAGCTAGTTCTGTCTAGCTGACCGCTGTAGAGCACAGAATGAAAGTCCTGATCAGACTACAACCAGGATGGGGCATGGCGGTGATGTCAATGAAATCAAGTGTTAGTGTAGTAGGATTATAATCCTCTAAAACAACCAGGAATGAAACAAAAAAGCACTACTGAGATCCTCTGAGCTCCGAGGGGAGTAGTGCTAACGAATAATAGCAAAACCTTGGTGAAATGAAGGAGTTTTGGGGCGACTCGGTATACACTCCTGCTGAAGGGCTTCAAGTGGCTCCAAACTTGTCTGGGTGAGTACATGAACATAATATTTGCGAAAAATACGGTCCCTTTTGAAAAATTCCCAAACTTTTCCTTTAATTGAAGAAATAGCAAGTATACAAAAAATCATTTAGGAACATAGGTATTTGAACACCCTGCGAGTTTGTAAGTTCACCCATTTAGAAATTGTGGAGGGGTCTGAAATTCACATTATAGGTGCATTTCCACTGTGAGAGACAGCATATAAAATTATTTAGGAAATCACATACCATTATTTTTAAATTGTATTTTATTGCTGAACATAAGGTTTTGAACACCTGGAATAATCAGTGTTAATATTTGGTACAGCAACCTTTGTTTGCAGTTACAGAGATCAGACGTTTTCTGCAGTTCTTCACCAAGTTTGCACACACTGCAGCAGGGATTTTGGCTCACTCTACACAGATCTTCTGTAGGTCTGTCAGATTTCCAGAACCTTGATCTGCTTCTTACGGAGCCTCTCCTTGGATATCCTGGCTGTGTGCTTTGCGTCATTGTCAAGATGGAAAAATAAATAAATTCATCATAGGGATGCTGTACGGCCACATTATTCATAATGTAGCTATAAGTGTAACTTAGAAAGTTTCCAAGGCACCCGGACGTTGAACATAAGAACTGTACTGCGGCATGCAGCAGAAAATCACCTCTTTTTTTCTCAAGAATTCCTTAAGTGGCTCTTGATTTGAAAAGCAGCCATACCATCTTCATAGAAAGATTATCTTTATCTCCTCCTATACAACCAGTTGGAATGTGGATGTCATGATTCCACACTCAACTCCTCTCACTCCCTCATCATCACCCGCACCTGTCTTCAATCTTCAGCTACTCACCTCACGTCCTTATAACCCGTCACCTCCCTTCAGTCAGCGCCGGATCATTGAAGGACTTCCCACCGATGCCCACTGTATGTTCCCTGCCATCTTTCTCCTGCTGTCCTGTGCCTCAGTTCCTGCCGTCAGCATCACACTGGTCAGCATTCCACTCCATCTGCACTACAAATAAACAACCTTGCATACTGCTTCTGCGTTTGGGTCCATACCTTCCAGCATACATCGTAACAGAATGATCCGGCCGAAAAAGATGGACCCAGCGGAAGCTGTTGCCCAGGAGATCGCCGCCCTGCAGAAGAATACTTTTATGTACTGAGGAAATTAAAGTTGGAAGAGCTTCTTTAAAACTTGCTATAGCATTGTCTGATAACGTTCTGGTATAATGAAGTTTTCTGTCAGGTTTGATATGATCTGTTAGAGTAAGTTTAAAAGTGATGAGGAAATGATCAGACAGGATAGGGTTATGTGGAAAGACTGTTATTTCTTCAAAGTCAATGCCTTAAGTCAGCACAAGATCTAAGGTGTGGTGACTGCGATGGGTTGGTCCCTGCACATTTTGAGTAAAGCCTATTGAGTCTAAGATAGTGTTAAAAGCTGAATTTATCACTTTCATTATCAACATGAATATTGAAGTCTCCGACTATAATGACTTTATCAGTGTTTAAAACTAAGTCAGATAGAAAATCTGCTAAATGATCTAAAAATTTAGAATAAGGGCCTGGTGGACGATATAAGACCACGAATAAAAGTGGCTTTACTGCTTTGTTATGTGTATGAGGAAGGCTAAAGATTAAATGCTCAAAAGAACTGTAATTATTATTTTTTTGGAGATTAATTAGTAAATCTGAATGAAAGATGGTGGCTACACCACCTCCTCGACCAGTAATTTGAGGGACACTAAAGTTTAAGTAGCTAGGGGGAGTTGACTCATTTATTGTGACATGGTCCTCTTCCTGCAACCATGTCTCTGCAAGACAAAAGAAATCAATATTATTTTCACAAATTAAGTCATTTACTAAGAGTGTTTTTGAGGGGAGAGATCTTATGTTCAGTAAACCACATTTAATTGATTTATTTTTCTGTTCAGTCAGAGTTGTATTTATCTTTATGAGATTTTTATACTTTGCTCTAGTAGCATTACTTTTAATTCATTAGTTTTGGGCAGTGGACGGAAAACTGTCTCTATTGGGTAGTGGGTGGGTGGCAGTCCCTGATCCCTGAGCTGGACTCTGGGTTGTCACGGCAATGGGGAACTAGAGATAACCCTATCAATGTTCCTGGAAAGAAGCGAAGCTCCGTCCGCGGTGGGATGGATGCCGTCTCTACGTAACAGTCCAGGTTTTCCCCAGAAGGCCCCCCAGTTATCAATGTAGCCCACATCGTTTTCTGGACACCACCTTGACAACCAAAGGTGAAACGACAGCACACGGCTGTACATGTCATCGCTAGTACGATCAGGCAGGGGACCAGAAAAAAAAAGCCAGAGGACACCATTCGGGCCGTCCGTCCGACTCTCGTTCCGCCAGTGGACGTCCACCAGTCTGTCGCCCAGCCAGAGGATGCCATTTGGGCCGTCCGGCCGACTCGCATCCCGTAAGGGGACGTCGGCCAGTCTTTCGACCCGTGAGAGGGCGCCATCCGCGTCGACCGCCCGATACCCGTCCCATAAGGGGACGCCAACCCACGGAGACTGACTCCTTATAACCCGTCACTTCCCTTCAGTCAGCGCCGGATCATTGAAGGACTTCCCTACCGATGCCCATGTATGTTCCCTGTTGTCTTTCTCCTGCTGTCCTGTGCCTCAGTTCCTGCCGTCAGCATCACACTGGTCAGCATTCCACTGGTCAGCATTCCACTCCATCTGCACTAACAATAAACAATCTTGCATACTGCTTCTGCGTTTGGGCCCATACCTTCCAGCATACATCCTGACAGTAGACGGTGTAAGGTGATATTTTTGAGACTCATTGACCTCAAGATGCCGCTCGCACAAAATAATTATCCAGTCTATCCAACTTATAATGATTGGACAAATGAAATTTTATGATTTGCTGCTGTAATAAAAGATAAATACATTTTTAAGCTTTCTACACGTCTCTACTAAGGGGTGCCTGTACAGCCATTTATTATTATTGTATCATGTTTAATACTGTGTACACTTTTACTAATCTGTAAGTTCTGTAGGATCACTGAGGCTAATTTAAGTTGGAGTAGCCTCTCATAAAGTAACCCACCACAGCTGTTATATTTAAAAACTGAAGTGAACGGCTGCATGTGATCTCCAGAGATAAAACCCAGGGGTGGAGGGAGCAGGGCTGACATTTATTTTTAAACCTTCAGAGGGGGGAACATCCTCCTCTCTTCAACTTCAACCCCCTTAAAACCTACTTGAATTAAAGTAATCCACTCTACCTCGCCGCAGCTTGAATGTTTCCAGAGGGTCTCCTCGACACTTGACCACATGACGCACCCGTTCCTTTCCTCCCTTTATGTTACCCTCTGAGACACAGCCGTTTTAAGTCCCATTACGGTTTGTATGAAAGGGAGCCGATTAAAGCTTTAACGTCCCTGCTTTCCCCACTGACAACTCTAATGAGGAGCATATTTCAACCCAACGTAAATGCTGTTTTCTATTCTTACTTTCCACTGAGTGCATTTAAATGGAGCCTATGAAGCAGGAAAAAGGCGATTCAGATTTGTTTTTTGGGACAGGACTGTCACAGATTATTCAATTTCAGCACTCTTACAGAGCATATGTTTGATTTTATGACAACTTCTGCCTTTCTCCCCGCAAGGATTATTGCATCAGGCTTTATGGGGTTTCTAAAGCAAACAGCCTTGTCATCCCGCAGCATATTCAGTGAGTTATAACATTTCTAACTCTATTGTAATGCTGAGACGATGGTTGCCTCTCGCTGAAGACCTCATTTATCCTCAAGGTTTCCCAATGACATGTTAAGCCTGGGATGGCAAAGAGGAGGAGGAGAGGCGGAGATTGAGCGGCAGCGGGTAAAAATAAAGAACCCCGAAGCGGGGAGGCTGAGTTTATAATGGGAGTTAAGGAAGGTGGTAACTTGAGGGACGCAGACGTGGATTGAGATGAGATAGAGAGGCAGAAGGTGTAGAAAGAGAGGCTGAGAGTGAAACTTCCTCCGTCGTGTTCGGCAGGGGGTTGACCTTCACGTCTCCAAACCCACAATTGATATATCTGGATCGGGCTACTTTGGAGGCAGTGAGATTGAAAGGAAGGTAGGTGTGCAGGAGGGATCACTGCACATGCTGTCAGACCCCATGATTAAAGGCTCCCAGCAGGTTATCAGACAACAGCTGCCTGTCTCTGAATCAGAGCAGAAAACCAACTCTTTTTATGAACTGAAACAGCCCTGGAAACCAGAACCCCTGATATAATTATCTTTACTACAAAATAAATGGTCCACAAATAAAAGAATTGTTTAAAAAAATTCTATAATGAATGGATACGTTCAGATTTACCTTCAGAGTTTTAGTTTCAGTCGAAACTGGCCCCTTACCTGGACATGTGACATAAACTGCAGTTCCCCCCTCATCCACTTGAGGCTGGCTCCCGAAAGGAACAAGTTCCCATTCACTCCCACGTTAAAAATGTTAATGGTTGGATATAGAACATGAGCATGATAGCGACATCTAGTTTATATAAGTTGTAGTTACAACAACAAAAACATCATTCCAGCCATTTGGTTGCCTGCTTTGCTGCCGATTCACCCAGTGACCAACCTGAACTGTAATCCAGTGAGGAAGGTTTTTTAGAGGAGTTTAACTGACAGCTAATGTTAGCAAAGTTAGCAAGTGAGTTAACTTACCGATCCAGGAGGAAAGTCTGCGTGTGTGTGATGCTGTGGAAATGTTTTACGTGGATCCATCTACTGTAGGCTTCACCTAAAACTAATGTAGTTTCTGTTTTTCTTCAGTCACTCCTCTCCAAAGACGGATAACACAATCTCCGGGGCTCTGAAGCACCTGTTTGACTTGCTGACTCCACCCCTCTTCCCAGAGCCAGTTGAGCTTTGCCAACCATATAGTTTGATCATAGAAACCGTATTTTTCAACCCATGGCCGCTTCTGGCTCGTAGATGTAAACATAATGTCATTGTCGTGCCAGTTTTAAATGTATAACTTAATATATTTTAATTCAAATATAATTTTTTAAGCAAATGTTGTACTATATAAATGTAGAACTGTATTCTGCACCCCTCTAAAAGCCCCACGGATGTATAATTTTTTTTAAATGTAGCTTTTTATGAAAATGTTCCATATACAACCTTTAAAAGTCTGGTTCAAAAAGAACATTTTAGGTTGAATAGGTCAGGTTTAGTGAAAGTTATGGACCAACAAGGCTTCATGCTTTAATTTGACAAGACTTTTGAATCTGTCTAGAAGTCATATGGGTAGCAGAGTCGCTCAAAAGTGGTATTCTGGCTAAAAGCACCCGCTAACCCCTGTCACCCCCCCAGTGGTGACTTAGCTTGTAGCAACAGCGGCTCATAGAATCGATAATCTGTCTCCATCCATACAGCCCCACTCTCAGCTCTACTTCTTTAAACACATTTTTTAATTTCTGGGAGTGACAAGATGCTTGACAGAGCCAAGATGGGGGTGGTGGGAACCACCCAGTCGGCTTCAGTTCAGCTCTTCAGAAACTTACAGGTCACGTCACAGAGGCCACCTGTAGATTTTAGCTGATAAAACAATGAAAAACTCTAGCCTTTAGTGCTACACAGAGGAATGAGTGCATGCCTGCTTGGTCGTGTGTCTAAAGGTGATATGTAGCGTTTGAACTGGTGTTTTTTAGACTGTAGGAAAAAGATTTGGTGCTAGAGCCAGAGCTTAGCCGGTTCTTAGCTGGTTCTTTCAAACAACACGTTTGCAAAGACTACGTACTGTATATAACGTTTTAGCGTTGCCATCTGGGGTATTTGTCGGCTTTTAGAGACATATGCTTTTCAGTGATGTACGCTCATGACTGGGCTGTCCAGAGCGAGACGTCGTGCAGTTAAAAGTCTTTTAGTCTTTCAACATTTTCAGCTGAGATCAACTTCACAATGATCTCAGTCCTTGTGATTAAAGAATAATTTGATCTTTGATTTTTGTAGCTCACAGAAACAGATTGATTAGATCATTGCGAGGAGTAAATGCTCCTAACCTGTTGTCACTCTCTCAATGTGCATGTCTATGTATTAAAATCAAAATATTATATAAACGTCCTAGGCATAATTACAGTCAATATAATTATCACCGTACCATATTATTTTAGGAGCAACATTTGTTGTTTTTTTGTCTCAAATTAAAAAAATTTAATCCTGTTTTACTTTTTTAATGTTGTATCTTGAACATTATGACCGTGTTTCAGTTTTTCTTTTGGATATAGGAACATAGGAAGCTGAAAGAGGAAAACCAACCTGTGAATATCATGAGTCCCAAAAGCTGCAAACCTGGAGGAGACACTTTTTGTGGTTTTGCTCATGTTACCCGGATTTGGTAGAATTACTCATGTACATTTACTGAGCTGCAACCAAAGAAAGCAGAGATGGATTCAAATAGCTTAAATAATAATGCAGTTGTGAAAACATATCAGTCATTTACCCAACTACATCACATTTCTTTATAAAATGGTTGAGAAGTTGTTGTTTTTTCAACTTTTTAAATTATATTTTTAATAACTATTTCTCAGATACCAGAAGTCTTTGTTTTGGGGTTTGTTCACCAATCTGACAGCTTGTTTCAGCCAAAGGTGAAGCATCTTTGAAGGTTGGAGAAAACAACCGAACACACCTTAGTGACTGATATGGGCTTACAAATGAAGATACTTGTAATATATTAAATACAACACACTTTGAAAGGCAGAAAGTCTTGGCATAGGAAGTTTCAAGTTTACTTTTTAGAGTGTTGCTACGTTATGTCAAGGAAGAAAAACAACAGCGCTACCGAGATCTTCTAGATCTACTGGCCCGACCCGTGTTTCATATCTCATGAGATAACAATTGGAAACTAAAGACAAGATCCAACGTACATATTGGTTAAGTTAGCATCCTCTGTAGGAAGGCCGGGTCAGAGGTCATGCTTCAGTTTTTTTGTTGTCTGTCATTTTGACTGATGGGAACCAAAAACTTAACATCAAAATATTTGTTTCCCATTTTAGTTTTATTGAACGTTTGTGACATGCATTTAACACATCTGGAACACGTTTTTTTTTTGGTTTTTTTTCTGCTTACATGTCATATCCTTTAACAAGCCGCGACCCTGGTATGAAGAAGCAAAAGGTATCTGTCAATATTTTTAACAAGAACATTTTTAGTGTAGTTAATTTTCATTCATTTTAATAAATATCAACTCTAAACAAACTTCACATCATGCCATCACACATTAAGCTGGTGAATTTTCTACATCTATTAATTATGAATATTTCATCTGCTGTGGCCTGGACACTGAACTGCGCTCCGCCTGTGAGTTTTGGAGGCTGAAACACTACTTCAGGCATTTTTTTATTATCAAGGAACATTGCTTGAAGTGATTAGACTTAGAAAGAGGGAGAGACAGGCAGAGAGAGAGTGATCTGAATGAACTGGAGTTTTTCCCTAAAATCACTCTTGCTTTCGCCCACAAAGACCTTAAATAAAACCAACATTTAACCCCCTTCCTGTTACCTTTGCGACGCAAACATTAGCCTACAATTATGTTTGTCATTTTTGACACGGCTAATTGTTCCTAAGGTGGGTGGCCTACCTGTGTGTAGGTGTGCATCAGGAAACAGATCCAAACACAAAGTGACACTTTAAATAACCTTATTCCCCGCCAGTTCCTGAACAAAAGGAAAACAGCCTTTTATCCAACTAGGTCTGAGAACCTTCACCCACTTCCATACTCCTGAGATTTTGTTTATCAGCTCCAAAAATATAAACTGATCATATTGCCTTCACCCTCGCTTTCATCTCCCCTGACAGCAAAGATGTCTTTACTGGAATATTTGAAATGTTATTGCTGTCAAAAATATTTTAAATTTCATCTGATGTCATGACTTCATTGAGTTACAGGCGAGAAAAGGAGCTAGCAAAATAAGAGCACAACAATCTGCCAGCTCCAAAGAACTTCTCCATGTATATCTCTATATATAAAAGTCTTCATCGGCGCTCAAAATAAACTGATTAATCTCTGCTTCACCTCCTGGGGGACGCATGGGTTCGAAATGTTTTATGTTTTACTGCACGTTTGTGTCAGGAAAGTGTTTGTGTATGGGATGATGCTTCTTCTAATGGCATGATGAAGGACTAATGAGCAAACCACAGACCTTATGGAAATACAAATATTGGCAGCAATAAAAAAAAAAACTAAATATTGGTGAAGGATATTTAATAAAGTGTATGTGTTTTGGAGGAAGTGTCCAAGCTTCAACCACTGGGAGGAAGCTCCTGGGGATGTTCAGGAAGAACCCACCAATGTTCAAGGCTTTCAGAGAATGATAGACGTTGAGACATTGGAGTCACTTTGAAAAGTGAAACCACAGTCTGCCTTTTCCACCAAGCTGGTTCCAGCGCTGGTTTGGTACTAGAGCCTAGCCTATCACTGGTTCTTTGGTTATCAACCGTCAAAGCACTGGTTTCTTGGTTCCAAACTGGTACTTAGACAAGCATCAACTCCATGCTAGGCCACAACTGGTGCTTTCTAAGGACTACTTTCTCCTCCATGCCTATGTGACACAAGCAAGGTGTAGGCATAGTGAGGCGAAACACACAACCAGCATCTTCTTTTGTAACAATGGAAGCTAGAAATAAGCAGAGTTGGTCCAATGAGAAGACTTGTTCTGGGTTTGTGATCATTATCGAGGTCCAAAACCAATTGCAGGTGGAAATTCACTTTTGTGTGAACGCATCCTGTTTTTGTCTCTCTATACAGTTGCATTGCATCTGTTTAGGTGACGTAAAGATGCAGCACCAACTAGGCCAAATGACAGGGGAAAAGCAAGCAGTTATTTGAAAGATTCCCATTAGTAGCAACTGAATAGTGTAGACCATCAAAGCACTGGTTTCTTGGTTCCCAAGTGGTACTTAAAGAGTAACTAAACCCCCCAAAACTGTTTTTTGCTTATAACCTGTATAAATTACTCTTTACCAATGCAATCTTTCAATTTTAGGGCATTCGTTCACATTTTCGTGTAAACTTGTTAAATTCTGCATATTTTGGTCCAAAAATGTCTTAGTGCCGCCGTTGATGATCATTGTGAATTTTGTGATTGTCTGAGAGTGGTACACCTTTTCCATTGTCTATGTCAAAAGCATGGTCTCAAAGAGACACCCTCACTCTCTCAGACACACGTGCCCCACCCTGTGGTGAGCTGGAATGTGTATCTTGTGTGCAATGCACACACCGCTAAGATGCCATACCAGTTCTAGTTGGCTCAGCCATGGCTGCGACCCCCCCTCACTCCAACTCTTCCCCCCTCCCTGCTCCTGCTCAAACACTTGGCCATACCACTGGCCCTGCCCACTTTGGTAGAATCTTTCAAATGTTGCCTCGTGGTGGGGTAATGCTTTTTCTTTGGGTCAGTTACACTTTAACCAAGCACCGACTCCATGCTAGGCCACGACTGGTGGCAAAGGAATTTCTCAGGGGGGGACCAGTAAGCAGTCTTTTAACGTTTCATGTCCCGTTGGTGGTACGTTACATACTTGCGTGTCAAATAAGCTGTTTCCTACGCACATGCACACATTATCCATCATTTGAAAGCTGAGATTCTTTAAATTTCTTTGCTAATCAAGGATACAGTCATAACTGTCATAATACAGTAAATGCTTTTGTCAAACACCTCAGAAACCAAGATAGCGTCCAACTCATCGTTTAAAGCCTTGATATCATTGACAGAACAGAACCATCATTTTTACATTCACAACACGAAACAATCTGCCACTGAAAAGCCTTCCTAATGTGTATTCTTCCAAAGTTTTATCATACCTAAGGTTAGCATGCTCATATTAGCCTAAACATTTTTTGTGATGTTTATTGGCGGCTGGCAAACAAAAAAATGGTGCATTACCGACACGACTGGTATGGAGTGTGGACACTCATAGTTGCACTTGATTCTTTAATACTGCTGACGTATTAGCTTCATCCCTGCTTACGGTAGCTCAGCTCTTATTTTTATTAAACCAAGTGTCCATTAATGTCCATTGTGGTATACAAACACAACTGTATCAAATTAACTTCTTTACTATCCTTCAAGAGTCCCTACGGCATCCTCTGTTGGCTGTCTTTGGTCAAAATATTCGCAACTTCATTTAAAAGAGCATTGTAATGTTTTGAGCGGCCCTGGTACCTGAATGGGCACCGGGCCTGCAGCTTAGCACTGGCTCTGGCACCAAACTAGCACCAGTTGTTTTGTTTTTTGGTGGAAAACCCTTTTTGATATAATCTGAAAGTATGCAGAGCAAGTAAGAAGTATCTTCAACTGCAAAAGTGGACCTTCTAGAGAAAGGGTTCATTGTCAGTTGAGGCTAAGATTACATTATTTTGCTAGAAGGAGGAGTTAAGTTGAGCCTTTCACATCGAACCCCTGCTTTCTACCAGACGCTTAAGTAAATGAATGTAATAGACACGTTTAATTCGCAAAATCAGCAGCGAGCTTCCCACTGAGAGCGTTTTAGAACCGTGTCATTTGCAAAAGCGTTCCACCCAGTTGATCCCTGGAGATCACATGTATTCATAGGTAGCATCAACTCACCATCCACTCCCAGAAGTGCAGATATTTCTGTCCATGCCTTCTCCTTTTTCATGTTTTCCTTGTAAACATGATCACCATTATCAGTGAGACTGCGTTATTCTCCGTTTCAAGAATTAAATTCTTGTCGTCCATGATAAAAAGCAAAAAACTTGATCCGGAGACCGACAGACTCAAGCAATTGGAAATCTGTAGTACAGTGGTTAGAGCGGGCGCCCCATGTACAGAGGTCTCAGTCCTCAATGCGGTCCCTGGTTTGAGTCCCGCCCAGTGGACTTGAGCGAAATATCTTCCCCCACTTCTCTCCACCTTCAGTGTTAAATAAAGGCCACTGTAGCCACAAAAACCTCACAAAAAAAGAGAAATGTCCAATTCGTGCTGCTTCGGGCCCAGTGGAAAAGGTCACACTGACTATAATGGTGGCTATCAGCTGCCTGTAACTCTTCACGATCATTACTGAGTCCGGTGGAAAGTAGGGGTAACATCACCTTATCATGGTGTAGCATGGTGGTGACACCCTCATGCTGTCTGCTGTTTTGTGATTGGCTTCTCTGTCTTAATCTAAAAAAGCAGATTAAAAAATGAATTAGTCTTTCAAATTCTCTTCCCCTCCCCCACCTGGTGTTGCTCTGCCACTATTTCACAGAGAGACAAAAAATCCGGATGCTTGTCATTTCTGAGAGCCAAAACTACAGCAGCATCAGGCATTACTCTTATGGCACATTCAGACCGCCCTTTATCGCCAGGCGTCAAACAGCTCAAATGGACGAAAATTGCTGCTTGAAAATTCAAACCCAGCTTGAACGTTTTACTCTGCGTCGGCAGCAGCGCGTCACATCAGTACATCAGCGAACGGGCGGGGATTTGTCTTCCAACGGGAAACTATTAGCCTATATTTAGTAACCTTACTTGCCCTAACCGGGTTTGTGCTAGTGTTAGCTAACATAACAAGAAAGTTAAAAGAACATACTTTACTGCTAACCTTGCAATCCGATATCTAACACCAAATCAACCCTGTTTTTTCCTGAGTCTCAGACTCCCCAGCCTTCAAGCTCGATCTAGCCGACTCCCCTCTAATCACTGCGGAGACCCTGCTCGTTGAGTAGCTACAGCGCACGGCTCGTCCTCCATCCTCCCCTCTCCTCCAGTGGCCTCAGCTGGCGGCTCAGCTCGTCCTACGTCTTCTCTACCCTTAATGCCGGTATTCCGTCTCTGATTGGTTGCTGCCCAGCGTTTGCTGCCCTAAAGTTCAAGTTTCCCAACTTCATGCAGCGGCTGCTTGGCCGCCTTGAAGAACCGCCCTAGCAGCAGTGCCGACGCACGCAATTAGCTGCATGGCAGCTTGACGCTCACTTGCTGCATAGGTACCATAGACTTTGTATGTAATCTAGCTGCCTTGCTGCCTGGCAGCAAAGTGCAGTCTGAATGTGTCATTAAACTAAAAGTGTTTTTTAAGCACCTACAGGTAGCCCTGACTAATTAACTTGTTACTCTACGTGGAGTGACACAAGCACTCAAATATGGACCTCCTTTCTGGTTACAGGATCACCTGGTGTCACTAAAATCAAGCTTTTTCCTGTTTTTACCTTTAAGAAAGAGACATGTCAACACAAACGGGGGAACAAAAGTAACCACAAAGTGTGAAAACTTAGCTTGAATCTGGTCGTCGACAGCATTAAATTGCCTCCACACATAAAGAGAGCAGCTAAAATGTGAACCAGTGACTCACATTCATTACCCTTTGTGTGTCTGCAGACCTGCGAGCGAGCCTCCAGCTCTAACCCCGCCTGCTCACTCTTTAATGCCACCCCTGGGACGCCTAACCCCCCCCTCTCTCCCCGTTTGGTCCAGGTGATTAGGAACTTAACTTAACGCCCCCCCCCCCTACCCGCACATCCTCTCCATTCTCTTACATCTCGGCATCAAGGAGGAATGAAGGTAATCCTCCGACGGTTTGCCAGGTGAGGTGAACAGCACAGAAATGGAAGGAAGGAAGGAGGATGCGATTCATCATGAGGTTCCTTTCATTTCGCTCGCCTGGCACAGCTGTTTGAAATGGCACCCCTCGCCTGCAGACTTTGGGGAAGGGCGCTTTTATGAAGATGCATGAGTCGGAAAACAGACTATTAAAGTTAGTGAGAGTTCATTAACCTTGTAGAAGTAGGCTCTGGCTCCCATAAAGCTCCATATTTCAGAATTTCCACCATCATTTTTTATCATAAGTGCGCTTGGTGGCCTGATAGTTCATTTCACACGAGACAAGCATTAAATGAGACAAAGACAATAGGAGCTGGAGCCGAACACATGCGGCGGCTAATGACTGATTTTGTGCCCCGTTCGAGGGGAATGTCAACCGTTCAGACTGAGAAACACTTCAAGCCGGGTCCAAATTAGAAAACACAGAAGGTAATCACAATCAGGGAAGCTGCAGCCACGCTGACGCGCTTAATCACGGGCGACTCGGAGAGGGCTCCGGAGCCGAGCGATTGGTCCGGGAAGACAAACGGAGTAAAACGCGATGGCCGAAGATGGCAGCCCCGACTCGGAGACGGAGCGATTTACGTTTCACCACCATCTGCGAGAGTCGTCTGCTGTCCCATAACCATCATCATCACCATTCAGAGTTCAGGAGGAACATCACCAGTGCTAAAATAAACACAGATTTCCCCAGAGCTAGAGTTCAGCGCTTGTTTGGCTCCTGAGGAGAGTACTTAGAGGAAGTTAGCCCACCCCCGGCAGCCCGCCAAATTATACTGGAAATGATAATGACTAATTCTGAGCAGATGTATGAGCAGGCTTGGAAAAAAACTGCTAATATATGCAAATCATGGCTATTATCTGAATGTGACAAGGCAAGAGATGCAGGAGCTCTCTCTGCATGTTCTTTAATGTGTGACTGCTGGATTTCTGGTGACTGATCAGGGTATCAACAACCCCCTGAAACCACGTGATTACCACAGAATGGTTCCTTCCTACCAGCCGGGTCGGGGTTTCAGAGGAGGCGTCCCCTCGCCAGACGCACATCAGCGTCAACAATCTGGAGCGGCAACTGATCCTCAGAACATGGAGAATCCGTGAATGTGCCAGAGCTAATCGCTCGGCCCGACCCGACCCCCTGCCGAGGCACTTCCTGGAGAAACTCCCACTGAGCGGCTGAGAAGGCTGCAGCTGCAGCCGTCTGCAGAGAGATAAGGTCGGGTTTCATCTGCTGCACAAGAAACCTTTTTCTAAACTAAATCAGTGTTTGATGCTCTAAAGATATCAGGAATCAGAAACAGATTTAAACAGACCACTGAGAAGCAAAATATATCCCAGAAAAAAAGGAGAAACTTGAATAGCAGGATTTAATAGTGCAAAATGTACAAGTTAAATTCCTGGAACATACAGATTACTGTCAAAAACTTGTATATTATATTATTAAAGAGATTTAATAATAATAATGTATCAAAGAGATTACAGAAAACCTTCTCAAAACTTTTAAATTACTTTCCAAAGACCTAAGAACTTACTTTTCCTAAATTTAGAGAGAGCGTTTCCAGAACTTTAAGGGTTCTCTCCAGGATATTGCAAGTAAAACTACATACTGAGTTTTCAGTAACTTACAGCAGTGTTTCCTAAACATTTTCTACCACAGACCAGTTTAATATCAGACAACATCCACACAGACCGGCAGATAAATGCAACAAAATCAAAAAATATGCATGCATAAAAATCAGGGTTATTTTTAAATATAATAAAAATTTGTATCATTTGCATATCATTGCACTAACAAAATAACATGAGTAACTCCTCTATGCCCTGTAACGGCCTCTGGTGGCTATGGTAACATTTAATAAGATTTACGACCAAAAAGAAATATAAATGCATGAAAATACAACTCACCACAAGGCTGAATCCTTGGGAGCCCCATGACTGTTTAGTTTTAATCATACAGTTTTAAAGGGACAGTTTTAAAGGTTTCATTGCCTCATTAGAAAGCCGTGTACCACATATAAAAAACAAAAAACGGAGGCCCGGTTCGGGGAAATCACGTAAGTTTTGTGTAATTTTGGTCATTTATGGGTACTTTTATTGTTAAATGTGACGCCTAGTATTCTCTGCTAATGGACCTTTCTTGTAAATCATGGAAATCGTAAGCTGGTCTTCTACCTCTTCACCTGATATTTTCCTTTCCACAAAAATTTTTTCAGAGAATAGTTTTGCTAGTTTGTGTTTTTAGTGGTGACGTATCAGGATAGAGGCAAGTGTTTGAAACTTGGATAATAAAGAAAACAAAAATACAGTAAGTACCTTATTCTTTCTGTGCTGCCTGGGATTGGCAACGTTTGACTTGAAGGGTATTTTTGTAGAACGAGGGAAGTTCTTTCCAAAAACCTACAACTTATCATTTATAAGAGTTTAACAGGGACTTTCCCTAAAACGCCGAAGGTCCGTTCCAAAAAATATACAAAATACTCTCTTGAAATCTATTAGTATTACTATTGAATAGTAGTACCAATGGTAATTCTAGGTAATGAGAGTTCTTTTTGGAAACTTACCATTTGTTTTTTGTTGTTTTAAAAGGGTATTTCATTAAACAATTACATTCCTAAACTTACAGGTTGTTTTTTTTTTTAACATACAGTTTACTTTCCATATGTTAATTATTACGATCTGTCAGTTATAGGTTACTTTCTAAATTCTGAAGGTCACAGTATGTACAGAAAGTATTCAGACCCCTTTACATTTTTCACTTTGTTTCATTGCAGTCAATAAAATGAATTAAATTTCTGAATAATGTACACTCAGCAACCCCTCCTCATGAAATGTAGAAATTATGGTTTGACGGATACGATGGTTCTGCTCCTTCATTGGAGTCCAGCTGTGATTAAACAAACTGATTGGACTCGATTAGGAAAGGCACACACCTGTCTTTATAAGACATTACAGCTCACAGTGCATGTCAGAGCAAATGAGAAACATGAGGTTGAAGTTACTGCCAAAGAAGTTTGAGACAGACAGATTGTGGCAAAGAACAGATCTGGCCAAGGTCACAAAAGTTTTTCTGCTGTACTTAAGGTTCCTAAGAGCACAGTGGCCTCCATAATCATCAAGTGTAAGAGATTTGGGACGACCAGAACTCATCCTAAACCTGGCCATCCAGCCAAACTTAGAAATCGTGCGAGAAGACCCTCAGAGAGAGAGGTAAAGATGAACCCAAAGATCCCTGTGGCTGAGCTCTATAGATGCAATTGGGAGATGGGAGAAAGTTTCACCAAGTCAGCTATCACTGCAGCCCTCCACCGGTCGGAGTTTTTTATATATATAGGGGTCTGAAAACTTTCCGTTCCCATTGTAACTTACAGGTTACTTGCATGTAATATTTGTACTTAATGTGTTCTTTAACAGCACAAAAAGATGCTGCTTTCCTTGAATTTAGAGGTTGCATTTCAGAAAAGTAAAACATTTATATATATATATATATATATATATATATATATATATATATGAATAACAGTATAAGCAGACATAGCCAGATTAGAACACAATACAGTGTAAAACAGTCAGTGTTAGTGTAGATGTGGAAATAATTATTTGCCCATATCTTAGAATAAAACATGCTCGAAGGTATTGTTTTAATGTTTCGACAGCTGTACTTGAATGTTTCCCAGCTGTACTTGAATTTTCCCAGCTGTACTTGAATCCAGCATGGGCAGGTGTTGGGGAAAAATCCCTTCTCATACTTTCGTTTTATGCAAAAACAGAAGTTGATTGGATGATACTTGTTGCCATGTGGACCTTAGCTGTTATTTCTTCAATATCAGAGAGGTTTACATTCAGTCATTCAGTTCAGTGCAGAGTGTGTTATAGACCGCATTGCTGTTGAAAGATGCGTTCACTGACTAAGTTCTGATTTGGTCCATCTTTATTTTCCCACTATAGCTGCAGTAGAAACTGTTAATGTTAATGGGAGTCTTTTTTGTACTTTTTTTAATGTCACCTTTTAAAGTCGGTCTGGGCTTTTTGTTCTGTACATAAACATTCTGCATGTGTTCAGGTAGAAAACAGTACCGAACTGACAGTGCCGTACCAAAGAATACAAATACATGCACCACTACACCCCTAATAGAAACCCGCTTCAAAAATTCCCTAGAAAACAGCAAAAACAGATTCAATTACAGAAACATCTGGTTGTTTTTGGAGCTTTTTCCCCCTTTTAAAGCACAACAAAACAATATAACAAGAAACCACAATGTATCTGTTTTATTCTTAAATAAAGCTCCAATTTCTTCTACCTTAGTATATACAGTCGTTTAAAACACTCATGCTTCACTGATGATCCAGAATAGGGTTTCAACGTCTCCTTTTTAAGAAGTGGTGCATAGTTTAAATGTTTCTGTGCTGCAGACTCATAATAAAGTTAAAAGTGCTTCTGGGGTCCACTCCTGTCCCTCAGGTCATTAACTACACCTTGTTTGCCAATGAGAGGGCTCACTTGAGGCCAAGCGGTGTTTGTTTCCGTCCTAAGTGAGCGTCCCGGTGGCGTTCGGATCTCTACTTACCTCGCCAGAGCAGGATGCCGGCTCGTTATGCACATCCCGTCAGAGTATGAGAGGGATTAGTTCCTGTCTCTTTTTACCCCCTTTCCCTTCTCCTTCATCCTCCTCTTCATCGTCCTGTAGTGGTGCAGATGTGGAGGGTCCTTTGAGGGCCCATCTGTTGTGCTGCCTAAGCTCTGGCCCAGCCTGGTGCCTGACTTGGGGCCAGATGATTAGGCTGCCGTCCAAAGCAATACGCCCAGGTAAGCCGGCGCTCTGCAAGCCACCGACCCTATCAAGGAAAGGCAGGAGGCCGAGCGCATCATGCAAGGTTCCAAGTCTGGCTAAATCCAGCAGAGGTTTGCAGGGATGTAATGACTTCACCTGCAGCAAGAGGATGTTTAAACACGTCTGATGTGTGGCTAACAGAAGGGCGAAACAAAGCCACGATATTCTGGTGATCAACAGAATTTATCCAGGAAATACTTTCAAGTGTTGTAATCGCTCTTAAACCCCAAAAACGAAACTTTAAGCGCTATTGTCTTCTCTAATCAGCTTTTTTATTTGCTTCTCTCCAGCTGTGACCACCCGAAACATCAGGGAACCAAAAACTCATTATTCATCATCATGGGTGGAAACAGCCATATGACAGCCGGTTTAGAATAACAAATGAAAGAGAAGAAACTCTGGTGACCTTGTGTTTGTGGGAGACTAATATCCAAGCCCCACAGTTCATTTTGTTTTACATATAGAAACTCATCACTGTTTAGGCTGCAATAATTGTTTTTATCCTCCTTAAAGAAATAAAGCAATGCCAGTTAAGATTGAAACTTCCGGTTTCTGAATTGTAGGTAAGAACATTTTCCTTCTGACTTTAAAGAAACAGGCATGAAGGGAAAGCACTTCTATAAAAATGAGACCATGGCGTGTTGTTTCATACCTTGTTCTGCCTCTAATGTAATAGTTCTCCAGCAGAATTAAACTAAACACAGGTAAGAATGTACTAGAATAAAGGTGCATCAACCTATTCATGTATTCAAGACGGTTAAGAACCATAGCCGTCCACAAATAGCTGAAATATACCTGAATCTTCTTCTAAAATCACTTATCACTATCTGTTTTAGTAGTTCAAACACCATGCATACCTTAATGTTCAGTAATAAGCATCCATCCATCTAATATTTATGATAGTCTCTACGAAAAAATTTGTGATTATCTGAAATTTTCCACAAAATAATTTACGTTCCTAAAAACAAAAAAACAAATATTGAATACTGCACCAGAACAAACGGGATTACACTACACCTTTAAACTACTTCTTTATAGAAGCATCCATTTTTCTTCGGTTAGAGTCTCTGCCTTTGCTGAACAATAAAACCAATCGTCCTGTTTGTACCAGATATCGGAAATTTCGGGGTTCAGGTCCGTTCATAAAAACAGTTGGGAGTCGGCGATTCGCAAATAAATGAAAATGTCCGTTTTTGTTGTTGTTACTTTTTCGTCTAGCATGTATGTAGGACACCAATGCTGGGTGATTTGTTGGGATTTTTAGAGTGGTTTAGAGTATGGAGAATTAAAAAAACATTAATCGTATAGACCTATTAGGATTTTAGAAGTTAATTTTTCTATACAAAAATACTTTACTGCAAAGCGAGCAAGGATGAACTGTACTAGCTTTAAATATCAGCTGCTGCTCAAACTGAACGAGAGGATCAGATAGTAACACTAAGGATGGAGACAAATAAAGAAACAGTAATCTAGAAGTACTTTAGGGCAGGGCAATTTGGAGAAAATGAAAACTCCTACATGCTGCAATATTCATTTGACAAGTTTAGAGTTTATTTGATGTTTTCTAATAGTTTTTGTGTGTTGGAGTTTTCAGTTATTTCTTTTCCTTATTTAGTTTAAATGATCATTTTAGTTAGTTCTTGGTGCTTATGTTTTATTTTAGGACTTTAGTGTTTTGATTTTGCCACTTCTTTGCAAAAATATTTTCTCCCCCATCTGCTGTTAGATTTTTTTCACCTTTCTGTCTTATTTTGTTTTGTTTCACCTCTTATTTATGTTTTCGTAGTTCATAAGTCTTCATTAGTTCTTTGATATTTCTTGCATCTTTCGTTAGTTTTTAGGATAGTTTTCTGTTGTCTTCCCATTTCCCTCCATAGTATTCCACTCCCCAGCCCAGCCCTGCTGTTCTCTCTCTCTGTTTGACACTAACTGGTTCTCAGGTTTTTCTCAGTCCATTTCTCACTCCTCCTCAGCATATTTAAGCTCCCAGTTTCCCCATTTCCTTGTTAGTTTGTTATCATTGCTCCTTGTTCTCCAGTCCTGTGATTTTGCCTCTGGTTACTTTTGTAGATTTATTGTCTTTTTTAAATTAAATCTTTTCATTTATTTATTTATTTTTCCTGCATTTTTCTATATAAAATATGACAGTCTCGTCAAAATATGGATTTTTTTGTCTTACGTCTTACAATCTGATGGTATCTGACAGTTCTGTCTTCTTTGGGACATTTGGAAGAAGTCATAACACTTCAGACTGTTAGTGTTACCCATCCATCCATCCATCCATCCATCCATTTTCTGAACCGCTTAATCCTTAAGGGGTCGCGGGGGGGCTGGTGCCTATCTCCAGCTGTCAACGGGCGAGTTAGTGTTACCCAGTTTGCTATAAAAAAAAAACTGTATTTAATGCACAATTACACTTTGAAAATAAATTAATTTGATGAAAAAGAAACTTCTTTGAGATTTTTGTCGCATTGTCTTTTCACACTGTTCAGGAGTGACTGCTGTAAAAATAAAAGTAACTGAGTAACTTTTACTCTGAGCACATTTGAAAAAAATCTACTTTTTAACTTGAGTTGATTTTTAGACTGGTTATTGTACTTTTACTTGAGTAGAATATTTTAGTATTCTTTCCACCTCTGACTCTCCCATCTCTGCAGGGGAACTAGGAAGCAGCTGGAACAACAGGTAAGAGAGAGTCCTGGGTAGGCCAGGTTCTGCACACAGAATATCCAAGTGTCTTAAATCCAAAGGGTTGGTAGGGAGACAGACAGAGGTCAGATTACTTGGCTGTTGGGGCATACCAGCAGGCTTAATGTCCAGAGATCAGAAGCTTGGAAGAAGTCAGAGAAACGTTAACATAACGATGAGATCAATCAGGACAAGGGGAAGAACCTACTGACAGGGGTCTACTATAATCTGGCAGCGCTAAGGAGACTGGAGAGGACTTAAGAAGACTGATGGCAGCAGTGGAGGGTGGTGTAAGCAGAGCAGAGAACAGGCTGACACATAATCACCATAATAACTTCAACATTTGCTTTATTGATTCATTCATTTCCTAACTCGTGTTCATCTAAACCTTTATTAATCTTGCCATCTGTTCATCTGGCACGGCTTAGACATGCAGCGCTTCAGTCGGCTCGGACGAACTTCTTTGGCGCATTGATTGGTTTCTTGGAAACTGTACTGAGAAGGCCATCCTCAATCAGCAGAGGTCATATATAAAGACAGTGTTTACCTTCTGAAGAACTTTTTTATTTCTTTTTGTAAATCCTACTAATCTCCCCTAGGCTGAAAAGCCCTTCTTTATTGACATAAAGACATTTATTTCCTTTATCTTCAGCTCGATCTTGGTGAACCTTTTATTTAAGGGTTATTGAAAAAGTGAAAAAAGTGAATTTGACCTCAACAACATTATCCTGTCTCCAGAGATACTAAGCTCTCTAAAAGGCAGATTGTTGCATTGTAATCGTCGTATAAATGTATGCACAAAACACCCACATTCCCATGTGTTTAGTTAACTTATTCAGAGTCAAGGTTTGAATCACGGTCTTCAATACAATAATAACTGAAAAAAGTTTTCTTCTTTTCATGAGACACAAAGCAACAACAAAAAAATAGTTTATTACAAATTCAATATATGTAAGTGTAATTTAAATAAATGAGAGAGTATTTTGTGCTTGACCTGCTCCAACTTGTCTCCAACCAAGGGGTTTGTGGTCCCTGGTAGGGGTTTAACAGTAAAAACAAAATCACGGTTTGGTATGTATTCTGGATGTAGTCTGGGTTTTAGCTCAAACCTTTTCAAAAAGCAATAAAAAGACATTCCTGTGAAATAATATAACTTCTTAAAAAGCTGTGGGGGGGGGGGGGGGGTGTTCGCTCATTCTCCACTTCCGCACAGTCTTACTTTTCTGGACGACTCTCAAAATTCCCACATCTACTTTATTACCTTTCTCACTTAAACGAAGTATGTTGGCTTAGATAAGTACTTTGTTCCAAGTGCTGTAATGATTCTTAATCAGTGTAAACGATTAGATACAGTCATAGCAAATAGTACCACAATGTGTGCATGGAAAAATATGTGCAACTGTATTTCTGTTCTGAAGGGCCGAAGGAAAATTTCCGATGTTGAGGATAATAAAGTTTTATTCAATTTTATTCTATTAAACATATAAAAAAGTCAGCGCAGATTCTAACTGACTCTACTTTGGCGACAGTAAAATCCCTGATTGAACAGAGCTCCCACCACATGTAGGAAGATGTTGCTGCGCTGCAGAGCTCCTTCAGAGACAGATTGCTACATCCTAGATGCACAAAGGAGCATTTTTGCAGGTTCTTCCTCCCTGTAACTCTACAACCAAAACATTTTACATCTCTGCTGGTATATTTGTTTTTTCAGTTTATATTCTGCTAACTTTGTGTAAATATTACGTTTAATTTTTTAAGTTTTAACACACAACTACACATACAAAATTTCTAGTTTTTATATTATCCTGCTCATTTGCACAACTGAACAGCTGTCACTTAGCTGTCACTTTGCTGCCGTGAAAGCCAAATTTCACCTTTGTGGGAAATTAAAGGAGTATTCTATTATTCTATTCTATGCTAAAACTCGTGACGAGTTTTGGATCTTTTTAAGACAAGAAACATTCTTGTTTTAAAGAGTTTTGTATCATTACGTAATATCCAAGGAAAATCCTCGATCCAACATCACCCTAATATACCTACTTGAAACGCCTGCATTCTGTACACAGTCAGATCACCAGATCACTCAGAGCATTGAGTCTCATCGTCAGACAGTCTCTCGATCTTCTAGTTTGAGAAACAAAACAAAACACAGATGTCACTTTGGGAGTAAAGTACCCTGCCTTGGTACTGTGAATTCTGTAGTATTCACCCCTTAAAGAGAATAAAATGACCCTTCAAAACCCACTTCCTATAACGAATAAATGTCTAGGTTATATAAAAGCAACTTTTAGATATGAATCTATGGAGGTAGGATTGGGACTTTGGTTCTGTAGTTGTAACTAGCATTTTGTTAGGGTAACTTATGTTTTGTACTTGTTTTATAACTTGCATGTATTTGTGTGTCTGTATGTGTAATAAAATATTTGTGTGTGATAAGGTATGTATGTGTGTGTGTGTAATAAAATATTTGTGTGTGATAAGGTATGTGTGTGGGGGTGGGTGTGTATTTGTAATGTATTTGTATGTGTGTGTAGGTCTAATAATGTATTTGTGTGTGACCATGTATTTGTGTGTGTGTGATAAAGTGTATTTGTGTGTGTGTGATAATGTATATGTGTGTGTGTAATGAATTGATTTGTATGTGTTTGTGATAATGTATTTGCGTAAGTGTGACAATGTATTTGTGCGTGTGTTCATGTAATGTATTTGTGTGTAATAATATATTTGTGCATGTGTTCATGTAATGTATTTGTGTGTAATAATATATTTGTGTGCGTGTGATAATGTTTGTGTGTGTGTGGTAATTTATTTGTGTGTGCGTGTAATGTATTTGTGTATTTTGTATGTGTGATAATGTATTTGGTTTTCTTGTGTGAGTGTAATAATGTATTTGGGTGTGTAATGTATTTGTGTGTGTGTGACAAGACATTTGTGTGTGTGTTAATATATTTGTGTGAGTTATAATGTATTTGTGTGTGTGTGACAAGACATTTGTGTGTGTGTTAATATATTTGTGTGAGTTATAATGTATTTGTGTGTATGATAGTATATTTGTGTGTGTGATAATGTATTTGTGTGTGTGTATGTGATAATGTATTTGTGTGTGTGATAATTTATTTGTGTGCGTGTATGTGATAATTTATGTGTGTGTGTGTATGGGATAATGTATTTGTGTGTATGATAATGTATTTGTGTGTGTGATAATTTATTTATGTGTGTGCACGTGATAATTTATTTGTGTGTATGTGATAATGTATGTGTGGGTGTGGGTGTGTATGTGTGTAATCATCTATTACCCACAGTTACATGCTCTGCATTGTAGGTTTTGTATTGCATTGTTTTGTGGGCATGTACTAGTGTTTGAATAATTCAAATTTTAAAGATAGATTAATTCATATTTGTCTGTTTATTATCTGTTGACTATAGAATAACAGAATAGAATAACATTCAGTCTTTGAATTATGTTTTAAAATAAGTCATGTGCATTAAACTCAGAACAATCCTGTACTTAATGTGGTAAAATAGGTGCTAATGATCTGTGATTTTGCGGGTGTTAGATTTTGACAATGTAGGGAATTATAGGGTGTTTTCATGTAAACTTCTGACTCTGGGGAGAAGTGCAGCAGATGAGAGGACAAGTGCTGCTGCCTGGAGCAGCAACGTGTTGAACTCCCAGCTCTGACTCAGTCTGCTTCTCACTCCATAGTATTTACCCAGAAACATTGTTTACTCATTATGTAGGGTGTGATATTATAAAGTTTTGCTATTATTCAAAGAGTACAAACATAAAGGTACGCTATTCTACCTGGAGTAGATATTAATGTTAAAACAATGTCAATGCTCGATAATGCATTTGGAGCTCACCTTTCTTTTCAAACAACTTAGTAGGTTTGTGCCGATGAACGATGTTTCATTTTCCCTCCCTTTCTACAACCTATGGAGACTACAGCCGTAATAGCAGGCGGCTGTGACGTCATTGAAATCGCTAGTTAGTCTACGTTGGAGTTGGTTGGATTAAAAGCCTGTAAAAAAAAACCTCAGAAGCTAATACCTTGTTGAATATTGCTAACATTAATAATAAAATATGGTTAAACGAAGGAGTTTTGGGGCAGATAAAGCTTTATTACAGGTGGCAAATCTCCTGCCCCTGACTCCCAAAACTGGATATAAACTCGTCGTGAAGGACTCCAAGTAGCTCCAAAATTGTTAATATGTATATTTAAAACCAATTTAAAAATTTAAGCAACAGTTTAAGTGGGGTTTTTTGTGTTTAGAGGGGGGGGGGGTCCTTGGCCTATTAAGGTTAGGGCCCTCCACCACAAGCCTAGCAGCAGCCCTCCCAGTTTGTCTATGAAATCATGTTCATTAATTTCTGCTAAAGTCATGAGAGTAAAAGTAAATTTCAATCTGAAATCACAACGACAGAACTGGCTCTGGCTCATGTTTTTATTTGTAACCTGACGCACATCTGAGAAGCAGGGAATGGATGCAAATGGATGATTTCGCTTTGCTCCCCATTTTAAAGCCGTCCCGCCGCCGTTCTCGGGAACATAAGCCGCGAATGAACGAGGACGATATCAGTCAAAACGGGGGGAGACTTGAGGTACTGTACAGAATGTGAAAAATGGTGTGGGTGTACTCCAGAGCTCATATCTCACTTCCAAATCGAGTAATTTACAAAGGATATGGGAGTGCTGCCAGGGCGCGGAATCAAACAGGCTATTCAACAAGGAGTTATGGGGGGAATAAATGCACCATCAGAGAACAATCCCATACATATTCAGCATATTCAGAGGGAATATGTGTGTGTACGGATCAGGCTGTCTGACCTGCTCAGCTTCAACTGCTTCTGCGGATCTTGGCCCTCCCCAATCACTCGCATCCCCTCCGTTTTTGTTCAGGGGTGGCGCCAAATCAGGTCAAAGACAACAGCACATTCACTGGGAACAATGGGACAAATGCATTTTTCCAGCTGAAAAATATTCCACCCCCCTCCTTCCTGCGTTTGGATAAAGGGTAAAGTGCTCTGGAAATCACTGTAAACCGGGATGTTTACCCGTGAAGTATTGTTTGTATTGTCTGTCTGCAAATACACGCTCGAGCCGACGAAGGATGACTAAAAGGGCACTTTCTGATTCATGCATAATCCTCGCCTCTCTGCTCCTGTGCAGCACATGCAGAGGGAGAGCGTGGAGAATAAAAGGTTTCGGCGTATTAACACAAATGTGTTTATGCAACCTAAGGAAGCTGCTGGTAAAAAGAAAACCGCTGCTGTCTGAAAGGAAGCAGTTCAGCAGGAGGGTGTCGAAGTTCTTGGAGTTAAAAACAATTAAATAATCATACGGAGTCGATACTTTGGAACGCATTCTCCAAAGCTACAGCCGCTGTTTTTTTCCGGTTTTTTTTGCACGTTGAGAAACTAAAATGTTTACAAATTTTTGCTGCGAATCATCTCAATCTCAATCAGACTGAATCAACAGATATTCACTGGGATTTATATCTGGACTTTGACTAGACCATTCCCAACATGCTTTGATCTGAAGGCATTTTGTGTTTTCAGGGTGATATGAAAGTTCACCATACAATGTTTTGCCTTTAAAGCAAAAAAAGTGAAGATAAGCTACCTTAGAACACCTTCCCCTCATGTTTGCTCTAACCCCTAAATAACACGTGGTCTAATGCAGGTAAGTTATTCCTTATTTATGCATAATTTATATTTGCAGCACTAAAAGCTTTGGATCTCTACAGCAAAGTTACTATGGTCCTCTTTGCTGCTTCTCTGGTTAAAGCCCTCCTCGTCGGTTTAGGTGGACGTTCATGTCTTGGTAGTGCTGCAGGTGGTCCATCCTCTCCATCTTCAGGTAATGGACTAAACAGAACTCTGAGAGATGTTCAGAGCTCAGGATGACTCCATTATGCTGCTTGTTCTCCAAAATAGCTGCATTCATATTGAGATCAAAAGGTTTTTTACACCATTTTTCATGTTTAGTTCATTAATATCCACATTTACGATGTAACCCAAATAAAACAGACTTCTCGCAGAACTGGGTATGTCTACCGAGATTGGCTCACAATTTAATTTTTAGGACCCTGTAAAATAAAAACTAAAGCAATGTACTAAAAAGTAATTAATTAATACTATTAAACAATTAGATTATTAATTTACTTAGCAATGGTGGAACTTACAAAACGGATGGATGGATGGATGTTGTCCAGTAGCAGCTAATGCTGAGACATTTACTACTATTGGAAAACTATCCATGAATAAATGCTACATTTCCAAGTAAAACCTTTACAAAAATCTAAAGAAAAACCCATTAAATAGCGTTTTCATAACACTGCACTGATGAAAATTGCTAACATTACAATCAACACAGTTCTATCATAACTATTTTAATAAACAAAGATGAATCCAATAGGGTTAAACCTGGTTTTCAAATAGAAATACACTCATTATGTTCGGTGGGAAAATAGCCATTTCCCAGAGATAAAAAACGTCGGCCTTCTGAAGGAGCCTGATTGTAATTATAAATTCAAGAGGCAAAGTGCTGGTTGGCTCTTTGGTCCCCTGAGACGATGTCTCTCTCTTGACATTTACCAAGCAATCAAACTGTGGGAAACTTTTAAAATACAACTGGATATTTATAAAGAACACAGCCCTGAGCTGTAGTCGTCCCATCTGTGGCACGCCCCTCGTTCTGCAGGCCTTTGTCTTCTTCACACCCATTCTTACAACAATGCCTCCAGTTTCTTCCTACCTGAATTAATATTTTGACACTCTTGAGTGTCTTTCTGTAATTGTATAATTGGTCATGAGATAACAGAGCATCCGTTAACAGAGAACGGCTTCAAAGATAAATTGATGAGGACTTTCCTGGAAAATATGGATTATATTCAAAGATTCAGATTGGGTCTTTCTAAAAAATATTACACATAAAAGAGTAAAAAACGAGCTTTGAGGTTAATTATATTTCCAATCTAACAGATAATGAAGAAAATTAGATTTTCCAGCCTTCCAACTGAAGGTTCATTTAAAAAGAAATAAGCATTTAAAAAGTGTTTTCTCTTGGTGTTAATGTACATATATAAAATCACACATTCATCACAGATTGATTACAGTGTAGGAACCCATCTATTCTTCTCACCATCCATCTGTCCATCCAACCATCCATAGTTTGAACTTCCTCCTTCTCCCTCTCCTCTTTGGTCCTGCTCTGCACCTATGAAGCCTCCTTTTCAACTCCTCTGGAATTTAAAGTTCATGTATAACTTGAGCTATTTAGATGCGAACACATTGTTGCCATGGTGACGCATCATACCTGTCCAAAAGTATGGACAAAATCCTTCTACGTAAACAATACCTAAAACCAGATGGAATAATTGTCCAAACCGCAAAACATCAACCTAAAAAAGTGATAAACAAAAAGAACAAATTAGTAAACAGAGCTCTTCCAACATGCTGCCACCATATCGTTAAATGTTCTGGCCTATTAGCTCAATTTTGTTTTTGCATTTTAAAGTCTTTTTTTGTTGCTTTTGATCTGTTTGGAAATGAAAAAGTTAAATCTTGATTCTTGTTTTCATCAAAGATAAGCCGTTGATCCAAAAGACAGCTACGGTTCTGGATTGACAAATAATTGCTAATTGTATGGGTTTGCCTTCCCTCTACCGGGTCAATAGACATATGAGAGGTAAAGCAATGATGATGTCCTCTCCATTCAGTCGCGGGTCTGAAAAATATATACATCCGAATATCTCTAGCGGTCCCGCCTTAGTCCAATTAACCGAAGAGGAGGCCATAAGCCGTGAAAAGAAATATAATTAAAATGGTCAGTGGGAAAAGTCATGATTAGCGCAGCAACTTGTGACGACATAATAATGGTCATTAATCAAAACACGACATGGCTCATCGCACAAAACCATGAATTTCAAAAAGTCGGCAACTTTCCCACAACAAACTGGATGTACTTCCTCTCAAGTACGGGTGGAATTCATTTGAAAGTGTACAAAACAACCACTAGTTGGGTGTAATTAACCCAACATATAGTTTTTTGACCTGGGTCTCATGTAGTTTATCTAACCAATAGTGACGCATTAACATGCTCAAGCCATCTGCCATTAACAGTTTCTTTGCTAAAATATGTGCTTTGTTTCTGTCAAGCTCAAAAATGAAAGAGTACACCAAAAAAGAGAAAACATTGGGACAGCTCAACACTTTATAAGACGTTTTCACATATTTATGTTTTATTCTAGTCTATTAATCTTTAATAATAAAATGATTTAACTGCAGTTAAACAAAAATTAACATAGTTGTCTCTAAAAAACTCACATGACAGAAGTTTAATGCCTTTTGTGATGCTGCCAGGATGGAGGTTTTACCAGCAGGGGGTATCCGACAGGAATCAGGTTAATTTTATTAATTTATTCTGCAGGTAAGCATGATGGACCCTCATAAACTCCTTATTAAAAGTTCCATGATTTAAAAACTCCCATATCTCCAGATCTCCGCATGAGTTGGCTGAGAAAATCCCAATTTCATTCTAAATCACTCACAAAGTTTAATGCAGGGATGAATGAACTGGAAGACATCTGAAAACACGATAAAACCTAATCAGGATAAATGCTTGAAAGCTCTCTAAACCCTTGACGTCTCACTATTTTACAATCATAACGTTTTATTTTACCACAGACTGTCTGACATGGGGGGTGAGGTTGAATGAGCCCCCCCCCCCCACCAAAAAAAAAAAATGGAACAAGACAATGAGCATATGCTTCATGATCAAATGTAACAGATGAGAGAATCCATTGTTAGGGAAAAGTAATTGCACCCCTCATTACTGTATATCGCAAATATTCTCAAACAACCCGACTCCGAGAAGACCCCGGCATGACGGGGGCCGTTACCGGCCCTACACCGTCCACGGGTCAGGAGGACTAAGACAGAGTGTTGGTAGCCAGGTCTCCTAGTAGCTAGGAGACAGGTTAATGTTAGTAGCTATGCTGCTTTAGGCTAGGCTGTTGGAGGACATTATTAGGGTCTGTGACTACTTTCTCTCCTACTTCTCCCCAACTGCATGATGTGCTGTCAATTCAAGCACTAACCTGTTTTCTATTATAGTAGGTGCTCCGGATTAGCCCTGCTTGACGACCCTGACTAAGATGGCATTGCAGTGACGGAAAATTCTCCACGTCCTGCAACAAACTTGTGCATCAGTTCTATTGCTCTTTCTGTGTCTCTGTTATGTATTCTCCAAGCCACAGACGGTCGCGGCAGATAACCGCTTGTGCTGAGCCTGGTTCTGCCGGAGGTTTCTTCCTGTTAAAAGGGAGTTTTTCCTTCCCACTGTCGCTGCATGCTTGCTCAGTATGAGGGATTGCTGAGAATTCCACGACGCAATCTTCTGTGGTTCTGTAATTTCTACACTAAACATTGTATTGTAATAACTCTTTTTGTAAAGTGCCTTGAGATGACATCTGTTGTGAAATGGCGCTATATAAATAAACTGAATTGAATTGAATTGAAACTAGTTTTGATTAAAAGCATTTCTGGAAAGCTGTTTTCAACTTCAATAGCTGAATCCAGTCCAAGTTTTTTTATTTTTTTTTATTTACCTGGACTTTATTTTTAGCAAATATTACATTCATACTCATACTCACCCAGACAAGTTGGAGCCACTTGTTAACATCATAACATCCAGTTATGATCAGCGTATATCCATATAATGGGAGTCAATAAACGGCAGGATATTTGACGACTGTAATAAGGCATTTTCAACACCGAAACTCCTTCATTGAACTAGTCTTTTGTTATGAAAAATTGAAGATAACAAACTAAGAAGCACTTCCGAGACGTTCAGCATTCTGAGGCGAGTCCTGCTAACGATTAATAACAGAACATGGTTAAATGAAGACGTTTTGGGCAGATAATACCTTATTACAGCCTTATTAAATCTCCTGCCCCCACTGACTCCTATTATATGGATATACACTGATCCCAACTGGATATAACATCTCCTGAAGGACTCCACGTGGCTGCAAAGTTGTCTGGGTGAGTAAATGAGCGTACTAAATGCTAAATATAAGGTCCAGGTTTAAAAAAGATCCTATCAGAATCAGCTTTAATGGCCAAGTATGACATATACAAGGAATTTGACTCCGGCAACTTTTCTCTCCAGTACAGAACTTAAATAAGTGATATAAAAAAGGAAATAAAAATAAATACAAATAAATAATAAAGGATAACATATATACAAAACCGGGGTTATTGTACAGTGAGTATACACAGCATTATCAAAGTACGTATCATCCTTATTCTGCATCGAGGTTAGTTCAAAAGACACACAAACAATAAGGAAGGTACTTTTCATTCACCAGCCAGCAGTTAAAGATTTTGCTACAGGAGAAGGGTAGAACTCGTTTCCTGTTGGATCAAAAAAGATGTCAAACAAAAGCTAACACCTCCGTGAGGATGCTGTGTAATTTTTTGTCTAATACGAACATGCTAACAGACGCTAGGAGAGAAGCATTGTTAGAAACGGATACTAATATGTAAATGTTAAAGGTTTTTTAGAGTCAGATTATGTTGGAATGTGGACATCAGACTTATTGTGGAAAAAAACACTTTATTGGAGTACATTAATTGATCTGTTGATGTTGTAAAAGACAGTTTGTGTTTGTTTCCATGGCTTCAAAAGGTTAGATGGAAATTATTTTGCTTTCAGAGTGGTTTGACAAAAGGGTTTACTGTGTCTACAGTTATGATTTTATCATTTACTGGCATACATTGATAGGATCCTAAGAACCTTACCTTTCCAATGATGTATAGTATGTAGACATACATAGAAAAGGTGTTGCGAAAAAGGCAGATTTGTCATGGGAGTATGTAAAGTGCTGAACATATTCCGTAAAAACAAATGGTTTTAGAGTGGCCTAGTCAAAGGCCACTATGTTCCAAAAAGGATTAGATCAAAATTCCCCCACAGCGCTTTAAAGGTTGCAGAAATAGAATTCTTCACATAAAAGGTCACATTAAGTCAGCCTCAAATGCCGTAAATCTCAAGTTTCCCAAACAGTGTAGAAAATCTGATGTTTACACAAGAAAAATTAATTAAAAGTCTGGTTAAATGTGGTCCAGTCAAAGATAATTAGGACTTCAGGTCGTCCAAACGTTCAAATCATCTGAGCCTGGGGTTATTTTCTTCAATCAGTCCACTCCCCCCTGAACAAAAGTGAAGACACGTCTGAGTTTGATTATATCTGGTGCGAATGCTCCTAATCAAGCCGGCGATCCGTTCCTGCAATAACACTCCAGACGTGCTTGATGCGAATGCACGCTGTTATTAATTTGTCTAAAAAACAGACCCCATCCAGAGGTTGGCGCCTTTGATATTCGGCTTGCGGGGCGGCATCAAGAAGTGTCAGAGTGCATCCTGTCCAGCGTCCTGCGGAGAGGAGCTGCGTCAGACGCCCAGCTGTAATGGCCTGTAATTAGAAAGCTGATTAGCAGAACTAACGACCCGGGGAAGGATCCCTCTGCCGTATCTCTTGTCTTCTGGATGACGCCGCAGGGGCTGATGGGCGACGGGGATGGTTCTCGTTAACCGAATGGACGAATAATACAGGTGGGATGATGGGTGGAGGGGGGGGATGCTCTGTAGGGGCAGTTTCTGCTGGAAGAAGCTTTCGTGATCGTCTTTCTTTGAGGGAAGCTCACCGTTTCTGTATTCAGGACGGGCCGCTGCAGGCCACAGGGTAATAGGTGGCTCTGGGCACATCAGATGGGGAATAACAGTGGTGATTATCTTCTCTACCTCCTTGAAGTAATAGATGAAAGCCTCACCACCATGTAATGGGCTACTTAAGTCTGTCAAGGCAGGAGAAATTTTCAGCCTGTCCTCTCTCCCCTCTATTGTGGTTAAATATGCTTTATCTGAATGACCCTGAGCAGCGGCTCAGACGCTCTCCTCCTACTCTGACATGATGATAATAAAAAAAATAATAATGCACACAGGAAATGTGCTTTTAGCTCCCTTCAGGCTAAATCCTGGCAATCAGGAGTCATTTAGGATGTGCCAGGCGGGAATAATCACAGGGCTATCCGTACTATGACATCACTAATGAGGCGGAAGGGAGGGACAGATAAACGGGTTTGTTCTACCAGGCGAGACGGCGTGGCGGATGTTTTGGTCCAATCACTTAGCCCGAAGCCGCCTCTCTGGAGGAGATGAGGTCAGTTGTTGGCCGTGATGAGTGGCCTCCTCAGTGCCAGGCCAAAATATTCACACCCGTCTAAATGATGGCCCCTTTTAGGTCACGAAGAAACCACAAACTCAACTGTATTGTATAAAAAAATACTGTGATAGTGCAACTGAAAGCGGTTCATATTCAACAAACAGAAGGAAAAATACACATTACTGTGTTGTGAGTTTGCTTTTAACGCCCTTTTACTCTGATACACTGAAACAGAACCCAGTTGGACCGTCTTCCTAGGTCATATAATCCATTCCAAGTTTTCAACATCTCCCAGAGTTCTGTTCAGTCCATCAACTAAATATGAAGAGACGATGTACCAAAAGGAATCCAACCAAGAAGTGGTAATCCGCCAGCTGGGATCCTAATGGTATCTAGGAATGTCCTGATCAGCATTTTAGGCCTCTGATCTTTTAACCTCCAATCCGATCTGATCCCAGTGTTGTTGTAGCTCATAACTAATTCATTTATCAAGGAGTTGTTGTAGACCATGATGGCTGTGGGGAGAAAGGATTTCCTGTAGCGGTCTGTGTTGCAGCGAAACTGAAGAAGCCTCCGACTGAAGATAGTCTGTTGCTGTAGGATAGTTTCATGAAGACGATACTCAGGGTTGTCCATCATCTTTTTAATTTTATGAATTATCCTTCTTTGCATCATTATCTCCACTTCAAACGCTGCCACATAAAATCGCCACTACAGGCTGACCACTTATGATCGACCAAAAGCTCGCTTGCAGTGAAATTTTCTGTTGAAACAGAATGTAGACTCGGGTCTAGTTTAAAGTTGGGCCACTTCAGGCAAAGATGCCTCGCTCCAGTTTTCATTTTAAACAGAAAACATCACTGCTGAGAATATCAGCCTGTAGAAGAGAAAATCCAGTACTGTAGATACACTTAACTACACAGTCAAAACCGTAATTGTTTTTCTGAACTGTATCTAAAACATTGTCTATATATTAGGGATGCAATGATATCACTTTTTTCCAAACCGATATGACACCGATACTTAGATCTGAATACTTGCAAATACCGTGTAACAATACCGATACCTCTACCACACAAACAGATGAAATAAATTGGGAGACAGGTTTCATTATCTTCTCTGCTACAGTAAATTATGTGAATTGGAACATATTTTTTATATATATCAGTACAGGCCAGAAGTTTGGTCACACCTTCTCATTCAGTGCGTTCGATTGGATTTTTGACGTTAGGGTCACGATTAACTTTTTTCTTTTTAACAGTACAGAGCCCTATGCCATTTTTTGATTAGTCTAGTCTACAATCATTGGTTTTATTAGATACATTTTGTAAAGTAAATCTTATTTTAAAAGACATAAGTAATGCAATTTCCATTATTTAGTGTAATGTATTACATTAGGCATTAGCAAAAATTACTTTACTTTTTTTTATTATTTTTTTAATGAAAATATTCCCTTCAATCAAATGAAATCACAAGAAAACAGAAGTTTGACTATCTGAAACACTGAGACGTGGTTAAAAAAAACATCAACAAAAAAACAGAAGAAATTAGATACTTTTGCATGACTTTGTCATTTTTTAGAACCATAACACCACAGCAACAACCACCACCTACTGTACTCTAAAGCTAATCCATTGCAGAAATCATTACCATTAACTATTCACGTCAGAAACCTCATTTTATACATTACCCGTTATCATCTTTTCTTCAGCTGCAGGATAATCAACATGTACCTAAAATGGTGCTGAATGCACACTGTAAATCATCTCTAATGTTGTAATCTGGCATTAAGGCCTTGTTATCTTCCATTGTAAGCCATTGACTGTTAAGGTGCATTATTATGTGTAGACAGTTATAAGAATTAAAGTCCACATCAGGATTGTAATTTGTGAAACTGTGCCTCATTGTGTGACCACACCACCACCCACACTCTCAAGTTTGTAAACTGGGAAGAAAACGAGGAACAAAAGCAGGGCCTGACAGCCGTTAACGGTAAATTTGATCGACCTGTTCTGTGTATCATCTGAGCATATTCTCAACGCGCCTGACAGGAGGTAATGGAAGAGGCAGAGCAGCGAAGCGTGGACAGGACGAGTAACAGTGGGAAACTGGTGGGCAGGGGGCAGACGACTGCAGCTAGGAGACAATGAGGACCGCGTTAAAAACAGATTCATTTCATCTCCTGCTGACAAGTGATGTCAGTTTAGAGAAGAGAAAGAATAAACATTAATATTTTCACTGTGTTGCATTCTCAAAAAGAGGCTAATTTTGATATAAAAAGGAATACAATAATAAACGAGGTAGAGGAGAACAGTGAAAGATTTGTATCGTAAAGTCATTTTAGGCGTTTTTTAAGATTTTACATTTGTTTTTCTTTGTTGTTGTTTAAACAAAAATCTTTTTAATAAAGCTAATTGGAAATGGCAGAGATGGCAACTTGTCTCAGAAATAAAAGGACTTCATACTCGACTTAGGCCCTAAAGCAGGGGTCTGCAACCCGTGGCTCCGGAGCTGCAAATGGCTCTTTGGACGTTCTACATTAGCTCTTAACTTTGGCTAAAAATCATAGAAGAACCAGCTAATGTTTTTAAATATAGATATAATAACAAATGCAGATTTCTTTAACACTTTAAATTTTCTTTTTACTGGAATAACTAAATAGAATCTACACAACAGAGTAACACTAAAAGGACCAGTAACTTTATTTGTATATTTATATATGTATATTATGAATATACTATATAATATAGTACACATTATTTGATATAATGTTTTGTTTCGTTTTTCTTAATACAAAGGTGTATATTAAAAAGTTTATTTATGTCAGTAACTCCAAGTTTAATGTTTTATACACCGATTGCTGTCTTCAAGACTAAGATAATTTTTTTGTTTAGAGCTGATTAAAACATAACATTTAAAATGATAATTGATTAGGCCATTAAAAAGTAAATGCGGAAATGTAGGATTATTGAAAAATACGTTCATAATTTACTTGAAGGTTATTAAAAAAAAATTCCTTTTAGTCTGACCAACTAGCCTCATTGAATCACATATTCTCATTTACTGAATTGTTCTTGTGTTTTTTATTTTCATCAGTTTGGAAACAATGTGCTTTATTAAAAACATCATTTTGCTTGTATGTTTCCCTATATTTTAAAACCTAACTATTTTAATATAGCAGTGTTTATTGAAATAAAAGAACACATTCTTTGGTCGATATTTCTCAACATTTATAAATTTTCTTTTTCAAAAGGTCATAACATTTGTGGCTCTAAACATCTTAAATTTGGGTGCACTTGGGATTTTAAAGGTTGAAGACCCCTGCCCTAAAAACTTGACTTGGACTGATGGGTTGAGACGGAATGAGCTTGACTATTAGCTGGTGATGATAGTAAATGATTATGGGATGTTAATGGATCTCAACAATCTGTTTTAAGTGTAGCCTCATAACCCCGTAACGCCTGGATTTACATCTAGTTGTGCAAAAGAAAAAGTGTTTTTGCTGTGAATCAGGTATTAAATTAAATGTTGATTGTAAAATTTAATTTAAATAAACCTATCAATAGTGTAAATTTAGGTATGAAGCTAATTAGATCCACTGGGCAAATAAGGAATTAAACTGACTTTTTAATCTCAATATGTTGATTATTTTATTGAAGCTGCTTTTGCTCAAAAAATACTTTGAAAATGAATCAAAATTAGTTTTTCTAACAACGCTTGCTTTGTTTTAAACACAGTTTAATACCACAAAATTCCATTGCTGCTAAGCCCACTGCTAGACCATTTTTTGCAATATGAAAAATTTTAAATAAATTAAATTGAACATAGATTTCCTAATCATGTGTTTCAGATGTGTGTCAAATACAGGTAAGTACTGAAATCACCCTTTAGTGCATTGTCTTAGAAGGTTTAATCAGGCTTCAAGATAAAGAAAATATGTATTAGGCTATGCACTTATGCAAATTATTTTTGACAATATTTACATTATTGTAATACCTTAACATGTTTATTTGAATTTACATAACAAATATACATGCAAGTTTTACATAGTCTGTATTACTGCTAATACTAGTAATTTTCCTCAGTTGTCTAGTGTCACTAAAAAGCATCAAACTAAAATCAGAAATAACTTTAAGAATTTTAGCTTCTTGTTGTCTATTTTGACATATATGTAGAAGGCATTAGTAACATTGGTTTCGAGGTTGTTAATTATCGACAGATCGAGGTGCTTTTCTACCTTTACATGTTTCAACAGCATCTGCTGCATTTCTCAGAAGGGTCACTTGGTGTTTATATGGCGTGTCTGTTTTATGTGTAGGATATTAGGAAGCCTGACTGTATTTCTTACTGCACAACCTACTGTAGCTCTGGATTAAGATTATCAGCAAAACTCCATGTGGTCTGCCCATTGTTCACTTCCCCTGTCCTGAATCACGTGTGCAACCCTGTTGTTTTTTTTTAGGTTATCATTTCAAACAGGATAAAAAAGATGAGGAAATCTATACAGTACATGTATTTTTTTTTTTTTTTTTTTTTTTTTTTTTTTTTTTTCTACGTGTCCTGTCTAGCAGTATGCTACTCAGAATTGGTGTCTGAGTACCAAGTACAAGCCCAACAGTTTTACTTTCCCAAGCAGAGTAGTACAGCTTCGCTGTAGTACGCCACTTGATGTATATGTATGAAAAATCTTTATTAGTGATTACTGTGGGTTCAATTTCCTGACGTCATGGACATTAAACTGAGACAAGAAGGGAGAAAGGAAGAAGGTGAAGAAAAGAAACCGGACCAACAGAGGGGCGAACCGATGACACACGACAGGGAGGTAAATAAAGAACACAAAACATCCCAGTCCTCCACCTCTGCCGGACGGCAGAGAAACAGTAATACAAAAACAACAAAGTGTACAGAACCAAACCAATAGTTCGGATCTGGTAGAATAAACAAAGAATTACACATTCACTACACACAAGCATTGATTAATGAACATAATACAAATGTTTCTGGTAAGCTCCTGTGAACAACTAACTAATGATGATAACCTCAGCCTAAGATTTGTCCGTCCTCACCTATGTCCCCACACCTATGTGTGTGCGAGCATGCAGGTCGGAATAAGGTTTCCCCATGCAAGTGATTGATAGCTGGTGTAAGGAACCGTCAATCCGTCCTACAGGAATCGGCACAGACATGGAGGAGGCAAGAGATGTATGCATCCAGCGTCCCACAGAGTACAGAGTCCACAGGCGGATCAGCGCAGGGTCGATCACCCGCCAAGAGGGGAACAGATGGAAGCCCCAGGGGAGCACCCACCAGCCGCGATGCTGGGGCCCGAGAGATCGCAGTGACGAGCCCACGGGCTCCGCCGGTAACCGGCTACGCCAGGGCGGGCCCGGACCAGGAACCGGAGGCCACGGGGACCAGGGGCACCCCACCCCCCAGCGGGGCCCCAACCAGTGACCAGCCGACAAGGGTCCCCCGCCGCCGGTATTTAAAACCAACAAAAAACCTGAGATCTACCTGCTCTGTAAGAAATTTATGTTAATATCAGTTTTGCTTCCTCTTTCTTCTTCATTGCTGTTTAATTGTGACGTTGCTGACACTTTGACTTATATTAAAATGCGATATATCCATGTTTTGCAAAGCATGAATGCCTGACACTTTGCGTCGATGCTGACAAAAATATTAAGGATATTTTAAATGGCATTTAGGAAGAAATGTAAATCACTTTGACACCTCAAATGCATTTTCCCACAGAAAAAAAAGTACTGAGAGCAAATCTAGCTATGACTAAATTCAAAAGATAAATTAGAGCCAATTAAGTTCCTCCAAAAGCTAGAGACTCCCTGATGAGAGGGACATTTGCAGGTCAGACCACTGCTGTGCAAAATTCAATAATTAAATGAGCGTTTTATGGAGGCAACAGTCTAACTCAGTAAAGTTTGAGCAAAAAGATTACAAAATCAACATTTACTCCTAGGAATATTTTTTTTATTCCACAATATCTTCTTGAAGTAAATGCTAAAATGTTTTTCTAATTTTTTATCGACTTCTTACAAGGAAAGAAGCCCATAATATCAAAGCTGTCAGACAGTCTGATCAATTGATAATAGGAATATGGGCCAGGCGGGACTGAAGTTTAATTATTTTAATTTCTTTATGGGTGGCCTCAAGCATAAAGTCACATTGCATTTATTTGTGGCCAGATGAGACTGTTACACGAATGAATCTAACCGTTTTATAATGAGGGCCGCTGGGAATTAAATTATGAGATGAAAATGTGCTCCATGACATTATTGTCTGCATATGAAATCAATAAATCATAAACACGTATTAAAACAGTAATTTCATGCAGCAAAAAGAGCAGGAATTTTATTTTGTGCTTTAAGATATTACATAAGGACTTACAAACCTTTAATCTTTAAAAGTTTGTTATGTTAAAGCTGTGGTTTGGAGTAAGTATTAGTAGCCTTTACTATATACTGTATATATATGGGATATATGAAGCGACCGTGGTTGTGGGTTTGAACTTCGGCTCTGTCTATCTGTCTAGCTTGGTCGTCGTCATTTGGCAACGACACCTATGACACTTCACCTACTTTGCCAACAGGTGGTGATCAGAGGGCGGCACTAGTTAGCTCCCTGTGTGTGAGTGGGTGAATGACTGAAAGTAGTGTGAAGCGCGTTGGGGTCCTCAGGACCATTTATCTCTGATTCAAAGTGGAATTTCCTCATAAATGTGGTTTCTGAAACTCAACGATCAGTTTTAGCACCCCTAAAATAACTATAGTGCTTCACTAGGAAAATATAAAAATCATAAATCGCTTGTTTGAAAATATATATTTTATTAAAAAAATATAGTAAAATCTGCATCGGTGCAGCACTTTTTCAGTCAGACGACCAAAAAGCGATTTACATGACATTCAGTCATTCACACATGTGCATACTAGAGATGGTAAGCTACTTAGTAGCCACAGCTGCCCTGGGCCACACTGACAGAAATGAGGTTGATGACAATAGTAGCTGTGTTGGAAACACGTTTATTTCACAACACACGCTTATAAAAAAGTGTCTAAAATGAATGTAACATGTATAAACATAAAAGCGGTGTTTTAATGTGGAAATAAGAGTTTAAAACTATGTTTTTAAGTGGCTCTACCAATTTACATATTGTAATCCTGACTTATCCATCTAACTGGAACACTGCTTACTTGGTTAGTTTTGTTTTAGCTTTTTTATCTTCAGAATTTGTTTTCTTCCTAAAAGTGTTACTCTTTAGACAATTATTCCCTCTAGTTTCTGTTGCTGTGCAGCTGGAAGGACCTTTGCTTTTACTTTTTTAGTTTTATATTGTACAGTTGATATGGATAACGATGGCAACAAGCTGTTGTTTTTACAACCAGGAGGAGCTGGTTAGGATCTCAAAAGTTCCAATGATACCTGACCTAAATGCTAAATCTCAAAAGAAGTTGAAAAGGACGCTTCATGGATGTAGAACAGAACCAAAGAGAGAAGGAGGAATTTCAAACTACGTCTTCTATCCATCATAACGGACAAAGATCAAATCCTGTACATCAACATCTTTCTAACCGTACAGCCAGACAGATAAAGGTAGCACCAAAAGCAAATGATGTGGATCAGCAGCTATTGCCAACAACTGATGCCTTCATTCAGACATGTTGCTGTGAAATATTGTTTCTGCTGCTCGAAGGTGTTAAGAAGTCATGAAAGCAGTGAAAATGTCAAATCAACAGTCTTCAGTCAGAGGTCTGTTCAGATTCACTGCAAGACTCACCAGTGCCGGTACTAGACCATTTGGTGCCCTAGGCGAGCTTGATTGATGGCGCCCCTTGCCCACGAAAAAAGAAGTCGTGTCCAAAGAATTGCACGTTTATTTAAATGATGACGTGTGCAAAAAAATAAAGCTGTTCAATAATAAATATACAAAAAATGATCGTTTAACTTGAGCAGTAGTGCAACACCTGGAACAAAAAGTGCACACTAAAGAATCCAAACAAAAAATAAATGAACAATAAAACTGTGTGCAAAATTATATACTGTAAAATGAGATTCACATAAATACACTAAATACACCAAATATTTATGAAAGCAATATTTATGTCAAAGTATTGTTATAGATAGAGATGGCAAAAACTGTTGAAAAAATAGACATAAAAAAAAATTCTCACCGCATATTTGGCGCCCCTAACTAGATGGCGCCCTAGGCAAGCGCCTATGTCGCCTGTAGGAAGGACCGCCACTGAGACTCACTGCTACTGGAGATCCTTCTTGCCCACAGCATCAACGTCCACAACAAGCCTTTGGAGAAACTTGGATGATATAAGTTACGACAACATTCAATCATTCCTTTAGGATAAATAAAATCTTTCTGAATGGGACCAACAATGGTCAGCCTTCCTAATGCACGGTCAGAAGAGCCGCGCGAAAAGATTAATGTTCTGGCTGATTTTTGAACGTCATGCCGTTAGTCTTAATACGAGGTCAAGGCAGCCTTTCTTGAAGTGTACAATTAGGAACAAATGCTGCAGTGGAGTGTAAATACTCTTTTTATGGAATAAGTACATTTTGAAGGCATTTAATAAAGACATTTCAAGCTGTTAGTGTCTGGCATGATTGGACTTTTAAGAGCTGTGCAAATGTTTTTCTATTACCAAAGTCATCGGTGTCAAGGGTGTTTACTTCTTTTCATCATGCTACAATGAGACTACAGATCCATTAAGAGAGCTGCTAGTATTCTCTTTGTTTTTGTAATATTAGTGGATTCAAAAGAAGAGAAAAGTTCCACAGAAAACAAATCCTTCGACTTTGTCACTTTAGTTCTCCATTTCTTTATGGAGTAACATAAAATTTTGCTGTATGGATGCTGAACAAAGTGATGACCTCGTTGATTTTCCAAGTCTTCTGAAATTCCCCACTTTTAGCAAACATGCTCCAACTACACTCTGAACTCAGTCGCAAAATCAACCAGAAATCAGCAAGATGTTAGCAGATGAAAAACCAATTAAGGCGTGACGGTCGTGGTTTGTTTCTGTCAAATGTGGCAGAGAACACGTTTTCAAGAGACGGCGACGGTGAATGCTGGATTTGGAAAAGGAGGAGGAGGAGGAGGAGGAGTGCTTTATCTTTGCAAATCTGTGCAAGAATGAGAATGAATACCTTGGAGCATGTTCACCATGAAGACATTCTGCAGCCAAGTAGCAAAATTATCATGGAGGAAAATATGCTCCATTTTGTATGAAATTGCACTGAAGGGACACAAAATGACAGACTTTCTCAGATGGAGCCGAGTTCATCTCGAAGGAATAAGAAAAGGTTCAATCGGAGCCTAAATGGCAGGAGAGAAAACATCATTTTGGGTGCTTACATTGACAATTTTGCAGTTATTCTGGCTTTACACCACCCTGCTACAAGACGGGAAAGGTGTCTTCAGGGCTGCTTATACTCGCCAGGACCCCTGCAGATTGAAGGTTTGTAGTTGCAGAGCCAGACGCTGAAGGAACGAAGCTCTCAAACATCCCTCAGCAGCTTGAAAATGTGTGCTAAACAACATAAACTAGTTATTACAAGAGCTGTTTTAAAGCACTCAGCTTAATGAAATTATTCTGTGCCAATACATTTCAGACAAATTTATGAATCACTGGCATTCGTGGCTTCCCTTATTGCACAGCAGGCATCAATTGATTCAATTTAAAATAATCTCCTGGTTAAACTGTACTGATATCAGATTACATAAGATATATCCCACTGTCTCCCCAGCGAGGGAGAGCAGCAGTGTTGGGAACGTTATTGTAAAAATGTAGTTACAGTTACTCACTACTTGTTCCAAGAAGTAACTGAGTAAGTAACTTAACTACTTTATATCAAAAATAAATAGTTGCAAGGGAAAGTAACTGTTTACTGTAAAAAAAACGTTTTTGCAAAAGTAAACGGGTTGCACATTAACCAAATATTTTCTGTAGTTGATAATTTTTTGTTTTTTTTAACAACATGAAATCCAAAGCCTTTCCATTATTTTTACAGGGTAGTTTAAACACCTCTGACCATTTGGTACAAAACATTTTCGACTTTACGCAAGGAGTACAGGTAGCTAAATCAATCAAAAACAGATTCCCATGAGAGCGTCATCTCAGAACTGACATGTATGTATTGAGTGACTCCGTACTCAATACATCTCCTAATCTGCAATCTGACAGCTGGTCGAAGACTTACAGAGATATTTGTGACTGCATCGGACACATACTGGCAGTGACTAATGCGAAAACAGCACATTTAGAAGGATTTTCTCCCACTGAAGTGACCAGAAAAACGCTGTTCAGTTTTGTAGAATTCTGATAACTTAAATTGAAAAATTTTTATTAGTTTATTCTATCAATTCATAGTAACACACCCCAATTTAGCGTTCGGTAACGATTTTGGCGTAGTAACGACAGAAACAGTAGCAAGTTAGATTACCCCGTGACTAAAAACAGAGCAACAATAGCAAATGTTGTTCTTTTAAATACCGTTATTGTCAACACTGGACAGATGTAACTGGTCAGAAGGTACGCAGTCTCAAGGTTTTAGGTCTAAAATATTTGGCTGGTACTCTGTTCAATTCAAAAATACTTCAATAATCCAAGAGGGAAATTAAATATTTCTCATATTTTCTAAGGTTCTTCAAAAAGCTATTGTAGATACTGATGGCTGTGGTCAGGAAGGGTCTCCTGTAGTGGTAGGTGTTACAGCAAACCTGAAGAAGCCTCTGACTGATGACACACTGTTCTTTACAAGTCTCAGTAACAGGTTGCTTAGGTATGTCTGTAATTTTCTTGATTTCACGAAGAATCACATCATCCTCAAGAACAGAACCAGCCTTCTTGATCATGTTGTTCAACCTTTTTCAGGTTCCTGGTTCTGATGTTGCTTTCCCAACAGACAATGGTAGAAGAGATTACACTATCCACAACAGACTGATAGAAGATCTGCAGCATCTGGCTGCAAACCTTGAAGGACCTAAACGTCCTCCAGAAGTCCAGCCTGCTCTGTCCCTTTCTGTAGATGCTTCAAATTGAGTCAAGTGAGCAGTTACGTATTTATACTCCGCCATCTCCACTTCTTCTCCCATGATTGAAATAGTGTTTGACTTAATCCTGTTTCTTCCAAAATCCTCAAGCCTATGACTTGTTCACATTCAAGATAACACGATTGTTTCCACGCCATGCCACAAAGTGAAATGGTGACAGTACAGCCCCCCCTGGTGCTTCACATGCATACAAAGCCCTTTCAGCCTGAACCTTGACTCATAAGGGTTTGTGTATGAAAACTTTGCAAATTGTCTCGCTCACATAATTTCCATATGTTAAACTTTTGCTTTCTTTGCTCGTGTGAACCTTACTTTCTTCCTCTCTCTTTTGCAGCAGACAAGGCCTCCAGCATTGTCTGCTGGAGGCCACTTCTTAAAGGCACAGTATCCCTTAAAGGTGAAGGACGTCACATGAACAATCCATAGGTCAAGGAGGTCTTCTAGTGGCTGTTAGCTGTAAAAATCCATAAATAAGCTGCACCATTGTATAGGCCGCAGGGTTCAAAGCATGGGGAAAAGTAGCGGCTCATAGTAGCGGTTTAGACAGAAAATTTTTTGCATTTACATCGGAGCACAGGTAAGATCAGGCAGCGACAGCTCCAAGCGGTGTATCAACATTCTGGATTCAGCAGGGTTAATATCTGCTCCAACCAACTGGGCTGGAAGCGCTTTGGGTCGATTGCAGCTTCGCTGATCAGTGAAAGCAGTAATAATAATATGTGCTCCACGTTAGAGTCTCAAAGTATCCAATAATACCATGAAATGTCACTTTATTTGTTGCTAGTCACTTTTTTCTGAAAAAGTCACTAGAATTGTCTAAGCACTCGCTAAATATAACATACAGTATGTGCTGCATTGGCAGTGCTGTTCCATTCTGGATGAGATGAGGTCACATAACTGTAGGTAGTCACGTGCCTCAATCCACCGCTCATTTCTGAAAGGGGCATGAGCACAGCTAAACTAGAACACATATTTTCATTTTTCTTTAAAATACCGAATTTAGTGACACGGGCAAAATGACGTTGGTAACAGTCATAAATGTTGGTATCGGTAAATTTTTGTTATACCGCCAAGCCTTAATCTGAGCCTTGTTGGTTTGTTTTAAACTTTGAACATCATTATAATTATATGTGGAGATAATGATGATAAAGATACATATAATGAGATAAAGATAACAACTGGAGATAATGATGCAAAGAAGAATTCTTCATAAAATGTAAAAAAAAAAAATTATCGACAACCCTGAGCAACCTCTTCATGAGACTATCCTGGAGTATCTTTAGTTGGAGACTTCTTCAGTTTCGCTGCAACACAGACCGCTAGAGGAAATCCTTTCTCCCAAAAGCCATCATGGTCTACAACAACTCCTTGAATAGGGCTGGGTGGTGTACCGAAAATGTACAGATGCCAAAATTTAAGACTGTAACCGATGTCATTTTGCCCGTGTCGGTAAATTTGGTACGTAAAACAAAAAGAAAAGATATGTTTTAGTTCAGCGGTGCTTCTACCCCTTTAAGAAATGAGCATAGCCTTCAGTCACCTGACTACGCACAGTAATTTGACAGAGGGGGAAAGCGCTGCTAACGTAGCAACTGTGTAGTTATATTTAGCAAGTGTTTAGACTCGTCTATGGACGAGTGTATACACTTGTTCTTCAAACACTGAATTAAAAGGGTGTTTGAAGCTGTCACATTTGAAATAACTAATCGTCCACTTATTATCGAGGTGAAATGCTCAATATAGTGGTATTAATTTTAGCTCATATCGCTCAGCCCTATCCTTGAAGAATGAATTAGTAGTGAGCTACAAAGACACTTATTTCCCCATGGGACCGATAAAGTATTTTTGAATTTGGATGTTTACACGTTAGGTGTTAAAAATATGTTTGACGTGGCTCTGTCCTGTCAATAATGCAAGGCTTTAAAAGGTGAGCTGCTGATTATTTTGCATTTCCAAGTGGTTTGATAAAAGTGTTTATTGTGTCTACAGATGTGATTGCATTCTTCCTCCCCAGTCATCCTCAGGTGTGCCATCTGAACCACAAACCTGCAAGGCAACAATTCTAGCAACTGTTCCGCTATGCAGTTAGTGGTGGTTTTGGTAAACCATTGAACCTGTTTGAAGGTTAAGTCTCACCCTTTGTAGAAAATCAACAATAAATTCAAACGGGTTCACCCTGTTTTTGTTTTTTAAAGTGGATATTGTTTATTTAAATGTTGCACTTTGACTACAGGTTAAAACGATAAGCTGACAACAATCTGTGGGACATAACTTGTAAGAAACATCCATCACTTGAAACAAGTAAAAAGCACTGAAGCAAGTAACGGTGTTATGCCTGAGTGCTCTTCCTCCCACAGAAGGGATATAAAGAATAAAACCATCCAGATCTTGATAAGTACTTTCCATCGCAGCAGTGGAGCTGTGTGACCCTCTCAGCTCCAATTAGACATCAAGCCTCTTGCTGAGAATCCCACCAGCTCACCTAAGATGTTATGTTTGATCTTCATTGGCTCAGCGAAAAATGTTTGTCCCTGGAGGGGCCTCCACCATCTTTGCTAATTACCCCTTGTCTTCATCTCACATTCCAGAAAGGCCCATATCTCCTCAAGTGGAGATGAAAAGAATAAAAGTCTGCAAGTTGAAGTGTGCAAATGTTCCCCGTATTGTTCCAAGTTTCTACTGCAGCCTTTTTAACTGGGTCTTGTTCTTTGTTTCAATTCCTTTTAACTCTCTGTAGTGTTTAACCCCTCCAACATGTTGATTTGTGTGTAAAACTGGAGATAAAACCCAACGAGGTGAATTTCTTTCTATTAACATGTTGTAAAAATCATAAACTGCTGTGAATCTAAGAAACTGAGTTCAAGATATCATCGTTCAACAGCCACGTCTCAGTTTCTTTACGTTTTAAAGTGGAGCCTCGCTCATTCAGCATTTGCTGATTTTTCTGTATAATCTGACTGCAAATTTCTGTGGAAAATTCACCTCTTTTGTGATTTTTTTCATACAACATATCTAACAGCTAAAATTTTTGAAATAAAATGTATCTTGGGGAGCTGAAAATAGGGTTTTGCCCAAAAGCTGACAAGCTAATAAAAACGTATCTATTTAGACTTTTCCACTGGATTTCCAGGGTATAATGATGTACAAAAAAAAATTGGTTCAAGCACAGAACCCTGTGGTACTCCACAGGTAACCCTTGAGTGTGAAAAAGATGTATCATTTACATAAACAAACTGGAATCTGTCGGACAGATATACTAGTGCTGTTCCCTTGATCCCTACAACATGTTCAAGCTTTTCTAAGAGAATATTATGATTGAGTGAAAAGCAGCACTGAGATGTAACAAGATCAGAACATTCACAAGTCCATTATCTGAGGCCATTAAAATATCATTAGTAACTTTCACCAGTGCTGTTTCAGTGCAATGATGAGCTCTAAAACCTGACTGAAATTCTTCAAACAGGTTGTTGCTGTTTAGATGCTCAAATACTTGATTAGCAACTAGTTTCTCAAGGCTTTTAGATTTTAGATAAGAAAGGAAGATAAGATATAAGCTTGTAATTAACTAAATCATTTTGATCGAGACCAATTTGGCAGGCCTTCCAAAAAGCTTTCTTTTTATCAAATTCATCTTTCTGTTTGACTGTCCTGAACACGATATGGTGCCAGAACACAGGCTTGTGCATTTCTGGAGTTTTTCAAAGCAGGTGCTCGGCTAACATTACCTCTAGTGTCTGACGCCACGTTGTTTTAATATTTTCCTAGCCTCATGTGTGAATTCAATGAAATGACAGTGGATGGGGTTAAAGGATGGGAACCATTGTATTAGCCCTTCAACACGAAGCCTCAAAATGACAGTCTGGACGTTTTTATTTTAGCAGTGAAAATGGCCGACACTGTTAAAGGGTTAAATTGATCTTTGGAAAATGTAATCGATTCAGAATTAGAAAAACTACTTTTTCCAACACTGTACTAAAGTCAACAGCTCGTCCTGCAGTAAACCCTGGACAAACTTGAGTTTGAACCTGATGACTCCTGCTGTAAACATCTTTCCCTCCTGCTCCTCTTCATTGTAAACTCATAGTAGATAAATTGACTTGTACTTGTTAGCTTTCCATTTACCAAATAAAGAAGGGAATCAAGAACCAATTTAAGAAAGAAAATGTTATCAAACTCCTTGAAACACAGGATTTAATTAACATGTTAATGCCTTTCCACACAAACAGTGACCCAAACATAATTCCTTTGAAATAAGAAAAACAAAAAAAAAATGTCTGATGACCTTCAACGTAGAAGTTACAGAAGAGAAAAACATCAAAGATAATTAAAAGAAAAATGGGAAAGATTTGATGAAAAGCCCCTTAAAATCCCCCTCAACTCACATTCAAGGATGTTTTTCTTCTTTTTTGTTTTATTTAGAATAATTAAATTTTCACAGGTCGACAGCAGAGGTAATTACAAAGCAATTACGTCTATTCATGTTCCAAACCTCATTTAACTAAACTTCACTAAGACTGATGACTAAAAGCACCTCTCTGATTATGTCTCAATTTTAGGGTCATCACTGACGTCCAGGTGCCTAGATTAGACTCGGAGTCCCTGTCACTGTTTTATGTGATTGTATCAGGTTAGCATCAGCTAAAAGCACACACACATTGTTTCTGCAAGCAGAGGCCGCTTTTTATATGAAAGAGCAGAAAACAAGTGGAAATAGTCACAATATAATAACTGATAGGAGATAAAAGGTATTCTTTTCAACTGAAATGTTCTGATTGACTTGTATTTCATCCTTGAAGCAAAGCTAACATCAGCGCTCCAGCAATGAATCATTAGGGGTGTTTTTAATGTACCCAACCACCATCTAAACAATTCTAGTAAAGAGTAGGTGTGACGCCGAATAGTTGAGGATTTAATGCATCAATAGAGCCTGATTCGACCATCATTCTCAGGGTCGAATCTTCACAGATGAGTAAAGCATAATTTAGTTAAGGAAATTACTGGATGCCAATCATGTGCAGTTACATGAATTTTAAACAGTCTTTAATTATAAATTTGCAAATCTAAATGTAAAAGAATAAAGAGGTTCGTTAACAACATGACCGCACAAGACTGTGAACTGACAAGACAGAGTATTTAAGTTTTGCATCTCTCATTTCACACTACACAACCACTAGGAGGTAGTTTTTTAAGCAACTTCAGTGAAAGCAGGCAGAGATTGATGGCTAAGAACTCGAGGCAAAAATATAAATCCTGTAAACTACCGTCTCTAAGACGGTGCACGGACAAACACAAACAAATACTGACAACGACATAACTCAAAGGATAACTAAAGAACGTGACTACAAAACACCTACTGGATGCCCTTTAGCAAATGCAGTTGGAATTATTGGTGTTGAGGTTGCCGAACATTTCGTTCATCAATACCAGCCCAAAGTTTTCAACTTTAACATCTATAACTTGTCTGTAAGCCCCACTGCAGCAAGAATAAGTTCAAAATGACTGCCATGGGCTGCATAAAAACACAGCCATGCTTCATTCTGCACTGATCCTGCAGCATTCTGTGATGAGGTGGATGTTCAATATAGACTCAAATTCGAAAGCAAGTACAGTATCAACAGGTAACTGAATAACCCACATCTCGTCATGCAGTAAATATTATTTTCCCATCAATTTGTCGACACATATGAAATTTCTCAGGTATGTTTTGAATGCAACAAAATTGCAGCAAAAGTATAATAATAATAATAATAATAATAATAATACATTTTATTTGGGGCGCCTTTCATGGCACTCAAGGACACCTTACAGCAGGGCTCGCCACCTCCAGGCCTCGAGGGCCGGTATCCTGCAGGTTTTAGTTCTTTCCCTGGTTCAACATACCAGAATCAAATAATGGCTCGTTAGCAGGCCTCTGCAGAACTTTGCAATGCTGAGGAGGACGTTAGAGAATTTGAATCAGCTGTGTTGGAGCAGAGACACCTCTAAAACTGGTAGGACATCGGCCCTTGAGGCCTGGACTTGAGGATCCCTGCCTTACAGCAACAAATAGCATCAACAGATAAAATAATAAAATACTAGATCACTTAAGAGAATGTTAAAGGGAGTAAGCCTGTTTGAAAAGGTGGGTCTTCAGATGTGATTTGAAGGTGGAGAGTGTGTCAATGGCTACAGTTCACAGATGCGGAGTCCTGCAATGGGTCCAATTCTACTGACCCACACCCATTTTGATTTTTGAACCCGACCCAGTACCCATAGTTATCTCTAGATCAAATCCCAACCCAGCGATTGGTCTAAAACTCACCATCAGTGTTTACAACAGCTACGTGCCCCTATGCTTTCACTCAGTGCTGTCAGCTGAGTTTTCAGATAGCGATGCATTGAGTAAGGTGTCCATGTCTGACAGGGTGCTCAGATTCTAGACAGGAATATTTTTTTTGATTGATTCAGTTCCCTGAACTCTGTACATAAAGTTGAAAATATCTGCGTGTCTGCACCAAATGGTCAGAGATGTGAATTGTAAAAAGTCAAAATGAGGGACGCATTTAAAAAAAAAAAAAAAAAAAAAAAAAAGATTTACATTTTAATAAATTATTTCCCTTTTATTTCTCTGGAATGTTGCACACGTGATATGCAAAGATTGCTGTGCAGAAACTTCCATAGTCTTGGGCTTCAACTGTTTTCTCCGAATGGTAACTCCAGCCGCGGAAGTTTCTCTCGTGTCATTACCATCAAAGGGTGTAAAACAAAGTATTGAGATGAACTTTTGTCATTGACCAAATACTTATTTTCCACCATAATTTGCAAATAAATTGTTCAATAATCAGACCTTTAGATTTTCTGTATTTTTTTCTGATTTTGTTCTGCTTTTGTCTTTTTCTTGACTCTTTTACATTTTTCTGTTTGAGACACTGAATGTTTGGACTCTTTTTCTCTCTGGCTTTGGATTTTCTGCAGCAGAAAGGATTTTTGCTCTTACTTTTTTTTTTTAACTTTAGGACAGTTATTACAATGCTAACCATGGCAACACGTCATGTTTACAAATGGAAGCAGCTAATTACCATCTCAAATGCTCAAATAAACCTAAACTATGACCCAAAAATCCCAGAGGAGTTGAAAAGGAGGCTTTAAATATGGAGAGAAGGACCAAAGTAAAGAGAGAGGAGGAGGAAGTTCAAACCATTTCCTCAATTGATCATAATAGCCAAGGACCATATCCCCAACTTCAACATCTCTCTGCCAAAATTTGCAACTATATTCAATTCACTTTTATTTATAAAGCGCCAATTCACAACAAATGTCATCTCAGGGTCGTTTCAATACAATTATACAAACATTCCAATCAGTTACTCTACCTGTGGCTCAGTGGTAGAGTAGTTGGCTTGCAATCGGAGGGTTGCAGGTTTGATTCCAGCTTCCTCCAGTCACATGTTGATGTGCCCCTGGGCAAGGCAGTTAACCCCCAAATTCTACATTGTCCTGCTGAGCCATGTTGGGTGTCGTTGTATGAATGCGAGTGTGAATGTGGCTTCAATGTAAAGCGCTTTGAGTGGTCAGCAAGACTAGAAAAGCGCAACATACGTTCAGTCCATTTACCATTTAAAAGTTTTCTATGTAAGGGAATCCCAGTAGATTGCGATGAGTCATCGCTATCACAACAATATCAAATAAATCTTTATTTATAAAGTGCTTCTGATACAGAGTTGCATCTCAAATTGCTTTACAGATTATAATAACCCACATAAACCACAATCCCAACCCTCCTGCGTGGAATTAAAAGCATGATGTCAAATGATACTCCTTCTCTGGTATTATTTATTTGAGAACGTCTCTCACCACTGTTCTGTTGCCGAATGTGGCAGCGTGCAATGAGTGGAGGAGCCACGTAAACGCAGAAGTGTGCTTTTCCGGTGATATGATCTAATCGTTGGTTTTGGACTGAGCCATGTTATCGGCTGAGGTTTTTAGACAAACGCTACAGAACCACTTCATTATTTTTCTTCTTTTTTTTTTTTCTCCACAAAATACTTATTGCTATGCTGTGTTAAAACGCTGTCAAGAGGATTGGGAAATTTAATGTGAGCTAGTCTGTTTTGCAGATTCGGTACAGCAGCTTTAGGGAGGATCAGTGAAAGCAAACGAGGTGGATTAGCAGTGTTAACTGACGGTGTCAACAAGGACATGTTATAGTGGGATATGACCTCTGCTGCCTGGATATGGAGCTGTTAACATGTCAGGACCCTCATGAGACTGTCATACACATACATTCGTCAGTCAGAGGTATTTTCAGATGTACTGCAATAGTGTTTGCTATTGAAGAACCTTCCTGCCCACAGCATCACCATCCACGATGACTTGTATATACTTGAATGATATTAATTTCTCTTTGGGATTAATAAAATCTTGTTAAATTGAACTGAACTGAGTCGAACAAACAGACCTAAAGAGATCACCATTGTCATCAGACAAATACGTTAGAGTTTACCCAGAGAGATCAACCTCTAGTAGTGACTCATGTAATGACTTTGAACGCCTCCTGTGAAAAGCTTCAGAGGTTTCAGATGTACTTTCATAACACCATGGGTGCAGTGTGGTCTCAGTATTCATCACAGGTTGGATATGCTCTGCTAACCATGTGTCTGACAGCTTTATTATGAAAATGTCCTTTCATCTCTTTTAAGAGAGCTAATTTTATTAATGAGCCTTTGGCTGGGTGATAATTGACAACTGCCAAAGACCAGGTGTCTCCCTGCATTTGAATTCCAAAACCGCGCTGGATAGATATTTGCTTAGAGCATGTATTCAAATGCTGAGTGTGTCAAGATGAAGGACCAGCTCAGCTCTGGCACCAGCTGCCTGAATAGGGCACCAAGGGCGAAACGTCAGCCTGAAACGCTCTGGCTTAGCATCCCAGCTGGATCAGGACTTTGTTGGGGAATAGAAGAGGTGGGTTGCAAAAGAAGCAATCCTAGGCAAGGGCCTCAGCTAAGCCAATAAATAACGGATGATGTGAGGAGACGGTGAGATGGTTGGCTGCATCTCCTCTCATCTGTTCCTGACAGCTCCGTGGATGCAGCGCTTTTCTTCTTTTCAAACTCTTGCCTGCAGAGGGACAATTAAAATCAGCCTATGCACTCTTCCAGACTCGGTGAATGATGATGGAATGCTGATGAGAGGCCGATCCGAACAGCAGAGTTCTGCATTGATTTGTTTGTTCTCTGTTTTCCTTCTTGGCTGGACACAAAAGCCTCCAACTGAGGAAAAGCATGCATTACTCAGTGAGGCGGATGAGCTGGGGGGGACAAATGTAAGAGATAAATTTCTGCGTCGAGCCGGTTTTGTACTGGAAGCAGAACAGGAAATTTTATGGGATTTCTACACCTGATTTTCACACAGATTTTCCCTTACAGTGATGCTTATATGTTTATTAGAACTGAGAACACACTTAAAGCTCACCATGCAGTGAGTGAAAATCATTAAGTCTTGATTGGGGGAGCAATGTGGGGTCCTAGTCATTTCAAGGGGGGTCTCATGAAAACAAAAAACAAAAAAAGCAAAGTATAATATAACAGGGCTAATAACTGCATAATACTGCTACTAAACAACAACAAATACAACACAGCATATCAACTACTTTGTTTTTAATTAGTTAATCAGTTGAAGTATGGTAGAAAATTAGAATAATATCCTTGAACTTTAATTGTCATAGACACAGCCATGACAGAAAACATATAAAGAAATAGTATCTATCCTCATACTCTCACAACCTTTTGGTTGCACTGCTTCTGTCCAGTTTCCCCCTGGTTTCCTTTCTGCTCCTCCCCTGTCCAGTCTCCTCCTCTCCTCTCTTCTCGTCTTCTTTGCTCCTCCACACGGAGTGGAGACCGCTTCCTTTTGGCGCCCTTGTTAACCTATGGTGTAGTTCACACCAGATGAGGAGCGCCACAGTCCTCCGTGGTTGGCTTGCGCTATGAAGTGACGGTTTCGACACCTGGTCTATTTTTTTGGGTGAGCCGCGAGCGGTCTACACCAAGACAGTCCGATCAACTGTGAAAATGCGATCATATTTGTGGATCTAAACAGACTATAGAGATGGTTTAAAGAGCTCTCCTCCTGCCTACTCTCACTGGGAAACAGGAAGAGAAAATATATTTAATAAATATTTAATAACAGTATATCTACACTAGACTCTACTACCACACACACCCCTTCTCTGACTGTGTGTGTGTGTCTGGACAACAGATAAATTAAAGAAATGTACAAACTTCTTGGTAACAGAAACATGGGTTAATGATTCAATGAGGTTATTTACTTACCCATAATTTTTTTTTAACAATAGATCTGAATGAACAACAGCTGAGCAGAAGCGCTTGTCGACCACCGAGGAGAAATATGCGTCTGGTGTGAACAGATGTAGCAGCGGAAAGAGCATTATGTTTCTGAGCTCACCGCTTCTGCGGTGAGCTCAGAAACATAATTAAATCCCACCATAAGTATTAATTATTATTATTTTGCATAGTTTGAAGAGAAACATTTTAAAATCTTTATCCCAGATATATGTTGTAGTTTTTTTAATCGGGAAGTGGGTGGGGGGTCGAATGCTGTAATTCAGTGACTCAACACTGGGTGAGCAACAGTTCACCTGGAAAAAAAATGAATTAAAACTTTCAGAACTAAGCCTTAAAATGGCTGTCTGGATTTTGAATTCCCATTTTAGCTTTAAAAAAGGGCAAACTGTGTTTAACAATTAAACCGATTTTTGAACTTGGGAATCGATTCGATTCAATTATTCTAACTTTTATAGTTATCAAACAAAAATGTATTTTTTTTTCCAGCACAGCCATAATTATAACCTAAAATATGGTGGGTTAAGATGTTTGGTATAGGTCAGCCTCATAGATTGTTTCTGAAGAGCTGAATTAAAACCAACTGGACAGTTCCCACCATCATCTTGACTGCCTCCCTTGTCTTTTCACTCCTGGAAAATACAATAAATGGACAAAAGTGGGGTTGTGAGGATGAGGTTAGACACTCTGAGCTGATGTAGCCCTGCTGTCTAGGTAGACTGAATATTTTTTTTCTTCATTTAGAATCATGAAGTCTTGTTGGTCCATAGCTTTCACTAACACTATGTGAATTAGACATTTTTTTATAAATATGTAAAGAAGAAATATAATCACTTCAACCCATTTTTGACCAAGCAGCCTTATCTAAGATGCAGAGAAGATATATTATTTAACTTAACAAAAAAAAAGAAAGAAAGAAAAAACTCAGCAGATACCAATAAGTGCACAAATAACATCTGACAAGATATACACTTTGCAGATGTAACTGATGGTCAAGTTACCGGTGGAGTTTGGCGCTTGGTCTGGATGCCCGTTCTCCAAGATTGTGCAAAAGTGGCCTGAATGGGGGAGCTCCAAAGTGAAAACCACGGTTGACCCAAAAGAACATAAAAAGTCCTAGGCCTTGGGAGCAGTAAGGACCCGAAGTCCGAATCATTTCTTCATATTTCCAAAGTATTCCTTGATGTTTTCTGACATTTTATGATAATTCGTGACAAACTGATGAGTTGGTAGCCCTCTTGCGTAGCAGCAAGTCCTTGAGGCCAAAGTGTGAAAAGTGGAAAGCTTTGGGACCCACTATATCTGAAATGAAATTAACAGCATTAAAAAAAAAGCAACAGACGAACAAACACGGTTGTGGTAGTGGGATGGTCTGGGGCTTCTTTAGGAAGTCCTTATCAGTTTGAGACCTTAAGGTTAAGAATACAGCAGGGCAGTGATGTAAAACACACAAGCAAGTCCACACCCCTCTTTTAAGCGTAAATAAAGGTTTGAGAGTGGCCTAGTTAAAATCAGGACTTAAGGAGTTAAGATGAAGACCATTCATGCTGGGCCTCTCTCCTAAAACCAAACAGCTAATAAGATCTGAAAGACGCTTACGTTACCAAAGACCAGGTCTGGTTTTCATTGGTTTCCATAGAATTACTATAAATATTTTGTTTTATTCTGGTTATCATTTAAATGTAAAAAAAAAAACAAAAAAAACAATACAGATTTTTTAAAAACATTTAACAGCTTCAAGAAAAAAGGTGAAAACGGTAGAAACCTGTGATATTTAACAGACGTAGGGTAGCACGTAATAAAGTCAGTGACCACCAGAAGCGGTTATGTCCTCTGACCTTCTGCCTATCTAAAGTCACACCTATTGACTCAGAATAAGGTTAATTGGCAATTATATGAGTTTATGAACTGGTTTGGTAATAGTAGACTCAAACTATGCTTAAATTCATCAAATCTTTAAAAATGTATAACATTCAAATCCAAACTTTTTCCCCTGAGGCAGAGCTTCAAATCCCTCAATTAGTCAAATCACACTTTAAAATAGAATTATTTTACAATCATATTCAGCCAAAGAATAATTGACTTACTGATCATTAGGAGGAATAAAACAGCAGTGTGAGTATATGTATAAAAAGATTTGCTTTGTTAACTTGAAGAATCCAGGAATGTCCGAATCTATACTAACAAACGTCTCCATCGTCTTTAGCTGTTAAATAATTATCCAGCCTTTTTTCTACCTTCTAAATCAAGCAGAGATTTAAAGAGCTGCCAGCATCTGGTCGATTTCATAGACTTTGCAATTACAAAACATAGTAGTCACTAACAGAATCACCAAATGCTCCTGTTTGTTGGTATTTACAGAGTTAGTGAGGACTTACATGACCAAATAACTGAAACTCATATATTAGGGGCATAACAGTTGTATTCAGCTGAAACGATATAAAAGACTGGAAGAAAAAAATGAAAAAATGTAAGTTCACACAAAAATAAACACTCGTCGGGTGTTGTCCGCACCTTAAGGTGTATTAGTGTATTAGTTCGCTTGATTTTATCTGGACCAATATTTTTTTTCCCTTTCCCTTCAGTTCACACTGCGAGTTAAATGCTACGATGGAGTGTTGGGCCATTTTTTAACTAAATAAAAATATTTCTGCCGAAAAAAACTCTAAAATTCTGAGACTAATTGCACATATGTTCCAGAGAAAAAAGTCAGAAATGTCACAAAAGTCGTAAGGTTACAGGTTAAAATACAGAAATTTTGAGATTAATTTCAGAAATTTTCTAGGCAAATAGTGTAATTCTCTGATGTAGTAAAGTAAAAAAATTGCGAGAAGACATGTCTTATAACTAAAGACATAAATTTTATCTACAATATTATATTTTTGATATAGTTAGATCAGAAAAAAATATATATTTGCGTTTAATGAAATAAATTTCTTTTTTTGTACACATTTTCTTTTCTACATCAGAGAATTTAACTTTTTTTCCTTGATGTCTCAGAAATTCGGACTTTTTACTCGTAATTTTACTACTTTTTAACATCAGAGATTTTCCGATTTTTTTTCTTGGAAAATATGTGACTTTAATCTCAGAATTTCTCAGATTTGATGGGTGGAAATTTGCTCCAAAATACTTTTTATTTTGTTTATAATGGCCCTAATACTCCGTTTTCAGCAGTACCAGAGTTTTTCAACAAAAAGAAATGTATGCTAAGGTCTTCAAACCACTTTAAACCACTGGACATGTAGACAGGAAGCCATGTGAAAATAGCTCAATTTATTTTCCGTATTTGACTGGTTTTAAAACTGTGACAGCATGTTTGGAGCAAATCTGTGGCTGTATAGCTGATACAAGACAAAATTGCATTGGTTTACTGAAACAAAAGTTACGCGTCCATCTGCCTCTTGTTCAGAAAGTTTTGTCATATTCTGATCACTTGAATAGGATAAATGATTTAAAAACTACGGCTGAATCTGTGCTTCAGCGTACGTTACGCAGCTCAGCTCTTTGCAGGGTGTGAAACGTTCATACATGCAGTTTATCAATCTACACAGTGAGATAAAACGATTTGGATTCTCTGTTAAGTTGGTTCAGATATAATATAAACCAAAATGAAAGAAATTAATATGGTATCATTTAAATGATTTTAGAAAAATGTATGAAAAAATTGGACTGGATTTTGTTACACTATCAAAATGACTGATAACCACACAGCTACAAATCTTAACAGAAATGTTTGTTAAGACTGTTTGATGTAACATGAGGTCAACAGAAGGATGCAAATGGATTGTTTAGAATTAAAATTACAAGTATCAAAAGAATATAAATAGACTGTACTGATGTCAGCATGGGGATATTTGCAGCAAAAAAAGGTATGATTGTAGATTAAGAAGGTAGGGTGTTTCCTCTCCACTGGGTTGGATAAAGTTCGGTTGCATTCACGCCTGCTTTGCTTCGCATCAGGGTCGGCTTAGAATTTCTCCGAGAACACGTCTTCAATTGGGCCTCGGCTTGCCTGTTTGGTGCGTACCAGAATTCCCTGGTTTGTTTACACAGCAGCGCAAAAAGGTCCGGACCAAGGAAGGAAACCAATTAGAATTTGTTTTAATCTAACTAAACTATGCTGATGTGAATACGCCCTCTGAAGGTTTTACCTGACCGGGTCACAGAACTGATCCAAGCTTTTGGTTTTAACAGAAATTTGGTTCCTATTGTATTCTTTTCAATTCAGTTTATTTATATAGCGCCATTTCACAACAGATGTCATCTCAAGGCACTTTACAAGAAGAGTTATTACAATACAATGTTTAATTTAGGAATTAGAGAACCACAGAAGATTGCGTTGTGAATTCTCAGCAATCCCTCACACTGAGCAAGCATGCAGCGACAGTGGAAAGGAAAAACTCCCTTTTAACAGGAAGAAACCTCCGGCAGAACCAGGCTCAGCATAAGCGGTCATCTGCCGAGACCGTCTGGGGTTTGGAGAAGGCAACAGAGACACAGAAAGAACAACAGAACTGATGCAGAAGCAGAAGTTGGTAGCAGGACGTGGAGAACGTTCCTCCACTGGAATGCCATCTTAGTCAGGGTCGTCAAGCAGGGCGGGTCAGGAGCACCTACTGTAGGAAGAGACTAAGAGAAAACAGGTTAGCGCTTGAACTGAAAACACATCATGCAGTTGGGGAGAAGTAGGAGAGAAAGTAGGAACTGACTCTAATGATGTCCTCCAACAGCCTAGCCTAAAGCAGCATAGCTACTAACATTAACCTGTCTCCTATCTTATAGGAGACCTAGCTACTAACACTTTCTACCTGGCTTACATTAATCTATCTCTACCTAGCTACTCTACCTGACTACTAACATTAACCTGTCTCTTCCTAGCTACCTGTCCAACCTGTCTCTAACTGTAAGCTTTGTCAAAGAGAAAGGTTTTAAGCCTAGTTTTAAAGATAGACAAGTTGTCTGCTTCAAGCTAAAAGCTATAACAGGGGAAATGTGATCTCTTCTTCTTTTATTCATTAGAATCCTAGCAGCAGCATTTTGGACTAACTGAAGACTTTTAATTGTATTCTGTGGACTACCTGATAATAGACAGTTACAGTAATCCAACCTTGAAGTAACAAAGGCATGGACTAGTTTTTCAGCATCACTCCTGGACAGGATGGTTCTAATTTTTGCAATCTTCCTAAGGTGAAAAAAGGAAATCCTAGAGACTTCTTTAATGTGAGATCTAAATGACATATCTTGGTCAAAAATAACACATAGGTTCTTTGCTTTATTACTGGAGGCTAATTTAATGACTTCCAGGTGAAGGCGTTGACTAAGTAGTTTATTTTTCAGAGCTTCTGGTCCAAAGACGACAACTTCTGTTTTATGCCTGTAGTCACCTAACTGATTGGATTCATCAGGATTTATAAGGATCCTGCAAGGTTTTCTCTGGTTCAGGGTTTGGGGATGGCCTAGTCAAAGTCTGGACTTAAGCTTGTTTGAAATGCTGTGGCATGACCATAAATAAGCCCTAACTGTGATAACAAGAAATACTCGGTGGCTGTTTTTGCTATTGAGTATTTTTTATTTTTTTTCTTCATTCTTACAAAACAAGTAAATAAAAAAGTTCAAGCAATGTATTTAATATCCAAGCTAACAATAATCTACCAAGAAGGAAGAGCTCTCGTCTGGTTCAGAGGGCAGGCATAGATGGAACTACAGATGGTGTAACCAGTTATTAGGTTGAGGTTGACTTACTTTTTCCCGTCGGGGAAAGGTTGGTTTAAAAGCTTCGTTCCTCTGAAGAAACATTCTTTTTTATTTACCGAGGACATTTTGGTCTGGCCCGAGACGACAAACTTTGACACCAAAAAAAAATCTGTAAACGTGGGTAAATACTTTTTAACAGCTTGAACAGTTTGATAAACTTTCTTCACAATAACTGTGACTTTCATCCCAGCAACTTTCTCTCGTTCCCTTTTTATTTCCAGCAAACTTTGGGAACTGTGTGAGCCTTGGACAGTTTCACTCTGCATGAGCCCAGACAGAATGGGCTCGTCAAAAACCAAACAAAAACTGGTGTTGGACTTCAGCTGCTCTGGATTTACGATAAACCCTTCCTCCAATCCTGAAACATCCAGTGACACTAGGAAACTTCCGACAGCTAAGGGAGGGCTTGTTGAAACTTTTATGATCTCACTTCTATTCATTAAATAAAATAGAGTAAAACCAATAAACCGGGGGAGGAGCTGTCCTGATTTGGTCATCGAACAAATGCCTCCATTGTTATTTTTAATGATATGCTTCTCATCTAATCTACACAGAAGCACAAGAGTGTCATGCTGATTACGGCTGACCCTAAAAGTAATTGGCAGGCTGCTTGCCAAAGCAGGGAATTAATCCAATGTTTCGGTGCAATGAAGAATCCAAAGCATTCAGGATATAAATCACAAGAGGCCCAACAAACAAATGAGAGACTGTAATTATCAAGAGGGCTTTGTTTTGTAGCTTCACCTAAGAACACAGGACTGAAAGAAAGACGATAGAGCTCGCCGAGGCCGGGGATGCAGTCTCAGCAGACCGCCGGGCTGTTTGTAGAAGTCGATGCCTCGCAATTACTTTCCGCCATCAACCACGATCGACTCAACACTCCAGGCGAGGCTGCAGATTACAGCCGACTGCTGAGAGGTGTGAGCAGGCACGGCTGCTGGTTCATCATGTAGCCACGGCACCATATCTAAAGGGCTCTAATCAGGAGGTTATTGAGCAAGGCACCTGATGTAGGAAAACAGCGTTTTGAACCAAAAAGCTGTAACAATTTCTGCACCCATCAGAGGTTGGAGCTGAACCCAACCGCAGACGGGAGTTAGGCGGCAACATGATGGCTCTTTGATAAAAAAACAAACGTCAAACTTACAGGAGGGCATGAGGAGAACAGGACACGGAACCGGGATCAGTGATCAGAGAACAATTTCAAGGAGTCTCAGGGATTTACTTATCAGTATTTTACGTTTTTACAAAGTAGAAGATATTTTTAAAATAAAATAACGTTGGAAGATATACAATGTTCTATAAGGGGTTGTTGAAGCACATAGAAGTTGTTTGCTTACCGCTATAACAAAAGGAAAATGTTTACTTGGGAGAAGAGACTAAGTAACACAGAGGGGGCTAAACTAAACCAATATGCACGGAGAATAGAAACCAGAACTGAACACAAAGAAATAAACTGATTCGGCAAGTCTCTAAAAAAAAACAATAAATTAACTCGGTATGGCAAGACCTTTCTAACATTAATAAACAACCCAGAAGTAGTGAAAAGGAGAAACAAAAGAAGACCAAAACACAAAAACCCTTAAATTGTGAAACAACTTTCTGTTTTATTTCAAAGCTCTGGCTAAAATGATCAGATTATCAATCATTAATATGCCATAATAATCCGTCAACATAATTTACTAATAATCAAGCTAACACTTTCAGAGTAAAATACACCCGTTTCGGATGTGATCAGCCCATTAAAGGGCCGTTATTAGCGGTTATCCCCTCCATTAAATGCCGTCAGACTGTGCTCTTTCTACTTACTGAAACGTACTTTTGTACGTTTAAAACCTTTTCAAATTAGCTTTAGGTTTAGGCATTTAAAAGAAAGTATATTTGTCCTTCTGGGAACATAAGGTTAGGACATAACAATTGTGGGTTGGTTAGGATTGGTTAGATAACTCCAGGTACAATATGCTACTCCGACGAAGTATTTTTGACAGTTGGCAGTTATCAGCCATACGAATGGTAGATAACCTACTAGTAGGTAGAGAGGGCACAGTCTGACGGCATTTAATGGGAGTGATAACCGCTAATAACGGCCATTTAATGGATTGAAAAAATCCGAATCGGCTGGTAAAATATCCGAAGCAGCTAAAAATTAATACAAAGGCTCAAGTCTCAGAACACAACTCCAAGTCAAGCCTCAAGACTTTAGGGCACACATCTAAAATGAGTCATAAGGCTTTTATTTTTTTGACTTACATTTCAACCCTAAGTGAAATTTAGACATATTCCCCAGAGTTAGTTAAGTGAGAAAACACATTTCATAACCAGCTCAGTAATTCTCCTAATCTGGCAGCAGTCTGTTTGCTTTAGTTTAGCAAAAACAGAATGGTAACAGCTAGAATTTTGTGTGCAATGTTCAGAGCTAATTCCAAACTTTTTAGATTCTTTGACGATAAATCAAATCAAACTATATTACAAAGGGATTTTCAAACAGGAAACGCATCTCAAAGGGCTTTACAGACTAAAATGACCACACATAAATCACATTTCCATCCCTCCATCACCTCTCAAACACTGTCGGGGAAATCTGAAATTGTACACAATTTTCTGAGAGTTGTCATTAAAATAGTTGAAACACCTCCATATTTCAGACCTGGAACAAACTTCGAATTAATCCAATCTCAAGGTAAAGACAATGTTATTCTGCACTGTTTCTGCAAATAAATGATACAATTTTGATTGGTGTTGTTTTGGATCACTGCAAAAAACAAAACAAAAAACTGCTGCTCGGAATGAGAAGATTTTTTTTACAAGAGTGGTAAGGAAAGAAAAAAAAAAACAACCATTCTGGGTCATCCTCTACTGCACGGTTATTATCACATTATTTTCGTAGAATGCAACAGCTGGTTCTCCAACACACTTGGATCAGTTCATTCAGTCTTTTACCTCCATATGCCTGGTAAGAGCCATTCATTGTCTTTAGGAGTGCTGGAGAATATGGATGACCATCTCTGCCAAACTTGAAAATAAAAAAAATCAATTAATAAATGAGGAATTAAATAAATGAATCAATAAATTAGGAAATTAAATTGAGAATGAATAAAAAGTGACAAAATAATTGATTAGAAACATATTTATAAGTAGATTAAATATGGCCTATCATTATTTAATTCCAAATGTATTCATCTATTTCCATATTTGCTTAATTATTGATTTCCTGTTAGAATTACATGAATTCTAAAAACTCCTCTACTATGTGTGAAGGCTGTTTTCATATGTTTATATTTGATCGGACATCACAGGAGAGGAATCCAAATTGAATCATCTTTATTACATTTTCAGCAACGATCTCGGGGTGTTAACTTTATTTCACACAAATAGGAACTCACAGGTCAGAACAGTTCAATAAGCCTGCAGGTGAACTTAAAGTCATCATAAACAAATAGGACATTTTGGGAGGATGTTGGGGAACACTCAGTTTCTCTTAAATCTGATAAATCTAAAGCAGAGAGTGAGATAATGAAACCATCTGCATCCTCCTATAAATGAACTATAAATCAAATTAATTATCAATCTATTATATCCATGTTTATTTAATTATTGCTTTCCCCCTTTCTATAGTTTATTTCCTTACATATTTCTTTATTCATTTCTTGTCAGTTTTGGCAAAGACTGTCCTCTAGGAGAAGGGGTGCATCTAAAAGTTTAAATATAGCAGCGCTCAACGACTGGACTTGGGCAAACCTGGTGTACACCAAACCTGGTTCACCTGTCCAATAAAATGATTCCATAACTCCTGGTCTTTGCCTCCATTCTCTCTACCAAACTTTAGTTGAACATCGTGATTTCCTTACACACCAAAGATTTCCTGTTGGCAAACCAAACATGAGATCTTCGTTGTAGCACAGGGATGTAATTTCATCTCAACTAAAGCATCAGTTATAGAACGGTTTAATGTTGATGCAGTCAGGCTGCTTGTACTCTGTTTTTATGGCAAACATTTTTTTTGGTCACTTTGAAAAACATATTTCGTTTTTTGTTTGTTTTTTTGTTTGTTTTTTTTTACATTTTTTTTTTAATTCTGATGCTTTATTATAATTTGACAGTTGAGGAAAAGTGCAGCTCTGACCATTTACTTTAGAACTAAAAAAGAAGGGGGAAAAAAAGAAACAAAAGAAAAAGCAAAATGCATCTGTCCCATCCATTAAAAATCAAATTAAAGCATTAATTCTTGATTCAAGACCACAGGTTCGGCTTTCCATGGTGACATTTTAACAAAAGGGTCACGGGTTTGTAGCTAATTGGAGCCGTTCCACGTATCGACCTACAGCAGGAAAAACGGACTCCCTGGAAACGAACTGATTAAATAGAGTTAAAGGAAACAGTGAAAACAGCTTCTTCATCCTTTATCACTCAGACGAAAGGTTAACAGGTACACGTTGGACGATTTTGTACCTCTTTTTTTTTTTTTTTTACATAATCAGAACCATTTCTTGGAGGTTGTTTTTTCTGGAGTGTCATCAGTTGTAGAATGCAAATTAGATTTCGCCGAATGAATGTAAAAATCAACTAAAATGATGTTTGAACCCCATCCCAATCATGGCTGGCAAATCAAGAAAATTTAAGCAGACAAAAGCTTCAACGCAAGTCCTGTTTTGATTGAGATTCAGTTTGATCTCCGCATTTAATATTTACCAACATGAGTTGCTGATGGCACTGTAATGTTAGGTAAATATTTCTTTTAAAAAAAGCATTTCGGACTTACTGTGGACACTTCTGAGCAAATCTGGTCACAAAACACTCCTACGTTGGACGATAGTTGTGGAGGGGGCAAATAGGAAAAGATGAGAAGAAGGGGAAAAAAGCCAAACGAGGATGGCAGCCAATGCTTTCATGTCCCTCCAGTCGTCTCCTTCACATAACGGTTTACAGAGATAAATCTGCTGCCTGTGGTTCTTCATAAAGCTCTGAATTGGCCCTGTTGGTGGGATTTGTTAGCATAAAAGAGACATTTGGGTTGGGATTATAACAGGGCTAGACCTCCATGTCTCATCAGAGAAAATGAACCTGCCAAACACTGTCCTCTTGCTGAGCTCATGTAATTCTGACCATTCTGTATATACAGGACAACATGCAGTCTTTTTCCTTTCACCCATATTTTCAGTGACCCCATGGTGTTAAAATGCTACAGCACCTGGCAAAAGTATTCCTTCTGTTTTTGTGTGTGTTTTTTCTTGTGTGTTTTTCTTACTTTACAACCTCAAACTTCTGTGCTGGGATTTCATTTGATACACCGTTTATAAAGTTTTGCATAGCTGTGAACCAGAAGTAAAGTTTTTTTTTTCTTAAAGTTGAAGACATGGGAATATAGTTAAACATTGCGCATGCATGTTGGAGTGGCATAGAGTCATCCCGCCGACGGTTTACCAACTTAAACTGACAAATTGTATTGGCATGCATGGGAAATAAAGCCGTTCCGATACTTTACCGCTGGTGCCTTCCAATTGCCAACGTAGAACTGTTAGCTTGTGTATCTTGATTTCTCAGAATTCATACTGATTCTCTAAGTTAAGATCTTTTTTAATGCAGTCTACTACAGTTAAAACCACTACTACTCATATACAGTGGTGCAAAAAAGTATTTAGTCAGCCACCGATTGTGCAAGTTCTCCCACTTAAAATGATGACCGAGGTCAGTAATTTTCATCATAGGTATACTTCAACTGTGAGAGACAGAATGTGGGGGAAAAAATCCAGGAATTCACATTTTAGGATGTTTTAAATAATTTATTTGTAAATTATGGTGGAAAATAAGTATTTGGTCAATAACAAAAATTCAACTCAATACTTTGTAATATAACCTTTGTTGGCAATAACAGAGGTCAAACGATTACTATAGGTCTTTACCAGGTTTGCACACACAGTAGCTGGTATTTTGGCCCATTCTCCATGCAGATCTTCTCGAGAGCAGTGATGTTTTGGGGCTGTCGCCGAGCAACACGGACTTTGAACTCCCTCCACAGATTTTCTATGGGGTTGAGGTCTGGAGACTGGCTAGGCCACTCCAGGACTTTCAAATGCTTCTTACGGAGCCACTCCTTCGTTGCCCGGGCGGTGTGTTTGGGATCATTGTCATGTTGGAAAACCCAGCCACGTTTCATCTTCAAAGCTCTCACTGATGGAAGGAGGTTTTGGCTCAAAATCTCACGATACATGGACCCATTCATTCTTTCCTTAACACGGATCAGTCGTCCTGTGCCCTTAGCAGAAAAAAAGCCCCAAAGCATGATGTTTCCACCCCCATGCTTCACAGTAGGTATGGTGTTTTTGGGATGCAACTCAGTATTCTTCTTCCTCCAAACACGACGAGTTGAGTTTATACCAAAAAGTTCTACTTTGGTTTCATCTGACCACATGACATTCTCCCAATCCTCTGCTGTATCATCCATGTGCTCTCTGGCAAACTTCAGACGGGCCTGGACATGCACTGGCTTAAGCAGGGGGACACGTCTGGCACTGCAGGATTTGATTTCCTGTCGTTGTAGTGTGTTACTGATGGTAACCTTTGTTACTTTGGTCCCAGCTCTCTGCAGGTCATTCACCAGGTCCCCCCGTGTGGTTCTGGGATTTTTGCTCACCGTTCTCATGAACATTTGGACCCCACGGGATGAGATCTTGCGTGGAGCCCCAGATCGAGGGAGATTATCAGTGGTCTTGTATGTCTTCCATTTTCTGATAATTGCTCACACAGTTGATTTTTTTCACACCAAGCTGCTTGCCTATTGTAGATTCACTCTTCCCAGTCAGGTGCAGGTCTATAATTCTTTTCCTGGTGTCCTTCGAAAGCTCTTTGGTCTTGGCCATAGTGGAGTTTGGAGTCTGACTGTTTGAGGCTGTGGACAGATGTCTTTTATGCAGATAACGAGTTCAAACATGTGCCATTAATACAGGTAATGAGTGGAGGACAGAAGAGCTTCTTAAAGAAGAAGTTACAGGTCTGTGAGAGCCAGAGATCTTCCTTTTTTGAAGTGACCAAATACTTATTTTCCACCATAATTTACAAATAAATTCTTTAAAAATCCTTAAATGTGAATTCCTGGATTTTTTTTCAAATTCTGTCTCTCACAGTTGAAGTGTACCTATGATGAAAATTACTGACCTCTATCATTATTTTAAGTGGGAGAACTTGCACAATCGGTGGCTGACTAAATACTTTTTTGCCCCACTGTGCATACAAACTAACTTGAAAAAAACACAATTTAATGTGAATCATCTAGATTTCTCTGGAAAGGCATTGTTAATGTAGCGGTGTTGAGCTGTTTTACATGTTCTTTACTTAATGATGCCCAAGGCAGCAAGCTTTGTTGTTGTATTATAATTTTTCCAGCAAATGTTGGTATAGTTGTAAAGTACATATGAGTCAGTACATATACCATTTAATAAATTTTCATTTGCCAGTTGTAAATATGAACTTAACCAGAGAGGTTTTTTTGTGTCAAGGACTGACTGCTATTCTAATTTGCAGGCTGTCAGAGGTTGGCAACACCCCACAAAGACTACAGCAGCGACGTCTGCTCTTGAGCTTTGCTATAGGAGGATGGATGTGTCTATGTCATATCATTTGGGCAGTGTGAGGAAAAACTTGGAGGGCCCTGGAGCAGCTGAAGCGAAGAGGGTGGGTTAAGCCTTTTAGTTCATGAATGAAAGTAATTACATTCAGTCTGAGCTCCATAACAACACTCTTGTGATTGCTGTTTTTATACTCATCATGACGAGGCCTACAAGTTGCTGCTAAGAGACTGCACGGCCATTCCAGTGTGCAGCAGATCCTTTACCGCTCCCTGTTCATTTCCGCAGGAAAAATAAAGTAACAGCATCAAACGATGGAAGCATTTAGCACCTGTTCTAATGTTCATCACTATTTTTTAAACCTAAATTCATCTCTAACAATCCAACATGCATTTCTTGACAGCTAGAGGAATGGTTATATGTCTGAAAAAGGAAGTTACAGATGACACAGAAGACATAGATGTTCATTAACCAACAAGTTCCTTTAATTGGAATATTAGTGCATTTTCACAGTTCTCTCAAACATCTGGTGTGTATTATGAAGTGTGCATCACAGACAAAACAAGATGATTAAAACGCGGTAAAAAAAAAGAGGCACAGGCCGTAAACATAGCAGTGCAGCTGTTTATCCAGCTGCAAAAATACATAAATATATAGACTACTCCTCAGAAGTGTCTTTAACCCTTGAACCTACTCATTATAACCACAAATGTCATTATTGGGTTTTTGTGTGACAGTGATGATCTCTCTACCAGCTTTTTACATATAGACACTGAAATATTTGCTCATTCGTAGCTAATTTGCAAGACGACCATCTGTGAAGTCCACTTTTTTAGTCTTTACACAGATTCCAAATGGGAACTAACTACCTATAGTCATAAACTGGGCCATTAAAAAACACGCATGTGAATTGATGGGAGTGCCTTGGGCAGGAAGGATCTCCAGTAGCAGACAGCCTTGCAATAAATCTGAAGAAGCCTGTAGCTTAAGACTGTGGCTGTATGCCAGTAATGACAGGCTAACGGCTCAATATCTACGCAGCACATGTTGGCACTGCTAATCAACCTCATTTGCTTTTGCCGCTCCTTTTTAAATCGCTTTCTGGTTGCATGGTTAGAAAGACAAACAGGGAGACGGAGTGGGGCATTTCAACTGGATGGTTTCAACTTTCTCCGTTTCTCTCCACTCTCTCATCCTGCTCTACATTGACCAAGGCTCCTTTTCAACTCCTTTGGGTTCCGGTTCGTAGTTCAGGTATTGAAAGTGCTTTTGACACAAAAATGTAACATTAAAGGGACATAAAATAAAATAAAAACTTTTATATACATTTTGGTTGAAACTTTTCAATTCATAAAGCGATTTTAATGCCACACTGTTTGCGTCTCGGGACCCCCCACCATATTTCCATGACATCATTGGCAGTACAGCTGCCTCCTCCAGCGTTGCCAACCTAGTAACTTTCCAGACCCCTTTACTATCTCTTTTTAAAAAATAGCAACAAATCTGCCAACCTTTTTTGGTGTTATTCAGAGACTCTGATGTGAGACACATTTCTTTAGTCTTCAGACTAAGGAAGAGAGGAGCCCACAGCGGCGTCTGATCTTGAGTTTACAGCAGTTTACAGCAGTGCTGCTGTGGGCTCCTCTCCCATTCTGTAGCCCTCATAGCAAACAGCCAGTCGTCCTGCTGCAGCCCAATCCAGCTAGGACCAACTGCAGTCAGAGCAGATATTTATCCTGGATCTGGCCTGTTAATGGGTGACATCAATCAGACCCTTATGTAAAAAGACAATTTTTGTTTGACTTGGCTCAGTTTTGTCCCCCAAATGAGGCTATGAATGGTTTAGTCGAACATAACATTGCATTCTTACAGAAGTGGGGGTTAAAAAAGTGCTTGTTTAGTCTACAGTTATGACTTGGCATATACATTGGAATCAAAAGACTCTTTAATTTCCAGTGATAAATAATATGTATATGTACATAGAAGTTTGTTTGTTTATTTAATAGGAACAATGGGCAAAAACATTGATTAGAGATGTTTTATGCCAGATCTTAGCCAAAACTATTTTCCATAAGCAGGTGAGAAATACAAAATAAAATACAGAAAATTACAGACCTCTACATGCTTTGAAAGTGGGAAAACTTCAAAAATCAGCAGTGTATCAAATACTTGTTCTCCCCACTGTATATGTTATTTACGTTTTAAAAACATACAACAGTCACTGACTACACAATACAATCATACAATGAAATCTAACTAAAAACAATATCTTAACTATTTAAAACCTTAATGTTGACAATTATGGACCAAAACTGACAAAGTAGAACCGGCATGAAATTCCCTGTAATGTTTGGGCCATTTTTAGCCACACTCTAAGTACCTTAATACTATATCAAAGGATCGCTTGCCGTAATTCAGCCTTGTAGAATTGCAGGTGTGATGAGGTAGCCCTTCTGTTAGCATTAGCACAGAACGACCAGGTTTTGGAGGGCGGGGCCTAGGCTATGCGCTTCTGTGGTAAATGAATCTCTAACGATATTTCGAATGTTCAACTATAATATATAATCTTTTTTCCCCCAAATAAAAGCAAACTAGCATCAATGCTACATGAACAAACTTGGGTATTAGCTGGGAAGCTAATTCTGAATGTTAGCTATGAAGCTAATTGTAAAGCGAACAACTCAAACAATGCCACAAAGTCTACTAACAGCTGAAGGACATTATTGAGGAAATATGCTTACTTCTACAGGGATATTTGCTGGTTCACAGAGAGTTGGTATTAATCCTGGTAGAAGTTTAAGACGATCTGCGAATCCACTGCTGTATTGTCCCAAGTTGGAAAAACAGTCGTCCTAGAAATGTTTCCCACAAACTACCACAAGCTTCGGCAGTCGGTCGGGCACATTCCCTGCATACATAAAATCCATCCACAAGTTTTTCAGTGGGTCAGAAGTGGGGAGGACAAAAAGATTGATGTTCTCTTTTGTACACCCAGGTACAGTGCAGTTTGGATGCGGTCTGGACTCCATGCTGTTGGTTTGTTGTTTGCCTGTTACAGTAGCTCTCCGTGCCGTGGAGGGAGGGACTTGCAGGGTGTAGTTCAGGGAAGGGGGTAATTGGCTGGAACTCAACACATAATATGCCGAAACGTGTCATCATATGCCGAACTGCCAAACAGCCCATTTCTGAGTGCTAATTTCACTATGTAGGCAGACATACCCCGGAACAAAGGAAAGACTAATCAGTCATTTTAATCCCTTAGGGGCTGTAGGCAGGCTGGGGGAACTAAAAGATATTGTCAAAAACCTCAAAAAATGCTCATTTCATGCCAGGTCCACTTTAAAATTAAAAGCATATATATATATATATATATATATAACATTAGGGGTAAATTGTCTGCATTTGTATAGTGTTTTTTCAGTCAGAGGACAACAAAGCGCTTTACACTACATTCAGTTATTCACCCATCCACACACACACATTCACACACTGGTGACGGTAAGCTACATTGTAGCCACAGGTGCCCTGGGGCGCTGACAGAGCACCAGCACTCGCAACGGGTGAAGTGTCTTGCCCAAGGACACAACGACTGAGATTGTCAGAGCCGGGGCTCGAACTGGCAGTCTTCCAATCACAAGATGAACACCCAACTCCTGAGCCACGGTTGCCCTTTCACAATCTCGATTTTTTATTGAAATCGATCAAAATGACGTGACGACCTTGCGCATCGAAATCTAAAAGACAATCGCATTCACATCCTCCAATGTTTACATACTGTAGCATCACTAACGTCCCACTGGAACTTCATAGCAACAGTTAGCAGGCAACCGTCTATATACTTAGATTACCTCATCACAAGGAACCAGTTCTCATTCAGCCCACAACACCTCCTGGTAACATTATTAACCACTATATCACAATAACAACATCCCAGCGAACACAGCGCACCTCTACAGAGCATATTAGCTCATGCTAGCAAGTAGCTATTAGCTAAGCTACAGTTAAACCATGGCTATAAAAGAAAAAAGCAGTGGCACCGGAGCTAAAGCCACTCCTACTCTCAAATCCTCAGTGAGAAAATGTTGAGTTCCCCATAAGTTAAGTTGATATTCTCGTTGGAAATAAGAGGAACACTGTTTACTCCACGTTAGCTGGTTTCTCTGAGCCAGCCGGAGCTCAGAGTAGTAGAGCTGCAGTAACTAAAAAGAGTCACTAGATGGCAGCCATCCTCTGTTACTTACCAGTGGAAATCCTTGCTTTGGTCTGATGAGTCCAAATATCAGATCTTGGTTCCAACCACTGTGTCTTTGTGCGACACAGAAAAGCTTAACGGATGGACTCTACGTACATGCCTGGTTCCCACCGTGAAGCATGGAGGAGGAGGTGTGATGCTGTAGGGTTGCTTTGGTGGGGACACTGTTGGGGATTTATTTAAAACTGAAGGCATACTGAACTAGCATGGCTACCACAGCATCTTGCAGCAGCATCCTATTACATCCGGTTTGCGTTTAGCTGGACCATCATTTATTTTTCAGGACAATGACCCCAAACACACCTCCAGGCTCCGAGCATCTCTGGGAACTCCTTCAAGACTGTTGGAAAACCATTTCAGGTGACTACCTGTTGAAGGTCATCAAGAGAATGCCAATAATGTGCAAAGCAGTAATCAAAGCAAAAGGTGGCTACTTTGAAGAACCTAGAATTTGACATATTTTCAGTTGTTTCACACTTTTTTGTTAAGTACATAATTCCCCATGTGTTCATTCATAGTTTTGATGCCTTCAGTGTGAATCTACAATTTCATGGTCATGAAAATAAAGAAAACTCTTTGAATGAGAAGGTGTGTCCAAACTTTTGGTCTGTACTGTATATATATTTATTTTTTCAAAAGAGGCACCATGTTATTGAAGATATTAAAGATTAATCGTACATTTGAATAATCGATTAAATTATCAAAGTTAACATGTTCTAGTATACAAGTAGCAAGTTAGTTAAGTATACTGGTAGATTTAAAGCTAGAAGTGTGCAACATTCCGCTACTAGGACACGGGAACTATATACAATAAATCTAAAACAATCCCTATTCATCAGTTATTCTATAGATTCTGGAGATCTAGTATGTCATCATTCTCCAATAAGTCTGAGTGATTCATACAGATCAGATGTCATCTAGATTTGCTGTGGATCTAGATGAGGTTCTCCATGCTCAGATGATTTACTGAACAGAGCTCTGGGAGATTTTTAAAGCTTGAGATGTTGTTTTACAGACCGTTTTTTTTAAGATGCAGGTGATATCTGGAAACAATTCCTCATACTCGATTAAAAGTGGATGAATGCAAACATAATCAACCCCTTTTCAGATTTGTATTTGAAAAAAACAAACAAATTATATATGTAGATTTTATTTTTATTTTAAAAATCCCCAATAAGCTAGATTTTAGTTCCGTTTAATGCATCAAAATGTGCAAATTTCTAAAAAAATAATTGAATCATTTTTTTAATATGCAAGATTATTCTTAATGTTTTCATCTGATTTCTTGTCTGAGATGAAAAAATGACATTACATCAAACTGCTTTGATGAGCAAAACAATTTATTTTCTCTATCTGTACTCAGTGCTACTTACTCGGAGGCATCGGCTTGTCAGGTTAGAGATCTTTAACACCAAACTCTGCAAGTGAAAACAAAAATGTTTGGATTCTCTCTGGAGCGAAACAAAAAAAGAGGGCAGCATTACATCTGGTTAAGTCACCCAGAAGTGGTTTCGCTGCCCTTTTCTTCAGATTTCGCCCCTGTAATTCTTCACTTCATCTCCTCCTCCTCAACCCTTTCTTGCTGTTCCAGTTTTCGGCACCACCACTGTGGAACATAATGGCCTCAGATGCACAAAAACAGATTTAAAAACACATAAGAGGAGGGGTGGAAAAAAGAGAAAGACGCTTCAGCGGTGGCTCTGGTGGCACATTTTTGTTAAGCTTCTTTCCAGCATGCCCAACAGATATACAAGGGGAGATGCAGCGAGCACAGAGCAAAGACACGGAGAATGCGTTTGCCTCATTAAAATGGCTCTTAGAGGTGAGCTACAAAAAAAGAGACAATAGGGATAATGGAAAAGCCTTGAAGCCCTTCAAATATGCAAATGAGGGGAACACATGTAGATTTTCAGTTCATTACATGAGAATGTTTGTCGATGCCCAGAAAAAAACCCCCCCAAAAAAAAAAAAAAAAAAAAAAAACATCCATCAGGATTAAATAAGCAGTGTGGAGGAAAAAAGGGATCAATTCAAGTGCCGGTCAGAGCTGTGAAACCCATTAGTCTCCAGACAATTAGTGCTCATGTAGTCTGCAAGTTGGGTACAAAATGAATGCAGCAGCTAAAAGGGGAGTTAATTAATCAGCTTATTAATCAGCAGCTTTTCATTGACTTACCAATTTGTAGAACTGAAGATGAAAAAAAAGGTTTCTTAGTTTTTTGGGGTTTTTTTCTTCTGAGATTTAAATGTTTCAGATCAAAATAATTATGTCAAACAAAGATAATCTGAGAAAGCAGAAATCTAATGATGAATGTATTCATTATTACAAAACATCCATCCAGACAAACCAGGTATTAATTTACCTCTGAACCTATCAGTATCTATCAAGTGTTTGGGATAAGAGATGATGAATATTTCATGTTGCTGTAGAGGAGTTGTTGTCCCATCCTCTTTGGAGAATAGAGAGTGTGCTTTGGGTCGTAGTCCTGCCGCAGAACCCAAGTGCACTTGAGCTTGATGTCATGAAGTTATATGGACAGAGTGATCTCTCACTTTTATGTGTTGAAACCAGATCATTGTAAGGGTGATTGTGAATCTGCTTACAGATTTACTGCTCCCCGTGGCTTCAACAGTCCTCAACAGTCCCCGTGGCTTCAACAGTCCTCGTGGCTTCAACAGTCCCTGTGGCTTCACCAGTCCTCGTGGCTTCAACAATCCCCGTGGCTTCACCAGTCCTCGTGGCTTCAACAGTCCCCGTGGCTTCAACAGTCCTCAACAGTCCCCGTGGCTTCAACAGTCCTCGTGGCTTCAACAGTCCCTGTGGCTTCACCAGTCCTCGTGGCTTCAACAATCCCCGTGGCTTCACCAGTCCTCGTGGCTTCAACAGTCCCCGTGGCTTCAACAGTCCTCAACAGTCCCCGTGGCTTCAACAGTCCTCGTGGCTTCAACAGTCCCTGTGGCTTCACCAGTCCTCGTGGCTTCAACAATCCCCGTGGCTTCACCAGTCCTCGTGGCTTCAACAGTCCCCGTGGCTTCAACAGTCCTCAACAGTCCCCGTGGCTTCAACAGTCCTCGTGGCTTCAACAGTCCCTGTGGCTTCACCAGTCCTCGTGGCTTCAACAATCCCCGTGGCTTCACCAGTCCTCGTGGCTTCAACAGTCCCCGTGGCTTCAACAGTCCTCAACAGTCCCCGTGGCTTCAACAGTCCTCGTGGCTTCAACAGTCCCTGTGGCTTCACCAGTCCTCGTGGCTTCAACAATCCCCGTGGCTTCACCAGTCCTCGTGGCTTCAACAGTCCCCGTGGCTTCAACAGTCCTCGTCCCGTGGCTTCAACAGTCCTCGTGGCTTCAACAGTCCTCGTGGCTTCAACAGTCCTCGTGGCTTCAACAGTCTCGTGGCTTCAACATCCTCGTGGCTTCAACAGTCCCCGTGGCTTCAACAGTCCTCGTGGCTTCAACAGTCCCCGTGGCTTCAACAGTCCTCGTGGCTTCAACAGTCCTCGTGGCTTCAACAGTCCCGTGGCTTCAACAGTCCTCGTGGCTTCAACAGTCCTTGTGGCTTCAACAGTCCCCGTGGCTTCAACAGTCCTCGTGGCTTCAACAGTCCTCGTGGCTTCAACAGTCCCCGTGGCTTCAACAGTCCTCGTGGCTTCAACAGTCCCCGTGGCTTCAACAGTCCTCGTGGCTTCAACAGTCCTCGTGGCTTCAACAGTCCCCGTGGCTTCAACAGTCCTCGTGGCTTAAGTCCGTGGCTTCAACAGTCCTCGTGGCTTCAACAGTCCTCGTGGCTTCAACAGTCCCCGTGGCTTCAACAGTCCCCGTGGCTTCAACAGTCCTCGTGGCTTCAACAGTCCCCGTGGCTTCAACAGTCCTCGTGGCTCCAACAATCCTTGTGGCTTCAACAGTCCTCGTGGCTTCAACAGTCCTCGTGGCTTCAACAGTCCCCGTGGCTTCACAGTCCTTTGGACAGATTACAGCTTCAGATGGTCAGTTTTGTAGCAGATGGTCAGAAATCGTCCCAAAAGCCTGTTAAATATAATACTGCTTTTCTAAGAATATTATGTCAGATATAGATTTTTTGTCCTGGTATGACTTGAAAAGTGAACTACTATTTTTACTGGAAAATTTCCTTTTGGAAGAGTCATTATTCATATTATTCATTAATTTCAGAGATTCTAAAGTAATTTTTGTACTTTTGTACTGTAAAGACAAGGTGAAGTTTCTTACTTAACTGTTCAGTCTAAGCACATGGTTAATGCCTGCTTTAGGCAGGTTAAAGTCCCTCATGTCGTCTCTTGTCGAAATCAAAATATGGTCAGCCTATTATTGTCATATTCAAGGGTAATCTCCGGACCCACATGCAGAACCAACTTCTCAGACAGGTAAGGAAACAAAAGTTTATTTAAACAGATAGTTTGCTCGATTAAGGGTGACGGGGGAGTGCTGGGCTCTGTTCGGAATGGAGGGAGAAGCGTTAAGAGTTGTTAGGGAAACACATTGAAACTTGAGAGAAGCAGGGCAGGATATAAGCCTTACTTCGGTCCTGTGATCGGTTAGTGTGGGAGAGAAGGCTGTCCTCCTGGAACGGCTTCAGTAGCGTGGTTCAAGTGGGTCTTGGATGTCCGAGAGCGGGCAAGTTGGCTGAGGCTGAGAGAGGTAGGCTGGTACTCAGGAGCGTTTCCTTGACTTGGACAGTAGAGAGAATGACTGAATAACACAGCTTAGGGGACTTGATGCCAACAATTACTCAGAAGGGACTTTCACAGAGATCTGTCTATGCACTACCAGTCATGTTGGAATATCAGGCAAGGAGTAATCATCCTACAGCCTCCTTCATATTTGCCCATCAGGAATGCCCACCCTCATTAGGGTGCTGAAGGAAAAAAGAGACCACAGAACAACCAACCAAGGAGATGTGACAATTATAGGCCAACATAGAAAAGTTTATACAGTAGTAGCAGTTTAAAAGTTCCCATTCAGAGTAAACGCCGGACGAATGGCGTGCCCTTTCCAGCCCATTAACGGCAGAGTTCCCTCCAAATCCCAGTGGCCGGAGTGGCCCCCTCTCTTTCTCCTGGGAGTGTCAAAGTTTTACTGCAACTCCACCCATTAATTAAAATACAGAGTATGACCAGGAGATGGCGCTTCTCTCACAGAATTCTCATCGACATTATGTTATTATCAGTATGCACGTACACTGAAGAAAAAGCAGAGCTGGTTGCGCAAACCATTTTGGATATAACAACACAAACTGCTCACTTTTTTTTAATTAACCTGCTTCTTCTATTGTCAAAGTTTATCATAGGCTACATAAACTTAAGTTCTCGTAACACAGGCCAAACTTTACCAAATGAGTTCTGTAAAACCTTATGACAAGTAGCCTTAAACGTCATATCTGTAAACAATTTGATTTATTTCTATGAACCTAAAGTATATGTTTTTTTTAACCTAATGTACTTTCCTTTAATTTTGTGATAAACTCGTGTTTTTTTATGTTATTGTTGTTGGATGAAAATTTCCACAACTCAAAACAACGTAATAGCCTATTTATAATATTTATGCAATCACATGACTATTCGGCTCACCGCGGAATGTTTGCAACACCAGAATAGACATAGTTACATACTGTAGCGATGGGGAGCAAAGCTTGGTGGGGGGATGCTTGAAGATGGTAATGAATTACACAACGCAAAAATAACATAATAGCGTATTTATCATATTTATCAATTTATATATTTTATAATAAATCCTTAATTAAGTTGTTGTGTATATTATATATTAATTATACATTACTCAAGCAATCTGTTTTAAATGTATAAGTTTGTATTATTCTGACTAATTATTGAGAAAAGTTAAATGGATTTTTGTTTGTTTGTTTTTTCAGATTCCAAGTGAAAATGGTGCTGTTTTGGGAATCTGTAAGGGATTAAAAATAACATTGGTAGCCTATTCATTTCAAGCATATACTAATGCAGCCATTCTAAACCTTGGGGTCGCGAGATAATTCCTGGGGTCGCCAAATAATTTTGGAAAAATATAAATGAATGTAGCTGCGACTGAACTTTAGAAGGACGACAAGTGGTTGGTCTCAAACAGGCATTTTATTACTCAAAGCCAGTTACTGTCTGCCGTAACTAGGCAACACCAAAGCAACAACAACTAACCTGTCCACTCGTCTCATATCTGCCCTCATCATTCACACAGCTGAGCAAAGAAGTGTTTTTTTTTCTCTCCCCGATCTGCTGTCAGCAGGAGCTGTAGAAAGCAGACGCATTCACAGATAGTCTGAAATCGTAGAACGTTAACTTAAACATTAGTTTACTTAAACATTCTAAAATAAAGCGTTGTTAAATTCATATTAAATTAAATAATTTTAAACAGAGAGTTGTTTTCTGCTTCATTGTTTGTCCAAAATGCATTGTATCAACACTGCGTTTGTATGCGGCTCTGATCTGTGCGTGTCAGATTCTGGTCAGTGAAGCACTCGGAGAATTTGTGATGGTAGGTGTGTGTGTGTGTGTGTGTGTGTGTGCGTGTGTGTGTGTGTGTGTGCGTGTGTGTGTTTGTGTGTATGCAGGGTGGGGACAAGAAAAAAAAATAAAAACAGGTGCGTTGTTGTTTTAGCCACATCTGCAGCTAGCTAATTTTGTTAGCTGGAAAAATGGAGTGATGTCTTAAAAGAAGAAGTGTTCCAGACAGTCAGCAGTAGAGGTCCCAAAATCAGCCAACAGAACCACCACCAGAGAAAAGTAGGGCGCTGGCCGGGCCAACACCGGCGGTTGATAAAGGTTCAAGGCTCCATAAATATCAGCCCGACTTTTGAAATGTGGCTTTTTCCTGCACAACAAAAAACAATGTTGACTACCCACAATGTGTAATTTGCTCTGAGGTGTTGGCACATGAGAGCTTGAAGCCAATACAACTTAAGAGACATTTAGAGACAAAACAAAGCATCTTATTTAATAAGCTAATTGATTTTTTCAGCGCAGGGAGCAAGAACTAAAAATGCAAAAAAACAGTGGTGAGCTAAATGTGCCTTGTTGGATAAGTGCAGCAGATTAGTTGTGAAATGTTTACAATAACAACAGAATAGACATGGTTACATAGGGATGGTCACGAAAGCTTGGTGGGGGGATGCTTGTAGATGGTAATGTTCTTTAGGAGGTGTGAATGGTCTGGAGTCTATGGTGTGTTGTTAAGTTGGGGGTTACATTCAGGATGATCATCAGCGAGTACAATAGGTTAGCCAGACAGTGTTGTGTGACTATTAAATGTGTGAATGTGTAAGCCCTATTCAGAAAATTTCTGCCCTTTAGGCCGAACGTTACATTACAAGTTCCTAAAAACTTAAAGATCTGGCGTTTACTCCATTTAATATGTACAAGAGCTGGGGAAAGATGACAAACTGGAGCGGCTCAAACGGAAAAAGTCCACTGCCTCAAATTATAAAGGAGCGGTCCATCAACAGGTTTCAAAGCGCTTTCCTAGCCTGTCTGGGGACCAGTGGAAAAGAGTCAGAAACAAAATAAATGAGAGACTGAGAAGACCCCGCAAGACTGACCCTGAGGCACAGCGCCTTGGCTATTGCCGTTAAAGAAAATGTTCAAAATGTGATTTTTTTTTTCTTTCTTTTCTTGTGCTGTGTGAAATTTGCTTGTTTAAATAAAAATGGAAGAAAAAAAGTTATAGCTTCACAGTTTCATTTATTATTAATGGTAGATGAGCATTATTAGTCACAGGTAAATCACATCTGTCATGCGTTTCACATTACAGAGCACTCTTATGCTATAAAACTACTGTATCTGGGTATAAGACTACAGTGGTAGGCTATTTGAACCCTGAGTTTCTGAGTGACATTCAAACTTAGGCTACATACAAACCAGCAAACCATAGAGGAACAGATAGGGGGAAATTTTTTAATGACATTTATATACCCTGAGTCTGATACGTCAATAAATCATTAACATTAAAATCACTGCTCCTCCCCGTGGACAAAAGAGGCATTGCAGCTGGTTTTCACTCAGGCTCCTTGGGGGCGAGGCCTCACTGAAGACGTCATAGCGGGGGATTACATTACCACCACGGACCTGTCAGGGACCTTTGACGGATCAGGCACGTACCAGTCAAGGGCCGGTCAAGGACCAATCATGGAAACATGAGAACTTTTAAACTGCTACTACTGTATGTGCCTTTTTATTAGAAAATTAGAAATAATAAAACTACATTCAACGAAATGTGTGTTGAATTACAATGTTTATGCCAATACGGCAAACAATGACCGCGGTTTAAAAAAATATCAACGCTATTAAATGTTTCAAAATCACATTCAATTTGAACAGACGTTGATTAGTAACCCCTAAGTCACATTAAAATCAAAACTGCCTACATTAACACATTGGCTATGAATCAGGGGTCAGTTTCGCACATCACCTGCAGTTATTTTCTTGACCGGTTTTTAGTTTTGTTTAAAATGTTTTTTGCTGTTGCTTTCATACTACATCACAACGCTATAGAACAGAAATGTAGTCGTTACATTTTTCACACCATCTCTGAGTTTACAGGTATGTAGGTGGACATCAAAAGATCCAGTGGCCCATACCATGGGAGGGGTCAAGGGCAAAATGATTACTGAATGAAATGGCTACAAATTGATTCTCCTTTTAAACTGTAATAACCGTAATTGTTAATTTAGTGCTCTTCAGCATAGTCTGCATAGTATATTCTGAGTATTTTAGACATCCATCCATTAAATCTAAGCCTCTCCTGCCAAATAAAATGGTAAATATCCTTTCAGCTCCTGAATCCGACCGTCGTCTCTGGTAGCCGAATTTCAGCTTCCAGACATGTTTGCTGCATATTCACCTTTAAAGACACCTATATCCCTTTATGTGGCGTTTCTTTCCTGTTTAGTTCTACTAGCATTTGGTAACACAAGAGGGAAAAAAGTCAAATGTGTTTAGTTATGCTTATGTTAGGGAAGTGTTGTGACTACAAAGCATCAGAAACATATTGGATTTTATAATAGAACTCCACTCAGTATGCAAATTCCTCCACGGTAGGTCTTCAAGGCAATCACAGAAACACTCAGCCGCTGCTCTTTGCTTCCCTGGACATGGTCTATTTTTGCACTGAGTGGAAAAATTTTTTATTTTCAGAATTATTTGCTGTAGCTGGCTCTAGTTTACGGCTTCCAGGCGGAGGAAATGAGCAATCTTTCCTGGCACACAAACTGTCATAGAAATTTAAAGAAAGAAAAAATATTGTTGCAAAATAATTTAATTAAGCCTCTGCCAAATTCATATTAACCCAATTCTACTTCCTTTTATTCTTGCTTTTGTTGAGGAAAACTCAAAATTCACAGTTTTCCAAGCAGGAGGACCAATGTGCTTTTCTTCCACAGATCAGCTCTTTAGAGGTTATGACAGTGCTCTCAACACCCCAGCGGTAATGGAGAAGCTGCACTGAGGGGGTCATTAGACTGACGAGAGCAATCTGAGCAGATCCAAAGCTTTCTTTGCGCGCAATTAAGGAAAATTATCCGTCTGCGTTTTGGCAGGGCAGCAGGCGGATGGGAATTTATTGCAGTCAGACTGACTGTAGAGAGGAGGAGAGGGAGGGTCGGCGCTGACTCTCAAGTCACCCGATGTTTTAAACGGAGGCAGAAACAGACTCCATCTTGTCCATCAGTTCAACAGTTTGAGTTTGTAACAAAAGAATTGATTTAGAGATTGAAGGCATAAGAAGAAATCCAGACAGACGTGAGAGCCGTTTGAGTGACTCCAGACGTGTTACGCTCATCTGCATTAGTGTTGACATGATACTAAAACTTCAGACTCCAGTCAATAGGCCTACTGACAAAAAACGTAGTACTCGATTTCGACACTAAGGTGAATAAAAAAAAAACTATTTATTGAACAGTAAATAACATTCTTTTATTCTAGTATTTTAGTATTCTTTATGGTGCAAAAATGAAATGTTAACAATTATCAAGTGTAAACAATTTCACTTCAAAAGTTTAAGTGAAATTGTTTAGTTATCAGCACCAAAGAACTGGTCTAAGATAATGCCATTTAAAACTTTAAATAAGAAAGTCTTAAAATAAGAAAAAACACAACACGCAATATGAAAATATATTAACTATAGATTATTAAATAGTAGGGTTGTCAAACAATGCATTAAAAAAAATCTTATTAAGTACATTTTAGCAGTGAATTAATCATGATTAATCACAATTAACATTTCTAAATATAACATTTAAAATAAATGAATAGAGTTAACATGTGCATATCTCAAGTTTGTGTTAAACATCACAAATAACATTTTTAATTTACTTAATAATCAAATGTCACTATTTCAAGTAAACACTCAGCAGATAAAACTATCTGGTTCATCAACATTAATACTCTTATTGTGAAGAGCATTATTATTCACACAGCTACTTCCGCTAATGAATTAGCACTAATTTAATTCTTAAAACATCCCTTTAACTGAATAATGCACATTATAGCATAGCGGTAACTCACCATGAAATGTACTGAAGCAACACAATGAACCAACATGCATAGATCAACATAACTACAGCGTATTTGTACTTGTTGCACCGGGACAGGCGTGGCTAGGTATAGCAAGACCGAGCCAACAGCCGAAGCGGATGGAAACAAGAAAAATTTCCTCTGACAAGTCATGAACTGAATCATATCAACTCCAAGCCATTATGTCAATAATAATATAATCATTTGAGCTCTGACATGGTGCACCTGGCACGTCGTTGTTTTCGAGAATAAAATTGATACCAAGCGAACAGAATATCTCATTTAGATACCAGTTTTAGTATTGATTAACATCTAGTTATCGATTATTTTGACAACCCTAGTCTGCATACGGTCATACAGAAGAAAAAAAGATCAGAGATGAAGCAGGTGTGCAACATCCATCTGCCTCCAAGTAAACAGAAAAACTCCATTTTGTGTAGATTTTAATCCAACAGCATAAAATACTGAGATTAAAGACCCTTTCAGGACTGTTCTGTGTCCTTAGTCGGTGCTAAAACCTTTTGTCAGTCACTATGATAGATCTCACCTTTTACCCTGTTAAAAGGTGCAAAGTTATATTTAACCTATTGAATGATCATAGGTCTAGTTAAAGTAGGGCTGGGCAATACATCGATTTGATCAATTAATCAAATTTTCTGTTTATGAAGATTTAATTTTTGGAAAAATCAAGATTTTTTTTTTCTACCATTGCACTACTTGGATTTCCATAGCTTAGAGTGATGTCAACCTAACCAGAACCTGACATCTTGTTTTTACAAGCATATTTTACAAGTTTTTAGTTGGACCTTGAATTCAGGTTAGCGCTGTGAAGAATAATGATAATGAATTAAAAGCAGCTTTTGGAAAATATTTTTGTTACTTGTAATTTATTTTTAAGACAACAAAGGTAGAAGAAAACAAAATCAAAACATTTTCTTTTTTTGAGATTTATTTTTTAAGCCATATCACCAAGCCCTGATTTAAAGGCAATAGAATATTATGGAAAATGTCAATGTTTTTTGTCACTCATTTCAGGAAGTGAAACTCATATTTAGATTACTCTGTGTGAATATTTTATTAATACTTTATTTCTTGTAATTTTGACCATGCTGGCTCAAGAAAAAAAAAAATGTGTCTTAAAAAATAATCTACATCTTTGTAAAAACACCTTTCGACAAGCTACAGCATATTTCTCATCATTAAAAGAGGTAAATAAAAACAATCTTAGGTTTCTATCCTTACATAAAAAACTTTTAACTGATTGGAATGTTTGTATAATTGTATTAAAATGAATTGTGTTGTAAAGTGCCTTGAGATATCATTTGTTGTGAATATGTGCAATATAAATAAAAGTGAATTGAATTGAATAGAAACTGTGTTAAAATATAATATTAAATAACTTCAGTAAAAAATTTATTTTAAACAGAAATGTCCAGTCGTTTGTTTCCACACTGCAGGAACTGTCCACCTAACCAAGTTCAGCAATCTTTTTCCTAGCAAAAGGTGTTTTGGATCTTTTTTTGATACCTATATACCAAGCAAGAGCAGAAGGTCTTAGGTTGTTAATCTTATTCAGAGAATATGTGCCATACTTTAAGAATTCATGTGCAATTGTCTTGCTGCACTGTCAGATTATTTTGACTTAATTTAAGAAGTTTTAGACTAATCTAGTATCTGCCATTGAAGTAAGACAATTGCACTTGGTAAGAATTCTCAAAATAAGATATATATTGTCTAAGTAATATTAATAATCTAACACCTCCTTTGTAGTCCATCATTCAGATCCGTCTGCACGGAGTATCGGTTGGTGTTCTGACTCCATCCTCAGTCCCCTCCTAGTAAACCTTCCCCAGATTGCTTGAATTGTTTCTCTCTTAAAGCTGCAGTTATCCCTGTCTCTGGTATACATTTCTACCATGCTTTTCCTTCCACTCAACTTTCTATCAGAATGCTTGGATACAGCACTCTGAGAAGAATTAGTTCCTCCCCTTGTGGAGGGTGTCAGTGACTGTCTTCTGGACATCTGTCCACTCAACAGTCTTCCACATGATTCTGCCCTACTGATCCAGACAGAGTAAATTTAGTTAAATCAAGACGTCAAAATTACAAGAAATAAGGGCTTGAAATATTTAACTGAATTAGTAAGAAATCTATATTATACACAAGTTTACTTTCTGAAATGCATGGTAAGAACTATTAAACTGTTTTACAATAACTACTTTTTGTTTTAATATTTTTTTCATGTAGGTTGTAAAATGAAGCCATTTTGAACAAGGGGTTAAACTGAACTTTTAGAAATATTTATGACACAAGAAAACCTTCTACTTTCATTTTCTCAATTTCAAACAGTATTTTCTCCATTATTGTTTAATATCCTAGAAGTGTTTAAAATTTATTTCCTCTGTCTGTGTTTTCATACCAGTTAGAGTTTAATGCTGAATAAATTTTCTGTTTCTTTCCAGCCCACTGAACCATTTTTTTTCACTCTTAACCATAATAAACCTTTCAGCCGTCAAAGTCTGCTTGCTTGCTTTTTGCAGAGTGATTTATTAGCAGGCGGAGACGTCAGAGTCGATCAGCGTAACAGTAGTTCTTGCAGGATGTTCTCTACATGGTATCCTAGAAAGCTGACAAGAGTCAAAAACAAAACAGACAGTGCAAACTACCAGTACCCCCCCTGCTCTCATGCAGGCACCGCGTCATCTCAAATTAGGCCTCCTGCATGGACACAAAGATGTGCGTGCATCCCACCAGCCTGGAGTCTCCGGGAATCCGGCTTCATATGTGGAGAGCTTTCATCAGCAGAGTCAGAGCTCCAGCTCAACCCCCGAGGCAAAACGCTGCACCTCCTCTGAATTACTCCGTTAGACACGCACACCGCTTCAGAACAGGTAATCTCGCTGCGGAGATCGTCCTTTCATGTTATCGCTTCATTTGCCGTTTGGAAGGGTCTCAATTTACAGCCGAGGCAGGAAGTAGGTTTTTTTAAACCGTAACTAAAGTTGATTCATGATTATTTACAGTTGGCTGTAAAAACGGTGCAATAAGCAGTTTACAAAGATAGAGTGGAGAATAAATCCGTCTGTGTAGGCACAGATATACATCCGTGTTACTGATGGACTCCATTTTAAAACAAAGGCAGCATCCCTTGAAGGAAATACATTTCCAGATGATATTTACTTCTGTTCAGTTATCTCTGGTCAGAATCTCTTACTGGTAACAAGGTATATCACTGTTCTAAAATGACAAGGTTTCAAACACCTTGAAATTTCCTTTCTTATTGTTCGCCACTTACCGCTGCTGCACACTGCTGGTAAGCAGGCTGAAATATATTCTTTGACTACAAACTGCAAATATTCTGGTTTTTAAATAAGTTCGGTACAAAAGCAAAAGGAAATACACAAAGTAGGGGCAGTATCACGGTATGGGGGTTCCCATCCATTGCACCCATTTCTCTCAGTTTCAAAATGTGAATAATAAATTATACAGACAGAAAACAGCCATAAATAATCTTAGATTATTTTGCCAGTAATGTGAATAATTGTTGTTTGATTCTAAATACAATCATTTAAACCATGTTTAACGTAAATAGTTTTGTAAATACAGCCAGACTTTTAGTCAACCCCACACTAGGTTTAAAATGTCTAATCCAAGAAATGAAGTGTTTCAAATAAACAATTTCTTTTCAAAAATGTGTACAATATTTAAAAAAGTAAAAAATTAGGAAATAGCATTGAGTTCATTATACTTTGTAAAGTTTATTAAGCTTTCAAATAGATTAAAATAATTAAATATTTCAGTTGACTCTAATAGATTTCTATAATCAGTTCTTAAAATAATTTGTTTTAAGGTTGTTGTTTGTTTTTTACAGTCAGTATTATCTAAGAATGCATGTAAAATTACATTAAACCGTTTCAACATGATGTGGGTGGTTAAATCTATCTGCCTTACCAAAACCGGTAATTGTGTGTAAGGATCTTGGACTAATACTTGGCCCCTTTATAAATATTCTGGTCCCTTAATGGCCCCAAAAATAAAAAAAATCCTAGATCTGCCACAATGACCAATCCTGTTGAAGCGCCACCTTGTTGTCAAGCTAACTGGCCAATCACGTCACAAAGCAAATCATTTTTGTAATGCTAAGCTAACTGGAGTCTCCATGGAAGGAACAAACACCCCAGAGTTAAAGGAATAATTAGGCTATGAAATAAATAAAAAATATAAATAAATCTGCCATTTATTTTGGGTTTTTATAATGTAGTTAAGAAACCTGTTGATAAACCATCAAGTAATTAGATTGGTGCAGCTCAAGCATTAAAGGTATACCTCACTGAGCTCCTCATTTGAAGCTAACAGTTAAAAAATGAGAGACTGAATGACGGGTGTTGATTGTGGCTTCTCTTGTTTTGACTGAACAACATAAAAAAAATGACAGGGAGCAACTAATTTAGCATTGGTAAACTGAAGAAACTTTCAAATAAAAGCTAAAAAATAAAAACGTACCTCACCCTTCAGCACACTGTATCCAGTCATTAGAAAACGTGGCTTCTTGCTTGGGAAATTGTTCTGTCAAAATCAAAGCCGAAAGAATGATTTTACTTGATGAGGTAGGCTCACAGTGAATAACTCTCTTTGGCTGTCATTACCCATAGAAACTCTTGATCAAAGTAAGACTTGTTATGCTGCATTCAGTCATAAAGTCTTATTGATGTTGTGCTGAAAACATCCTCATGGTGCATTGTGTGAGATTATTAAGTGGAACAGCTTCCCAGTTTGTCATATTACAAATCCATCACAGAGAAATTAACTGCAGAATCCGTAGTTCAATACAATCAGGAGCAAATCGTGCACACCTGAAGTTGTTGTTAAACCAAAACTTAAAGATTGAAGCAAAATATATCAAAGCTTTAAAAAAAGAGCAGTTCACCAAAAGTAGACGGAAAAACGGAATGTAATCAGCAATCTGGAGGTAACAAAAAAGATCTCAAGTGTTTTAAAATAAAAAACAACTGGTGGAAATGTACACTTCTTGAAATATCGTTAGCTGAGTTAAATATATTTTGTGCTGTCTGGAAATGGCCCTATAAACCTTCTGAGATTAATGACAACAACCGTTCTTTTTTTTTTAATAACAGAAAAATTAAAAGTCCATTATTTTCCATATCTCAGGAAGGTAGAAGACAGGTTGATAAAAAGTAATGGTAGGCAGGTAGAAAAGTATGTAGCTAAGTAGACAGGGTAAGTAGGTGGCAGTGGGGTACGGGCACGTGAGGCCTCACCTTTTTTAAGTCAGTGTTTTGTGTAAAAACACTAAACGGAATACAACTGCAGAAGAAGAAGCCATAGCCTCCAGGAGGAAGAAAGGAGCATTAAACATTGAGAAAAACTCTATAAATCAGACCATGTGGAAAGTAGCAGCTATGTCGTGGGTAAAGCAGTCGGTGGAGTGAGAACGAGCATGGAGGAGAAGCTCTACAAGCTCTAGCTGAGTCGTTTACCTGCTATAGCTAGTGTTAGCTCTGTTAGCTGCGTGACGTCATACATGCGACTTCTGATTTGTAGGCATTTTACTTGCGATTTTTTGCAATCAAATACATTCCAGTTCATTTGACAAACACAGTTGAAATACACATAATTAGTTATCATTTAAACTGAGGTACAACGTAGGTCCGATTCAGGACGTAAAACAAGGCGGACCAGAAAATAACATATCGCTCCATTGACTTCCATTCATTTTTTTTTGGCCATGGAACCATTAACCGACTGGAAGGGAAGGAAACTTAGGCTCCCCATCTTTGTGACTGAAGGGGCAAACTCCACCCGCAAAATGTGAAGCCAACCAGGAAGTGGCATAAATTGCAGTTCCTCCCTAATCCACTGGGGGCTGGCTCTAAAAAGGAGCAAATTCCCATTGACTCCCATGTTAAAAAAGGCAACTTTACAGCAAAAATAAACATGTTTAGTGCTTGGTTCAGAAAATTATTTTAGGCTAGGTTTACCGTCATGACAACTCTGAGGGGGGTGAACTTTTTCCTAACACCTCCTTTAATTTGTAATTTAATCTTAAAATTCTGAATAATTAGGGCCGTGTCTTTTTGTTTGACAGGTCCGTCTAGGCTAACTCTGGTGGCTAACTGTAGCTAATAGTTTGTACTGTAGTCTGCTTTCCCCATCTGCTTGCTCAGGGAAGGTCTTCACATCCTGGGACTAACGTAAAGACTTCGGCCATTTCATGTTCTGAACTCTAATATAAGTTGCTTCTGCAGTTTTTATACGGTTTTAGATGTTAATTATGCAATTATTGGACAAAGACAGCTTGCTGTGGTATTGATTACAGTAACAGACTGTCCAAGAAGTCTCTGCTTCGAGGAAGGCTTTGTACGGGTTGATGCTTCACCAGCAGAGGGTGGAGAATTTCTATCAGGTGGCCAAGAGGAATGCTGTTCCGATCGGAAGTTTTATTTCTTTCTTCACGCGAGTTGGAGCAGGCGACCAGTCGGGTAGCAGCAGAGCAGCAAAGTCGGCAGGACTGAGAAACCGCAGCATCAGAGAGCTATATCAGGCTGGAAGACTACAGAGTCGGACTCTAGACAGACTGGATGATCGCTGGTTAGATCAGTACTGGGTTGAGGAACACAGCGAGAGGAACTAATGTCTGAGATGTGAGGCAAGTCAAAAGTCTTTTAGTTTTTGAGAGGATCAGAGTTGTCATGAAGACTTTGTGACTGCTTTTTGCTGGATGTGTTTTGTTAAGATGAGTCCGCCCATGTCCTTACCCTCCGCCGATGGTAAAGGAAATACAACCGTAGTGACCCGACCCATTTGGGTGTTGTTATATCGATATGTGTTCCCCAATCGATATGTTTCTGGGTCTAAAGTGATCCTAGTTGAAAAACGGCGCAAAAGTCTCTGAACCGCGGTCTTCTGGCTGAAACCGGCTGCAGCCTACATTAGCTTCAGTTAGCTCCCTACTAGCTTCTGACTAGATTAATTTAAACAACGGTCTAATAGTGGAATGACCACCAGGGCCACAGTTAGAGGAGACTGTAAGGTGCTACACAGGCGCACTGCATTTGGAAAGACCACACTATCCGTTAATGGGACTAAATATTGGAACAGTCTACCCTACAACTTAAGAGACTCACAATCATACAGAACAGCTCCTTCAAATTTCAACTTCAAAACTGGCTGAAGGAAGAAAAAAAAACCTGTATTCATTAGTAGATTGTCCTCACAGTGATATGTTGTGTGTTTTATTTCTCTTTTTTCCCTCTTTTTCTTTTTTTTTTCTTGTTTTGTTTTTGTCTAGTATGTAATGTAATACTTTGCCTTTTTTGCCATTGTTTTTTTTCTCACCTGCCTAGGGACTGCAGATCTAAATCAGCACTGGTGCTACAATCTCTCATATTTACTGATACAACCTATTATTGAAGGTTATTAATATGCACTGTCCCTATTAAATAAATAAATAACTAAATAATTTAAATAAATGCACGATACATAAGGCTATATTTAGGGATTAACTGATTGGATTGTGACTCTAGGAGCCCCAGATAAAGGAAGAGCTACATGTGTGTTTGTTACGCTTATAAAATTGAAGTCAAAGTTCATTGAGTTGTTGTTTATTAGACAGTAAAAAAAAACAACCTCCTGACATTTTACCTCCCCCTTTCTCTGCCGTTCTTCTTTATTTCTCATCCCGCTTCCATCTCTGGGAAAACCCTCCGTCCCTCGCTCACCGAGTTTCACGTAACACAAAGAGACGCGGCACTGAAAGGAAGTGTTTCATCCAACTCCACAAGCAGCTAAAACAAATATATATGTCTATTGTTTTTGCTCATTTCCCCCTCGCTGCCGAGGCATAATGTGTGTGTGTGTGTGTGTGTGTGTGTGTGTGTGTGTGTGTGTGTTAATAAGTAAGACAAGTGTGCCCGTGTCTTCTTGTTGTTTGTCTTCCAGTAACGCTGCTGTTATGATGCATCTGCTGTGAATTGGGAACATGTGCAGAAGACAGGTCACAGCTCTTCTGGTATTTGCACATTAAAAAGCTTTGCTGTTTCCCTACCTTATTATTATTCATTTTTATTCTCTACAACGCCGGAAAAGGTCCCTGCAGATGTTCCTCTGGCTTTATGTCAAAAGTTATCTGACTGATACACGGAAATGTCAGCCGAATCCAAACGAAAGAAGAAAAAAAAAAACAAGCTGATTATTCCTTTCTGTGAAAGGTCACCTGTTTCAGGAAATGTAAGATAAATTTGTGCAACACGAGGTGTGCCGAGCCATACCTAAGCTGCTCGTATGCGTCTCTGGTCTGCCTCAGCAGAGCGAGCTCGGCTATAACCAGAGTTTTCCGTTAGTTTATTAAATCTTTGAGAGTCAGATAAACTCTGTGCCACTCGTCTGTGGCTGCAGCTCATCTCAGGACTTTTTGTTGCGCCGTCGCAGCGTCCGTTCTCCGTTTGTATTCGGCCGACGCAATCTCATGCCTCTATCGGGTGCTGATTGTGAACATACAGTCACTTTGAGTTCTTCCACAGGTGACTGAGAAAATAAAGTGCATAAAGACTGAAGTTTAACTAAAGTAAACTAAACTGAACTGGATTTATTCAACTGAACTAAAGTTTATGACAGGCTGGCTGAGACGCTCTGCACTAAGAATAAACGTGTTGGAGATGTTTTACCTCGTTTTGTGACTTTAGAATAGGGCTGCATGCAGCACTGCAGGAAAACGGACGTGATAATGCGGTGAAAAAACCCTTAGGTACACGTTGTGAAATCAGTATGTGTTCCTCAATCGAGATGTGCTTCAGCTCCAACTACAGTACTACGATTTTATCTGTTGTAAGGCAAGATCCCACCTTTCTCGTTTCTGATTGGCTGACCGGTTGATTTCTTACTATTTGTAACATTCGACAATAATTGCCTAACCCTAAAACATTTTCCAATCCGAACATTGGAGGAGCATTACCTAACCCTAACTTGACTATTTTCCTAATCCTACTATTCGGAAACCAGTGCCTAAACCTAACATGATCCATCTGTTTAACATTTACGAGCAGCAGCCGCCTAGCGTGTGGGTGGAGCCGGAACACATTTTGATGGTGGAACACATATTGACACAAAAACACCATCACCTTTGTGTTTAACTGGATATTCTTTTGCGAAATGCTGCGTGAAAAACTATAAAAACCCTCAAACCGCTGCTTTAGGCGCAGTGCTCTTCCCTTTTTAGAAGTTACATTGCTTTAGTAGACCTTATTTCAATTGAACAGCAATAGTGTGAATGATGTGAGTTTAGTTACCAAGCTGACAAACACTATACCAGGAGGTTCTGAAGTTGAGTTCTGAAGTTGAGTTCAAGACTGAGGTCCTGACGCCAGGAAGAACTTTGCTCTTGTCACCTCGAGTAAAAGAAGGAATTTTCTATGGAGAGAAAATTGACTCACAACATCTGTGTGTGCATAATACCAGATTTTTGTAACTTGTGTCACCCTGTTTGTAACTTAAACCTAAAATATATTTTGTGCGTAACTCTGGTATTTGCAACTAGTGTTCAAATCTACTCACAAATATCAAGAAATTACAAGTACAAAATTCATTTACACATGCACAATTTCAATTACCCTAACTTAAAACTAACTATGAGTTCAAAATGGCTAACTCAAAAATGGTTAAATACGTATTCACCAATCGCCTTATACACACAGACAAAACCACAATCACACACAGATCAGAGTTAGAACTGCAAAAGGGGTTATGAGACTAATTTCAAGATTTGTGCATACATGTGTTTAAATGCTGGTATAATCCTGGCTCATGGGTATTCTTATCCCTTTTCCTCTAAGCGATATGCCACGTATGATTTCCAGCTTTTAAACAGAACCAATCATCTAAATTCACTCAGGGCTAAACACAAAAGTGAATGAGCGCCTCACAACATCAGATTTATAGTCTTATGAACAAACACAGTCAGTTGTTCAGCTGCTGTCGACCTTTGAACCCAGGCTGCTGACATACACACCTGTAAATTTAGGGCTCGGTGGGAAATTCTATACACTACCCATTTGTAAACAGTTTAAAAGCAAATGATTTAATATTCATATAGACAAATAGACTTTCCAGACTAATAGATTGGAATTCAAATTATGCAAAATCAGATTAAATTTTAAAACATTTTTACTGAATTTGAGTATTTCTGATTACGTCTAAATAATGTACAGTGGGTAGAACATGTTTTTGATAATTTTTGAAGTTTTTACACTTACAAAGGATGTAGAGGTCTGTAATTTGCATTAAAGGTTCTCTTCAACTGCGAGGGACAGAATCGAAAACAAAAATGCAGAAAATCACAGTGGATGATTTTTAAATTATTAATTTCATTAATTTTATTTCATGATATAAGGATTTGATCACCTATCAACCAGCAAGAATTTAGGCTCCTACAGACCTGTTGGTTCTTTAAGAAGCCTTCCTGTTCTCCACTCGTTGCCTGTATTAAATGCACCTTTTTGAACTGCATAAAAGACACCTGTCCCCACACTCAAACAAACCACAACCTCTCCACAATGGCCAAGACCAGAGAGCTGTGCAAATACATCAATGATTAATTTGTAGAGCTGCACAAGGCTGGGATGGGTAACAGGACAATATGCAAGCAGCTTGGTGAGAAGGCAACAATTGTTTGTGCAATAATTAGAAAATGGATGACGTTGAAGATGACAGTAAATCTCCCTCGGTCTGTAGCGCCATTCAAGATCTCTCCTTGTGGGGCATCATTGATCATAAGGACAGTGAGGGATGAGCCCAGAACTACATGGCAGGACCTGGTCAATGACCTGAAAAGAGCTGGGACCACAGTCTCAAAGAAAACCACCAGTAACACATTCCGCTGTCATGGATTAAAATCATGTAGTGCACACATGGTCCCCCTGCTCAAGCCAGCGCATGTCAAGGCCCGTCTGAAGTTTGCCAATGACCATCTGCATGATCCAGATGAGGAATGGGAGAAGGTCATGTTGTCTGATAATACAAAAGTGGAGCTTTTTGGTCTAAACTCCACTAACCGTGTTTGGAGAAAGAAGAAGGATGAGTACAACCCCAAGAGCACCATCCCGACTCAGCTACATCCCTGAAACCTGAACGCTCTGGAGAAGATCTATATGGAGGAGTGGGCCGAAATCCCTGCTGCAGTGTGTGCAAACCTGGAGAAGAACTATAGAAAACGTCGGTTCTGTGTAATTGCAAACAAAGGTTTCTGTACCAAATATTGAGTTTTGTTTGTCTGATGTATCAAATACTTATGTCGTGCAATAAAATGCAAATTATTTAAAAATCATCCACCATCATTTTACTGCATTTTTGTTTTAGGTTCTGTCCCTCCCAGAAGAATACCTTTGATACAAATTACAGAACTCTACATGCTTTATGAGGGGGAAAACTTCAAACATCAGCAGTGTATCAAATATTTATTCTCCCCAATGTAATTACCAATCAAACTTCTTAAAAGTAATTTTCTGATGAAACAAAGTTCTACCCATGCATGTACATTCAAAGAAATGTCTAACTTTAAAATGTGTCAGTCTATGTATCAAAACTAAAAGGTCCTAATATTCTTATTATAGGGTAAGTGAGAGTATACTCAGATGAGCCAGCATTTGAACAGCCTTTGACATGAAATGAGTCCCAAAAACTCTTTTGCACTTGTAACTTTAATCTGTGTTTAAATCCCTCCAGGAATTCGCAATGTTGTGATCACAACTATTAACGAATTGATCCAATTCACGCAATTTTACCGCACCTTTTACCAATTTTAACTCTACCTTTCTTCATCATATATCTGACCGTATATCATGTACAATTTTTGGAAAGGAAACTTAACTGCAACAATAATGATGAATGGAATAATGCTTAGAGAAAAATCTAATTATTTACTGAATTGATGTAATTGTCCCACTTATGATTTGCTTCTGTTAAACTAACTTCTGTCTATTAATTTAAACAATAATAACAATCTGACATGACTGTTGCACAATAAAGACTATTTCTTTGGCAAAACATGGAAACCATTTTTGTCATATATTGGAGTTAATATTTAAGAATCCTCAAAAGGATTTTTTCATTATGGTGCATTCAGATCGCAGGCTTTGTCAGCGTCAGCAGCGTCAAGATTACATGTTAAGTGTACGGTTGAGGCCGTTGGAAGAGCATCACGGTCTCTGCGGCGCTTTGTGAGCGTTGGCTCCGTCAACTTTTCAAGCTTTTCCTGCGTTTCAAAGCTTATAACGTTAGCGATGCAGAACTTCAGCTAGTTGAACTTTTGACGGTCTTAACGCTCTTGACGCAGCACGGCAACCAATCAGAGCGACTCACTGTAGTGACGTTGCCTGACGTTGCCTGACGTCGACGCTGGCTAGCCAACCACGATCCACTAGTGTTTAAAACATCCAGCAGAGAAAGGCCCGCCTATGAGCTTTGCAAGCTTCAGCTTAAAAATGTATGTTCTGTGTATGTGCATCGAACTAGTCGATTTATGAGCGTTGCTTGACGCTGACATAGCCGCAGTGTGAACGCACTATTATAGTATCAAAGCTGTCTTGCATTGTACAATGTTCATCTCAATTCCAATTTCTCTTTTTCTTTTTTTTTTAAATGTTGGAAACAGTTTACTATGAATCCCGAATGTATTTAAAGGTCATTTTATTTTATTTTTGTATTGGTAAAGGGGTTGAAATGTTATATTTCCCAGTTTGAACCCCTTTTCGCGTTTACTTTGTGGACCAGTTGAAAAGACTCTGACAATGCGATGATCGTCGTCCACTGAAATTCTCCGTAAATTTCCAAGGCATCTTGAAAAGTAAAGTTTGTTGCAGGCCAAATCCATTTTGACAGTGCTGTGGTTACAACAGGAAATGCAGATACAAGCCAAAGCTTCTCAACAGGAAGTAGCATTTGCTAACGTGCACAGGTTCTATTGAGGCAGGACTGTCAAAGTAAGCCTGGCTTTTGCGAATAGCTCGCTTCGAGGAATTCCCCTCGCGACATGTTTGTGAGGAATAGCATCTCTGCTGTGTGGGAACTTAGCTGTTAGCATGTCAGGACGGTTATGGGGCTGTCAGACAGAAACAGTTTTCAGTCAGAAGATTCTGTAGACATTGACTGCTGCTGGACATCCTTCCTGCCCACAGCATCACCATCCTCAATGACTCTGTAGAGACACTTGTATAATCAGAGTTAGAAAATGTACAACCCTTTGGGATATATGGAGTATTTTGGATTTGAATGTAATAGAGAAGGTTTCCGCTACAGGTCAGTCAGTCCTTGATGTAGTTTTTTTGGATGAATAAATTTAAAGAATATTTGCAAAATACTTTTTTCATGTTCAGCTTCATTTTATCTGTGAACATTTTTCCTCCTTTTCTTGAGCCTTTAGCTTCCAGCTCTTTGTATCTCTGCAGGAAAAGCAAGGCGGATAATGCGGTGGGGAAAATCAAAACATACATACCGTTGGTGCTTCACGCGGCTCCCCGCTGAGCGTCATGCAGGTTTACGCCGCAACCCTGACAGTGAACGCAGCACAGCATGAATTCACCCCCTTGCCTAATGATGCAAATTATTAAATCGCCTTTCCCTTCGCAACCTGTTTCATGCACTTTTTATCCAGAAATAATTGTAGAATCTTTTCATGTTTTCAATTAGCCACTGTTTTTTCTCCCGCCTTTTCCTCCACGGCTGATATTCCTTCTAATTGGTAAAGATTCAGAGTTTTTGATGAATATTTTGTGGGGCATCACAATAACAGTCTCTTTATTTTTCCTGTCAGTCTCCCACAATATAACAGAGAAGCGAGAGGGGGGTTATAAATAATCACTGAAAGAAAAACATTAATTTTTCCCCTTTCTGCCTCGGAAAAGATCCACACTTATTCCTCACAGGGAGTAATTAAAGCGAGTATTATTGACGTAGCACAGTTATTATGGTGAAATTTGCTTCTCTCGCACCTGATGCCCATAAAATCCCAATAGTTCAGAAAGTTATTTTAAATTAACAGTTGTTAGAGTTTCATTAATGAACTTGGTGTTTGTAGATCAGCACATGCCATCATGATTTCCAAGGATTTTCATATTGATCTTTCAAACATTGTTAAATTATTTAGACCCAACCTCAAATGTACAAACAACAGATTCTACAGTGTCAGTATTTGTTAACCGAAAACAAAGGAAAAAGCTATAAGTGAAAAACAAATTAATCAATAGCTTGCAGAAACACTTTAGGCAGAAATAATGACATTCAGCCTGGTCTTCTTGATTTCATTTGTTGGGTGTTGTACTTTGGGTGAAGCCTCAGCTGTCAGACTGATCACCCAACATCAGAATATGAAATGCCACTCACGATTTTTACCACCTACGTTCACTCCTCGCACTCAATGAACCTCAAACCTTCATAATAAGAGCCTTCAGCATCCGCTCTGATTTTCAATTCAACTGGAACTTCTCTTCGGCTCTTCTGTGCCTGTGATGGAGCTTGTGTTCCTGTTGGAAGCACATTAATCAACCTCATTAATCAGCTGGTAGGAAAAAACTAAATCTTAAAACTAGGGATGTAAGAAAATATTCGATAAACTAATATATTTCGATATTTTTTGTTGTGATATTGTATCGATATTCAAAAGCAATGTATTTTAATCAGTTTTTTATAATTTGAATGGAACCATTAATGATAACAGTCATTTTTGTAGTAAAATTAAAAGTATGACCGCTAGTTGGTGGCTGTTTAACACAGGCACCCTGTAGCTCAGAAAATAGAGTTCAAAGTGCTTTTATTAGTCTATAAATCATTGACTGGGTTAGCACTAGAGTACACTACAGATCTGCTTTCATGGTACGAACCATCCAGGTCACTTAGGTCCTCCAGCTCTAGTCTACTAATCATCCCTAGCACCAGGACCAAGCATGGAGAAGCAGCTTTCAGTTTCTATGCTCCCCACATCTAGAACAAACTGCCGGATGAATGCAAAACTGCAGAACTCTGATTGCGGAACTACTAACCTCTATTAAATCTAAAATAAAAACGTATCTACAGTATTTAGATTTGCTTATGAGTAACTGATGCTATTATTGCTTTAAATGTTTTTGGTTAAAAAATATCATCCTAAATTGCTGTTTTAATCAAATGCTAAATGTTGTCTTTCATTGTTTTTATCGTTTCTCTGTTTTTCTTTTATAAATGTTGATTTATGGGTTAGCGTAGTTAGTATTCTATGTTTTAATTTTCAATTTTTTTTAATCATGTAAAGCACCTTGAATTGCCTTGTGTTGAAAGTGTGCTATATAAATAAAATTGCCTTGCCTTGCCTATTAAAACTGTATGTGTTATGTATGAAAGAGGTTGAAGTGTTTAGAATGCCGTGACAGTTTTTGTAAAGTTAAATTCTGTTTTAAAAATCACAAAATGTAGTCTTACAGTACTGTGATACATCGCCATATATTGTATCATACCCCCGTGATACATATCATATCGCCAGATTCCTACCGTATACCATATTGTCCTGAATATAGGATGACCCTGATTATAAGATGACACCCCCTTTCAGAAGACTTATCTTTAGAAAAATACTAAATTAATTTATAAAGAAACTATTTCTAATTGAAATTTTAAGAAATTATGAGTCACAAATAATTACAGACTACTTTTAATATTTAAATGTTAATGCAATCACATAGATCTGCAATGCATATTCTAGTAAAGCAAGACACCAGCGATACTGAACAAAAACTGAGCTAAAACAAACCCATCGTAAGAAGAGGACGGCCCCACGTTTTTACATGCAAACTGTCAGAACTTTACTCATTACATATCAAATCAAAAGTCACATTACACATTAAAAGTCTGCATGAGGCTTTTACTCATAGACAACCTCGACCTCTTGCGCTCACTGTCACTCTTATGCTGCGATCCTGTCTCCTCCCACAGAATGTCATCTTCACTGCCATCCAAGGCATTAAATTGGGAGCCTAAGTCTCCTCCCCTTCCGGTCGGCCCTTGGGTCCCCAAAAAATAATGAATGGAAGTCAATAGAGCAATAAAAATTATTTTCTGGTCCGCTTTGTCTTACGTCCGTGCACAACTTTTTTTGTCCTGGAGGCTACGACCCTCGCTCTCCTTATGGTTCTGCAGTTGTAGTCCGCTAAACGTTTTCACACAAAACCTAAAGTAACTTTAACCTCGGGTCGAAAATCGGCGTTTTCTCTGCATCAAAATTCGTTTTTAAAATTCATGGACATTAGATGTTTGATGCACGGCGCATTTCAAACTGGATCAGAAAATAACTTTTATCGCTCCATTGACTCTCATCCATTTTTTTTGGCATTTGGGGACCCATGGATCGGAAGAAAACGGGCGTGACTTAGGCTCCCCATATGGCTGCCTGACAGTCGTTTGACGCCTCTGCTGCATTGACCACCATCATCTTACAGTTACCATCAAAACTCTGCCTCAGATTTTTTGTAATTTTCCCCACTTTTAATCCACTCTTCTCTGGACTGTGCCCCTCCTTTTTTCTTTTCCTGTTGTTGACCGCAGCAACAATGAGGTCACTGGCTTTACAAGAAACTGGTGCCCTCTGCTGTTGCGGTCACGTAACGACCCCAGACAACTATCAGCATGTGTCACTGGTTAGACCCCGATTATAAGACTAGTGTACCCCACAATGTTACATTATTTTCAAAGAAAAAAACCTTGTCTTATATTCGGGACAATACGGTACATCCCTACTTAGAAACTACACAGAAAAAAGATTATGCAGCTCCAACTTAAATAAATTGCTTTACTTGGTCACAAGTAATATAATTAAGTTTATTCAAGTAACGTTTTTACAGTAAAAAAAGTAAGCAAGTTCAATGAATGTAATTAAATTAGTTATGACCGATTAACGCAATTTATTTAAGTTACAGCTGCATTTTCTTAAGAGTATGCTGCTAAAATCTTTCAAGCTTATCAGTCTGTTTACACAACCTTGTAACTTCCAGATTTTCAGAAGTCTAACATTCATAATCATACATAAACTGATGCTGAAAATTTTTTACATTTCTATCAGAAACATTTCAGTTTTTATCACAACTTCTGCAAATGCTCTTATTTTAATATATTTAAAGTATTTTTGGTAAAATTTGATAGACTGAGGGGTTAAGACGCACTTTGATGTTACATCACAGCGAACTGCCTAAGGAGCCGGTTCTACGCAGTTCTTGCTATTTTCTTGTGAATCCCTTTTATACATTTCATGGAAACAAGGACATACTTACTTTTTTAAGGCGCACGGTTTCTAGTTTGGTTTCAGAAATAATCAAAGCTAATGCCAGCATGGAAACTGTTTTGTATACTGCTGTTTTGTGATCCAGATCCTTTCTAATAATGTCTTTATACCTGAAAATCTAAAACTGAAATGTGGGATGTACTTTCTTTTCTTTCATGAGAAGTACTATACCGGGTGTTTCTTAACAAGAAGGTTTATCATTTGTATTCTGTTAGTGTTTATCTATGACAGTTTTTTCCCCCAGCTGATGGCTTACCTACCAGCTGGCACTCTAAGAAACTGTATAAGGTCCAAATGGGCGGTCTGAACAAAAAAAGAAGTAAGTTCATGTTTCCGAGTTGTATCTGCAGCTCTCTACATTAATTTCCTTCTTCTTTTTACGAATAAGTCTATGCAGTTATCAAGCATCCTCAGAGTGCAGTAATATAGCAGGGGTTGGTATATTGTTCTGTTTGGATTATGTTAAGCCTCCAGCATGGCTGACCTTCACTTCACTACAGGTAATTATGTCAGAATGTGTCTCATGAGAAAGGACTAGAGCTTCATTTATGTGTGTAAAGATGATTGCAAACACCCGTCCGGACAATTGATGCAAAAATCACTTCTGTTTAATTTAAGCTCAAGGGAAATTAGAAACAGCAGGGCAGGTACAGTGTGGTGGTCTGTGATGTAAACTATATTTTTGATTTCCTTGAACCAGTCTTTACAGACTGAATGCAGACTTAAATTGTATAGATCAGTGGTTTTCATCCTTTTTTCCTTGAGGAACCTGTTCAATGTGGACAACAGAAGCCGGGACCCCCCCCAACCCAAACTCCTACCAGTTTACACGCAGTAATACTGATTAATTACAAACCTTTATTTGCAAAAAATAATACCAAACAAAAAACAGCAATAATTAGTTTTGTTTTACACTCTGGGCTATATAAACAATCTTATTTCTGTCTTTTGAGTTTTATAAATGTGATATTTACAGATATAGTTTTGGTAACCCCAGCACTGACAAAATTCTGATCCACTGCCAATCACTAGGGGTCTCCAGTTGGGAACCACTTGTGAAGTTTTTCTAAAGATTAGCTAAATTAACAGCCACACCATGAGCTACAGTCAGTTCCTTGTTGTTTAACATGAAATATTTGCATTGTGATTGTGAATATCCTGCTTTTACTCAGTCTGCTTCACTCTGTTTACTGCCTGAGTGCAGATCGAGGCTAACCGCTATAAGGCTAACACATAGGGGCAAATGTTACCATTTATCGTCGGGGAGTCGAACGTACATCTGTTAATAATTCAATTTGCAGAGTGACGTAAATTGGGACTCGCCTATCAACAGGGGAAAAGGAGGAGCGATCCCAGCTCCGCCTGAGGCCAGGCCTAACATTTAAGGCTTTGGTGGAAGACGGACACTGCGTTGGTAAGGCGTATCGCGTCATTTCCTGTTTGTTAACTCGCTTGGCTGAAGCATCTCGGTGCTCTTGCCCTCTTTAATTTATCTAATTTTCTCTGTCCAGAAGCTTTTCTGAGTTATTCTAACACACAAACACGTTGAAACACTTATTTTCTTTTGGTGTTTTTTACGTTTTGAGAACTCGTTTAGTGTTATACTGGTTTTCTGGGCTAGGTTAGCAATACCTTACCTTTCTGGGTAAGGTATTGCTAGGTTAGCTTAGTTTTACTGCTAGCATGGCTACGGCTTTCTCTCCTGTCCCTCCTGTCCTCTCTCTGAATCTCCTCCTCTTTCCTGCTCTCTGTGTGAGATGTTCAGTTACTCCTCTGCCTCCTTTAGCGAAGATGGTAGGTGTAATGAGTGCAACATTTTTCTAGCCTTGGAGATAAGGGTTTCTGAGCTAGAGGCCCGGCTCCGCGCTGTAGAACAGCCAGGCCCAGCAGTAGCTAATGCGGAGCCAGTTAGGACAGGACTCCTTAGCCGTCCTCCAACAACTCCCGTGCAGCCGGAACCTCAGGCGAGCTGGGTGACTGTTTGTAGGAAGCTTAGTGCCAGGCCCCAGCGCGCAGCCAACCTCCAGCCCCTTTCTGTGAACAATAGGTTCGACCTACTCAGCAATGCACCCGCTGAGCAGGAGAAGCCGATTCTTGTAATTGGCAGCTCCATAGTTAGGAACGTGGCTCCAGAGACACGTAAGACCACCATCGAATGCCTTCCAGGGGCCAGAGCTGCGGACATTAGGTCCCATCTAAAGCTTTTGGCCAAGGACAAACGGCGGTATAGCAGGATCAATATCCATGCTGGCGGCAATGACACCCAGTTACGGCAATCGGAGGTCACTAAAATTAGCGTAGCTTCGGTGTGTAGGGCTGCCAAAAAGATGTCTGACTCTGTCACTTTTTCTGGTCCCCTGCCTGATCGTACTAGCGATGATATGTACAGCCGTATGCTGTCGTTTCACCTTTGGTTGTCAAGGTGGTGTCCAGAAAACGATGTGGGCTACATTGATAACTGGTTACGTAGAGATGGCATCCATCCCACCGCGGACGGCGCTGCCCTTCTTTCCAGGAACATTGATAGGGTTATCTCTAGTTCCCCATTGCAGTGACAACCCACAGTCCAGGTCAGGGAACAGGGACTGCCACCCACCTACTACCCTATAGAGACAGTTTCCCATCCACTACCCAAAACTAATTAACTAAAAGTTAATGCTAATACAACAAAGTATAAAAATCTCATAAAGATAAATACAACTCCAACTGAACAGAAAAATAAATCAATTAAATGTGGTTTACTAAACATAAGATCTCTCCCCTCAAAAACACTCTTGGTAAATTACTTAATTTGTGATAATAATACTGATCTGTTTTGTCTTGCAGAGACATGGTTGCAGGAAGAGGACCATGTCACAATAAATGAGTCAACTCCCCCTAGCTACTTAAACTTTAGTGTCCCTCGAGGTACTGGTTGAGGGGGTGGAGTAGCCACCATCTTTCATTCAGATTTACTAATTAATCCCCCAAAAATAATAGTTACAGTTCCTCTGAGCATTTAATCTTTAGCCTTCCTCATACACATAACAAAGCAGTAAAGGCACTTTTGTTCGTGGTCTTGTATCATCCACCAGGCCCTTATTTTCAATTTTTAGATCAGATATTAGATTTTCTATCTGACTTAGTTTTAAACACTGATACAGTTATTATAGTTGGAGACTTCAATATTCATGTTGATAGTGAAAGTGATAGTCTAAATACAGCTTTTAACATTTTCTTATACTCAATAGGCTTTACTCAAAATGTGCAGGGACCAACCCATTCTGGTCACCACACTTTAGATCTTGTGTTGACTTATGGCATTGACTGTGAAGAAATAAGTCTTTCCACATAACCCTATCCTGTCTGATCATTTTCTGATCACTTTTAAACTCACTCTAACTGACCATTTCAAACCTGAAAGAAAACTCAATTATACCAGAACGTTATCAGACAATGCTGTAGCAAGTTTTAAAGAAGCTCTTCCAACTTTAGTTTCCTCAGTATATAAAATGTAAGTTAATATGTTAACTTAGGTTCGTGAGCTGGACCACGCCTCATATTCAGTATTCTCTCACTAATCTACTCGGCTCCGACTAACCTGGCATCTCACACCTGAATTCCATTCCGAATTACTCTGTGATCTATTTAAACCCGAGCACCTAGCCATCAGTCTCGCTCAGACTGTGGTCTCGTAAACCCGCCTTGGTTAGCGAAGACAAGCTCTATTTTCATGGATGTGCTTACCCTTGATCCTTCCGAATCCGATGAGGAGCTCTTCTCCAGCGAGACTTCCATCATTGGACCATCACCTCCATCCGTGGTCCGTCAAGTCTCTCGCTGTGCCAGGCTTCCATCGGCTCATCGGGATTCCAGCCAGTCCTCTCAGTCAACCAGAGCTCTTCCATCTGGCTCCGCGCAGTCGGATCCCTCTCCAGCGACTTCCGCGCCTCGAGATCGGCGCCCTTCTCCATCTCCTCCCCGCACATCTAACTCCCTTCGTTCTCGTCTCGAGGCTTCGCCTCCCCGTTTTTCTTCTCTGGCTTCGGGCCGCTCGGTCCAAGTTTCCTCCCATTCCCGCAGTGCGTCCTCGTCGCGCCCCGGGACTTCTTCTGGAGTTCAGCGGTCCTCAGTAGGCGCTGCAGGCCGATCGGCTCCAAGCTTCTCTACGTCCCGATCACTTCAGGCTCCCTGTTCGCCACAAGCTCAGCACTTTCCTCCCGATCTCTCTGGCAGTCCAGCTCGGAGGGCTTCTCCTCCCCGTTCCCGTCCGGCTTCATTCCGGATGAGGAAGTCACCCAGAGTTCGTCGTTCTTCCGCCTCCGTCTCCAACCGTCCGGACATGTCTGGGTGGACAGTAGCCCGCTTGCAATCTTCACTCAGGGAAAGAGGCATCCCCTTTAGCCGTTCTGCTAATAAATCTTGCCTCTTCAAGCTCCTTTTTCCCTCTACTTCACCGTTAACCCAAACTTCCTCCTCTCATAATCCACTTCCTATTTCAGCCTCAGTCCCCACTTCCTCTCAGGGCATATCCCAGCCCTCAGCTGCTGGGCCAACACCTACAGCTCCCCCTGCTGGCGGGGAAGCATCTTCCGTCTCATTTCCCTCAAATTTTGCCTCATTCATAACTAATTTTTTTCTCTTTCTTAGCCTCTCAGGCCGCATCTTCATTAAATCAATCAATTCCTCTCCCCCACATTCCCCCTTCTATGTTTCCTACAGGTTCAATTCAGGCTTCCATCCATGCTCCAGGAACCTCTTCTAACCCTTCCGTGTTACCAGCAGGCTCAAAGGTTCAACAACCTATCGCCGCATTACCTCAAAGTTTTACTGGTCTGCTGTCTCAGTTGCCATCTTCGTTTATTTACACTTCAGCCTCTAACCATTACACCCTTTCTACAGCAGTACCCCCAATTCGGTCACCCTCTTCCATCAATGGCCCTTCCCCAGTTTCACCCGCTCTCCGGCAACAAATTCTGAATGGTAATTACATCGATTTAGGTCTCCTTCTCCAACCCTCTCTAGGTCTCTCAGGTCAGCCCCGGGAGTTGCAGACCGGAATGGGGCTGATGCAGCTAGGTTCAGCTCTTAGCTCTAGTTCCAAAGATCTGACCCCCACAGAGTTTGCTTTTGCATTCTCTCTTTACAGGGACATCATTTGCTCAGTGTTTCCTGACCGGCGGAGCGAGTTAGACTATTATTTGTCAATTGTCCTCGACATGGCCCTTAGATTTGGAGGAACTGGGTTTTATCAATATCACGTCCTTTTCTCATCCCAGGCAGCGGGCCGTCTCGCCCAATACAATCAAGGTACATACTGGGGTTGTCTAGACTCCGAGTTATATTGCCGCATCTTTGCGACCCGGGCATCCCTATCTTGCAGACTCTGCGGTGCTTCCTCCCACCCTGCTACTGCATGCACTCATGTCACTCCTCTCTGACCTCGGCCATCATCATCATGCTGCTCATCAGTCCCCAACTGTTCCTCCTCACCTGCCCCTCCCCCTTCAGTTATTCCTTAATCTCTTCTACCTCAGTCTAAACCTAATGCCCCTGTCTCCGGGGGCATGGGTAAGCGCGGCCGTCCAATCCTTTTCCAAGGTGGCAGGATGGTGTGTAACAATTTCAATGACCTTGGCTGCTCAGCCTCCAGCTGTAGGCTCTTGCATACTTGCTCTTTCTGCTGAGGGGAACATTCTTGGAACACCTGCCCATATAACCCCACTTCCAAAACAGATTGACTATCACAGCACCTCGCCACTCCCATTAAGGGGACATCATTTATTTCTCACCTGTCCACCGCCGCCAACATCCCTTTGCTTCATGGTCTCGCCATTGAGAACCTCGCCGGATGGAAATGCGCCTTTCGGCAAGAATTTCTTTCATCTTGGAACGGCATTTCATTCTTCTACAATGACTTTATGAATTTCTCATCCAGATGACATCTGGCTATTTACCGATGCAGCACCCTCCGCAGGCTTTTGGTGGTTTCTACAATGGAAGGCGGTTTGCTTCAAGATGGAACAGTTTTTTAAAAGTTTCTACGTAATGTATAACCTTCCATTCCCTTCACTCATCCCGTCTTCTATTCACCTCTTCATTACCTGTTCACATACAATCCTATAAATCTGCGTTTCCACTATTCAATCATACCTTTCTGGCATTCATTTCTTCATTAAACTGGCTACCGGCAACTCCCGTCCAGCTCTCTCCCATAGCCACATATCCATGCTGCTCAAAGGTCTTAAGAATCAAGAAACACCTTAACCTTATCCCCGATTCCCTATAACCTCTGACCTCCTTACCCGCTGCATCCACACAATCTGTTACGGTTACTCTCTTCCTCTAATCAATCCCGTTTAGATCTGGCATCAACCCTGATAATTATTCAATCCACTCCATCCGCATGGGCGCAGGCACTTCAGCTTCTCAGTTAGGCATTTCCGACAAGACTATTCAAATCCTAGGTCGTTTGTCATCCTCAGCATACTGTTCTTACATTCATAATAATCTCGACGGTCGGCACCATGCTCATTCCTTGCTTTGTTAAATAATGACCAACTTTGGGGGTCCTGAGCAGGCTCGAGAAGAAGACCGACTTCCGAAGACTGCACCCCCACACAGAGTCTACAAGCCTACATCAGTGCATCCTTCCAGACACATCATCTATCTAACCTTTGTCAATAAATGAACTAATCAAAACTAATCTAATCTCCGTAGGCGTGGTCCATGCTAATGAAATGTAAGTTAATATGTTAACTTAGGTTCGTGAGCTGGACCACGCCTCATATTCAGTATTCTCTCACTAATCTACTCGGATCCGACTCACCTGGCATCTCACACCTGAATTCCATTCCTAATTACTCTGTGATCTATTTAAACCCGAGCACCTAGCCATCAGTGTCGCTCAGACTGTGGTCTCGTAAACCCCACCCTCCCTCCCGCTGATCCTTTATCTCGTCTCAGTATTACATCCCCATTTTACTATTCCCTCATCCCTTCATCCGCTCCCTCATCCCTTCATCCCCTCCCTCATCCCTTCATTCCCTCATCCCCTCTTCATCCCCTCCCTCATCCCTTCATCCCCTCCCTCATCCCTTCATCTCTCCGTCATTCCCTCTCTCATCCCTTCATCCCCTCATCCCTTTCATCCCATCATCCCTTCATCTCCTCCGTCATTCCCTCTCTCAACCCCTCCCTCATCCCTTCACCCCTCATCCCTTCATCCCTTTCATCCCCTCCCTCATCCCCCCTTCATCCCCTCATCCTTCCATCCCCTCATCCTTTCATCCCCTCATCCCTTCATCTCCTCCGTCATTCCCTCTCTCAACCCCTCCCTCATCCCTTCATCCCTTCATCCCTTTCATCCCCTCCTTCATCCCTTCATCCCTTTCATCCCCTCCCTCATCCCCATCATCCTTCCATCCCCTCATCCTTTCATCCCCTCCCTCATCCCTTCATCCCATCATCCCTTTATCTCCTCCGTCATTCCCTCTCTCAACCCCTCCCTCATCCCTTCATCACTTTCATCCCCTCCCTCATCCCCATCATCCTTCCATCCGCTCATCCTTTCATCCCCTACCTCATCCCTTCATCCCCTCATCCCTTCATCTGCTTATCTGCTCTTTCAAACTCCAGCTCTAATATCTGTTTCTTTCAGGTTCTTTGTCTGGGGGGGTCCTGAGCAGGCTCGAGAAGAAGACCGACTTCCGAAGACTGCACCCCCACACAGAGTCTACAAGCCTACATCAGTGCATCCTTCCAGACACATCATCTATCTAACCTTTGTCAATAAATGAACTAATCAAAACTAATCTAATCTCCGTAGGCGTGGTCCATGCTAATGAAAGTACAATAGAAAATAGTGATTTAACTCCTGACCCCTCACAACTATACCAATATGCTTGCTTCTTCCTTAGTTAGTGAGACAGCATCAAAAATGTTTGAACCTAATATATGCTTAAACTGCTTTAATGCAGCCGAACTTTCAGATCTACTAAAATTATTACCTTTATCAAAACCTTCAACTTGCATGCTAGACCCAGTCTCAACTAAAATGTTAAAAGAGGTTTTCCCTTTGATTGCTGCTCCAATTTTAGATATAATGAATCTATCCTTCATCAATGGATATGTACCACAGGAGTTTAAGATAGCTGTAATTAAACCTGTACTTAAGAAACCATCTTTTGATCAAAACAACTTAATTAACTATGATAAGTTACTTAAGTTGTTGAGAAGTTTCAGTCAGGCTTTAGAGCTCATCACAGCACTGAAACAGCTCTGGTGAAGGTTACTAATCATATTCTCATAGCCTCAGACAATGGACTGGTGACCATTCTGGTGCTGTTAGATCTCAGTGCTGCCTTTGACACTGTTGATCACAATATTCTCATTGAAAGGCTTCAAAGTGTCGGTATAATAGGAACAGCATTTGGCTAGTTTAAATCTTATTTGTCCAACAGATTTCAGTCTGTTCAGGTAAACAATAGATCTTACTCGGCCTCAATGGTTACTTGCGGAGTACCACAGGGTTCGGTGCTTGGGCCGATCCTTTTTACTATATATGCTTCCTATTGGTAAAATCTTTAGGCAGCATGGGATAAATTTCCATAGCCACGAATAATACACAGCTATATCTATCCATAGATCCTGATGAATCCAATCAGTTAGGTAGACTACAGGCATGTCTGGAAGACATAAAAATTTGGATGACTCAAAACCTCTTGCTATCTGAATTCTGATAAAACGGAAGTTGTCGTCTTTGGACCACAAGCTCTGAAAAAGAAACTACTTAGTCATCCCCTTCACCTGGAAGGCATTAAATTAGCCTCCAGTAATAAAGCAAAGAACCTATGTGTTATTTTTGACCAAGATATGTCATTTAGATCTCACATTCAAGAAGTCTCCAGGATTTCCTTTTTTCACCTTAGGAATATTGCAAAAATTAGAACCATCCTGTCCAGGAGTGATGCTGAAAAACTAGTCCATGCCTTTGTTACTTCAAGGCTGGATTACTGTAACTCTTTATTATCAGGTAGTCCACAGAATACAATTAAAAGTCTTCAGTTAGTCCAAAATGCTGCTGCAAGGGTTCTAATGAATAAAAGAAGAAGAGATTACATTTCCCCTGTTTTAGCTTCTCTTCACTGGCTACAAGTAAAATCTAGAATAGAATTCAAGATCCTCCTTCTGACATATAAAGCTCTTAATAATCTAGCTCCATCATACATAAGAGACCTGATTGTTCCATATGTTCCTAACAGAGACCTTCGCTCTCAGACTGCAGGTTTACTGGTAGTTCCTAGGATTTCTAAAAATAGAATGGGTGGCAGATCTTTCAGCTATCAGGCTCCCCTCCTATGGAACAGGCTCCCAGGGTTGGTTCGTGAAGCAGACAACTTGTCTATCTTTAAAACTAGGCTTAAAACCTTCCCCTTTGACAAAGCTTACAGTTAGAGACATGTTAATAGGTAGTTAGATACAGGTTAGACAGGTAGCTAGGAAGAAACAGGTTAATGTTAGTAGTCAGGTAGAGTGTCAAAAGCTAGGAAGAGATAGGAAGAGGTAGAGTAGCTAGGTAGAGATAGATTAATGTAAGCCAGGTAGAGAGTGTTAGTAGTTAGGTATCCTAGTAGCTAGGAGACAGGTTAATGTTAGTAGCTATGCTGCTTTAGGCTAGGCTGTTGGAGGACATTATTAGAGTCAGTTCCTACTTTCTCTCCTACTTCTCCCCAACTGCATGACGTGTTTTCAGTTCAAGCGCTAACCTGTTTTCTCTTAGTCTCTTCCTACAGTAGGTGCTCCTGACCCGCCCTGCTTGACGACCCTGACTAAGATGGCATTCCAGTGGAGGAACGTTCTCCACGTCCTGCTCCCAACTTCTGCTTCTGCATCAGTTCTGTTGCTCTTTTTCTGTCTCTGCTGCCTTCTCCAAAATCCAGACGGTCTCGGCAGATGACCGCTTATGCTAAGCCTGGTTCTGCTGGAGGTTTCTTGCTGTTAAAAGGGAGTTTTTCCTCTCCACTGTCGCTTCATGCTTGCTCTGTGTGAGGTATTGCTGAGAAGTCACGACGCAATCTTCTGTGGTTCTCTAATTTCTACATTAAACATTGTATTATAATAACTGTTCTTGTAAAGTGCCTTGAGATGACATCTGTTGTGAAATGGCGCTATATAAATAAACTGAATTGAATTGAATCATGGTCAGCTCAGAGACCAGAGTCGACTGGGAGAAGGAGGAGGCCAGCTAACTGCTACGGAGCGGTCCTGGTAGGGGGCCTCCCACAATTTATGTATTTCGGCTAAACACACATGAAAATTGTGTCGATTTTAATGTTGTTTTAATGGTTCTTAAGTGTTTTAATGGTCTTCGCCCTTCTTATCTCTCTCCTATCTCTGCTTTTACCATATAAACCTTCATGGCCTCTGTGCTCCTCTGGCAGCCGTCTCCTTGTGATTCCAGAAGTCAGGACACACACCCATGGTGAGGCATCCTTTCATTATTATGGCGCTCATCTCTGGAACAGGCTGCCAGAGGACCTCAGGGCCACAGAGAACTTTCATATTTTTTAAGACCAGGCTCAAGACTCACCTTTTTAGCTTAGTTTTTTATTTATAATTATTTATTATAGTGTGTTTTATTGCTCTGTAAGTTTTATTTGGTTATATTTTAGCAGAGTTTTATTCAATATTTATGTTATTATTTGGGTAATATAATGGTTAATATAATGTTTTTACTATTATATTTATTACTATTTATTTTACTTATATTATCTCTGGTTATTTTACATTTTTACTCATTAATCCTTCCATTGTTTCCTCTGTGGGAGCCCTCTGCCTCAGGGGAGGTGTTCGGCTGTGGTGGCCTGGTTGCTCTCCGGGTAGTGCTCAGGTGGAGGTGGGGGTCTCCACCCTCTGTCTTCTGGGCGCCCTGTGTCGGTGCTCTGGCTGCTGCCATGGACCTGCTGCTTTGGGGGCAGACAGCTCTCCTGATGGCGTTTTCCTCACGTACCAGACTCACCTGAGCTCAGCCCAGTGTCTACTTATGGTCTTATGCGTTTTGGGAAGGTGTCTGTGCGTGTACGTATGTTTGTGTGTGGATGTGTGCCAGTGTGTGTCTGTGGGTGTTTGGGAAATGGGTTTGGGAAGGGGGAATAATTGTCATTTTGTTTTTACAATTGTGGGGAATGGATGGGGATGTGGGTTATGTGGGGTCATTTGAATCAGTCAAGCACTTTGAGCTTCATTTTTTTTGTATGAAAAGCGCTTTATAAAAAAAGTTTGATTTGGTGTGCCGCTTTTTTGTTGCGTTGGGTGTTCGATTACTCCAAAAAGCTCAAATTAGATGTGCATGTACAGGTACATCTCTCTCCCTCTCTCTCTTTTTCTCTCTCACACACATACAGTACATACCCGCATGGATACCCGAACCAAGCCTGACGGGCCGGGCTGGGTTCGGACAGATATTTAGAAGGAGGAGGGAGAGCAAAAACCTCCACCTCCATCCAGGCTCTATGAGAGCATTAGCAGTGTGCGATTTGTGAAAAAAATCAGAGGGGGGATATTTATGTATTTCATTTACTTTTTATTCATAAAAATAACAACAGCTGCTGAGATCTAGCGAGAGCTGTGCTTCCCTCCTGCCTTGCAGCAGCGGGGGGCTGTTGTCCTCGAGGCCTCTGGGTCCTGGGCCGGGCCCGCCCTGGCATAGCTGGGCTTGTCCTTGCGATCTCCCGGGCCCCAGCATTGTATCTACATGGTGTTCTCTTGGGGCTTCCATCTGTTCCTCTCTTTGGGGGCGGTCGGCCCTGCGTTGGTCTGCTGGTGGTTTATGGACTCTGGGTAGCTCTGGATGTATACGTCTCCTTCATGTCTGCGTCGACTCCTGTAGGACGGATCGACGGCTCTATACAACAGCTATCAATAACTTGCATGGGGAAACCTTATTTCCACCTGCATGCTCACACACACACAGACGTGGGGGCATATTCTTGGGCTGAGGTTATCGTTAACAGATAGTTGGTACCAAGAGTTTACCAGCGACATTGGTTTTGTCTGTTTTCTTAGTGTCATTCTATTCTATTGTTTTTTTTTTGTTGTTTTTCCCACTTATCCGGCGTCCATTCTCTAACATTAGTTTTTATCTTGCATGCATTAGAATGGATGGACTGTTGACACACTGAGTTGGCTGTAAGGTTAATCTGTTGTGGTAATAAACCTCGTAATATTTTATATTTTAAGATGCTCTATTTTATTCACTTTTTTTGAAATTACTCTTACAGCGTCAGACCTCATGCTTCTAGAGAAATGGCTGAATTTCTCTGGATTATATTAAAATTATCCTAAAAAAAAGAGTAGCGCCCAGGTTTAGATTTAATTAACCATGTTTTTGAATCTCAATAGTTGTATTAATTTTCTACAAGATGTAGAATATTAACACTGAGCTGAAAACTGTGCTGAAAGCCGTGGACTAAAGATGCAGACGGGACCACGTCACCTGCAAAAAGCAAAGTTGAGATTCTTAACCCATGTATCCTCCTTTCAAAGAAAACACCCCGAAATCCTCCACATGAACACTGCAAAACAAACTTGGGACAAGAGGCAGCCCTAGTGGCCTCCAACCCCCACTAGAAACCATGATGATTGGCACTGCTCTTTCTCTGGGTATACAAGACCTCGATCGCTCCGAAAACCATCCATTGCCCCCCTAAAAAGTGCTCTGAAGACACACTCTGAAGCCTTTTTGGGATACAATCCTGGGCGTGGAACAGGGATCTGAGCTTGCTGTTATGAATTCAACCCACCTGCAGAATGAAAGTAGGAGTACATCGTCGTACACAGCTGACTAACCATATAGCACAAACAAAGATCAGACAGCCAGAATCTGTCCTAATAGAAATACATGGAAGCCAAAGTTTGTCCTAAAGGTCTCGAATTACAGCAGCTGTTCACTCCTCAGCAGAACACGCTTTAATGTTGCTATGATAAGCCACATCCAGTTTAAACTCCTCTGGTGAAAAAACTACTGTCTTCTCAGGAAATAAAAGCACGGGTAGCAAAGCAGCCATCAGAACGTTTTCTCAACACAGAAAACTGGAAAGAAATTGTGCTTTTTATTGAAAAGTTAAAAAAAAAAAAAAAAAAAAAAGAAAACTGGACTGGATATAATGAAATACCTCTGAACTTAGAAAACGAACTGTTAATTGGGCTTAATACCTCTGAGAGGTCTGGTTAGAGATCATCAGAAAGAGTGAATGTTCCTCTGCTTATATGCTAATTTGTCTTACCTCTGTTCCCATCTGCTTCAGGCCGCCTTCAGGCAGGAACTTTCTCCCCTGTGAGCCATGTTCATACAGATCTTTTTCTTCTAGTTAAATGGAGGTGAAACAGTGTTTTTTCGGACTAACACACCTGTACATTCGATTATCATTCGTTAAAGCATTTTCTTTTTTATGTTTAACCCTAAACCCAGCAGATAGCTTCTTTCAGATTCAGCTCTGAATTTTTACCCCGGCTGAAATGAGACCACATTTTTGTTCTTTTGCATAATTTATATACCCACAGCTAAAAACACCCAGCTAAAGTTTTAAGATTCTGTTAAAAAAATCCAGCGAGCAACTCTGATTATAACGTTTACTTGCATTTTTAAGGTCCAGATTATTTTTAAATCCCTTACATCTATAATAACAAGGTCATAATGTCAACAGTGAGAAGTCTAAATATGTTTTTCTACACATTTAGGTTGCAACTCAAAAATGGTCTTATCCTATTTCTCACATATCTACCTGTGCATGTGTGGGTGGTGGTATTACGGAGCCTGTGGTGAATAGTTGTTTGAATGGGAGGGTCAACTGGGTGAATATGGGCCACACTGGGAGAAAAAAACAACATTTCTTGGAGGTAAATCAAGACGCCGTTCCATCTGAAATTGTTAATGAAATATTTAATTTATTTCTTGGCTTTTTACATTTTCTTCAGCCAAACTGACCTAGACGCAAAACAGCTCTGGGAGCAGTCAAAGAAAATTTCTCCTTCACCTAGTAAAAACGAAAAACACTAAGCTTAAAAAAAATAAAAAATAAATAAATTGGTGCTTTATTCCTTTCAGTAAATGTTACAAATGGGTCAACATAACCTATCCATCACCAATGGTTAAGTAGACGCTTCATGCTTGCCAATATAATGTTTTCAGCGCTGCAAAAACTAAAATGGTACCTACAGTCTTGTAAGTTTTAAATCCAGAACGGATTGGTGGTTGTCCTTCAGAGAGAACAGCAGTTATAGTACAGATCAGGGGGAAATGATCATGCAGTCAATCAACAGGTGGGAAAAGAAACTGACTTTGAATTGAAATGAAGACTGTTTAACAGCAAAGTCCAAATACTCTTCAAAAGGTACAAGAAACATTTCTCTAATTATAGCCTGAAATATAAACCCGAGGCTGTAAAAGTAGAGTAAAGCCAGACCCTGAAGTGGACTGATCGGGTCAGTCACCCCATTTTAGATTAATTTGAATGATATTTTATTAGTAATATTTAGAGCTACGTGATTAGATTTTAAATACATTACATTGCATTATTCACCAGAGAGACGTCAAGCCATCGTAAGTGCGGGAAAAGGCTGATTTCTGTGTCCTGGAGATGAAGAGTTTTAGCGAATTGGGTGCAAACAAACCAAGGACAAAAGCACAAGACAAATGTTTCATTATGTGAAGATGTAGGACCCAAATACAGAAGGACTCAGTTGAGAGCATTTAATAAATAAAAGGCAACAACACTTGAAGCAATAACAGAGGGCAAGATCACAACGACCAGAAGACAGGAACAAACGACGAACTGGCAGTGAAAAGAGAGAACCAGTGATCTTACTCTGAGGAGAGATCAGATACTGGAATCAGATACAGGTGAGGGGAAGAAACAGGTGGAGGCATTTAGCTGGGCTGGGGAGCAAAACAGTAAGGAGGTAACAGGAAATATTAAGCAGAAAATCATCCTAAATAAGAACATACAAACAGTTTTATTGGTTATTTTGTGTGTATGTTGATTATATGAAACGTAATATTTGCTATGAGCTAATTAAAGATTGTTTTTTTCTTTTCTTAGTTCTGACGGCATTATTGTTGTACTCTGTTGGGTTTCAAGATAAAAAAATCGAAAAAATAAAATAAAAATCTAGAACTAGCTGGCAGGGTAACTCAACTGTACTGAGCCTCAATTTACCTTTTATAACAGATTTCATTTGTTGATATTCTAAAAATGTATTTTTTTCAATCCCAGAGAGAAATATAACACACTATTAATAAGTGGGAGAGGATTTGTTCCCGCTGGAAAAAAGATCTAAGTCGCCCGTGCATCCCATCTGCTGTTTACTCTTCAACCCCTCTGAGGAGAATTAACTTCTTGACTCCTGCAGAATGGCAGAAAAGGTTAAACTAGGCTAACCTTCCTGGCCTTTTGCCCCACCTGGGAGAAGGTGGCAGCTGTATAAAACCTTTATTGCCCCCACCAGCACATTTACAAGCTCTCCGTCTCATGCCATGCCAAGAAAGCCCAGCTGGAGAGATCCCAAAGGAGCTCAGTCCTAGCGCCGGCTCTCGGCTAGATTCCTGTTGGGTCTGAAAATCCACAGAGCATCCGCTGAACTGGATCAGATGAGGGGGCGTTTGTGTGCTTGTTTCATGGAGACGAACGGCTCGGATGCAAGGTCTTTGACATTAAGGATTCCCCAGCTACTTAAGAAAAAACTGCCGTGGAATCTGCCACAAAAACACACACAGTTCGCAGCTTTTATTCATCAGCCATGAAAAACAAGTGACTACAAAATCAAGACATTTTCTTTCATTACTCACAGCATCCTGGAAGTACAACAATCACTTCCAGACTAATCCCATAAAGCAGTTAATCAGGCTGCGAGGTTTGCCTTGAAACCTGGACGCCAGTCGGCCGTTGAGCAAACAGAGATGTGAATAAACCATGATCAGCAGAGCTAGAGCTGAGCCCTCTTTCTGAGCCGTTCCATACTTTGCAGAATGTACAAGATTAAGCGTTAATAAAACACATTAGAATTAAACTTAAATAGGTTCCCAGCTATGCTGCATGTTCTTAATGAATCTAACCGACCACTTCCAATTAAACTGTCAACGTATGCAAGATTTCCAGAAAGCTGAGGCATGACTGAAATTAAAAATCACTAATTATTACAATTTCACTTGATTGGAATAAAATCCCTCTCACAGCCTACATGAACCTCCGGGCATGAGAGAAACGGCACGATTTAATTCGTTCTTTGTGAATATCACCAGCGGAAATGTTCGGTGCTTCTAAATTATTTAAGCCTAATATCCAGAGACGGTCTGTGAAGTGATGGAGCGGCCCCATGAATGCTCGTTCCATGCCTCCCTGTTCAGGAGTGCTAAAAGGTCAACATCTGCTGTGATACACTGGGAGCCAGAAGAGGACTGGAAAACGAGCTGGGACTGCTTTCAAATGGCTGAAGGAGTTGCTTTTATTTAATTCAAGGAGACATCTAGAAGTAGTCACATCTGGCAGACGTCACTATACTACTTCTAATAACCTGTAAACAAAGGTTGAAAAGGTTAACAAACATCCTCAGCCAATAAAATTTTTCCTTACAATCTGTGTGGATGATCTGTGTTCTTCTGAGCTAATCCCGGCAGCGCTGAACTATTTCTTGAGGATATGTGGGTATTTTGTATCACCATCTGACATGAAAATCCAATGATGACCCATGTAGAGTTTCCTAGCAGAGAAGATCAGTTTTTTACAGCTATGATTGCTTTAACTTTTTGGGGAAGGCTGTTTTCAGGGTTTCGATGACCATTTCTGAGGTCAAACACTGATGTTGGACGAGAAGGCATGGTTTCTGATCGGTAGCGTAACTTGCCTGAGCTCAATCATCTCATTACGACAGTCACCTGTTCCAACAGTAAAGCGATTATTTGTTTATCTCCACAGCGGATGCAAGAATTTACACCGGCCCTTAATGGTTAACATTGTTATTACTCACAGTTATTTTGCAGTTGGAGTTTTGGTTAGAAATGTTAGCTTGTTTGTTAACAAAGGCTTACCTGATATGAAGTGATCATTGCAGATTGTTTCAGTTTTATTCATGTGGTCGTTGCAATTGCCTGCAACCACAGACATTTTTTTGCGTGCCTTGAAAGGTGTTCGAGTCAATGGAACCATAGAACTTCCTTGTGGGTAAACACCTCTTAAACCACATGATTTAAACTGTAGCAGTCTGCGGCTTTTTTGCTACATTATGCGTACAAATTGATACTATTGAAATACGGGATATCAACTCTAAAAATCAGTATTAGGCTTAAACAGATCCTGTCATGTCTAGCTTCCACAGAATAATGGAAAGTCGTTTCTTTAAAGGGACACACAGGTGAAAAGCCGTGTCGCTCCAGCGCTGGACGTAGTTTGCTGCACATAAAGATGAATGTTTGTTCTGACATCCTGAAGTTCTGTAGCCACTGAGCTTCGGTGAAGCCCAGAACAATAATGTCTCATCACTGCAAGGCCCGGTTAAACGACCAAACTGACGGTCGGCTGCGACGACTTCGCAGAGCAGTCATCTGAAACACGCACACACAGAATACTTATTAATAAAGCAAACTTGTCAAAACGCTGGGGTTTAGCGAATACATAAATACCCAATTATTTATTTGTAGCCCACCACATCAGGGTAGTATAAGCATTGGCTTACCCACACAAGCCACCGTTGGGAGCTGTCTATGGCGTCAAACTCCTGCAGGGCTTCTCACACTCGTTTGTACTACTCCATTGTGTTTTTTCTTATAGTATGTAGCTTTTCCATGGTCTTTTTTCTTCAACAAGTTAGGTTTTCTCTTTCTCTTCGACGTGGAACCACAAAAAGCCACAGGCTGAGCAAAAAGATCACGATCGCTAGTGAGGTCGCCATTTTTCTTCTTCTTCTCCGAGCCTTTGTTTACTTCCCGCTACGCACTAACAGAAAAATACAATATTCTTAGACATGTATAATTAAAAAAATTTGCTTAAATTGTGAATACCAATTATTTTTGATCATTTATTTTTCATATCAGAATCAGAATCAGAATCAGAATCAGTTTATTGGCCAAGTATGTCACATACAAGGAATTTGACTCCGGCAAACTTTTTCCTCCAGTACAGAACTTAAATAAGTGAAATAAAAAAAATAAAAAAATAAAAAAAAGAACAAAAATAAGTAAAAATACAAATAAATATCAGATCGTAAATAATAAAGGATAATATATACACCAAGCCGGGGTTATTTTACAGTGAGTATGTACAGAAGTGCAGAGTTATAGTTTATTGTTATGTGAGTGCACTCACACACTGTGACTAGACAGAGTTCGTCAGAGCGACAGCCTGGGGGAAAAAACTGTTTTTGTGTCGGGTGGTTTTGGCGTACAACGCTCTGTAACGCCGACCTGAGGGGAGGAGCCTAAACAGATTGTGGCCAGGGTGTGAGGGGTCAGTGGTGATTTTCCTGGCCCGCTTCCTGACCCTGGCCCGGAATAGGTCCTGAATGGAGGGAAGATCGGTTCCTATGATCCTCTCTGCAGTCCTGACTGTTCTCTGCAGTCTGTCCTTGTCTTGCCTGGTGGCGGATCCGAACCAGACAGAGATGGATGAGGTCAGGACAGACTGGACTATTGCTGTGTAGAAGATGATCAGCAGCTCCTGGGGCAGGTTGAACTTCCTGAGCTGACGCAGAAAGTACAGCCTTTGCTGGGCCTTTTTCCTTATTATGTTGATGTGTGAGGTCCACTTCAGGTCCCGTGTGATGGTGGATCCTAGGAACCTGAAAGACTCCACTGTGGGGACTGGCTTGTTGAGGATCATGAGAGGAGATGTTGATGGTGGTCTCTTCCTGAAGTCCACTGTCATCTCCACAGTTTTGAGCGGGTTTAGCTCCAGGTGGTTCTGACTGCACCAGAGAACCAGCTGTTCCACTTCCTTTCTGTACACAGACTCGTCGCCGTCGCGGATGAGTCCAATGACGGTGGTGTCATCTGCAAACTTCAGGAGTTTCACAGAAGGGTCCCTCGACGTGCAGTCAGTGGTGTAAAGGGAGAAGAGCAGTGGGGAGAGAACACATCCCTGGGGGGCGCCGATGCTGAGGGAACGGGAGCTGGATGTGAACTTACCCAGTTTCACCTGCTGCCTCCTGTCAGTCAGGAAACTGGTAATCCACTGACAGGTGGATGGAGGCACGGTGAGCTGGGACAGTTTTTGGTGGAGGAGCTCTGGGACAATGGTGTTAAACGCAGAGCTGAAGTCCACAAACAGGACCCGAGCGTAGGTACCTGCAGAGTCTAGATGGTGCAGGATGTAGTGTAGAGCCATGTTGACGGCATCATCCACTGACCTGTTTGATCTGTAGGCGAACTGCAGGGGGTCTAGCAGGGGATCTGTGATGTCCTTCAGGTGGGTCAGTACCAGACGCTCAAAGGATTTCATGACCACAGATGTTAGGGCAACTGGTCTGTAGTCATTTAATCCAGTGACTGGGGACTTCTTGGGAACCGGTATGATGGTGGAGCGTTTGAGGCAGGAGGGGACCTCACACAGCTCCAGGGAGTTATTGAAGATCTGGGTGAAGATGGGAGCCAGCTGGTCAGCACAGAATTTCAGAGAGGCTGGGGACACTCCGTCTGGTCCCTGAGCCTTTTTAATTTTCTGTCTCTGAAATAGCTGGCGCACGTCCTGTTCGCAGATCGTCAAGGCAGGTACGTGGGTGGTTTGGGGTGAAGCTGGGTCTTTTGTGATGGAGATGGTGGGGGAGGTGGGAGGTGTGAAAGTCCTTTCAAACCTGGAAAAGAAGTCGTTGAGGTCCTCAGCCAGGCGGGGGCTCTCCACAGGGTGGGGGGATGGTCTCCTACAGTTAGTAATGGTCTGCAGGTAGCTCCAAACTGCAGAGGGGTCGTTAGCAGAAAAACGGTCCTTAAGCTTAGCACTGTAGTTCCTCTTTGCTGCTTTGATCCCTCTTGTCAGCTGGTTCCTGGCCTGTTTGTACAGGTCCCGATCCCCACTCCTGTAGGCCTCCTCCTTGTCCTGGCGTAGCCGTTTCAGTTCTGCAGTGAACCACGGTTTATTGTTTTTGAATGAGCAGAAGGTTTTGGTCTGCACACACATGTCCTCACAAAAGCTGATGTAGGATGTCACAGTGTCAGTCAGTTTGTCCAGGTCTGAGGCTGCTGTTTCAAAGACGCTCCAATCAGTGCAGTCAAAGCAGGCCTGTAGCTGCATCTTTGACTCATCAGTCCATCTCCTCACAGTTCTGACTACAGGCTTAGCAGATTTCAGCTTCTGCCTGTAAGATGGGATGAGGTGGACCAGGCAGTGGTCAGAAAGTCCCAAAGCAGCACGGGGGACAGAGCGATATGCATTCTTTATTGTGGTGTAGCAGTGATCTAAAGTGTTCATGTCCCTGGTGGGACACGTCACATGTTGTTTATATTTAGGCAGTTCAAGTTTGAGATTAGCTCTGTTAAAATCCCCGAGAACGATTAGCAGAGAGTCCGGGTGATTTTTCTCCACGTCTGTGATCTGATCGGCGAGGTGATGTAATGCCTCCGTCACACACGCCTGCGGTGGAATGTATACAGCGACCAGCACAAACGAGGCGAACTCCCGCGGTGAATAAAATGGTCTACAGTTTATGAAGAACGACTCAAGGTGAGGGCTGCATGTCTTCTTTAACACTGTGACATCTGTGCACCAACCTTCGTTAATGTAGAAGCACGTTCCACCTCCCTTTGACTTCCCAGTCAGCTCCGCGCAGCGGTCCGCTCTGAACAGCTGGAAGCCTGGCAGCTTTAGAGCGCTGTCCGGGATGTGTTCACTGGACCAGGTTTCAGTGAAGCAAAAGGCGGCGGAACGACGAAAGTCTGAGTTCTTGGATAGGAGAAGGAGCAATTCATCCATTTTGTTAGGCAGAGAGCGGACGTTACCCAGGTGTATGGATGGGAGAGCGGTGCGTAATCCCCGCTGTCGCAGCTTGACGAGCACACCAGCTCGTTTCCCGCGTCGTCGTCTCCGTCTAAATCCACAGAACGCTGCTGCTCCTCCGATCAGAATCTCCATAAAGCAGTCAGGTTGTGTAAAGACCGGTGAAAAAAGTCCGGCACTGGATAGCCCAATTTTTAAAAGTTCCTCTCTGCTAATTTTAATAGCAGGGGGAGTGCAGAAAACTACGCAAAAGAGTAAAACAGTAACTAGTACCAGAGAGCGAAGTGCCGAGGCGTCCATACGCGGCGCCATCTTGCAAGAGATGGCGCCGCGTCATCTCTTGTCACATATAGAACATATATGTTCTATATGTGACTTCCAGCTAGTCTACGATGTAAGATTACTCCGAAAAATTTGGTTTTGTATACTCTTTCAGTTTCAAGTTTTTTTTTTTCGTTTTTTTTTTGGTGCCACACTAAGTTTATTTTCTTCCAAAAATTGTAACTACCCAGGAAATCGTAACTACTTTTAGGATTCCCTCTGTTGTCAATCTGTACTAACCAGTAGCATACTCTGTCCATCGGCCGCTCCTGCAGGATTCAAAGACATTCTGCTTGGTGGAGAATGTCTTCAGGAGACATATTTCAAAAAAATCACTTTTCCTGGGATTTGGGTTGTTATTGTGTGTCTCTGGTGCATATACATGCATAGAAATTTGGGGACAAAAACATCCATGCTGTTTTTAGTGAGATATGGTTTTCTTAATTGATCCTGCATTCAGTCTCTGATTGAGCTGTTCAAAATCTGTCCAGCTTTCTACGTCAAAAGCCGGAATATTGGAATATCCACACCTCTTCAGAGCTGCCTCCACCCACCAGGTACAGCATTAAACAACAGTTTCCGATTGGAAAGCACTTGTTCAGATTAGGAAACACCATGTTGCAGCTCCACGCAAAATGCTCCGTTTTTGGCTGCTCAAAAGAGCTCATAACACTTTATCGGGTCCCAGTGGAAGATGCTGGCGGTAAGAGCGGGGAGGACGGGAGAAGAAGCAACCGCGGAGTAGAAGCGAAACGCGCCGCCAAACTGAGCTGCTGAGAACCGGTCAGAAAACGTGAGATCTGCCGCAGAAGAGCAGCATAGGTTGGATTTATTTTTGATGGTAAGATCCTGGCGGTAAGGGTGGGGAAGGCTGAAGACCTGCCGCCACACGGAGCTCAAAGAGCGGGGTCTCTGCGGTGTTAGAGAGCTGGAGTCAGCCGATGCAGCTGGAGGGGTTTAGAGTCGGCGTCTCAGGAAGATATCAGAGTGCCAGGTAAGCAGTTAAATCTATTCTTTTAAATTAAAGTAATTTCTTCAATAACCATTCAGAAGTATTTTTGCTGAATTCTCTGAGTATCAGGTTCTCACACAGAAACATCTGGGAGTGGAATTACTAGAATAAAAATATTTTTGCAATAATTTTCAATTAAATCAAAAATACTTTATTGATCCCATGAGGGGAAATTCTGTAGTTTACAGTACAACCCGTCCACAGATCCAGGTCACTGAAGAGCAGCGCTCCCATCTGTATTATTATTATTATTAACACCGACAGAGTAATTGCAACCTTTATGGTGTAAACTTTTTTATCATGTCTTGAGTTATTTATCTGAGTTGACCACAGTGGTCACCATATAAACTCTGCATGAGTGCTGATTTCAAATATTATAGTGTTAAATCTCCACTTTTAAATCTGCTCTGCAGGAGACTCCCCTCCTACAGGAGCAGATTCTGGTTCAAACATGTTTGGTTGAACTCATTTTTTTTCTTGTATGGTTTAATTCCCTTTTTTTTTGCGTATGGTTGAACTACTGCAGCAGCCATATCCATAACTTTCACACATAGTGGTAACAGTCATTATGTGAGTGGTGGGCGCAGTGTTGCCAACTCCTCAGTAAGGAAAGTAGCTATTGGCTGTCCCAAAAGTCGCTAGAAGTCGCTAAATGACGTCATCGCCTAATTTGCATAATTGGCAATTTGCAAATAACTGTAACGGACGCGGTAGGAGAGAGGAATAACGTCGTGGGAGAGACAAAAGTGAGTAAAAAACACCCTAAATATGTTTAGAACTACAAATGTACGAAAATAATTTCAACATTAACAACATTTAATGATTTTAATGCTTTGTCTAGATCCACATTACACACATCAGTTTTGTCCTGTATTGTTAAATGTTATAACAGCAAATTTAATCAAAAGATTGTTCTGTAGGGTGAAATTGCTAGCTCTACAACCAACCCTCCTCCTTTATCCGGGCTTGGGACCGGCAAAGTGACCCAAAAGACACACTCTGGCAGAGTTACTTAGGTTTTTTTTTTTTTAAGTTGTTTTTTTTTTTTTGCTGAGCTAGCTAGCAAGATCTTATAGTCACAGAGAGGTAGGCTACACACACAGTGGACGAGGTGAATAAGTGACTGAGCTGCTGAGGTTGTGTGAGTCAAATGCAGTGATTTATTTGTGTGACAGCGTCACAGCAAAGAAACGTTTACATTTAAATCCCGCTCTGCAAGCCAGCGGGGGCTTTCTTTTGCGCAAGCGCATTTCATTTGCAGTCCGGACGCCGAGTGGTGAGGGTCTCCTCTCTCTCTCTCTGCTCCGCCCATAGACTGTAGATGGGACTGCTGCGCAAGGCTACTGTCAGACTGGCCGCCTGTAAGTGCTTTGGGACGGGGGAGGGGCTCACGTTGAGGACAGTAACTGCAGAACAATACGTGCTTCACGCCAGAGTCTCCAAAACACCAGATAAGTCTCCAATAACACCAGAAAAAGTCGCTAGATTTGTCGCTAGTAGCTTTTTTGAAAAAAAGTCGCTATAGGGGTCTGAAAAGTCGCTAAATCTAGCGACAAAGTCGCTAAGTTGGCAACACTGGGTGGGCGTGAGCAAAGATTGTAGAAGCGTTGGGCGTGGCCAAGTTAACAGCAGCTCATTAATATGTAATGATCAGCAGAAAACAGCACAATCTGCAAGGGGCTGAAACAGAGAGACATACAGGTTGGTAACTATTGTTTCCTACAAGTTATTTCCAAGAAAAAAACTTCAGAAACATTTTTTCTGGAACTCTTAGACCATTTTAAATAGTGGAAAAATAGTCATAATATGCCTCCTTTAAGCACTCAGTTTTCTAATCCTGCCAAAAGTGGTTGAGGTCAGGAGTCTGCAGTAAAGTTCCACTCCACCAAACTCCTTCATTTCTGTCTAATGGACCTAGTTATGTGCACTGGTGCACCGCCGTATTGGAAAAAGAACAGGTCGTCCTTAAACTGCTCCCACAAAGTTCAGAGCCTGAATTTGTCCAAGATTTCTTTTTTTTTTTTCAGAATTTAGTTGCAAAAACAACAGCTTCACATCACAATCCCAGAGTCTTTACTGCTCCAAAATCCACTGGCAGTGTGGGTCAGACCACTGTATGTGGCTTTTTGTAACACATCTGATGTAGCATTTCATGCAACTGCTCGACCACGGAAACCCATTCCATGAAGTTAACAGGGAGGCATCATGCCGTTTGGAGGTCTCTAACTCTACAAAAAGGGGTTGACCTCTGCGCAGCACAAGCAAGTCAGAATCTGCTGACCCCACTCTGTGATTTTTAAATGGTCTAGAACTTCAGGGGTGAGCTGCTGACATCCCCTGTTGCTTCCACTTTGTTATAATACAACAACGAGCTGACTGAAATGTTTCGTTGTGAGGAATTTTCCTGACTGGACTGGAATGCTGGTATTCACTGAGCTCCTGAGAGTTTGAGTTTATTTATTTATATACAGCAGGGACAATACATTTTAATGAAGAAAATATGCAAGATTATAGCCTACGGCTAATTTCCATCTTTAGTACCTCCAGGAGGTTGATGTTAACATCATAAATAATGAAATCAATAAAACAACAGTAACAACTATTAGAAAAGTTGCTGTCATGGCCAGTATGAGCAGTAGGAGTAATTACACAGAGAGAAAAATGTCTTTGAAAACACAGTAGGACAAAAAAGAAACAAAAAACAAACAAACAATGAAACAGTAATGAGGATCAGAAAACATACAGGCTAAAGGTCAGGGGGCCATATGTATTTCACTTCTGTTAAATGCTAAAATCTTAATCAAAATGTAATATAACCGAAAAGTAATCAAGAGCAAAAATATTTAAAAGGAAGAAGGATAAGGAACAGTGATGTTTATGTATATATTAAGTAGACACTACTGATAGTACCCCAACAGTTAGCTGGCATTAAAGAAATATACAAGTTTAGGGACAGTTGTGGCAACAGTGTTGTTCTTCGAATAGCCAAGCTTTAAGATGGTTGGTAAAGGAGGTCAGAGTTGGGAGTTCACACATTGTTTGGTGTGAGAAGCAACAACAGAAAAATTGGCTTGACTAAAGACACTCTTTCTAAAAGGAACTACACAATTAACTCTAGAACCAGCTATGGTTGATCTGTTTAAACAGATGTTTTCTAGAAGCATCCTGATTACAGATGGAACCGGATTTACAACCCCTGGAACAAAGAAAGTAATTGGACCCAAACACTAACAAGGTTCTAGAGGGCTTATAAAGTGAAACAGACCCACAGCATCATAGATTCTCCACCTTGTCTGATCATTAGGGCGATTCATACATTTCCATCTGACTTTTTTTTTCCCACTAAACCCCTAGTGGCTCGACAAAAATATCTGTTCATATAGATATGTTCCTTGAAACAAACCACAAAGACAGACTGAAGAGAGTAGTCTTTAGCTTATCTTTGGCTAAAAAAATAATAATAATAATAATTCACACTTCAGTAGAGCTGGGACCGCTGCACTGGTGGTTTGGTGAGCTACAGATACAGTCTAGGTACGACGGAGGGATCCATAAACAGCAGCGAGCCTCTCATAAACACCGGCTCCTCGCCGCCTGGAGAGCGTGACCTGCTCGCCCAGTTTGTGCCGTGAAGGTCCAAGCTTCGCCTGCCGAAACACCAACTACATTTCTGAGCAGCTGTCCATCTGTCTGGTTGGTAAAAGTTGATAATATTTGAGCAGCGTGGGACATGGTGCGGGAGCTGCTACCAGGAAACCAGGTGAGGAGGCTGTTTCAAGGCTGACTTCTAGGCTGAGAGGTGCTTTTACAGCAACAACGGCTCTTTTAAGAGCCACCCACAAACGTCTTAAGAGCATTCCTGTCTAAATAGTTTAACCTATGTATAATATTCATTTATTTTTTCCTGTCTCTGTATTGAAAACAGCTTGTATCATGTAGCTCGGGGTGATAAGCCACGATGTTTATCAGTTTTTCCTTCATGTCCTGCTCAGGCTGTGACTCCATGACAGTCACGGAATCACTGACACTCTGTCCCCTGATTGGTTGTCGCAGCGCGATTTGACGCTGGAGTTCAGATTTTTCCAACTCGAGCGGTAGACGATATGAACGCGAATGCAGGAAATGCACCACATAAAATGCAGCGCGATTTTTCCATCGCATCCGTAGCGCAAATAGTTCACCAATCAGGCAGAAAAGCTTTTTCGCGGGACACCAAGTCGCGCTTCATCGTGCTCCTCCATTGACTTTACATGTAGACCTGAAGCTCTAGTTGCTTCTATCGCGTTTGGTGTGGACATACCATTAGGCTACCAGCTAGTTAGCGCTAGCAGCTAGAGCAAGTTAGTAGGGGTGTCATGATTCTCCAAATTTACGTTGCGAATTTCGATTTTAGGATCATGATACGATTCTCAATTTTCTTTTTGTTTTTACAGTACAGAGCCCTCTGTCATTTTTAGACTAGTCTACAATTATTGGTTTTATTCATTAAATTGTGTACAGTCAATCTTATTTTAAAAGACAAAAGTGATGCCGTTTCCATTATTCTGGTGTAATGTATCACATTAGGCATTAATGGTAACATTGAAATTATTGATTAATAATAAAAGTGTTACAGTCTTGTTTGAATAACAGAAATGATCAGTAACAGAGGTTGACTGCCATCTAGTGACTCTTTTTAGTTACTGCAGAACAGCCAGTGTTGCCAACTTAGCGGCTTTGTCACTATTCCTAATGACTTTTCAGATCCCCTCAACAACATTTTTTCCAAAAAGTGGCAGCGAAAAATCTAGCGATATTTCTGACCACCCTTAGCTACTTTCTGTGAACTTTGTCGCTGATATTCCCCACACATTAGAGACCCGACTTGATCTGCTCTGAACCATCTTTCAGCAGAGGAATATGCGCAAGCTGAAACAGTATGATCACATGTCATAAGCCTCTCTCTGTTCATTTCACCCAGCATCAGAGAGCTGGAGCTGATTTCACCCAGTCACAAAATAATTTGTTTTATCTTTAATACGAATTGAAAAGTGAAAAAGAAATGTGCATCAATATAATACCAATCGTTCTTTTCTTTAAGCCACACAAAACTCATTCTTTACCTTCACCTTTCAAACCTCTCCTCACAAAGGGGGGAAATGCAAAAATTTTCTGTACGGTGTATGTGCACCTGTGGTGCCTTCAAGAAACCTTCGTGATTTATGGTCAGTTCAATAACTCTTGGCAAGCAATGTTTGGTCTATACTAAATATGCTGTACTTTTTTTTTCAAGAAAGTACTGTCTGTCTGTCTGTCTGTCTGTCTGTCTATCCTACCTCAGAACTAGGTATTGGATGTCCAGTTATAATTTTATATCTTGTAAATTTGGTACCATTTCCCTAATCTCAAAATAATATATGTTCCACAATTTCCGTTAACACGTTTTCCCTCTTTAAATATTGCTTTATTTAACTCTGTTTTATTTAATCCTAATCTGGATTTAATTTTTACTCTTTATTAAGTTTCTTAATTATCACAAAATGTGCTGGTAGCTTCTCCCACAGAAAAACAGAGGGCATATTAATGCAAAACATTAGGTACTGGGTGGGAAAAAAAAAAGTATTTAATTATTTTTGGGACAACACTGCTACCTCTCAGCAATCAAAACCAACCAAACAGATAATCAAACTGTTTTTATTAGATTTTATATTTAGTCATTTGAAATGAAGTTGAGCTGTTTATCAGCCACAGCCAATTAGGTTATTTGCGACTTTCTGTTATAAATATGCAAAGTATTGTAAACTGACATTCATTGCACTCTAAATTAGCTAGGCTGTTGAAGGACATTATTAGGGTCTGTTCCTACTTTCTCTCCTACTTCTCCCCAACTGCTTGATGTGCTGTCAATTCAAGCACTAACCTGTTTTCTATTATAGTAGGTGCTCCGGATTAGCCCTGCTTGACGACCCTGACTAAGATGGCATTGCAGTGACGGAAAATTCTCCACGTCCTGCAACAAACTTGTGCATCAGTTCTATTGCTCTTTCTGTGTCTCTGTTATGTATTCTCCAAGCCACAGACGGTCGCGGCAGATAACCGCTTGTGCTGAGCCTGGTTCTGCCGGAGGTTTCTTCCTGTTAAAAGGGAGTTTTTCCTTCCCACTGTCGCTGCATGCTTGCTCAGTATGAGGGATTGCTGAGAATTCCACGACGCAATCTTCTGTGGTTCTGTAATTTCTACACTAAACATTGTATTGTAATAACTCTTTTTGTAAAGTGCCTTGAGATGACATCTGTTGTGAAATGGCGCTATATAAATAAACTGAATTGAATTGAATTAAATTGAAAGCTTTTGTCCTTATAGCCATAATTTTCGGGGAAACCCATCATAACAACATATAATCACGCTAACGTTATGTCAGATACAACCAACACTGAAATGACCTACCTAACATGATACAGGCTCTGTCAAATAATGGACAAAGAAACGGTGGTATAGGGTTGTGTTTTGTTTTTGTACATCGTTGCAGTATGTTAAAATTTTTTTGTGAATTTTACATACCTTGAAAGGTTGGCCAGCCTGATGCTTCTTGTTTCTAGTTTGCTGTTGACATTGTTGATGTACGGCGGTATAGCTTCTTGGGACCCTCTAGCAAACGTTTACACAAAAATTTACAAATTTTCCCACCTGAATCATCTCTATCTCTATCCTTTCCAAAAAAATATTTGCCGGTACTAGGAATATGCCTCTTCATTCGCTCCAACAATGACTGGAGTTTGCCTGCATACTTCACAGTTTTACAACAGATGTATAAGTGGTGCGATGCTATAACTAGTGATGCCATTTTTCATCTTTTCCCCCGTTTTAACCACCATGGCTTTAGTCGGGCTTTTTCAGGAATGCTCAAATGAAATCTAGCATCACTTCAAAAAAATTAACTGCGAGAGAGCGCCATTGAATGCATCATTTCCTTCACTGCTAGAAGGTTTATTTGGCTGTGGTTGTAGCTCTGGGTCTGAATCCATACCTGACAACTCACGTTAATGTTGGTGCTTGCAGGGCGGGAGTGTTTTGGCCATAGTTTCGGCCTATGGTTTCGGCGGAATGTTGTTTAGGGGTATTATGGGATAGTCTAAACAACGGGGAGACACACATTTCCTGAAACTTATATCTTCATATTTCAGATGGAAAGTGGAAAACAAACAAGAATTCCAATGGTATTACGAAAGTAACTGTATTCCGTATACCATCTTAAGAAATAGTAACTGTAACAGAATAGAGTTACTCATAATTAGTATTCTAAATACGTACTGCCGGTACTTGTATTCCGTTACTACCCAACACTGTTCCTCCTTTCTGTTATGCCCCGTTTTCCTCATTATACCAACTTTCCTTTGAAAGCCATATATCAGCTTATTTCCCTCTTGCCATCTTTTCTTGACCATTTAAGGCTGACTTTTCCAGTTATAAATATTTTTCAGTTATGTTTTTTTATTTATTGTTATTATTATTATTTTATTTTCATTATTGTCTGAACACAATGGTTTCGCCACAACAATTTTTATTGCAAAATGGTTTTATTTGTATTGGATGTTGTAGAAGAAAATAAAGACCACCACATTAGTGATTACGTCATCATGACGTGATGACGTAATTGATTTGTAAATTGGAATGTGACGTCATCTGGCGACATCTAGCAACTTTCTGGGGCAACTTCAGCTACTTTCTGTCAGAGACAGTCGGCAACACTGAGAACAGCAACTGGAGACACAATGCCTCTAGATAGCTCATAGGACCGAGCAAATGTGCAGCTAACAGTGGTCGTCTTGTCCTCTTACAATGCGAATGTGGATTTAACTCGCCGGGAACTTTCCTCACCAGTGATATTAGAGTAGAAGGAGTGGCTTTAGCTCTGGTCCCGCTGCTTCATCTATCCTAGGCGTGTTCGAGCTGTAGCTTAGCTAATAGCTACTTGCTAGTGTTAGCTAATGTGCTCTGTAGACGTGTGCTCCGATCAAGGGGGATGTAATTAAAATGTTACTAGGTGTTGTTGTGAGTTGCATGAGAACTGGTGAGAGTTACTTGTTGGGGAAAATGCAATGTGTGGTTCCTTGTGATGAGGAAATCTGAGTAAATAGACGATTGCCTGCTAACTGTTGCTACGGAGTCCCAAGTGGGACGCACCGTATGTAAACATGTGAGGAGGGGATCGTGATCCTCTTTCGGATTTCGATATGCAAGGTCGTAATGTAGTTTCGATTGATTTAGATTTTAAAAATCGAGATCGTGACACCCCTACTAGTTAGCTAAAACAGGCCTGCCCCTTGCTGGAACGACACGCTGTGGATTTAACGTTTAATGTTTTTCATTTTTACCTGAACAAAAATAAACTAAATATACAAATTATGAGGGAAACAAACAAGATAATTTTCCATAAAAAAGGAATCTGTTAATGTTTGTATATCTAAAACATGTTTCATGTCTTTGGTTGTTCTTTTCTTTTTTTAAAGGGACAAACAGAATCAGAATGTCCAATGTTTTTTTTTTTCATGTTTCAATCCCAGTAGAAGGAATATGGTTCAGTCTGTCTTCAAAAACTCTCCCTTTATTTTGCTGAGTTTACATGGTAGATGGACTGAACTTATGTTGCGCTTTTCTAGTCATACTGACCACTGAAAGCCCTTTACATTGAAGTCACATTCACCCATTCACACTCACAGTCATACACCGACACCCAACATGGCTCGGTAGGACGAGGTTTTTTTAAATGTTGGGCCAAGTCTGCTTTTCAGTAAAAGTCACCAGAAGTTTGGGGTCTTATTTAGCATCAAAATACATTGACCCCTTACATGTGACCCCTTAAACCCTAGGCATCTTTCTGAGAAATCTGAATAATTGAACTGAATGCATCCAGCAAAAGTAGAGAATAAATTTAGCTTTTGCTTTATTTACGGATAAAGTTTTGAGTCTGAGTCGCTTTAAATTGATGGAAATGATTTTCTGAGAGAAACCTCTTGTTGTACAGCTAGACATCCAGCATTAACTTGCTCCTTCAGGTTTGAGGTGATGGTGAGACTGAAATACAAGTAATGAACCTGAAGTTACTTTGTTAAGCCACTAATCCTGCAAACTGGCCTCTGATTGTCTATCTGCCTGCCTGCCTGCTCTCCCTTTTAGGGTCCGTTGGATTTATACTGTATCTGTGCCTCTGATCTTAAGATGCAATAAGTACGGCCAACAATGGACTGTAAATGCTCTGCAATATCTTTGAGAAAATCCCAAACTTGTGTAACCTGACAAAGGAACTGTTTGTTGCTTCTGTCATTCGCTCCTAATCGTTGTGTTTTTTTAATCTAGTAAAGTCTCAGATACCGGATTTAAGCAGGATTTTCATGTGCGCAGCGTGTTCGCGTTGCTCTGCGTGGCGTTTCACACATTTCATCTCTGCGGAGGAAGAGAGACGGTCCCCGCAGTGAGAGGCTGCAGCTTCTTCCACGAGTCCGCACACCAGCGTGATATAAATAAATACACACAAACACACATCCGCTCAGTCACGCTGAGAGACTCTGTGCAGACTGACAGTGTATATGGCTCAGAGAGGGAAAAAAAAAGGCAATCCATATTTTTTATTTGATTTTGTTGCTGACTGACAGGTTATTGCACACCAGGTTTGTGAGGCTGACAGCTGAACATCAGGTGAGAAACTGTAGAGTCGTGTTGTGATCTAAAACCCGCCAAACTTCAGCTCGTATCGCGTGGAGTGGGGCAGACCTCAGCTGCTCTTCGTCGTAATTATTCATCACACCAACATCACACAGGTACACAGCCAGACAGAAACCGGGAGAACGGTGACTAGCCGTCAAAGAAAAGAAACCGGTTGAGTCCTCTCTGTTTCCCCGCTCGTCCACGCTGCTGGAAACAACAAGAAAAGCATCACTCTTGCATACCATGTCGACGGCTTTCGCAGCCTTTGTTTTTAGGCAGATTTGGTTTGTCGTTTGAATAATTTGTGCCGGTGTCGTTATGCAGGCGTGCCTCATCAAGAATTTACAGCGGCTGTGGTTTCCCTCTCCCTGGTCTGCTTCAATCGGTGACAAACTTTATGTGACAGTTGGGTTTGCAGTGAAATATTGATCCAATCCAGGAATGCATGAGGCTGTTCCTCAGGTTGCTGAGAGACAGAGGTAAGGCCAAGACATCCAGGTGGTCACGAGGTCAATGTTTTTTATTAGCAAATGCTTATGTTTTGGGGTTTTTTGGGTGCTGGAGTGATGGAAGGGTTAGTAAAATATGGACTCAACCCCCTGCCCCCCAATGTAGCTCATTGTTTGTGAAAATCGTTCTTTACGAGAGTCCGAATCAATGCGTAGCAACTCATTATTATTTAACTCCGAAACAGTTAAAGGTCTCCTTCACTTTTTTCAACACAATTGTTCATTCTCAGTTTTATAGGAATGCTCATTGTGAATATTTTCTCCAAACTCAATTCCCTTCATCAGTTAGATCCAGAAAATGGCTGAGTCTAAGAAAGCCATTCCATCTAACGTCATCTCGAATGGGACCGCCCAAAGGAAGGCTGCATCGTTTGGCCAGGAAGCTGTAGCTACGAGAACACAGTTAGCAACTCTCCAACACGGCAGAGCACGCTTGGTATTTGTGGAGATAACACACCAAAGGTAGATTTTTTTAAACCACAAAAGAGGAGCTGAAGAAGAAATGGTTGGAATTTGTTTTTGAAACACCACTGGGAAAATGCTACGCTCGGTTAGTGATTTGTTCAGTCATTTTGAGCAGAGTTACCTCATAGCTACAAACCTAACAGCACTGGCTTTGCCTCGAAGCTGTATTTAAACCAAGATCTGTACCAAAAGGTGGAACACCAGCTCCCAGGCTACTGTAATGAAAAAAATAATTAACCCAATATTTCAGTTTTTAAGTATTGTGTTAAAACACGGCATAACAATGAAATATACTACCTCGGCTAACACACTAATAGCTGTGAGCACATCCACCTAGAGATCTAGCTTGTTCAACTATCCTCAAACGTAACCTAAGCTTCAAACTACAAAGTGTAATATCAGCAGCTAAGTCTCCTGGTAGCTAAATCTCCCGGCATACGGAGCTCACCGTGAGCCTCCCTACTCGTCAGCAGACGGCAGTAGCTCGATCCAAACAGACTGCAGATCAGAATAGAAGACCTGCTTAATTTAAACATATTACTAAGCAGAGCAAAAGAAACAAATAATGTTTACTTCAGTAATGAGGAGGGAAGAGCTTGGTGCCGAATTCCTGTCCAACTGGGGTGCGTGTGGCGTACAGAAGATCGCTTTCCCGGTGTAGCTCTCCTTGAATCCTCCTGATACAGGCTCAGTCTGACCCAGGTAACGGCCCCCTCGCACTGCTGTCCGGTCTTGGTTGGGGATATAGCCTAACCTGGGTTTGTAAACTCCATCTAAGGGTAAATACCGACATGATTTTAGTTTAAAATTACACATTTGTGATTTTAGTAAATGTAGATCGTGTAAGAGTTGTGTTGCAGTTAGCCAATCAGAGGACAGAAACTCATTAATCTTAATTCGCAAGTCCCCAAATTGTGCCGTCTTCCCACCCACTGCTGCGCTGAACTGGAATACACCAAAAATAGTGAGGGGACATCTTTTTTTTTCACACAAACGGACACGGACAGCATTTCCTTCATTTCAGAGAACAAAGAAAAATTAATAAACACCAGTAAATGAGACATTTAAACAGATAAAAATGCTCCAGAGCCAAATAATGTAGAAATCACTTTAACTGTACCCATCAGACAACATGCAGTAGGCTCAAAGATCAAAATGCATCATATGTCCTGGAAAAAGTAATTAGGACTGCTAGCTGTCGATTCATTTAGAAATCCAGTTAAATGACGATTATTTGTTTGATTGTTCGAGTAATTGGATAAAGAAATTGAAGAAATAGGTTTTATTCATTGGAGGTACAACCATGATATCTGAACGAAAACACAGACCTCCCCAATGGTAGGATTGGTAATCACACAACTCTTAGTTCCAACATCAAAAATGGGACTTTACCTCAAACAAAGCCAAATGAACTCAAACCATTTTGTCCAAGTTTCGTGAAGCGGCTCGCATCTGGAGAGAACTTCAGCACCACTCCAACATAGTTGGTGAGGTTTGGAGGTTCTTGGATCCAAGCGACACAACAGCCTGCCCATCACTCACTGTAGATGGCTGATGAAATAAGTCAAAATGACTTGTTCAAACCCTGCAGAGGTTCTCTCTGAATTGCAGACTGCACCAAAGAGAGAGGGAGATTCGCACCCGATTGCTTAATTGACCCGGCGCAGCTGAGGTGCCGTGAACAGGATCTGTGGGAGAAGATCTATCCAAAGAAAACCAAGTCGAGAGGAACCAGACGACCCAAGTTCTGGCTAATGGTTACTGGTTCTTCACTTTTGCTTTGCATTGTGAATTTGTTATTTGAACATAAACCAAAAGGTGCTACTGTAATTAGTTTTAGTTTAAAACTAACTTAGCTTAACATCAAAACGTGTCAATACAAGCCTTGGTCTTAAAAGTAAACATATTCATACTGAACTGTGACATTACAATCGATTTATTGGTTATTGTTTCTAATTCTTTGCATATTTGTGCATTTACTTTTTTTTCCTTTTGGTAGGTAGTTTTTATTGCTCATTCAACTAATTGGTAGTTGTGTATTACCGGCTTGGTGCATTGTTGGTTAAAGTGTTTGACTTCATACTCTTTGTTAATAAATTTGTATTTTGGAAATTCATGTATTACTCCACATACATATGTAGTAACTTGCTGTTCAAAGAACAATTATCTCTAGATCTCAAACTATTATTAAATCATATTTTTTAAAATATTTAAAAGATGCAACCCTCAACAACATATCCCAAGTATCTAAGAGAAAAAACAACTTTTGTTTGTTTTCATGAGTGTGTTCACCAACACCAAGTTTGGTTTGCAACAGTGTTTATAAGTTAGATCAGTGATTTTATCAAAATTTGTTTCCTGGAATGACGAGACGAATCCCCTTTGAGGGAGATTAAACATTTATTGGAAGAGACATTTTAGATGACGTAATGATGCAGCTCTGTGTCTCTGCTTCATTTCTATAAGAGCATTGATGAAAAATATAATTTTTTAAAATAACAATACACTTTTAAAACGCATATCTGTGTATTTACATTGGAAACCTAATCAGCATGAAAGGAGACTCAGTCCTGTCCTTGTAGATGGATTTTACTGTAAGAGGGATCTAAATCATTAATCCAACAGCCAGGATCAGCAGCTACTGCAGATGCTGATCACAAACGGCAGTCGGCTTTACTGCAGCCCAAAAGCCAGGGACAAACAGCCAGCGACAACACACAGCTGTCATGAGGAAAGCTGACAATTAGGAAGCTGTCGACATCTTTCACCAACAAATTACTCGCATACAATGCTGAGCAGTGGCCCACAAACAGAGGATGACTTAAACCGGTTGTATTTTCTTTCATTATCTCCGGTTGATGCCTAACAGATACCGTAGCCACCTGTCAATTCTGAACATCGAGCACAACAGGTGGAGGGGCGTGTTCCCCTGCTGAATGACTTCCAGGAACGCTGCAGTGCTTGGGCACAGCGGGAGAAAACGTCAACGAACGAGCAGGAAGCAGCTAGAAACACGACTCAAGTGAAAGCTACAAACAGCTTTGGACTGAAACCGATGCTTTGAATAAAACTGATTAAGACAGAGTTACAGAGAAACATCTTCCATGAATCCAGGGCTGACGGCTCTGATAGCACGATCTCCCTTTTATTGCCTTGAGTTAGAGCACTTTATCTCCAGGATCCTAGAAACTGTTGCTGATCGAGGACTAAACCCTTTGGAGAGAAGAGATGGAAATATTTGACCTCACAATGGAAATGAATTCAAATAAAGATATAGGTAATGTTTTTTATTAATTTATTTAAATTGTTTGCAATAATTTGTATTCTCTTAAACCTTTCATCGCCAAGAGACTAACGGATTTAACAAATCTTCTGAACAATATTGACTGTTTATGAGCAGTGCTGACACAGTTACTTTGAAAAAGTAATATGATTACTGACTAGTGGTTACTCCTTCCAAAAGTAACTTAGTTACTTTACTTATTACTTTATTTTAAAAGTAACTAAGTTAGATTACAAGTTACTTTGTTAGTTACTTTCTGCAGCTCCCAATAACACTCCGCACTGCCTCAACATAAACACAATAACCACTTTTACATATAATCACTTTATTTGAAGTGCATTTTAACAGTAAGAACGGATATATACTTGTTTTTTAACCTCACATTGACACCAGCAACTATAAAGGAATAAGCTGTGTCTTGGGGACATACTTGCTCTCTCACTGCATGTACAAATGGAGAGTTCCACTAGGGGGCAGAGTAGGCCTACAGAGTTCAGAACTCAGATTCAGGCCAAAACAAACATGGCACCCGCAAAGGAGATTATCAGCTGTTTCGGCAGCAGTAGAAGGTAGGATCATATTTACCGCTATTGATACTTGTTTTCTTAATACTAATGCCGCCATGTACCTAATATATCTTTTTGCTCAAGAAAATGACAAAAATAGTAACTCACAGTGGCTTGAACAAGTAATTTTAATCTGATTACCTGCATGAAAAAAGAAACGCGTTAGATTAGTCGTTACTAAAAAAGTGGTCATATTAGGAGTAACGCGCTACTAAGTAACGCGTTACCGGCATCACTGTTTATGAGTCATTTTAAAGTCAAATGTCAAATCAACTTTTTAACCATATTTCTAACACCTTAATGCCTGAATTTATATGAAATAGTAGAACATGTGGTTTGTTTGTTTTTCTATCAATCAGCAGTTAAACTAAATACAGATTAAAAATGTGAACATCGCACCTACCATTACTGTCAATTTAGGTATGATGATAATTTTCACCAATAGGCACCCAAGGAATCAAACAGAATTTTCAGTCTCCGTATTGATTATTTAGTTATGCTGCTGTTGCTAAAGAAAAGTCTGAAATCAAGTCAAAATAAATGTTTTTGAATAGGACTGGGTATTGATTCAAATTTCAAGAATTGATTAAATTCCGATTCTGAAGAGTTAGAATCAATTATAACGATTCGATCCAATTGAATCTGATCAAGTTTTATATTGATATGGGTCAGTGCTACTAAGACTGTTTTTCTGAGCTGTTATCTTAATTATATGCCTGTAATTCAATGATGCAACACTGAGTAGGTGACAGTTAACCGGGGAACACTGTATTAACCCTTTCAGACACACGACTTAAAATGGCTATTTGGACTTTTTCTTCCTATTTTAGCTGTAAAAAGGGCAAACTATTCTAAAAAATAACATCAATATTTAAAGTGACAGTGTGTAGTTTTTGAAATATTATGTAATAATAATTATGTAAAGCACATTAATTGCAAAATATTGGCGATATTGTAAAATATGACTTTAAAATCAGTTTTAAAATACATAGGCGCGCGTCCTCTTTTCAGGGGAAAGCCATATTAGATGACGTCTTTAATTCTACAAGAGCCTGAATTGACAAAACGCACGGAACAAGCCCGCTATTAAAACATTGATTTCCCCTCGATATGCAAAAAAGTTTCGCCATAAATAAATTTTTACCTCTTCGCTAGTTACAAGCGATGAAAGAGAGCCTGATGTGCTCGTCATGTTGCTGCAAATAGATAATTCTCAGGGAATTGAGCGTTTGAAAACAGCGCTAGTTGGACCTCCGTTGTAGAGTTTCTTACTCGAAGACACAGATACCGCATGCTTGTGATAATTTAGGTATGCACTGCCCCCTACTGGCCGAAAATTAAACACTATGCCTTTAAACTTGCGAATCCATTCAATTTGACTTCTATAAGAAACAATTCAGATTCAATTTTCTGATTTTTTTTTAAACGATTTTCATTGTTACAGGGTTTGAAACAGCTAAATTGCTTCGGTGCACAATCCCATGAGCTCCTCACCAATTTCTGCCAATAGGAAATCAGTTTTACTAAGTTCATTTTAACACATATTTTTGAACTATTATTGATTTATACTGGCTAGAATTTACTGTATTATCCCAGAAGTTTTAATCCCATGTAGATGTATCTATGTAAATAATTATGTATTCATCAATTTTTATGTATTATTTTTTAATAATAATAGTGCATCATCAAAATCCATGCACAGAATTAACTATTTCAATAATTACACATAAATTATACAGCGTACTGAACTACAGAGAGGTTCACTCTGGACAGAACGCCAGCCATGAAACCAAGAGCATTTTAGAGAAAGTTTTTAACCTAACAGTCCTGTTTGGCTGTGAGAGGCCAAAGAGGCAACGTGTTAACTTCAAACAGAAAGCGCCCAGGCTGGGATTTAAACCAAGGCTCTTCTCGCTGCAAGGCAGCAGTGCTACCAACTGCTCCACCGTGCTGCCACCACACAGCGAATATGTGTGATGTTAGTCCGCAACTCAAAGCTTCCGCTTTATACAGCAAAAGGAGAACTAGAGGTCTGCAGCCTGAGCGGTCATAAGGGAATCTGTTTAAGGGCTCTAGGCGCAGAAGTAAAAAACCACAGCGTACATGTTAACGCTGCATTCCTGGAAGCTCTGTTAGTTCTCCTGCATCATAACGACCTACGGGTGAGCGTCCAGGGTTGCATCGAGAGTCCAAAAAGCCCAGGAAGTGACAGATCTACCCGCAACTCTAACACGGGTACGCATCAGCCATGCATAGTTTATCACCAGGGTGAAGTGTGTGGGTTTTCATATAGATAAGCAATAATGTATTCATCAAAAATGGGATCCTGGATGGAGGCGGAAGCTTTGCCTGTGGGCAGTTTTTAATGACCTCCCTGCAAACCCCAAAGCCTGCCCACAGCCGAGATGTAACAGAGCTGAGGGTAACTTCCAGAGGAGCAGTGATGAAAACGCCCGAGGAGGCAGAGCGACGCAGCTGGAAGGACAGACGCCATCGCTGCTGTCTCACACCTCTTCACTTATGGTTGGAAAAGTGAAGTAGGAAGACCAACTGAATTTATTATTTATTTATAGACTACTCTGCAAACAGGTATTGGGTCAGTTGCTTTCGTTAATCCATAGGGTTTAAAGAATACACACATATATATATATATATATATATATATATATATATATATATATATAAAATAGTAAACAGTTTACATTCAGTGCTGTTTTATTGCTTTTTTTCCCTTCTAGATCCAAATTCTACCAGCAGTTTCATATCATTTTGATATCAATACTGTATCTGTAGAGCCGCTGTAATGTAGTTAAGTTCCCCCCATCAATGCTGCACAATAAAAACTAAAATTATTGCTTTTCCCTCCTGTTTTTTTGTTGTTTTTACACTTTTGTATCAGATTACAAGCAAATCATCCCCCTCAGCTCCTCACGCCTCCAGACGCTGCTCCTTCGACATTGTTAGGTTCATTTAGTAATGGAACAACAGCTTTTCAGTTAAATATAGTCGGTGCAGCTTCTTGACAGCTGCAAAACATTTGCGGTGGACTTGCAACAGGCTAACGGAAATCCCACATCTGCAGTCGCATACTATAAATTCGAATTTAAGTTCCCACAAGGGTCGTTTTTTCAGATTGAAGGCATCTTTTGAAAACGTTTGAATACTCTGCTGTTAATAGTTTTACCTGTTTACACAGTTTTCCTTCCATTCAACTTTCTATTCTTTACTCCACAGCCTCTCAACTAAAAGTTGTGCTTATCCTTGTACCTTAATGCTTCGTTTTCTTCCTAGTTTTTCATTCCACTAAACTTTCCATTAATATGCTTAGATTCAGAACTCTAAAAGTTCAGCTTCTTTAGCAATGATCTTTTGTGAGACTGTGAATCATTCCCAACTAGGCGAAAATGCAGAAAATTATTTCCTTTCAACTAAATGTTGTTCTCATCCTTGTATCCAGTGCAATTTTCTTTCTAGCTTTCCTTTCACTAAACTTTGCATGAATAAGCTTAGATATAGCTCTCTAAAAGTTAAGCAGCAACCGTTTGTGGAGATGTGATATGTTCCCAATTTCCAGTCGGCTTTGCTTCACAGCCTTTTCATCTTAAGTCTGTGCTTATCCCTGATGCTAATGCTTCCTTTATCATTCCTCCGTCCACTAAACCTTCTATTAAAAGGCTTTGATACAGCACTCTATACAGCAGCCAGCTTCTTTAGCAATGACCCTTAGAAGGTGATGGGAATTTGGGAACCTGAAGGTACTTTACTTCATAAGGTTGTAATGTAAGTCCCTGAGCATTTCATTTTTATTTTTGTACAACTACAGAGTATTTTAGTTTTCTCTTTTGTTGGTAATGTACATATATTATTCTTATTTCTATTTTTTTCATACATTGTTCTTCTTTCTAGTTTTTCCTTCCACGTAACTTCCAATAAATTTGCTTAAATAGAGTACTCAGAAAAAAGCCAGCTTCGTTAGCAATAACCTTGTAGTAGCCTAACCTTTTAGTCAAGGTTTTAATGTGATGATTGAGTGTTGCATCACAAAACATTTCCCCATTTAAAAACACTTTTTTAAATTAATAGCTTAAACTTTCCCTAAAAAAAAAATGTTTTTCTGTGTTTTTAATAGCTATGAGCCATCGTCACAAACATGAACAGAAATAAAGCTTTGATTAGGGCTGAGATATTTGCCTTAAAAATTAAATATCAGTTGTTTTTTTTATTGACAATTCTGATTTTTGATTTTAATCTTTTTTGTCAACTCATGTTTTCTATTGCAAGTGATAAAAAATATTTCAAAAATGTACTTATATTTCAATCACCCTCAATTCAAAGTCCAACTAAAAACAAGCTGTAAAGTATCCTTGTAAAACAAGATGGTAGGCCCTGGGTGAATTGACGTCCCTCTGAGCGTTGGAAGGCCAAGTAGCGCATTAGTTTAAAAAAAAAAAAAGATTTTCCAAAAATGTAAGCTTCATAAACAGAAAATTTGAAATAAAACATAAAATCAATTTATCGCCTAGCAAATAAGCTAGATAGCGTTCTACTTTAGAAGCAAATTCTTGAAATAATTGACTTTATAATGATCTTCTGGCTTCTTGTTGAAATTGCGCTGCAGAGCAGAGATCAGAGGAGGTCAGAATTACAGAAACATATCATAAAAAAAAAACAGAAAACCCCACTTCTCTCTTTATTTAATGGATTCTTCCAGCAAATCTGACACCCTGAAGGAATTGTTTCCCACATTTTCCCAAACTGTCTTTATTTTTATTTATAAATCTATTTGTGTAGATCTTGCTTTTGTCTCATTCCAGCCTGTGCATCTATCAGGCTACTCTAATTGTTTCTTCATCTCACTCCCCGGGAACGTATTGGCATGGCCTTATTATCCCAGCTGATCGATGCAATTTATCGGTTTGAGGAGAGAGACATGCAAACGCTATCAGGGAAAAAACCCACAGAAATCAATCACAGCTCCAAGCCGATAGCTGTTTTCTCTCCATGGAAGCCCTTCAAATTGATGAACTACATCTAGACGGTTTTTCTTCTTAAATACTCAATTAAAACCATAAAATATAGGATTCATGTCTTTAGTGAGAAATGTGCTGATCAGTGGAAAAACTGTGTCGTGAGTTAGCATTTGGCGTGTTTAGCAGCAGTTATGCTGATTAATGTGCGTATGCCGTAATTTGCCAAAATGCAGATGGGCTCCTTGTTAACATAATCATGTTAGCCCTCATGAGGAGGACAAGATTCCATAAAGCAGTGCAGATCATTTCCATATATACATACATATATATTTGTCAGTCTCTGAAACTGTCAGGGAGGCGACATCAAAAACACTAATGGCAAAAAGAAGGTGGTAACAGGATGGCTCAAATGTAGATCAATCCCAAACAGATAGGGATTCACAAATGCCTGTTCTACACAATAGATGACGTGTTATAGATGTAAACCTCCCAAGATTACCTCACAGTGAGCAGAGAAACCTGATACATGATTGGACAAGAGAATCCAACCGTGGATGGGTGAATGAATGAATAAAAGGTTATTTGGATGGATGGATGGATCAACTGAACACATCTATCTATTCATCCAAGCTTCCATCCAACCATGGTTGAATGGATGGATGAATGAATGGATACACAGATGGATGAATGAATGGATACACAGATGGATGAATGAATGGATACACAGATGGATGAATGAATGGATACACAGATGGATGAATGAATGGATACACAGATGGATGAATGAATGGATACACGGATGGATGGATGGATGGATGGAAAGTTGATGGATCGATAAATGGATGAATGAATGGATGGATGAATGGATAGATGAAAGGTTAGTTGGATGGATAGACAGAAGAATGAATGGATGGTTAGAAAATGGATGGATTAAAAGGTTGGTTGGTTGGATGGATGGATGGATGGATGGATGGATGAATGAAAGGTTGGATCGATAAATGGATGAATGAATGGATGGTTGGATGGATGGATGGATGGATGGATGGATGAATGAAAGGTTGGATCGATAAATGGATGAATGAATGGATGGATGGATGGATGAATGAAAGGTTGGATCGATAAATGGATGAATGAATGGATGGATGAAAGGTTAGTTGGATGGATGGACAGAAGAATGAATGGATGGTTGGAAAATGGATGGATTAAAAGGTTGGTTGGTTGGATGGATGGATGGATGGATGGATGGATGGATGAATGAAAGGTTGGATCGATAAATGGATGAATGAATGGATGGTTGGATGGATGGATGGATGGATGGATGGATGAATGAAAGGTTGGATCGATAAATCGATGAATGAATGGATGGATGGAAGGTTAGTTGGATGGATGGACAGAAGAATGAATGGATGGTTGGAAAATGGATGGATTAAAAGGTTGGTTGGTTGGATGGATGGATGGATGGATGGGTGGATGGATGGATGGATGAATGAAAGGTTGGATCGATAAATGGATGAATGAATGGATGGATGGATGGATGAATGAAAGGTTGGATCGATAAATGGATGAATGAATGGATGGATGAAAGGTTAGTTGGATGGATGGACAGAAGAATGAATGGATGGTTGGAAAATGGATGGATTAAAAGGTTGGTTGGTTGGATGGATGGATGGATGGATGGATGGGTGGATGGATGGATGGATGAATGAAAGGTTGGATCGATAAATGGATGAATGAATGGATGGATGAAAGATTAGTTGGATGGATGGACAGAAGAATGAATGGATGGATGGATGGATGGATGGCTGGTTGGATGGATGGTTGGATGGACTGATGAATAACTGGATGTTGGAAAGTTGCTGGGAAGCCGTTTACACTTTTAGAGGTTGCCTCTATAATAAACTCTTTATATATGCATATTTACAAAAAGAGTCTCATATATATTTAGAAATGTTCCTCCAGTTTCCTTCATTCAGTTAAAAAAGATAAAAATGAACCAACAAGGAGGCTGCTCATGCATATAAACGCTTGATCGCTTGTCATAATCCTTCATATGCCACTAAACCACATTAGCATTGGAAACAAAATAGAGAATGAGGCTAACATTAAATATACATAAAATAAACACCATCTTTGAACTGATTCCTAAAAACAATTCCCATTAACTCATGTGATGTGGGCTAATGAAGTGTCTTATTTAGCTGCAAACTAAAAATATAAAAACAAAATAAACATGACATAAAACAAGATTATTATTTTTTTGCTTTTATTTCCAGTTCCTTAGTGACAGCGACAGAATGCAGGAGAGAGTTGAAGCTGGTTGAAACATGAGTATTCTGGTAATGAAAACAACCAGCCTCCAGTTTTTATCGCCAACCCACAGAGTGTCTACCAAAAACAACAAAGCATGAAACTTCTAATCTAGACCAACCGAGTCAAGATCCGGACGTGTTTTTGATACCGTCCGAAGAGGAAACCGTAGATAGAAATCTCAAGAAAGAGAAAAAGGGGAAAGAACTGCAACTCAATTAAGCTGCTGTTAAGAGGCCATAAAAAGCACCACAAAGGAAATCTGCACAGCTTTAATTATGTTACTATTTTTACAAGATTAATTTAGACAATACAAGTTAAGGATGTGCAACTAAATATGAAAACATTACTCCCTTACATCACTGGGAGGCAAGACGTTTCCCTTACATTGCTCACCAGAAGAAACACGTCAGATTAATATATAAAGAAAGCAGGATGCTGGATAAAAATAAAGTTTTAAGATGTTTTATATTTCTTATTCCTCTAGACAAGCTCAATATGTGTGATTGTCTATTTGGAAACAAACCTGGGAATGTTTTTTTTTTCGTAATTTAACCTCACTTCTGCTGGGTTCTGCAACACAAACATGCAGCAGAGACTCAAGAGAAACTAGAGCACATAGTTTAGGTAAATTACATAAGTAGACTGTTTTGTGTTCGGTTTTCAGGGCAGAGAGCGCAGATGTCTCCTGAAAATTTCTTTGGAGTTACTTAGTTTTTATTTGCGTCACGTTGTATTTAGACCTCAAAGAATCAGTGAGCAATGGTTGAATAATTAAAAGTTCCTAGAACATTTTTAACAACAATAATTGTTACATTAATGTACTTAAATTAGAAATAAAGTATGGGTTTTTACACTTCCGCAATTCAGAATATAAGCTGCATGTCTCAAATGTCATACAGGCAATTTCATTGACATACAGCCGTCGAAGTACAATAGAAACAGTCTTAAAAATAAAGTATAGGCATACATTATCAATATTTCTTTCTTGAATGAAATAATGTTTATTCTTATGAACCAAAATATGCAAGGCAAGGCATGGCAATTTTATTTGTATAGCACACTTTCAGCAACAAGGTAATTCAAGGTGCCTTACATAATTTGGTGATAACGAAACCAAACATACAATAAAAGCATGGAAAGTAAAAACGATGGCATAAAATATGAAAAGAATAAAAAATACAACATTAGAGAATATAAAAAAGCAGCAATTAACAAATTATAAAGAGCAATTAAAAATAAAACATGAAAAGCCTCATAAACAGAGAGCAAATAAGCATCATAATCGTTTGAAGACAGCTCTTAACATATTAGTTTTAAGTTTTGCTTTAAAGCAGCTCAGTCTTGCAGCAGCTTTGCAGACATCAGGACTTTGTTCCAGATAAGGGGAGCATAGAAACGGAATGCTGCTTCTCTGTGTTTGCTTCTGATTCCACAGGTATGATTGATAAGTTAGATATGGATGACATGACTGGTTTGAGGGGGGGGTCAGTATAATAAATAGTAATTGCTTTGGTATTAATAAGTCCTGTTTTGGGTCAGGGGTGGCCTGGTGTTGATATTCAGCCTGAGAGCTTGGTTCTGAGAGAACTAAAAAACAAAATTAATAAAGAATATAGTTTTTTTATAAATTTTTTTTAGTAACTTGTAAAAAATAAATAGAGCATGCTTAGTATGCATCAAACATTACTTACCAACCGCCATTAAACAGAAGCTTATGGCTTATGGTATCATTTTCTGTGTTTTTTGTTATAGGTTTTATATATCCTACGATATTGAACTCACAATACTTTCGAATGTTCCTTGAATGCACCACGGGTGTGCCATGCAGCACAAGCATTCCCTATTGAAAGTAGAGATGATGAACAATGTTCGTGTGTGAATAAAAAAGAAAGATCAATTTATTTTTTAAATAATTTCTTTTTTAAAGAAAATAACTTTGTGAGTGAGTGACATGAACCCAAAAAGGTTTATGACTGGTCAGTCGATGTAGTGTGATAATGCTGCAAGCAGATTCCCAAATCATTTCCTTTGTGAGCGTCAGGAAGGAAAAGTCCAGACGCAGAACAATTCGGGTCTCTAATCTGCAGGAAGGATTGATGACAAAGTTTTACAGAAAGTACCTAAGGGTTCTCAGAAATGTTGCTATATTTGATGCTAGATGGTTTTTGGAAAAATAAGTTGTTAAGGGTGTCTAAAAAGTTGTTAGAAATAGCGACAAAGTCGCTAAGGAGGCAACACTGAGTTAGTGTGAGATGTATTCAGTGACGACGGGCTGCAGAGTAACACGAAGTATCGAGAGATAAATCGGAAGGCATATTGGGTTATCTTGTGACGTGTAAAAAAACCCATGATAGAGTATTAAATGGGGAGAAAACCACTATAAATTTGACCATGTGGAAAGTGGCAGCTATGTCGATGGTAAAGCAGTCGGTGGAATGAGAACGAGCATGGAGGAGAAGGTCTGGTTTCAGTGAGTGTTTTACCAGCTATAGCTAGTGCTAGCTTGCGTTAGCTGCGTGATGTCATACATACGACTTATGATTTGCAGGTTTTTAATTGTTAATTGTTAAAATCAAATCAATCCCAAATAGCTTGACAAACACAGTCGAAATGCACATAATTAATCATCATTTAAATTTGGGTAATACATACGTGTGATTCAGGACATGAACAACGGACCAGAAAATAACTTTTATCGCTTCATTGACTTCCATTCATTTTTTTTTTTGGCCCAGGGACCCACGGTCCAACAAGGAGGGGAGTTGACTTAGGGTTTTTCTCAATGCAAAGGAACCTCGCCTTGATGCCTTGGTCCCGCCACGGTTGCCTGGGAGATACGTCATCAGGGACCACCAAGGCGTGTTCCAATGTTCATGTGTTACAGAGAAATCTGTCCATCTCTCTGCCCTTTAGCAAACTGATCAAGGATACATCAGAGGTGCCTTGATGCCTTCCCTCGGACAAAAATTCCCCAGAATACAGCACGGTAGGACCTGGTAGCATCTACTTTGGGGCAAAATTTCCAGTGACTTTAAGTCAACTAATTTTAGCAATAAGGCTTATATCTAAAATGTTTTTTTTTTTTATCTTTTTTTTATTAGATCCAAAGCAGTTATATATGGTTGATTAGTTGCTAAGTAGTTGTAGCTTCGGTGGCTACCAGGTACTAACTCGCTTACACATTTAATTTAAAGGGCTTATATCATGCAAAATCAAGTTTTTGGAGTTTTCAATCATCAGGTACTTAAATTTTAACACAACAAACACCACCAAAGTGGTTTTTGTCTTAATTCACGCATGTCTGAGTAATCCTCCTGAATGCTGCTCTCTAAGCAGCTGCCCCTGCCTCTCCTGCAAAACGACTGAGTGTTCAAACTGTGACGTCACTAAGTGAAAACAAGGCAGTGCTAGAGGTGTCTGGACTGCCCCTGCAGGCAGAGGGGCTCACCTCTGCTAGAGTTCCAAACACACCCTCCTCCTTCTCAAAGCTCAAAGCTGCTTCTGTGTTTGGCACCTTAAAACACTTTTTTGTTGGAATTTTACTTTCTCTGAGAAAACCCCCGTTTGGCTGTGTGGATTACAGGATTTCATTCTACATTCCTAAAGAACAGAAGCTGGATCAAAGAACAAAATTAATTAAAAGTTAATTAATTGATCTGTAGCATCTCAGAATGTTCAGTAAACAGGTGCAAACAACACCCATGGCTTTTTCATTTACTGGGCTCAAAAGATTGCTTGCTGAACTCAGCTGTTTTGGTTTCGGCTCTGTCTAAAGCCTGGATATGCTCGTTTCTAGCCTAGTAGATTTAGCAACTGAAATAAGCTTTATTGACTCTATTTTTTACAAAAACGTAATAATTAAAACCAAACGTCTGAGCCCTTAATATAAAAGAGTTTCGTTGTGGTATTTGGTGCTTTCAAATTCACTTTCACAATACTGTTTGACATCAAGTTGAAGTTGAATGCTGTAAAATCGAATGATATAGTCCCTTCAACCATCATATACACAGTTAAAAAAATGAAAACCCATGTTATACATTTCCAGTTCCATGGCTGAAGGAAAGTTACTACCCTACTATGCTGTTATGATTGGCGGGAAGTAAACAGCGTGTGCGGGCAGCTGCATTCACGTGAGGTAAGTCTGTTCCATTTTACAAAATTTCTTTGACCAAGGAAGGAAACTGTGCCGAAAGCAATGCGTCTCACGTACCGAGGCATTGCCTTGACAGGCGAGGCGCCTTGACATTGAGAAACTCCCCTAGACGAGAGTTTGTCTGTAACCATTTTTAGCTAGGTCGTTATTCTTCTATGATTTCGAGGCTTCCACTGTATTGTGGGATAGCATAGCATCCACCGGCTGCTTACTGTGGCGGTAGTACACATCCTGGAACTTTTTACTTACTACTCCGATCCATACTGGAGATTTAGGATCTACTACATTGCTCACATACTCCTTTCTGTACAGCCTTTTGACTCTACCACCATTCTACGATTACGCATTTTGATGTCATCAAGCTGTGTCTAAATACTTTGTACTAGGTATGCAAGAAAGATAGATTATATTAGATTACATCACAATATAGATTTGAGACCATATCGTCCAGCCCTACTTTCTTTTGATCTCTGATGTATTCCACTTCATCGTTCTGCCAGTTTTGAACAATTTTCCTATCAATTTCTTTTCAAAAGATAAATAAATAAAAGAGCTAAATGAGAGACTTTCTAACATCTGAGGAGCATCAAACTCATCTGAAACACTCCTGAGTGTTTTAATTAAGGCAATTCAATTATTAATTATGCTAGGGAATTGGGCAGTAAATATTTACTCATTAATCTTACACATTGCTTTTAGCCATGATTATTTTATAAGCCAATTTCCCTGCCGTGTGTGCTCATGTGTGAAGAATGCACAATGGCACGATCCATGAGGAGGTCAGGTGAAAATCCTTCAACTTGGCTTCTGTAGAGTCCGTAGAAGTTAATAGACACTTCACTTCACCTAAAGAGAAGTGATTGTAGCAGCCAGCAGCAGAGGGAGAACCACAGGGAAAAAGAGTTTCTGAGTCCTGCAGGTTAATTCGGAGCCATTCAGCCACAATCGCCGTGGTTGAGCGTTCATGAGCGGCGCAGGGATGGGAGGGAGGGAGCAGCGGGAATGGATGGAGCAACAGCGCAGCGCTGAGACACGAGGGGAGGGAGAGACGCTGAGCGAGCTCGTCCTCTTGGCTGCGAGCAGAGGAAGAGAGGCGGAGGGAGGAGGGTCTGCCTTTTTCACCTGAAGATTACTTTGTATCACACTTCAGTCTCCCAGAGAGCTGCGGGGAGGCAAGACAGATCAGGTTGAGGTGTCTAGCTCCGCGTCTCAGTTCTGCTTTTTGAAGCTCAGGCAGACTTCTCCTGTAGAAAACCGGCAGGATCGGAATCGGCAAGACGGAGAGGTAGAGAGGGCGGAAAAAAGTGAGAAAACTGTCGCAGCAAAACGGCAAGAAGAGAAGAAGTTCCACTTCAGCGAGCGACTTGGAAGGTAGGATTGTTTTTTTACTTATTTACTGCCTGCCAGAAGGTAAATGACCTCTGCTTCTGTCTGGGTGAAAGGATTCAGAGGGGAAGAAGTTGGGAGTGAAAACGTTGAGGAGTTTGGTCAGTTTTGTTGTTGCTGGAGGGACTGGCAGCGAGAGCACAAATACGAGGGTGGATGAGAGCTGGTCTGAGACTGATGGAGGGATAGGAGGAGGACTGGAGTGGCAGGGGGTGGGAAGGGGTGGGGGGAATGGGGTGTCGCTGGCAGCCAACTCTGTAACCAAGGCAGCTGAGAGGAGGCAGAGCCAACAGGGGACACTGGGATTTCTATTTTTCCCCCTCGCAGCAATACATCGGGGCTCTGCCAAGTCCCCTGCCTCATCCCCCTACGGATAAAGATTTCATTGTGTGCCGCTCTGACCGAATTCATTAAGCATCAACATGTACCCCGCGCCCCCCCTCTCGTCTGAACCCGTCTGCTCGCTTTCATTAAGCTGCTGTTTGCCCCGCTATCAGCTCAGCTCCTGTTGCATCAACAGTTGGGTTTCTCTGAGCTCTGCGGGAAACGATAAACCAGCTGAAAGACCCTGGAGGGGACACCTTTGTCACCAGAAGGGGAGACTGGACCCCGGAAAGTTTATCAGGGGCCGCTCCCAGGACGCCACATGGGGTCGCTGCGGATGCAAATGAGGGCTTGCAAGAAATTTATGTCATGGCAACTTGGCCAGTTTGCTACCGTTTGTGGGAACTGAACTCCAGTGAAATCCTGCTGGCTAAGAACAATTACATTCGAAAATGTGGGGAAATGTGCAGATCTCAAGGATTTTGTAACTTATGAACTCCTGATATAAAAGGTTGCATTACAGTGGTTAAAATCAATCATTTTTCATACTCTATTGTTCATTTTCTGTGCCTCAGTGTTTTTTTTATCGGGTTTGTCTCTTATAATTTCACTTTTTTTTACTAATTAAATTTCAGTCAATGCTGATACTTTTGCAGTTTTGTTTTTTGGTTTTTTATTTAAAGCCGCTAAAATGTAATCCAATTTCTTGAGAGATTGTAGCGATAAAATAACCCAAAACCCAAATAAGATTGGTTGTCAGATTGATGCTTGCAGGCCGTTTTTAGATGTCCTCTTGTGGCCCAAAAACAAAAAACAAAAGACTTTTGCTAGTACAGGGCTGGGCCATCTGTTTCCATCAGAACGAGGCGGGAATCAGTTCATGCTCAGGGGACACGGACGGAGCAAGAAGAAAGATTTATCCATCAGGGTTATGAAGAAATTGAAATCTTGGATCTTTAATGTGATGAACTAGCCAAACTAAAAGGTGGAGGAAACAGCAGTGTTCGTGGTGCCACTAGAAATGTTGGATCTGAGCAGGAAGTCAACAGCCAGACCATTTGTGAGCATTTACTCAGCTCTTTTGCTACTTGGAATTGATCTATACCGTTCTGGTGACAGATCTTTGGAGAAACGTGAACAACAACCAGAATGCTGCAAAGATTACATACCTTAGTTTAGAGATTTTGTCTCGAGCGGTCCTGCCTCACTTTGGTGAAGTGCTGACATTGCCACAGAGCGTGTTTGGATTTCTGGTTAGGTTGCCATCTTAGCTTTGGGTGGATGTTGCTTGTGCACTCATAGCCGAGTTTGGTATTTGAAATTTCTTCTACTCTCCCAAGGATTCTCTGATGCTTTCTGTTTGCTATTTTTTTTCTCTCATGTCTTTTTGTTTCTTTTGTTGTATTTAATAGCATTCATTATTTCAGGCATAATTATCTATTGCGAGCTACCGGTCTGTACACTCAGAAGGAAATGTAAAAATCATGATACACGACCTCCACTATCCACTATTTCATTTTAATCTGAATGAATAACTATGAAGGGAACATTGGGGTCTTCACGTTACCTTTTTTACCCTCTGACATGACGACTGTCTATATAACTCCTTAATAGCGGAATTTGTTTAAACATACTTATATTTTTTTTACTGTGTTTTACTGTCAGGGTCTAAATTAAGCAGACATATTTTAAATTGATCACATAGAATACATAATAATGAGGTTTATGGTATACAAACGAATAAAATGTGACTTTTTATTTTTTGCATAGCCTAACTGACTAGATGGCACCAAAATCCTCCCAATGTCATCGTTGCTATGTGCTGAAAATGCATCAATCCACATTGGTTGCATAGTCATGCCACCAGCCTAAAATGGTTCTGCAAATTATGCAATTAATCTGAATATGTTGTCACAGGTCGTCTTATCCTATTATTAGTCTGGCAGGCAAATCAACAGCTCCAGTTATGAAATATAAATTCAGGAGCTGATCATTTTTCTGCCTCTGTTAAGAAATTTAAAGGGAAAGTTTATATTTTTTAACCTGGACCTTAGTTTTAGAAAAGATTACATTAATTTACTTACCCAGACAATTGGAGTCCCAAGGAGTCCTTCAGGAGAAGTTTATATCCAGTTGCGATCAGCGTATATCCATATATTGGGAATCAATGTGGGCAGGAGTTTGCCATCTGTGATGCGGCGTTTTCTGCTCCAAAACTCCTTCATTTAACCATATTTGTTATGAATAGTTAGCGATATTCCCCAGTGAGTTCTAAATGTCTCCGAGCTGCTAAGGTATTAGCTTCTAGGGTTTTTACAGGCTTTTAATGTAACAGATTCCAACTTGCACTAACCTGGTATTTCAACGACGTCGCAGCTATCCGCCATTGCAGCTGTAGTCTGAATAGGTTGCGGAAAGGGAGCCTACAGAAGCTGAAGTTATTCCAAATGGTAATTCGGTTGGAGCAACTAGGATACACGCAAACGCGAACCATTTTGATGTGTGCACAGATGAAAGTCCTGCTCAGACTACAACTGGTATGGAGCATGGCAGTGATGTCACTGAAAACGTGTGTAAGTGGAGTTGGATTATTGCCTCTAAATCACCCCGGAACCGAACAAATAAGCAGTTCCAAGACGTGCTGAGCTCTGAGGGGAGTATTGATAACGTTTAATAACAATAAATGGTTAAATCAAGGAGTTTTGGGACATATACTGCCTTATTACAAGTGGCAAATCTCCTGACCCCGATTTACTCCCATTATATGGCTATATACTGGTTGCAACTAGATAAAAACTTCTCGTGAAGGACTCCAAGTGGCTCCAAACTTGTCTGGGTGAGTAAATGAATGTAATATTTGCTAAAAAATAAGGGGCAGGTTGAAATTTTTTTTTTTTTTTTTCTTTTTTTTCTCAATTTCCTGACGTCATGGACATTAAACTGAGACAAGAAGGGAGAAAGGAAGAAGGTGAAGAAAAGAAACCGGACCAACAGAAGCGCGAACTGACGACACAAGACAGGGAGGCAAACAAAACACACAAGAAAACATCCCAGTCCTCCACCTCTGCCGGACGGCAGAGAAACAGTAATACAAAACAAAAACAACAAACTGTACAGAACCAAACCAAGAGTTCGGATCTAGTAGAATAAACAAAGAATTATACATTCACTACACACAAGCATTAATTAATGAACATAATACAAATATTTCTGGTAAGCTCCTGTGAACAACTAACTAATGATGATAACCTCAGCTTAAGATATGTCCGTCCTCACCTATGTCCCCACACCTATGTGTGTGCGAGCATGCAGGTCTGAATAAGGTTTCCCCATGCAAGTGATTGATAGCTGGTGTAAGGAACCGTCAATCCGTCCTACAGGAATCGGCACAGACATGAGAGGCAAGAGATGTATGCATCCAGGGTCCCACAGAGTACAGAGTCCACAGGCGGATCAGCGCAGGGTCGATCACCCACCAAGAGAGGAACAGATGGAAGTCCCAGGGGAGCACCCACCAGCCGCAATGCTGGGGCCCGAGAGATCGCAGTGACGAGCCCACGGGCTCCGCCGGTAACCGGCTACGCCAGGGCGGGCCCGGATCAGGAACCGGAGGCCACGGGGACCAGGGGCACCCCGCCCCCCAGCGGGGCCCCAACCAGGGACCAGCCGACAAGGGCCCCCCGCCGCCGCCGCCGCCGCAGGCAAGGAGGACCCGCAGCCAACCGACGGACACACACGCCGCCGCCACCCCGGACCAATACCCACCGCCAACAACCCGGCCCGCCTCCACACATCCACACGCCAGGGAGCCACAGCAAGAGCCACAGCGGATGTACGCCCTCCCCAGGCCGCGCCCAGCCGGCACCTGGACATCCAGATCTTCCAGCTCCAGGGTCCAGATCCCGTCCCACGCGGGGCGCCAAGATCAGGGGCCCAGCCAATGCCGGACAGCCCCACCAGGCGAACAGACCAGCCAGCAGAAGTCCTGGAACCGGCAGGAGGACTGGACGCCAGGCACGGTCCCCACCGATCCACCGGACGGCACCAACCTATTCTACAACCCCGGCACCCCCATAAGAGGTGCCCCAGTCAATCCAAGGAGGACATCGGCCCGAAACAGCGGCCGCCTGACACACCGGACCACCCAGGACCCGCCCGACATGCACCAGGACCGAGCCGGGCCGCAACCGGGACCCCCAGCCCCATGCATCGAGAATCATCATCAACCAGCGTGCAGGAGCAACCATCACCGACGGGGAGTGACGGGGAGGGAAGAAGATGCATCAGGCCAGAGAGCAGCCAAACACCCAACCTGACAGGTAGACATAGACAGACAGAGACACTCATACGTACCCTCCCTCTCATGCGTACACATTCTTACAAATACAGGACATACGAACACTATACGTACCCATACGTACACTATACTCCATACTCCCAGGCCCAGGGACAGACGCCCCAATAGAGAACCCTGCCCCTGCACCCAGGAGACAGACCCCTTTGCCCACCAGGACGGGGACAAGTAGACCGCCAAGGCCCCCACACCGGCAAGAGCAGCCCACCAGCCCAGGACCCCGACCAGACGGCGTGATGTTCTATCCGGGCTCCGACCCCTGATGGTCCAACGAACAGGGGTGTGGAAAGACCCCCCAGCCTCTCTCCCCCAGCTCAATGTGGTGTTGTTGTGTGTTGTTCTAATGTGCACTTAAAACAGAGGGGGGGGACATGGGAATACTGCCGGGTACCCCCATCTCCCCCCCCGGGCCCTCAGTGTCTAGATGCGTTTAACCAAACTATCTCTTTAAAGAGCCCAAAGGTTTATTTTACATTTTTACAAATAAGCAAAAGCTGAGATCCTGCTGTGCGTTTTGCTGGTTATTAATGTTTGCTTTGTGTCGCCGTGGCCTTGGGAACATTGCAGGTGATTAAGTTTGTTGTACTGGATTGAACTCAGCTTGACTTCTGCAGGAACTAGCCAAAAAAACTGTATAAGGAGTTGCCTGAGAACTGACTCTAAACAGAAAACTCTCAGTCTTTTTCTTTCTGGCCAAGAATGGTTGTTTTTAAAAGATGGCAACAACCGTGAAGGGTCAGCAAAAAGGCTGAATTCAGAAGGTGTTTTTTTAATGTGTTTTCACTTTACACATCACTCTTTTCATGTTTCTCTCCACATTAAAGCCAGAGTCATCACCCCTTAAGGTAAAAGGACTGGTACAGGCTTTTACAGGCTCCTTATTGTTTCCAAGATCTGAGACACCACCCTCGTTGTGAAATCAATAGCCCAGTAAATTCCTAATTGAATGACTGCGGGGCTCAGAGGCCTGACGGGGCTTTATGGGCTACCAGAAGGCGTCTTTGAGAGAGCGGAGAACATCAAGCACCCTGCTGGCGTTGTTGTGGTCCGGGAAACGACGAGTTGTCAATCAACGAGGGCCTGGCAGGCGACGGCGTCGGCGGGATACCGTCAAGCTTGTACACCTGGCAGGGTATTCTTCATGGGACGAAGGGGGGGGGGGGGGGTCACGTTACTTACAATGAGCTTTTTCTTCCTGTTAAACCCGTTTTGCTCATCCGTCCGGCCGCCGTAAAGCAGCGCAGACACCTGCGAGCCGTGTCATGAGGTGTCAGAAAGATGGAGCATTTGCTTCGGGGTTTATGAGCAGACACACGATGTTACTTGTTCTTCTCTCGCTGGTTTTGTGCAGAGAAGCAAATCCCTTTGTTTGAGGTGTAAGTCATCCGTCTGAGCTGCTGATGAAGTGACTGACCCCAGGGCTCATGTTGCTGCTTCAACAAGAACAAAACACAGCAAGACGTGCTTTGTGGCAATTTCTGAAATGTCACACCTTTTCTAATAATACGCAATCGGTCGTATTATTTTGTTGGCAAGTAGGCATCAATGGAAGGTGTAATATTAATGTCAATCATGTAAATAACACTCAAAATCACCAAAAAAAATTTTTTCCGATATTAGCTATTCAGATATGAGATGATGGAAGATAAGAAATAAAAAGTTGACACAAATCTATTGTGACTGAATGAGAAACAAACCAAAACTAAAAGGTTAACATTACAATTACAAACAATTGTAAATCCTAACAATTGTACAAGTGTAATTAAAAATCTAAAGTGACATGATCTGAAAAAGAGCCAACAATTGTCCAACTAGGTGCACACATTTTTTGAAGACTTTCAGGACTTTAAACAGGAAAATTAAACACACATTCTGATGTCACAGACTGGAACTAAAAAACAGAAACAGATGAAAAGGCACCAGTATGCTATCCTATTTTATTAATGAATAAGATATAATAATGGTAGAAAAGCAACTACACCCCATTCAAACTCTACGTATAAGGTTATTTCTTTGGGGTGGGATGAACAGTACAGACCAAAAGTTTGGACACTCCTTCTCATTCAGTGTGTTTTCTTTATTTTCATGACTACACTGTAGATTCTCAATTAAGGGAATTGAGGGCATCGAAACTATGAAGGAACACAGGATGTATGGAATTACTGTATGTAATTAAACAAAAAGGGTGAAATAACTGAATACATGTTATATTTTAGATTCCTCAAAGTAGCCACCCTTTTCTCTGATTATTGCTTTGCATTCTCTTGAGCTTCCAGAGGTAGTCACCAGAAATCGTTTTCCAACAGTCTTGAAGGAGTTCCCAGACATGCTTAGTACTTGTTGGCCCGTTTGCCTTCACTCTGCGGTTCAGCTCACCCCAAATCATATCGATTGGATTCAGGTCCGGTGACTTTGGAGGCCAGGTTATTTCACACTTTTTGTAAAAGTACTACATAATTCCATATGTGTTCATTCGTATTTTTGATGCCTTCAGTGTGAATCTACACTGTAAATAGTCATGAGAAAAAAGGAAACTCATTGAATGAGAATGCGTGTCCAAACTTTTGGTCTGTACTGTACATTGTTTGATTTAAAATGTTTCCATCTATCTTAATCTTTTATTCTTTGATTAACCTCGAACATTCCAGATCATTTAAAGAAACAAAACAGAGGTGTCGGAACTTTTTGTCATCGGACGTGGAAAGTGGATTATTTGTAAAGCACATTTCAGCATGTTGCAGTGGTAACATACAGCATAGTGATAACAGGTTTAAATACATACTAGAAAAAAACTGTTTCAGTTATTAGTCAAAAGCTTCTCTAAACAGATGTAGTTTAGCCTTTAAAGGAAACTAAGTGTTTCAGCAGTTTTACAGTTTTCTAGAGGTTTGTTCCATATTTGAGGAGCATAGAAACTGAAAGCTGCTTCACCATGTTTGGTTCTGATTCTAGGGGTGATTAGTAGACAAGAGTTGGAGGACCTGAGTGTTTGTATAATGACAGCAGATCTTTAACTTATTTTGGAGCAAAGTCATTTACAGATTTATTAACTAGTAGGAGTGCCTAGAAGTCAATCCTCTGAGCTACAGGGAGCCAGTGTAATGACTTTAGAATTGGGATGATGTGCTCTACTGTCCTGGTTCTAGTGAGGACGCCAGCAGAAGCGTTCTGGATCAGCTGCAGCTGTCTGACTTTTTAGGTAGAACTGTGAGGACGCTGTTGCAGTAATCAATCCAATTAAAGATAAACAAATGGTTACGTTTTTTGGAACATTAGTCCCTTAATCCTACAAATGTTCTTTAGGTGACCCTGAACTGAAGGTTCAGGTCTGAGTCCATTATTACTCCTACATTACGGTCCTGATCGGTAATTTTTTGAGTGATTTAACTGAAGCTGTGTGCTGACTCTTTAGATACAAAGACAATTACTTCAGTTTTGTTTTTATTCAACAGGAGGAAATTATGGCACATCCATTCAGCGAATGAAGTTCCTCCAGAGGTACCATGGACATTTTGCCTGAGAGATCTTGTGCTGAGCCTGGTTCTGCCTGAGGTTTCTTCCTGTTAAAAGGGAGTTTTTCCTTTCCACTGTCGCTTCATGCTTGCTCAGTGTGAGGGATTGCTGAGAATTACACGACGCAATCTTCTGTGGTTCTCTAATTTCTACATTAAACATTGTATTGTAATAACTCTTCTTGTAATGTGCATTGAGATGACATCTGTTGTGAAACGGCGCTATATAAATAAACTGAATTGAAATTGAATTGAATCTTCAAAGATTTGGATGTTTTTGTAGGAGCGAACTCTGTTTTAAACTTCTCCACAACTTCCTCTCCAATTTTTCAGCTAGAGTAGGACAGAGATTACATTTATCATAGACTGGGACAGCATAATACTAACGCCACACTTCTAATGCAGACCAAGCATCCTTAATCTTTCACTTACTTTATATGTGCTACATTTTTGGTTGATCTGTCACATAACAGCCCAATAAAACACATTAAAGCTTACATTAAATGGTAAATGTTCTTTTGTGAGGCGCTGAAAACGTTTGGGTATAATTTTGTTCGCAGCGTTTTGCTGTGATGCAGTTTGCTAATAGTTTTAAAATAGCAGAAAACATTTTTGTGATCAAATCTTCCCTCTCCAAGAGACACGACACAGCAGCCCTTTTCCAATACAATGTGTAATTCCTCCCTCTGCTGTATTCTGAATCACTGTGGAGGACCGTCGGCGCTGGGAGAAAGATTATCTTCACAGATTACAGTGTTTGTCTCATTTTCCCAGCAAATCGATGTCCTAATATCTACAGGCTGCATTTAGAAGCCTTCGCAAGCTGCAGTCTTTCTCTCTCGCTCTCTGTGAATGCTCGTTGCAGCGTGGAAAGTGTCAGGCGTGGATATTAAAATATAAAAGAAAAAGAACTTTCATGAATGTGGTCTCGAACTTTCTTCAGTGAACAGCCATAATGCGAAACATTAAACTTAAAGACAATGGGAGGAAGAATGGGATCATGTCATATTGCTGATTCTCTCAGTTTGGATTAACATCCATTTATCTTTGGCAGGATGGATTTCTGCAACACTGTCTTCACAGGTCTGCCTAGAGAGGCAGATAGCTGCAGCTGATCCAGAACGCTGCTACTGATAACCCCAGTTCTGAAGTCCTTACAATGGCTCTCTTTGACTCAAACTTCAATATACTTTTATTTGTTTACAAATCATTAAATGGCTTAGCAACAAAATACATTTAAGATCTGTTGTCGTATCAAACTTCCAGACCATTCAGATCTTCTGCTTCAAGTCTATATATATATCCCCATGATCAGAACCAAACCTGGAGAAGCAGCATTCATTTTTTCTGCTTCTCTAATCTCGAATAAACTGCCAGAAAACTGCAAAACTGCTGAAACCTGGAGTTCCCTTCAATCATAACAAGAAACCCATCTGCCTTTGATCAATATTCACTGGAACATCTTTAATTCGAGTCCGTATTTCCTGTATTTTGCCTGTATGTTTTATTTGTGTTATTTATTTTTTTAAACTTGAAAAGCAATTTTAATTGCTTTGTTGGTGAAAGGAGCTATACAGAGAAATGTGCAAAATGCGGTGCAGATTAAAGCTAACACCCTTTAAAGCACAAAGAGGGAAGCCAAGAAACCAGATGGAGATTAAAACAAATCTAGTAGAGCTGTGGTGTTGAAAGAATTCTCAAGCCACAAATTTTTTTAAAAATTAAAAATACAGTAAATTTTGTGTAATTGTTAAATGTAGTAATTTAATGAAAACAGAGGATTATTTCATATCAGCTGTACTTTTCAGACTATAGCACTACTTTTTTTTACACTCTTTAGACCATTTGTCCTATATTGAAAGATGCGGCTAATTTCAATATTTTTTACTGGCCAACAATCTCTGGGGGTAAGAGAGTGTATACGGGCCATTGGAGTGAAAATAAAAATATTTTGCACTAACTTTTACATCCAAAAAACTTTTTTTTTAAATGAAGGTAAAAATTCTACAATTTCTCATCAAGAAAAGAGGAAAATTTGCGAGAAAAAAAATAAAAAATTGTTGATTAATTTCAATTCCAAAAAGTTTAAAATGTGCAAGAGCAAACTCAGAAATGTCCATGATTAAAGACATATATTTTTTATATTTCCAACTAGAACATTTTCTGACACTGTAAAGTCAGAAATTTTGAAGAAAAAACCCCTTAGATATTCATTAGAAAAACTCTGAAGTTTGTTATATTTTTGTTATTTCCGAAAGTAAATGCCGTTCTTGTAAGATATAGATGTTACATTTTCAAATCAGAAATCTGAAAATTTTCACAAGTCTTTAAGTGGTAGCTACATCGCCTCTGTTCCCAGATGAGAACGACGGCTCAGATTTGCCATGAACGCCTGGAACAGGAGAGACTGTAGCCGTTTATAAAAGACACACCATGGCGGCATATTATGGTAATATCAGCAGTTCAGTGTGTCTCTGGAATATGCTGTGGCAGGAAGGCGATGCGGGAAAATTGAGGTATTCCTCCCGGCATTTTTCAATATTCCCACATATGAATGGCGATCACACGTTGCTGCGAGAGACGGTGATGATATGTGCTCACTGATGCATTGTCTTCTGAAGGAGGTTTGTAAGGGAGAAACTTCAACATGGCAGCAACATATCAGCTCTTATGATGCTGTAATAGTTCTCAGATCTAATACTAAAAGCTACTGGAAAAATAATGTGTATCATGATAATAATTCCAGTACTGATAAGTGGACCAATTAGATATAAATTGGGCTCATACAAGGTGCTTACGGTATATTTTAAATATCACAAATGAAGTTCAACATTGAAATACAGCAATTAAATTGGCCTGTAGAGTAGATTTGTGCATAAATTTACATTTGCACATTTTATGAGACCATAAAAGGCATATTTTATCAACTTATAAAATGTCCCATGAGCCTTTGCTGGCGCAATGGACTGAGTTTAACTACCTCGTTTTGGCGGGTCACCACACTGCAGCTGTGGCTGTAATGTAGCTTGTTTCCACCAGTGTGAATGTGAGAAATGGAATTGTAAAGCGATTTGAAGGTCTCAAAAAGCGCTATATAAATGCAATCTATTATTATTAATGTTATTTACACAGAAAGGAAGGTTGGGCATCCCTGCCTCAAATAACGGACATTTCTCAGCTTTCTCTCGCAAATATTCTACTCTTTTTAATTAGAAAATTTCCGAGTTTTTGGGGGAAAATATGTGACAATCTCACAAAGTCTCCGTTTTTGGGCCGACATTTACGCCTGTTATGGGAAACTTTATATTTAGAATGATCTTTTCTGTGCATTCTTACACACCGACTGTACTGTGTGCTATTTCTTCATGACATAGTGATTCAATCCGATTGTATGACACTGTATGACTTATTAAAATTCCAACATCCTGTATAGCATATACTTAAGACACTTGGGATGGAGGTTTATCTACCAGCAGGACAACTATAAACATACAGCCACGCCTATAATGGTATGGATTTTTTAAACATTAGAATGGATTAGTCAAAGTCAAGACCTACAGACTGGTGTTCAGAGGCATTGTCCATCCATTCTGACAGAGTTGGAGCTATTTAGTAAAGATCGGGCAGAAATATCAACCTCTAGAAAGTTCTCAGTGTAGGGAAGGGAACTTTGTTTCAATTTATTAACCCTCATGCACAAACTGTTCTTTTACAATTAACTGCATTAAGGTTAATGGATGTATTAAATGGGAAAGAGTTCAGTGAAGGCTTTGTGTGCTCAAAATGATTCAAATAACATCTTAAAATCTTCAACTCTTTTGTTCATATTTGGCCATAATCAAAGAACAACACATTTAAGACAAAATCTGTGGCAACAAATCTTAATACACAAGCGGCTCACAACTCGCCTCTAATATTGCGACAGATGATAAACTCAGACTTTGTCGTGAAGCGACGCTACCGCCTCTGTAATTGCTCCGTTTTTATAGAAGTTTTGGACAATAAATGTCCTTACTGGAGGCACAGTTTGAAACACCGAAGCATCCATTTAACCCCTGTGGACAAATGCACTGAGACAGCTAAGAGTGCAGCTCTAATTTAAGCTGTCAGTAGCAACACAACTAATACAGCTACAAGTAATAAGTTATTTTCCCTTGGGCCTCTGCTGCAGCATAAATACTGCAGTAACGGTAAGAACTATGTATGAAGTCAGGGTGGGATGTGTTAGAAGTAGTTCTTAAATCCCCAAACTGATCCCATATAAAGAGATGCAAATTTTTCATTTTATCAACCAGCACCTTCAGTTCTCCACTTGTTCATTAAATTATTCCAGTCCTGCTCAGTTTGAAAACAGGAATGGACTCTCGGATGACGGATCTATTAAAGGAAGGACAGGAACATCTCGTCTCTACAAATTCAATTAATTCCTGCTTCCCTACCTGACAGAAATTTTTTTTTCAGATTTCCAAGATTCGAGGCCACGTTTTTAAAGACACTACATAATTATATATATTTTTTCAATTGAGCTGATCTGACATGTGAACCCTCTCCCTTGGTAGTCCTTCACGGTGTTGCGTGGAAACATACTGTAAGCCCATTGGTTTTTAATGAACTGCTGTTGAGCCGTGCTTTATTATCCATTTGATTATTAGTGAAGCACATCCAAACACCGCAGATAATGACGAGCGTGGCTCGTAAAACACACACTGCTCATAATAAACTGCAGCAGTCGGCTGAATTAAAAGCAGAAAATATGGAAGACAGGTCTATAAATGATGCTGGGGATATACAAAGACCCAACAAAGAAGCAAAACCTGGATGACTAGTTACTGTAAATGTCCCTCTATGGGGTTAGTCTCTATCCAGGAGTGTCATATGCAACATGATTGTTGCCTTTTACCACCAAAAACCTAAATATTTTCACTTATTAAAGTGTTCAGCTTAATTGAAGTCTTGATCAGGGGTCTGATTAATCAGATTTACCCTAAAGCCGTTCTAGAATAAAGGTTTTTACGCAATTGGTAACTTTTCTTTGAGGCTCTATGAAGCATATTACTCTTTATTGGGGCTAAAAGTGGCCCAGGGGCCCTGATAAATTGCCACATAAAATTCTATATTAAAGCCTCGAGATGGGAAGTCATTTTCCCCACCCATTCGGCAAAGACTTGAATATTAATCTCTTACCATGCAGACGTACTAGTCCCACCACAGAGCTACTTTTCAACAACATTACAGGCATCGTGCAATCCGCCAATATACACCTAAGATGAATTAAAAGAGAAACTGGACATACCCACTGGAGTAAAAAATTACATTTTATAGATATTCTTTTCAAATCTGAAATGTGGGTAGTCAACAAGGTATCTTGTTGGGACAAACCTTTTGCTACATTGGCCAAAATCATCAACTTGAAAGTGCCCATGGGCAACAAAAAGAAGATTGTAGAAGAATGTGTGTTTTTTACCTGCTTGACCAGGGTTTTTTCCTGGTTCAAAAAACATCAATGGTGATACCCACTGGAGGACTTGAAGGCACGCGTGATTGTTTGTTTTTTTGGTTTTTGTTTCAGCCCAAATTAATTTCCATTAGTAGCCAATACCGTGAATTCAAAGTCATAATTACTCAACAAAGGACACATTCTTCAATAACCAAATGTATTTACAGTCAAAAAAATGTGGTTCAAAACCGCTGGCTCTGTATTTTTTAGATCTAGGGGATTCCGTTCAATGAAATTTCTCCTGTTAGGTGACTTAATCAGTGTTGCAAACTGTTTCCCACAGAAAGTAGCTGAATTTGACCCAGAAAGTCGATAGAAGTCGCCAGATTACGTCACATGATAATTAGTATACTGATGGCATCATCAATAACGTGATGGTCTTCTTTTTCTCCCACAACATTTAATATAAATAAAACCACTTTGAAATAAAAATAATCTAAAAATTATGTGTGCTCAGACACCTTAAAATAAAATAACCCATAGAACAGAAACAGGCAGCCTCAAAGGTTCAAGGAAAGATGACAGAAAGTATGGGGAATAAAGAACTAGTAGGTGGCTTTATAACATTAAATGGAAAGTTGTTATAATGAGGATGAGGAAAACAGAACTAAACAGAAAGGAAGACATTATATATACACTACCGTTCAAAAGCTTGGGGTCACCCAAACAATTTTGTGTTTTCCATGAAAAGTCACACTTATTCACCACCATACGTTGTGAAATGAATAAAAAATAGAGTCAAGACATTGACAAGGTTAGAAATAATGATTTTTATTTGAAATAAGATTATTTTTACATCAAACTTTGCTTTCATCAAAGAATCCTCCATTTGCAGCAATTACAGCATTGCAGACCTTTGGCATTCTAGCTGTTAATTTGTTGAGGTAATCTGGAGAAATTGCACCCCACGCTTCTAGAAGCAGCTCCCACAATTTGGATTGGTTGGATGGGCACTTCTTGCGTACCATACGGTCAAGCTGCTCCCACAACAGCTCAACGGGGTTCAAATCTGGTGACTGCGCTGGCCACTCCATTACCGATAGAATACCAGCTGCCTGCTTCTTCTCTAAATAGTTCTTGCACAATTTCGAGGTGTGTTTTGGGTCATTGTCCTGTTGTAGGATGAAATTGGCTCCAATCAAGCGCTGTCCACTGGGTATGGCATGGCGTTGCAAAATGGAGTGATAGCCTTCCTTATTCAGAATCCCTTTTACCCTGTACAAATCTCCCACCTTACCAGCACCAAAGCAACCCCAGACCATCACATTACCTCCACCATGCTTAACAGATGGCGTCAGGCATTCTTCCAGCATCTTTTCAGTTGTTCTGCGTCTCACAAACGTTCTTCTTTGTGATCCAAACACCTCAAACTTGGATTCATCCGTCCACAGCACTTTTTCCAGTCTTCCTCTGTCCAATGTCTGTGTTCTTTTGCCCATCTTAATCTTTTTCTTTTATTGGCCAGTCTCAGATATGGCTTTTTCTTTGCCACTCTGCCCTGAAGCCCAGAATCCCGCAGCCGCCTCTTCACTGTAGATGTTGACACTGGTGTTTTGCGGGTACTATTTAATGAAGATGCCAGTTGGGGACCTGTGAGGCGTCTGTTTCTCAAACTAGAGACTCTAATGTACTTATCTTCTTGCTCAGTTGTGCAACGCGGCCTCCCACTTCTTTTTCTACTCTGGTTAGAGCCTGTTTGTGCTGTCCTCTGAAGGGAGTAGTACACACCGTTGTAGGAAATCTTCAATTTCTTAGCAATTTCTCGCATGGAATAGCCTTCATTTCTAAGAACAAGAATAGACTGTCGAGTTTCAGATGAAAGTTCTCTTTTTCTGGCCATTTTGAGCGTTTAATTGACCCCACAAATGTGATGCTCCAGAAACTCAATCTGCTCAAAGGAAGGTCAGTTTTGTAGCTTCTGTACCGAGCTAAACTGTTTTCAGATGTGTGAACATGATTGCACAAGGGTTTTCTAATCATCAATTAGCCTTCTGAGCTAATGAGCAAACACATTGTACCATTAGAACACTGGAGTGATAGTTGCTGGAAATGGGCCTCTATACACCTATGTAGATATTGCACCAAAAACCAGACATTTGCAGCTAGAATAGTCATTTACCACATTAGCAATGTATAGCGTGTGTTTCTTTAAAGTTAAGACTAGTTTGAAGTTATCTTCATTGAAAAGTACAGTGCTTTTCCTTCAAAAATAAGGACATTTCAATGTGACCCCAAACTTTTGAACGGTAGTGTAGATTAGGATTTCTTCATAGGAGTTGAATTATAAATTATTTGAACAGGGGAAACATGCTACAGGGAAATGGTTATTTTGTCTTTAAGAAGAGACTGTAAAACATGTCATATTATTTTGCCTGAAGCATACTGTTGAGAGAAGTGAACTGGTACACAATTTACAACTGGACATTCTTTGAAACTAAATTGTTAGTTCTAAAATATTGAGATATCTTAAGAAGATGGCATTAAAGGTTGAATATGGAACATTTTTCTTAAAAGCTATCTCTTTAAAAAAGTAATAATTCAACAGGGAATTTAGAAGTGTGCAGAATGAAAGAGCACCCTTTCCTATAAACATTATATTTAGCCTAACATTAATAAAAAATGCTAACTTTTTCCGACCACAGCACTGTGTTTATATTTACGTCTTCCAGCCAACAGCAGCGCGGCAAATTTTAGGTTCCCAAATACTATTGTAAACAACTGCATGGAGCAACGAGGCGTACTTTAGAAAAGGGAGCACTCGGTATGTTTAGCTGCTGTGTCTGAGCCCCAGAAATGTCATTATCTTTCTCAGAAGAGGAGGGACCTTATAATATCCAGAGTTAGTTTAGGTGAAGCCTACAGCAGATGGAAACAAAAACCTTTCATGGCATCAAAACGTGTGCGGAAATGGCAACGTTTCTAATGGAGAAACATAAGAAAGCTGTCGGTAAAACAGCTTTCAATACTTGTGTATGACGTTGTTCCTAGATGTGAGACCATCAAACTCCGCACAGAGTAAACGGAAGGAAAGGAAGCGGTTTCCTCCTGCACTCCCCAGTATATGAGGCTCGCTTTCACCACCACGTGGCTATTATAAAGACTTTCCTAGCTAGCTTTCTGTATTGACACAGGTCTCCGATCATACACCTCAGTCAAATACACACGCTGTGAAATCTGTCGGATGTTTATTTAAATTATAAAGTATAAATTATGACTTTTATAGAGGACATCACAAAGAAGAGTGGAGGATACCACTCAGCAACCGACTAAGATGCAGAGAGGACAGGTACAAAAATGTACTGTTACCTTTTATCCATATTTTCTTAGCTATCACCAGGCGTTAGGCAAGGTAATATGATGCATTTTACATTTTTTCGTTTTTAAACTTCACCCTCTCTGTAAGTAGGCTATTGTGTGTAAGTTGTATGAAGTGTCAGTCTCGTGGCCGACACAAAGATGTCATCATGCATTATTTCTGCTATTTGCCCTGTTCATAATTACGCTTTTATCAACATTGAAATTTTCCATTTTTTCTTGGTTTCACACGTGCCATTCAACAACCAATCACACTGCTGTCCGTTTATTTACTCATGCATAGGAAATGATGTTTTCCGTAGCAACGGGACGTCACTCTTATGTTACGTTTAGGAATTTGTCCTACGTAAAAGTAGCTCTTAGTGCGTTTGTGAATAGGTTTTAGACGAGAACTCCTACGTAAGACCTTTCAGCGCGAGTTAGGAGTAACACCTAGCGGTAAGATAAGAGTCTTTGTGAATACGGCCCCTGGTTTGTTTGCAACAATGGAAACAGAAAGTTGCTACTTGTTATAGAATCTCATCTTCATACGTGAAGACAGACGCGACCCCCCAATGAGGAACAGACTAACTTTTCCAGTGAGGGAGATGCTTCCCCACATCACCACCAGAGGTGGGTAGAGGACCCAAAACTTGTAATCAAGAGTAGCACTACGTCAACATATTTTTTACTGAAGTTAAGATGTAGACAGCCAAAAAATTAATCAAGTAAGAGTAAGAAAATATTTACTAAAAAGGCTACTTGATTACTAACACCTGATAAAATATTCTTAAAATCATGTCATCAGACAGACAAAAATATAAAGTTATGGCAAATGATGGTATTTTAAAGACTAAATGTAACAAAAAAAGATACAAATAACACAATTACGTAAGAAATGTTAAGCAGAAGAACTACTTTTCTAAGTCAATTCATACAATATAATACTAATACTTACAGTAGGAAAATAATAAATAAGTCTTAGAACAAGGTAAAACCTTGTTTTAATGCACTGTTTCAGGCCGTACTTCAAAGTACTACTACTACTACTACTACTACGACTTCAAAGTACTGTTTTCCTAAAAGTTGTTCAAGTAAATGTAACTGAGTAAACATAACTAGTTACTGTCCAACTCTGATCACCACAGCTTCTCCCCCAAAACCTGTCTGACAAAGGAGGTTTGGCATATTTTTATTTGTGTAGTGGCCCAACCCACAAACATCTTTTTTACAAGAGTAAAAGCATTTAAACGCAAATAAACAAGGTTTTCAGTGATATTAGCTCAAGAAATATTCAGCTAAACCCAGCTTTCCTCACTTTTTCTGGGATTTTTTATTTTTAGTTGTCTGTCTGTTTGAGTTTCCAATATGTTCCTTTTTAATGTGTTTGTGTTAGTCAGTCAGAGTCACATGTTGCTGCTTTACCTTCTTTGTGAGTCAGAAACCGAACAATTTTGGTACTTTTACAGACAACAAAACAGCGTGAATCTTTTCCTTCCTCCACGTCCTTTAAGTAAGACGTTAGTCTGATTGCCATCGTTTGATTTAAACCACTGTGGATCAAAAAATCAGGAAAATCATCCGAGCTGCTAATAATTTAAAATTAACGTTCCCCAAACCGATTCATCATCTGAGACCAGGCTAAAAATAAACAGATCATCAACCTTCAGTGGAGGCCAAAACGATCATCACAATGAATACAGGAAAACAGGCCGACCTTGCTGCTGGCAGACTCTGATTATGTTTTATTGCTCCACCCCCCCAAAATGAGCCAAATACTCGCCAATGTACTCCGCTGGATAAAATGGAGCGAGACGGGGAATGAGTTATAGCGTCTGGAGCCAGCGTGCTCCAGTTAACTTTTTTCTACCCTATAGCGGAGACGAGGATGAGCTGCCATAAATCTGACCCACACATCCATTAGCTTTCTATACTCTGCAGCTCTCAACATGATGTCCCTCTCTCCATCTATTTTAATGCACTGTTTCAGGCCGTATGTAGCGTGTTCGCGCGCGCCAGCTAAGCTAATTAAATGTTTGGAAAAGTGTTTGGGTTTCAATCTGTGCAGGAATTTACTCTCTAAGAGAAATGACCCAAACTGAAGAGGATCCAAGGACAGTCAGTCAGATTCGATCCAAAAGCAGCTCCTGCTCTAATGGCAGCGCTTCATATGACTGAAGGGACAGAACGGCAACATTAGCAGCACCACAATGTGCATTAAAACACTGATTATCCTGTGGTCTGTTGATGAGGAAAGCATGCTAACATAACTAACTTTTATACCATGGTTGGGGTGAATACTCGATTCTGATTGGCTGGAGGGTGTACATTAAAAAGTGATAATGTACACCTAGGGAAGGCGTCCTGTCAAATTGCCTGATGACAGCTCAAAATTATTGCGCTGCCTCAAATGGCAACGGAGACTCAACGTTATTTGCATCATCCTCTTGACACACACAAGCAGTAAGTAGTGTACTGGCCTTCTGAAATTATATTTAGTATCACGTAACGTAAGGTAAAGCCATCATCTCATTTCCCATCACTGATAAACTGCTGCGGTCGGCTCGCTCTGGCCACGTTACTTGGCAACACTTGTATACGGGAGATATTATGTAGTGAGCTCGACTTATATAAAAAAACTCGCGATTTTAACTCTAAAATACATGAAAGTATTATTAATTGATCAAGTATGTCCTTCTTTCGTAAGTGACCATGGTATAAGCGGGATAAAGCCCTCCGAGGTGTCCATTATCAGAAAGTAATGGACTTTCGCGTCGGACGGTTCACGCCTGCGCGTCGTCCATTATTTTCTGATAATGTACACCTCGTCGGGCATTATCCCTTACATATATGAGCGTGCAGCTCGGTGAGTCCTGCACATTTATCAGCAGCTTCTGAGTTACAGGACAGTTTGTGAAACTGGAAAAGGCCACTGCTTCCACCTGTGTACCTGCAGAGCTTGTCAATCATCCAGAGCAACAGTTTAGAGCCTACAGTGTGTCAAAGGGGGGGGGGGGGGGGGGGGGGGTGGTACGTTCTTTTCAGGCAGACATAGCAATTCTGTGGTTTTGTACAGCTATAATATTACTCTAAATGGACCTGTAAGTTCAATAAATTATATATACTACCTCTGTGAAATATTACACTCAGATTTTCTGACTGAATGCTTTGAATGTCCGTTTAAGAGCCTCGGACATTCCCCCCCTTCCACACGCTGTCTTCAACGTCATCACAACATCCTCGGAGCGCCGTCTCAAGCCCAGCATGCGAAGTGTGGCTGCCGGTGGACTGTAATCTCCAAGCTGACCGTATTTCGTGTTTGGCCAGGCGGAGCTGGGACCGCCACAGCGGGGAATTGGAGGGATCCGTAAACACCGGCCTCTCGCTGCGTCGGCAGGCCCAGTTTGAGGAGCCCGTTTCCCGCGTTAGTCCAAGCTTCACCCACCAAGTCACCAACCACAATGCTGAGCGGCTGTCCATCTGTCTGCAGTTAGTAAAAGTGTATATGTGAGCGACGCGTGACGTGCTATGGTGGAAATACTGCCAGGCTGGGTCATGTTTACTCCTCCACAGAGGCTGTCCGGGTGAGGAATTCAATTCAATTCACTTATATTTATATAGCACCAATTCACAAGCAATTGTCATCTCATGGCACTTTATAACAAAAGTCATCTCAATACAATTACACAAACATTCCAATCAGTTAAGTTCTCTATGTAAATAATTCCAGCAGGTTGTGTTAAGTCATCAACGTGAGGTTGTGCCCGGATCATGCAGACTCCAACCACAGCAATTCCTCAGCAATCCCTCATACTGAGCAAGCCTGTAGCGACAGTGTCTGGGACCGTTTTTATACCGTTTTCGATTTTAATCAACTTTTTTTTTCTACCTGTTTTCTTAAAAAGAAATTGCAAGTGACAAAAGATATATACAAAAATGTGTTGTTTTTTCAATTGTCGCGTCCCGGAGCTGAACCCTGAATTAAGAGTCCAGCTTTAAACGAGCTGTAAAATATCCTTGTTAAACAAGATTGTATGTACTTTGCGGATTGTTCAAATAGTGCATTGGTAAAACATTTTTTACAAATCTTGATTTTCCCAAAAAATTTAAGCGAATCCGACTAGTTATAAAGTGCGTTTCAGACGACCATTGCAACTCAAAGTGCTTTTCAGATATAAAAATGACCCCCTATAAACCACAGTCATATCCCTCCCCCACAGGTTTATACACACAGTCTAGAGCCGGTCAGATAGCCGTCACCTTAAAGAGAAATGTATTCAAGTTTTAATATCACGAGATCTTGCTTCACAAAATCTCATAACACCCCAGCTAAAACTCCCTAAATGAAATGGTAAAGATGGCTAAAATTGTCCACTGATTGGCAGCAGTTTTGTTACATTCTCCCTAAAATAATCTGATCAACGCCCGCTCGAAGCACCAAGGCTAGAACAAACATTAACGCCAATCATAGCTTGTACAAAGACTGTAATCTGTATCTCCGGGTCAAACCTTAAAAACAAAAAACAAAAAAACACACATATTGGAAATCAGCCACTCTGATTGGTTCAATAGACATTGTGCTGCTAGAGTCGACATATTAAATGTAAACTTGAAGCCATTGTTCCCCTACTATTGCTATAATGACTGTCAGACAGGGTGTGCACGCTCCAGTAAGCCATGCTGTTTTGCATGGTTCTGCAACCCGGTGCATATGCAGTTCATAACCTCAGAGAACAGATTTAATCAGCCATCATTTTCCTCTCTGCACCTGGCAGTTTATTTGAGCTACATACAGTACCAACTAGCGAATATGTAAAGACACTTTACAAACTTGTTCAGCCAACCCACACATGATCATGTTCTTACATGAAAAACTAAGATGAGGTTTGCAGAAAACGAAGCAAGCTACAACTTTTCATGTTTTGTTTCGATGCAAAACATCCAATTCGGGTAAAGCCTTGCATGTAGGAGTCTTTATTCATGACTTGTGAGTGCATGTGTGTATGAGGGAGTTTTTATGTGTGAGTGTGTGTGTTTGCATCAGTGCAGATTGCTCATGAAATACGACCTCTGGAAAAGTTTCCTGTCCGCGTTCTCCTCTTTGAACTCCAATCCATTATCTCCAGGTATCAAATTTGCCCCAACAGGTGTATTGTGGTAGATGATATGGGCTCGTGGCAGCCTGCCACAGATGCCGGGGATGAAAGAGAAGATCCGGGTCCGCGCACACACCAACACACTCGTATATCCACTTTCAGATTGTTGAGAATAAAGGAGGGGGAGGCCTCATAATGCAGCTATCGCCAGTCTCATCGGCAGCTGCGAAGGAAGTGAGAACCAGCCATCTGAATCTGTTCTTAAAGGACATGGGAGGGTGTCCGGCTGTGGGTGTGGGGGGGTGTCTGTCATTTTTATTTCAGACCGCGAGGCATACAATCGATGAGTCATGTAGAAAACAGAAACAAAGAAAAGTCTCATGCTGTTTATCTGAGACAGAGAAGAGGCGAAACAATAAATCGCTGTTTTTTTTGCCTCACGGAGCTGCTTTCCACCTCTGCTTTTGTACATTAAAATCCTTCATACCCTGTAGATTATACCGAAAACGAGTAGACCACGAGTGCAAAAAAGTGAGCATTTCGTAGAGTGAGAGCCTGCCTGTGAACTTGGTGGAGTTGGAAAACAAGGATAAAGGAAACAGCAAGCGACCAGATGGTCAGAAACACAACTGTGTGCTAGATGCGTTATTGAGCAGCTGTATGCCGACACGTTCAATTTAATAAGCTGCAGAAATGCCAGCACTGTTTACAGCTTGTTGCACAGCCCCCTCATGGACTGGAAAGACGTTAGCTTGTTCATTAAAATCAGTGGTTGGTTGTTTTTTTTAACAGAAAAATCTACTTAAATATCTTCGATGGGATTATATGAGGTAGAGTAAAAAATAAATGGTGAATAGAAGGTTAATTATATGTTTTTTTTTAAATATTTTGCACATAAAAACATTAAAGGTGTGGCATGAATGGATAGTCACCCACATTTACTTGGACATAACAAACTTTTCCACTTCTACCAATACCCATGCACATTTTCATAAATGTTTTAAATTATCCTTGTTGGTCGGTTCTTTGGAATTGAGTTGTATTTCTGCCATTACACACAGTAAAGTGATTTCCTAGTTCAGTTTTGTGTTCACGCTAGGCGGTGTGTTTGGGATCACGGTCATATTGAAAGATCCAGCCACGTGTCATCTTCAATGCTCCAACTGATGTAAGGACGTTTTTGTCCAAAATCTCACTTTACATGGCCCTAATAATCCTTTCCTTGATATATATATATATATATATATATATATATATATATATATATATATATATATATATATATGCTTTACAAAAAAGCAGCCCCTAAGCATAATGTTTCCACCACCATGCTTCACATTGAATTTGGTGTTCTTGGGATGAAACCCAGCATTATTCCCACTCCAAACATGGCGAGTGACGTTTATTTCAAAGAGTTCCTTTTTTGTCTCATCTGAAAACAGGACATTCTCCCAGTACTCCTCTGGAATTATCCAAACTTTAGATGGGCCTGTACATATTCTGGTTTACGCAGGGAGATTTTGAGTGCTGCAGGATTTTAAACCGTGATCGGTTTAGTGTGTTACTAATAGTAACCTTTGTTACTGTGGTCCCAGCTCTCTTCAGGTCACACCATTCTCAAGATCATGTATACCCCCGGCAGTGAGAGCTTGAATGGAGCACCAGGTTGAGGGAGATTGTCAGTAATCTTGTATTTATTCCATTTTCTACAAATGGCTCTAGCAGTTGTTCTATTCTCACCAAGCTGTTTTCCCGTTGTAGATTGGCTCATTGCCGACTTGTGCAGGTGTACATTTGTGTCACTAATGTCCTTAGACAGCTTTCTGATCTTTGCCATGGTGGAGGTTAGAGTCTGACTGAAGCTGTGGACATGTGTCTTTCATGGTGCCTTCACACCGCCCAAACCGTCAATGTCAAGAGCGGGAACATTACATGTAAAGTCTATGGTTAAGGCCGTCAGAGTCTCTGCGGCGATTTGTGTGCTTTGGCCACGTCAATTTTTTTAACTTTTCCTGCGTTCCAAAACTTCAAAGCGACAAAGGACAGCAACGCAGAAGTTGGGCCAGCTGAATTTTCGGTTGCGCCGCCTGAGCGTCAACCAATCAAAAGCATCTCACTGCAGTGTAGTCAGCCGACGTCAACGTTGTCTAGCCAACCACGATCCGCCATTGTTAAAACGTGTGGCAGAAAAAAAAGGTTGGCCAAGCGCTTTGCATGCTTCAGCCTTAAAAATGTACAGGCGTCAAGCTGGTCGCTCTGTGTTTTATGATGCCAACAAAGAGTGCGGTGTGAAGGCACTATTACACAGATAACGAACAGGTGCCATTAAAAGAGGTGACAAGTGAATATTAGAGAGCTTCTTGAAGAAGAAGAAACAGGCCTTTGAGTGTCTGAATTAGTACATTAATAAATCTTCAATTTCCATAACTATACAGATCTGGAATCTCATTCCAGATTTATCCAAACTGCAGGGACACCATGTGCAGACATGGATATTGCTTGGCTAACTATACTAAGTGCTCTTGCAAATATTTTCATTAAAACCACCAAAGAACACCTTGAGGTCACACAAAGAATGTCGCTGTGCTATTTGGTGCTAACGGAGAACTATAGCCACCTGTCAGTAATATACAGTATTTAAAAATAAAAATAACTGTTTTCATTTTCTAAACATCTGTAACAAACAATTTCAAAGACATTCAATCTGTGCGAGGGTGATTATATTCCAGTAATATCTAAAGATGTAAAACATGATAATAAGTACGGCTTATGTATATTTCACTGCATATTTACTGGGCACAGCTCTCCGTTAAATAAGAGTTACATACATAATCGTGTTCAAAACATAATGCGTGCTCCATTTTGAGACAAATGCTCTCAACTAGTGTTTGTTTTGTTGGGCTTTTTGTGAGAACATAGAGCGTCCTAAATCCCCAGAGCGCCAGCCGTTTGATGCGGCCGACATCCCTGACGCCTTGTTGCAGCGATAGGTGGGAGTGTTGGGGCAGAGCACCCTCCGTTCCCTCCTCCCTTCCACACACTAACATGGATGAGCCGTTTGATCCCAGGGTTCAAAAGACATCAGCCGCAGTCACAACCCTCGTCTGAAAAGACTCACCCCCACCCTCTCCGTACCTGATTCTCTTCTTTGAAATAACATTACCTGTGTCCTCTCTGTGAGCTCAGGAGTCAGCAGCAGCAGATGAGACAGAATAGAGAATATAGAAAAAGGAACCACAGCAAGGGTTCGTTATTGCCCGTCCATAATCTGTATTGAGGATCAGTTATTCTCCCAAGACCGTTGAACGTCTCCTGAAGGTTTACCTAAAATGCTGGGAGAACATTGCCGCTGCTTTGATGTCTTGCAAAGTCTAAAACTGTTACAGTCGTTGATAATTTAATGGATTGAATTTGTTTGAAAGTAGATGTCCTTGGGTTTCATCAAATGATTGTTTCCATCAGTAATCTTGGTTCGGTTTCCTCTAACAGTGCTATAATTGAGTTTTGAGGGTACTTACAGGCGTGGATGGAGGAGAGAAGACGAACACGGCCCAGTAACGTCAACTGGTTTGTTGACTCTGATTCTCCATCCTCAAGTTTCACCACCAATCTTTTTAAAGCTGGAGACCAGTAGATGATGTGGCTTCCACTGAAAAACAAGATAACAGAATTATCTGTATCATCGACTATGAACTGCACTGCCTACTTCCCTCTAAATGCATACAATTTCAGGCATGTCTTCTTCTCAAATTAGACTAAAAACTCCTAATTTAGCATGTTAGTGATCCTATAAAGCTAATTCGTTAAATCACCCTGACAGCAAAACCAACTTTATTTATGGAGCTCTTTAAAAACAGCAAGTATTGATCAAAAAAAAGTATTTCAATTAATACAGCATTTCGGTTTAAAAAAATTTAATGATTGAGTGAAATAAACAAGTAAAAGTAGCAACGACAAAGAACCAGACATACACATAAAGAAAATCTAAATTAAATGTAAAGAATGTCAAAAGACAAAGAGAAGAGGAGGGGCTTAACACAATCAAAACTCCTCCGTTTCTTTTACTCTCCAGCAACAGCTGATCTGAGTGCCGATGGATTAACTGAGATGATTGAATGGGAAAGACCATTTACAGACTCAAAAAAATAAAGAGTTTAATTTCTTCAAATTATTTAAAGCTTCAGAAAATTGTTCTTGAACTAATTGGAGTAGAAGCATCAGCCACTTTCAGAGAGAGAAACTCTAGCAGCTGAGTTCTTAGAACCATCCAGTTAGAATTTTGTTCTTATAACTACCCCTCCCAGGGGAACATGTTCAGAGTCCATTTCAAAAGGAGTCAGGAACCTTGAAAGAGACAGATGTGACGAAACCACTTTTTAATATAGTTTAGTTTAATTTGAATTTTTTTCTAGTTAATTTTTTTCTGATTTTATTAATTTAATTTCAAATGGTGGGGGGGGGCTTAAGAAGTAGCAATCTAGCAAGGAGGGTGGGTTATGAGTTCACCAAACACCTACATCGTATGAGTTCCAGTGGAACCATTGAAAGAGCCTGCCTTAGAATAGGAGCTAAAATGGTTCTAGGAACTGAGGGTCACGGTCCCTATTTCTTATTTGTCCAAATACGTGAAAACAACTGCCTGGTTCCTGAAGATTTCAGGAGTAAAGAAAGGTTCCTCCAATCTGAAAGTGATTATAGTTAAGGTCAGAATCTGTGTAGGTGCTATAATCATAGAGTATGTAGCTGGATACACTGAAAAAGATTACTTTTACCGGCGTTAGCATGCAGTTGGGCATCATTTTGCATTTTTGAGTAGTTTGAAAAAAGTGCTGTGTACAGTTATGATTGTATCCTTGATTGCCATACAACAATTGAATCTCAAGATTCTTAACATTACAAGTGTGTACAGGGTATTGATAAATTGTCTTTACAATTTCAAAACATGGTTATTTCTTAGACTATGTCCGTACCTCAAAATTTTGCATCTTTTTAACCTTATTGGGACAGCCGAACAAGAAGTCAAGAACTTCAAAAGCTCCAGAGAACTGTTTTATATTGTTCACTGCTTGACTATGAACATTGTAGTTAAATAAAAATTGAGGTGGTTGGTATTTTATTGTTTGCCTCATAATATGGGATTTTATTAAATAATGGATTCAATTATCCAAACCTTATTATGGCCTTCACTAATGTCTGTCCACAGCGGATTCTTTCCAGAAATGTTTTCATCCACATGGAAACACAGGGAACTGCCCAAAAAGCTGTTTTTACACCTCCAGCACCCGGAAGTGGGGCTAATCATGAAGTATGGGATGTGCATATGAAGCCACACGAGGTTAGCGGTAAACACGACGACAATGGTGGACAACGAAGCACGAGTGGAGTCTCTTGAAGGGTGAGGCGACGACAGAGTCGAACTCCTCAGAGTCACGTTGGATTTTAAAACAGAAACACTGATCGGTTGAGCAGAAAATTCAAGCAAGCTGTCACATTGTGTGAACAAGTAAGCTGTCAGCCTTTTTGCTGCTGAAGTGTGTCTCATTGGTCTCAAGGTTCTTCCACCATTTAAAGGGAATGAGTTCAGCGTTACCTTGATACGAGGTAGCAGGAAATCACTTTAACATCCCTCCAAATTTGCACTTTGCTTAATATCTAAAATTAATTGCAGTAAGATTATAAAATAATTTGAACAAGACCCTTTCCTGTCACCTATGTTTGAGAGAAACTGTCTTTTTCAAGCTCTCTTATCTGGTTTAGTGTTTGCAGTCACTTCACTGGTGAAGTTTCACCTTTAAATATTAGGAGAGTCAGGCATAAATCAAGAGCAAGGCGATGATAGTCCTGCAAATTCTCATTCATCCTAAATGCACCACTTTCTATAAATGATTTCATAGCAGATACCCATGGGAGAAAATAGTTATTTCATTTCTTTCATCAAACAAAAAGCCTGTTAAATATTGTTCCTTCTGAGCTAGAATTACTGGGTCTAGATCTAAGGATGACGTTTGAATCATGTCCAGGTCTGAGGTATTTCTGAACAATTTGAGTTGCTCCATCCTTTTGTATCGGCACTTAGTTACACACTTTAAACCGTATTTACTTAAAAAAAGCAATATGTAACACAGCTACGAGGAAGGAAATAAGAAGTAAACACCTAGAGGGCGCACCATACAAAAGATCTAATCGGGGTAAAAGCAACAAGCTCAGGAAATATACAGATAGTGTTGGTTAGATATAATTTTAACATTATGAATCTTCCAGTGTACATGAGCAAGACAATAATCCAAAATTGGAAAGAAGATGCTTCTCCCCAGACACCAGAACCAACAAGATGTTCTTCATAAACCTATGGTCACAACGGTTCTTACAAACGATGGGTCTGTATGAATCTTCCAAGTTTGTGTGTAATCTGAAGTTGGTATATATTCCTTGAAGGGAATAGTTTCCCACTGATTTTCTGTTTGTTTGTATGTTTTGCTCTTTATTTCATAAGGGCAACTTGAGGCATTCTTGAGAAAATGAGTTGATTTTTTTACCGTACGCAGGCCGTAGAGGTCCCACAATTCTCTTTGAGGTTCCTTGGAATGTTCTCACGTTTAAACTTATGGCCATCTTACAGAGATCTACATCTGCTGGGAAGTGTTTGGGATAGTTTTTCATTTTTAATATGGCAATACAACGAGATGATAAAAGTTGAAACTTCTGCTGGTTCAGTAACATGTCACAGAAGATGTAGTGCTTGTAGCCGCTGCCACGCAGAGAGAAGACTGTGATGTTGGTGGGTGCAGTAATGGAAACTTTGTACCATGAGCTGGACAATGAGTCAGAAGGGGATTTGTCCCCACAAGAATGTACCTCCTTCTTATGGATGGCGTAGGGATGTTCATATGAACAACGAACGAATTTCGGTTGGTACTGTGTTGATTGGAATGCTAAAAGGCCCCCTTAATGGGCTGTTGTGAGCGTATGGGATTCTTGGATGGCTTCCTGACCTTAAATAATTCATGAACATCCTATGTTTAGTTGTTCCTAAGGCATTCATAGGTAGGCTCTACAAAGGGGATAGACCATTAAACAGCCTACATACTTAAAAACTAGATAATAACACTGGATTCTTATGAGGCTACTTAGAAAATGCTCCAAAAAATTGTTTATAGGGTGTCCGCAGTGGTTCAAAAGGGTAATTGTGACCGTACTACAAGGTCTCCGACAGAAGGGTCAAAGCTGTCCAACTCTCAGGGAGCTTCAGAAGGAACTGTAATTACCTGGTACAGGTTTTTCATTCTAACTTTTCCTGATACATTCGTCTGCAATTCATTTCCTACACGCTCACTGCATAAGACTCCACGGCTGAAGAAAATACAAAATGAAATGTTCATGCTTGTTTTGCTGCAGAAGATTTTAAAAGCCAGTGAAACTTGGGGAGAAAATAGTGTAACAGTAGTGTCTTTGGATGTGAACACACACTGTGCATAGAGGAGAAATGATACTGCTCAAAGCCCCCAAAACATCATAAACTTGTATTGACGAGAGAGTATCAAGGCTATGTTTTAGTGGTACTGGGAAAGTTCACATATTCAAAGGAGGCATTAATGGAGAAATTTACTTAGATTCTTTATAAGAATCCGAAGACGTAACTAGGGACCTGCTAGTAAGACGGTTCAAAATACACAATAAAGGAAATTTTCACTGGATTTCAGAAATGGAAAAAATCACCAAACGGAATTACCGAACAGAAGATGCTTACAAAACCTTCAAGATTTGAACATGGGATAGTTTACAAAGAATAAGTCCAAATCACACCCGAGCAGCACGTGGAATTAGTTTCCCCAAACTGGAGACATCTTGAAGTATTACTAGTGCCAATCCACTTTATGGACCATAACTGTATTTGTTGACATATTTGTTTGGATTTTTTATTTATTTATTTATTTCTGGATAAATTGTGTTGTTTCCAACTTTTTGTGTGAATTTCATGTCAAAGCGCATTGGAAATAGAGATAAACAACCTGATTGAATGTAGTTTTGGACAGTAGTTTGTGTGTTTCTATGAACTCCTTTCAATTCACTTGGATTGTCACTTTTAAAAGTACATTTTATTTTCTACTTACTCTTCAGGAGGGAGATTAACATTTAAAAACCAAAGCATTCTGATGAGACAGCTTTAAGTAAATTATATCAACTCATTTTCAGCAACAACAAAAAAGTTAAATGCTATACTATAAAAAGTCTGCTGGAATGAGCTGGCATAGGAACCTCCCTTTATTACAGTGTTTGAGCCAGTAAAAGTGAAAAAACAAAACAATTTCCCTTCCTTCTGTGTTGGTTTTCTAATTAAAATGGGATGAAAACATAAATTGACAGCAAAAAGCAATTTGAAAAGGCATCTCAAGGTTATGGAGTTATATTTTACCAGCTTCGAGGACACATAAGTACACATTTGGCATTGGCGGATAGATTTGATGTTTATTTCGGCAGCTAAAAAAAAAAAAAAAAAATTACCTCTCAAGAGAAACGCTACAGCAAAACTAATGTGCACTACGAGCTCCATTTCCTACGCCGTTTTTGTTAATTGTATATCTTATGTTCTGGTAGTTTTACACGATCGCTGCTATTTAAGCACTTAACGGGGGGAAAGGGTGAATATCCTTGTAAATTTTCGAAACAGGCTAGAGATAAAACCTGTCAAAACACTGAGTTCCTGTAGAAAAAGAAAGAAGTGAGAGACACAAGCAAACAAGACAAGCAGAGAGACAGTGAGATGGAGGCCTGCTGAGTGCTGGACTCCTGGTTTCTCTCTCTTCAGCTGCTGGCTAAGTCTGTCATCTGCTCAGTGTTTGAATCAACATCTGGTGAAGCCGCAAAGACGCAGCTTTCTGAGCCTCTGACAGCGAGGCAGCGAGGGGGAGCGAGGAGCTTACACACTCAGCTGGGTGTCACAGTTGTAAGGGACCTGCGGAGAACAACGCACACGGGCCCCCCGGTAATTTATTTTCGGCGCGTAGCGGTCTTCCCGGTGGAAGAAATGCATTACGGAGCCGGGGCTTCGCTGTAATCACATTAATGTTTCCTGTAATGGAGTAATGCTGGATATTAAAGTTCAACTTTTATCATTACACTGCATTTACTGATCCTATCAACAGGTCATGACTCGTATTACACGCTCAGCATTGTAAATAAGCACGTAAGATCATACCAATTTGACTCTTATTCGTTTATGTTTCCGGGCTCTATCCGCAATAAGTACACAGGTAGAGGATGGACATCAGGAAGATGAACCGAGATAACTTTGCTTATTGGCTTAATGGACATTAGCAAAGCTTGAGGATGTCTTAAGTAAACCTGAATTAGTTTCATCTTTCTCTTGATTCATGCTTGTACTGATAACGAATCCAGTTGTTTCCATTCTGCTGGAGTTGAAGCTCGAGCCTAAATGGCTCGTACTCTATATGCTTTTTGGTGCACCATTGCTGAATGGAGAGAAACCAACAATTGGATCAAAAGATGAAGCAAATGTAAAAAAAAAGAAGGAAAAAAAATGCCCCCCCTAACTCCGAATATGGAGACAAGCAAATAAATAAATGACCATCCAAGTACTGAAAACATGCGAAACCTCTAAAACAAATCCTGAAATCTCATTTTTTTTCCAGGGGGTAAGTAAGATGGATGCACAACGATAATACATTCCTAGCTAGCTAAAAAATTGATTTAAATTAAAACTCAAATTAAACACATGAATCTCCGTAACTGTTCCTAGTTGTATGGATATCAGGCACTGACTGGTGCAAAGATTAGCATAAACCGCCCAAAATTAGCAAAACAAAAATTAAGCAAACTTGCAAAAAGGCCAATCTGAATGAAATGAGATAATCAACTACACTTCTGTAGCAAGTTGCAAATGTTAAACAGAAGCCCCCCCTTTAAACCACTGTTTTGATAAATACTGTAGCTCAGGCAAAACATAACATTTATCTCCCTTGTTAAATTTACTATTATGTATTGAAAAATGTAAAATACTCTCAATAAATGTTTCAGTTAATAATTTTTGTGCAACATTTTATATACATTTTTGAAAATATTTAACCTGCAATATGCTCTTTGTACTCAAAGAGAACAAATATTATTTGTGACTTCAAACACCAAATTTTAAAGGCCCCATTGACAGAACAATTTTTAAATTAACTTTCTTGGTGCTGAATTTGCAGTAAGCAGAGCTGCGACGTGTTTGAAGTTGGCGTTAGGACGGAGTATATTTGTTGATCTCTCATAGGATGATGGGGGTCAGAAGATGATTCTCTGGTATTTATTTGCTTATTTATGAGCAGAATATATGTTATATATGTCTAAGTTATTTGTATGTGACACAGACAAATAAAGAAGCATGGTCCTGTTTTCGGAACTACTGTGGACCTTCTGGAGTTGATTTTCCAGAGACAAAATTACGGAAAACCCTGAGCGTCCTCTTTAAGTCTGAGTTTCTTCAGTCAGAGGCATCTTCAGGACCGCTGTAATAGACAGCTCCGGGAGAACCGTCCTGCCCACACCCATCAGCATCTAAAACAGCATGATTTATTTCATTTCTCTTAGGGATTAATAATTACCAAATTAAAATTCAGATCAACGTCCAGTTCAATTTGACTGGTGCGCAGGGACGCGACGAGCAGCGTAAGAGAAGTTTATTTTCTTAGCAGTTTTAGAGCAAAAAGTGTTTCCTTATGCCACAAAGGCGCTAACTTTAAGTCAGGTGTTAAACGTTTGAATCACGTATGCACAGGTAGTTTTGTGTGTCGCTACGTTTGGTGCATTATAAATGTGAAGACACGAAAAGAAAAGGAAAGAAACTGTTGAGGAAACAAGGATGAACAGCAGAAAATCTGCTTGTTGTGTTTGACAGCTGAAGGCATGAGGCCAGAATGCTGAAATATTGGGTTACAATTTGTTAAGCAACACATTTTTATTCCTATTTACTTTACTTTTACTGCCACAAACCGATAAACAGCTGATCAACGAAGGGAAAGATACTTCTACCAAGGAACTGCGCCAAACATTGTTCTTCAGCAACTTTTATTTTTAAAATATTACAGTACAAAAATGTTTTTTTGAAGAAATGTGTTTGCATAAATCAAATTTACATTTGTTTAAAGATTCAAATTGTGGCAATTAGGCTGAGAATATACACCAGTGTTTAAGGACACTTTAATTTTGATGTCAGTTGATGGAGCGGCCGCCTTATTTTGCATAATTTTCTTCCTCTGATAGGGGAAATAAAACAGGCTTTGTTGTTTTTAAATATCTGTTGCTCACTTCTACACTTTATGTTGCTTTAACAGGCTGTTAAGTCAGAAATCATCGCGGAACATAAACAACTTTTAAGCATTATTATTATTATTATTCTTTAGAGACAAATCCCCAAAAGTCAAAACCACTTTCAAGCTGTAAACTTACTTTCAACCAGATGCTAGACACAAAGAGTAAATCCCACTAATTAGTGTGCTATCTAAAGTACAGAGACATCTTGTCATAACTATTGTTGGAGCAGATGTTCAGGCTGTCATACTCTTGATTTTTAGGCTTGGTCTCAAATCTATGAGGACGCCATTTTAATGAGGAACATGAGAACATCAGACACAACCAATTATTTCCTATTTGGAGTAGTTTATGAACAAAAAAACAAAAAAAAACAGTTTTCGAACAAGTGATACCATGAGAAATACTTCACAGATTACCGCTTTAAATGAGCGAGCAGAGAGTGTTTGAGTCGGCCATTACAGGTCATCCTCCATGCATCAAGCTGTCGTTTCTATTTCTGGGCAGTGGGAGAGAGACGTCCTATATCTTCGCCTCTTCAGGCTGGCTTTATGGGAGACCTCCTCCTCATGCAGTTCAAGTCAGTTGTCAACATGATTTATGGAGATGTGAGCTATCTCTAGACCGGCTCCTCAATCTTCCCCTGACGAATTGCTACCATCGGCCCTTGTAACCGTCGTTTGTTTTCCCTGCGAGCCAATTTTCATCCGAGCTGACAAATTAAATCTGCCATGTTTTGAGGAAGCAATTCTTCCTCCTCTTTTCCATACATGACCCGCTCGGCAATTATCAGAGACGTGAGACTGACGCGCCGCTGAATGAAGCTCTTGGAGCAGTTCGGGAGTCTGATATGAGTAACATCCACACTTCTGATGGAGGTGGATGTGCCATAAGGTTTAATGGGTGGGAACGCCAGTTAGACGACACGTTTCTCTCAAAAGATACGCAACAGTTATTGTCCCAATCATCTCATCATGGCCCGCCAACACCGGGGCTTCTTAATTAATCAGATTTTTACGAGCAGGATGAAATACACGGCAGATCATAGAGGCAAATTAAATACCCAGGGAAAGTTTCCAAAACGACAAGAAAAAAAGAAAAAACTGCAAGAACTTTTTGGGTCAGTAAATCACACAGTTATCTTTCACAAAAATTGTTACCCTGACCAGAATTTGGGGGTTTGTGGCAGGATGGGGGAAATATTGGAGGAACTTAAAAGGTATCACTCCTTTCTTTCCACCAGACGATTAAGGAACGTGTAACTAAATAGACATTTTACTCGCTAGAGAAACACGAGACTGTTCCACCTGGACCCGGGGGAACAATCATTGGAGAATTGCAGTAACATAACTGTTATTTTTAACTGCATTAAAAATAATAGTTCTATCTTAATAAATATCATAAACTTACCATCCACTCCCAAAACTGTTGATATTTTTGTCCTTGTCTTCTGTTTTTCCATGTGGTCTTTGTAAAAATGATTACTGGTATCATTCTCCACTTCGAGGATTAAATTCTCGTTGTTTGTGATAAAAACCAGAATATTAGACCAGGCGTCTGTAACCCGCGGCGTCTGAGTCACAACTGGCTCTTTGGACCTTCTACATTCGCTCGAAACTTTGGCTAAAAATGCTAGAAGAATCAGGTAATATTTCTAAATGCAGATATAATAACTAATGCTGATTATAGCAGTTTTTCTGTTTGTTTTATGGCATAACTTAATGGAATTTCCACAACAGAATGACACAACTTTTTTGAAAAATTATGTCAAAAATTGTGTCTTTTTAAAAAAATATTTCAATATTTTAAATATAGTTTATGATATAGATTATTTGTATATGTTTTATACAAAGGTGCGTCTTGATAAAATAAAGAAAATTATCTAAAAGTCTGTCAATAACTCCAACGCATTACACAGATTAAGGTTCAGGTTATTTAATTGGTACCCATAGATAAACTAGGTTTACAGTCTAGGAGGCAGAACGTCATTCACCCTTATAAAATACACAACACAACTCATTAAACATACAGTATAGAACAGATAAAAACAGATCATGGTTAAAATTATGTTACATAAAACATACAGACAAACAGTACAAACATAGAATAAACCAGGACATAAAACACATGTTAAAACATACAATAGATGCCAGTGTATGACTAAAGTGCGTTATGTGCAAGTAATCCCTAGTTTCTTCAACACTGACTTGATTAATTCACACAAGCTATTATCAGGACTTTCATTCTATTAATTTTGATAATTCTGCTTACAGCTGATGAAAACAGGACATTTCAGAACATTAAATCAACCCACATATCATGCTTTCATATTCTTCTGTTTTACATCTAAATCATTCAATTGTGGTCCATATAGATTGGATCTGCAATCTTAGGTTTGAATTCCTCATTATTGTAGCTCTACAGGCTCCTCTTCCACCTCTCTAACTCTTAGTCTATCTAATAAGTCGTTTTGATGTGGTCTCTTTAAGTCTAGTTGGGGGCTTCCACTCCCCTCTCTCCCTAACTTTGTATTCAACTGGTTTAAAGGTTTCATTCACTTGTTTTTTCAGTGAATTTCCTATGGTCTCTAGCCCAATGATGGGCCTTGTGAGCCATTTTAAGTCGAAAAAATGATGTCTTCTCAGTCCTGTTTCAGGAGGCTGTGGTTTGTCAGAGGAGAGGATGGTGGGAAAATGTCTGGATTACGAGTCTAACTGATTATTATTGATGATATGCAAACATCTCGTTTCTGATTAGCTAAAAGCAAACCAACTTGTTTGCTAACTTCAATCAAATGATAAAATTCCCTCACTTTGCTGCCGGCGTTCCAAGACAAGTTCCAACAGTTTCTTCCTCAGCTCCTATTTCTTAGCTAAAAAAAAAAAATGCAACACTGATGTGTTATGTCAACAAATAAACCAAGCCCGATCCTGTTCTGCCTTGCTGTGGAGTTGCTAATACTTAGCTTTGCTGCTAACAGTTAGCTTCGGCTTCTAGCTTCTACTAGCAGAGACGTGCTCTGCTCTCTCCAGCCTTCAAAATCGCCCTTCCTATTGGCGGTCGCAAGACAAGTTAGTAAAGATAATAAATACAAATTTTCTCCGTGACGTAAAATATTCCAGCTTTTTCTGACTACTTCGTCTTACCCTCTGTTTTCTTTCTGTGGCTAATGCATGCAATGGGGGTTGGAGAAAATATTCACATTCAGCAACTCAGAGTTAATGATCGTATTAGACCTCAGTGAATGAGAACTTTAATTTGGGCTGGGCGATATGGTCTCAAAGCTGTATTGCTATATAATCTAATGCATGTGAGGTTACAATATGTATTGCGGTATATTCTTTTTTTAAATTTATATATGTCAAAATGACTGCTTAAACATTCAAACTTAGCAGATATATTGCAGCAGAACAACTTTGAAAAAGGTTTAGAATCCCATTCAAAGAACAGTTTGTGTGCTATATGCATTTAAAAATATTTAATACTTTTTTTTTTAATAATGCAGCGCAAAAATTTGCTGAACATAAATAAAGATAAAGATATCTGAAATAAAAAAGAAGCTACATATTATGACAATAAAGTTCAACATATTCTACTTTTCCGGTTACTTATTTATACGTTTAGTATCACACCAAAAGAATCCTGCACATATCTGAATTAAAAATGCTTCAAGTTCAACAGGTTTCTTCTTTGTTAAATGAAAAAAAAGGTAAAAATTTAAATATCTAATCTGAAGACAAACCCTGAATATCAGTCTCCTACTTTATACCTTTTCTCTTACTCACTACTATCTTTAATTCAACAAACTGGAGAAACAAGGACTAGCGGTTGCTCTAGATGCTTTTGGTAGAGAGCAAAAAAAAAGCCAGAAACTGGAGCTTCCAACAACCGCAGAATGGATCGACATCAGTAGAGAGTTCTCTTGTGGAAAAACTCTCATTTACTCTCAGAATTCAGCATAACACATTCTACAAAATCTGGCCAAAGTGGACAGAGTTAATTAAAAAAGATCTCACTTTGTGTAAAAATGTTTTACATCCCACTGTTTGTTCTTAGACATTGTCACAATAAAACTTTTTATTTTAACTATTTGTTGGCCTTCAGCTGAGAGGCACCGGATTCAGTTGGAAGCCGCTGGAAGCTGTTAAGGGAACCATGTTTTTGATAAAAACAAATGTTCTCTTTGATCTAATAAGTATGTCTAACACTAGGACCGAATCGCTTAAAGGATGTTTTGTTCCGACCGAATCAACAAACTCAGATTATTCCCAGAAATGAAGGCGCCTCCTCAGCTTGAGGTCCTGATGATGGCGTGAAATTCTGCATGTCCACAAGGAAATATGATCAGATTGGAACGAATCAAGCCATCCTGGATGTTTCTGCTCTCAACTAGAACAGATAATAAAACGGCAGCCGAATGTATAAAAGGCCGCTTCTAAATCTGTCTCAGGAGTAACAGCAGCGCCGCTGCCAGCTCAGAGAGATGGATGAGGCGGCAGCGTTGGGTTCTGATTTAGTACCCACAATGCAGCTGAGTGATTTTCTCTGCGGAGCTCGTCTCGGATCTCTGAGAGAATAAAAAGTACCCCAGTAGCCGTCCACATGTCCCTAGCCGCTCAGACGATTAACCCCTCCTTTCTCTTCCCTCTGAGACTAAGATTATAACCGCTAATGGATTTGGAGTCCTGGATGCATTCTGGAAATGACATTTTTGTCAGGAAAAGCTGGTAAATATGTGACTTTGAGGTTTTTCTTCCAAAAAATAAAAAATAAAGTCAAAGAGAAATCATAACGGCAAACAATGATGCATTTATATATGCGGACGCAGACATGGATGTGCCGTCAAAGCTGCTCTTCAAAGACGGGACGTGTCACGGGGGAAAAGTAGAAATCCTTCCTGCCTGGAGGAAACAGGGAGGAACCATCTGGAACCGCAGGGCGGGAACAGTAAACACAACCGGCGGCAGCGACAATCCCTGACATTTCCCTCAGAGCACTCGCCTTAACATCAGCGGAGGAACGATAAATATCCTGACACGTGAGGGGCGGGGTTTATCCGGAAGAGTTAGCGGGTCGGGTTTGATGGTTTGAGTCAGATGACTGCTGATTGGCTCGGAGGCACCGGTCTGTTAAATCTAAACGCATCTAAGCAAAGAAAATCTTCCTCAAGAGGCATTAAGTGATCCCCCGGATCATTGACTCCATCTGAAGCAAGTTTCAACTCATCACAGTTAAAATATATAAATAAAAATAAAACTGTTAACTTTCTTTAACAGGCTATACAAATGTTCTTCACCCATTCTGGACCACAACTTCCCGTACTTCTGTTTTAGCAATGACATCGAAATTTAACCAAATATCAAAACTGCATCAAACAGGAAACGGTTCTCAAGAAAAAAAATAGCGTTTGCCAAATCTGCATGTTGTTGTTTCAACAGCAATGAAAAGCTTAAAAACTGCCAAAAAATTAAATAAATCAGGAAAGGGGACAAAAGAATTCAGATGCAAAAGGCAATATGGATTTAAATAAAACAAGTTATCGATAATGTATAATGAGATGCCAAAAAATAGCTAGAGAAACTGCAAATAACTTTGTCTTAATGAAGCATGTAATAAGTTGCCTGTCCCCCACATGTAGCTGGACACAGTGTAAAGAGGCTACTGCAAATTATCCACACAACAAAAGATCAAATCAGGTGTTTGGAAATATTTCTGCTCATGTAAAACAGAAAACCAAAGGAGACACCTCTTATTAGGGTGGGGCGTTTTTCTTCTTTTTTTTTTTAAACTGTTTGTCATTCAACGTTCAAAAAACTCTGTAAATATTCAATAAATATTTCAAATTTCTTGAGTGCCAATGGTTATTGATGTGCAAATCGCTGCTTAAACTGCAGTGCTAAATAAAGTTGTACATTTAATAGATGTTGTGTTACATTAGTTTTCATTAAATCTTACTTATTTTTAATGTGATATCAGATCATTTTGGTTATATCTCTGAATCATTTGTCAGTTGATTTGTCTTTTTTTTTTTGGCCTTCAACATCTCAGTAGGAAATAATTATCTTGCCTCATCAAAAAATAAAATAAAATAAAAAGTGGATTAAACTTGGCTGAAGAGAGTTGGGTCAAAGAAGTCTAAAAATCATTCCCTCAGGGATTTTGCGGCAGTTTTTGGTGATTGTTACGGTATAAAAATGCCCGGTGTAGTGGCAGCTTTTGTGAAAAGTTGCAATAAAAGCTGCAATGTTTTTTATTTGTGATCTTGTTTTATTTTTGCCAATCACTTGAAAATCGTTTAAAAAGCAAGCTTTAAAAAAACTATATATATATATATATATATATATATATATATATATATATATATATATATATATATATATATATATATATATATTCATTTGTAAAATTATTAGCGGAGCTAGATTCTACATTCTCAAATAAACCGTGGCAAAATCCAATGACTTTAAAGGTAATTTTGTAAATTTTAAACTGTAAAATGTGACCAGATCAGATTGGGTCCCCACTAGAAGAACATCTCTGCTTTTATATTGATACTACAGACCCAAACCCATCCTGGGCCCCTTTTAGCCCTTCTTTATTAACCCTCTGGATACACCTCTGCTCAGCACCAATGAACATTTAGGAAATAATCGCTTATTAATCATTCTAAAAACTCAGAGGAGTTTCTGTGTCAGCAGTAGGGATAGACTCATATATCAGTCCGGCCGATATTTTGGGCCGATATTACGTTTTTTACGCGTATCGATATCGGCTGCTGCGTTCGCCAATAGTTTTTTCCCAGCATTATTGCACTTTTGCTGTGCACTTTATTATGCAGCTTACTTGTTTCTACTTTGTGTAATAGTGTATATATTTTATTTATGCTTAAATATTTATTTTTGAGAATTTTAATTACAGTTTTTCAGCTCCAAATTCTTTGTTTACGCGTTCTTCCAGAAATCTTTTATATTTGTTAAATATTGTTTATCTACTTGTTCTTTTTTTTTTCAACCTCAACTATGTGTACTATTTGTCAAATATTGTTTTAAAGTTCAATAAATGTTAAACTGACTTGTATTTGTTATCATCATTGTTTTATGATGTAAATTGAGAGAGCAGAATTTGTATCGGCTCCAAATATCAACCTAAGAAAATCGGCAGCCCGTATCGTAATCGGCTAAGACTGATGAAAAAAAATCGGTATCAGCATCGGCACTAAAAAAATCCATATCAGTCGATTGTTAGTCAGGAGAGAATGAGAAAGTATTTTTTTCTAACTTTGGTCACAGCTCAGCATTGAGTCTGTTGATTTTGACGCTGTAACTTTGGTTTCTGATGGAACCAAAAGCACGACCAGCTGGAGAAAGAGCCTTGGTCGGCTGTTGACATTACCATTGGGCAGCCGAAATAAAAGTACAATAGACTTTCAGGTCGGCAGAAAAAGTTTTCAATCCTTAATAACTCAGCAGGTATAAAAAGTGATTAAAACTAAAGCTTCTGTCAGTCACATAAAGCCTACTCTGCTGAAAACTTGCTGCTCGCTGCTGCTTTGCCCATGCAGCAGCCTGTCACTAGTTTTGGCGGTTTATATTCCCTCTTTGTTTTAGTATTGTTGAGGAAGTATTAAGGGAAGATTTAAAAAATAATAGTCAAACTGATAATGCATAAAACATCTCAAATCTCCTTTTCCTCCCACCCTACCCCACAAAATATTTTCTCATCTGACATACACTAATCACGTAGGGATTTTTTGGATTCAAAACGGCAAACTTCACCAAAAAGAGGGATGGAGGGATTTTAATGACTAGAGGAAAACTGTACCCCATAGCACCTTCCTTGGCAAAAATGAAAATTTAACGTATTTTATTCTTGATTCCTCTCACATAAGAAACATGTACATGATATGTGACTCGACCAGATATGATATAATGAGAGGGAGAGGAACAATTGATCAAAAACTTTGAATTTCCAATAATTGAATGAAATTGCAAAGCATGGAGAATTCGCAGGGATCGGCTACATTTGCGTGAATACTGGCGATCGATAATCCTGGAGGGACTGAAAAATATCTGAAGACCATCAAAGCAGATGCTTCAAACCAAAAACTTACAAAAGCTTTTATGCAAACGTACAATAATTTGTCCGCAATTAATTTTATTAAACATTGCATTCTAAATGTTATGTGGAAAAAAAAGCAAACAATTAAGGTTATAAAATTGTTTTGCATTAATTCATTTTATCTTGGCGATGTTGGCTTGTGGTGCAAAATATTTGGACATTACTGCTATAGAGAATCCTATGATCATGGGCCGCTTTCTAGATCTTCTCGCTCAGATATCGTCGTATCGGTCACTCAACTCTGAATGGGCCGCCCCAAAAACCTGCTTCCAGTCACAAGAAACGTCTTGTGGAAACATTCGACTGCACAAATAGACCATTGGGAATCCTGAATATTTGCACCTGACATGATAATCCTCGGTTCCTCTTCGTGTGTTAAGAGAAAATAAAAAACTCGGATCCTTTTCACTGCGTCTATGGTTGTTTTCCTGTAACAGGCGACGTATTGCAGCACTTCTCCATCCTCAAACATTAAAGTGCTGCAAAGATTTCCTCCAAGTGTCGGATTATCTGTCGTTTCCAGAAAAGTTTGAACACAGCGCTGTTGGATTGAACCGTTTGCGAGGATACTTTCCTTTGCAGCCTGTCCTCTGTTATCCTATCTCTCTTCTGTATAACAGGCCGTCTCTCAGGGCTGTCATGCTTCGGTGGGCGTACATGCACCTAGATAGGGCTTCTTTGGCCAGCACAGAGGTCCTAACTCCTAACCGAAGCAGCAGTGTGCTGTGAGTTTAAAGCTGCACGCGCGACCAGTGTGGCCAATTATTTTTTTTTCCTCCGCTCCGTGTCCATCTCTTTCCCCAATCTTTTTTCACATGATCCAACACTCTGATGAGTCCTTTATCCAAGTAGAAAGTTAGCATCTCTTGTTAAAAGCTTCTGAAAACACGCTGAAGGGAGCAGAAATGTGTGTTAGCAAGGTGCAGCGGTGTACGTGGACAACTTTCTTTTGGGTTTTGATTTCGGTTGCAACAAATCCTGACAAGCTTCCCGGCTCCTCTGTCAAAAGCTTCAGCATTCGATGAGGAAACAAACATGCCGGCCTCAGTAGGACAGTCGAAAATCAGTGATGTTTAGATAAGCTCACTATCACTCCTGACATCTGCTCTTCCTCTCCTTCATCACTTTGTCTCACAGAAGACAAGCAGAAATAAAAGTGCTTGGAACGCTGCGCTTTGCATGAAGGTGTTCATATGTATCCTGGTGTGCAGCAGCAAAGGATGGTGGGTAGTTTAAATGCAGACAAAGAGAAAATACTTGAAAGTTTGGGGGAAAAAATGCAGATAACTTTACTTGCTGACCCCACCGGATCCCCAATAACCACGGATTTATTGAAACCTCCTCTAGAAGTGTTTGTACCGGCTGTTTTAATAGTTTAAACACCAAGTATAGAATAGAACATTCCTTTTTAAAAATTGAACATGGGCATCAAAGCCACATCTAGTGCGTTGAGGTTGTAGTTGCAATAACAAAACGCCATCTGGATGCCAGTTCTGTTGCCATAACCAACCAGCATCATGTCCAGCGACAAATCTTACAGGGTAACCACTATTTTGTACTAATAATTTAAAAATACTAAACAAAACATAATTATAACAAAATATATGTCAAAGGTAACGGTACGTTTTTGTACCTGTCCTCTGTGCATCTTATTTCAGTAGCTGAGTGGTATTTTCCACTCTTCTTGGTGATGTCCTCTATAAAAGTCATAATTTATGCTTTAGAATTTACATAAACATCCAACAGATTTCACAGCATGTGTATTTGACTGAGGTGTATGGTCGGAGACCTGTGTCAGTACAGAAAGCTAGCTAGAAAAGTCTGCTGTAGGCTTCACCTAAGCTAACTCCAGTTTTAGATAATGTAAGGTCACTCCTCTTCTGAAAAAAACAGTGAAATCTCTGGGGCACAGACCACAGCAGCTAAACTAACCGAGTGCTCCATTTTCTACTGTAAATGCCTCGTTGCTCCAGGCAGTTGGTTACAATGGTATTTATCAACCTACAATGCCGCGCGGCCGTTGGCTGGAAGATGTAAATATAAACACAGTGCTGTGGTCAGAAAAAAGTTATCATTTTTAATGATTTTAGGTTAAATATGACGTTTAAACTTTAATCGTTAAATTTAACGAATTAATGTGTACTCTTTCCTTTAAACTTTAGAGGAAAGGGTACACTTTCATTCTGCACACCTCTAAACTCCCTGTTGAAGTATTACTTTTTTAAAGAGATCGCTTTTAAGAAAAATGTTCCATATTCAACTTTTAACTTTAACTTAGTTAGCCTTTCAACCTAACGGGAGGTGGGAGTGGGCAATTTGGAAACAGAGAGACTTTGGGAGCAAGTCTTATATAAAGAAAATAGTCCCGTGCAGGATTTTAGTTTCGAGGCGTATCAAGAAAACAAACTGTTCTGGTTGTCGTTGTTTAGCTAGAATTGTGTCATGAATCAGATGGGGCCAACCAATTTGTATATTTCTTAATTTCATGTCTTTTTTTTACTCTTAAAATTTGGTGTCATGAGCTTTAGAGCACTGAGTTGCGCAGACTAAATTTTCAATAAAAAAACACCGTCTTGAAAATGGCGAGAAACGCCATATGCATAAAACGGATCAGAGTCAAATAGCATATTAAACTTTTGACGGTTATACTTGCATCAAAACAACCAATGAAGCCCATAAACAGGCAAAAAAAAAGCATTGAAGATCTGCTGTTTCCATGTCCGTGATTGGTCAAATGAGGATGTGTGATACTCTACAATACAAACATATAGGATCCTAAAGTATTTTAACTTCAAGCTGCATTTTCTTTCAAATATTTTAGATTTACATTAATAATAGCCAAAATACATGTAATATTTCCGTTCTACTTCGTGAAGTTAAGAATAAAACATAAATAACACTCAGCTTCTGAGGCTGTTTTATGTTAAGATACTCAAACAAATTTCTTGTATTTTTGTCGTTTCAAACTATGTTTTGTCACATAGACCAAATTATTTTTACAGTGTTCCTGCAGAACTAAAGACACCATCTACAGATATGCTAACTGCTAGGTAGCCATGCTAAATGTAGTTCACAGGAGCTATACAAACCTAACTACCTCATATTTTTGCTTTTACCACCACAGAACTCTAAACAATGGGTGTCAAATGTTTCAAATATCCATTTTTGTCATATTTAGTGCTAAACGAAAACAGAATTTATTTAGTATAGATAATGATTTTAGTGTAATGTATTGCTAAAAACGTTTTATTCTCTTAGTGTAAATGCTAATTTTTAACTGTTTTATATATTTCATACTTATGTACAATACCTATAGCAGTTTTAAATCATTATTTTATTTTGATTATTGCTAATATAAATTCACACCATTTGTTTGGGTCAAAATTCGTCTCCTTCAAAAAATATATTAAATTCCTTTCTGCTGGGGGTCTAGAGCTGTTCGAGACATTCATGCCCTGCTTCATTTTACTCAATCATCCTCCCTTAGCTTTACCCAATTTCACATGGGCTCAGGTGGGATTGAGACCCAATATTCCTTTGCGAAAACTTCCAACATTTGATAGGACGTATGAGATTCAGTTCCTCTGTCCTAGAATGAACTTTAAATTAATAGATACCATAAAAGCCACAACTGAGGGACACAACAAGCCTCTAAGGAATCAGAAAAATGTGTCAAGAGGAGGGGCAGGTTGTCGTTAGAGTGGGGCCGAAAGCAGCAGCTGCATTCAAACCCTGTTGCCAAGAACAGATGTGAAATTACTCATAATAAGGGATGAGAAGCATTTGATGCACACTGGATGATAAACTCATGTCATTAAGGGTCAAAGATCAAAACTAAAAGTAAATAAGTGTAATGATGTGCTTTCGAGAGGTTAGCACAATTCAAAGTTTTTATGTGAAAAAGTCCCCCCTTAGAAACAACAGTTGTTTCATGGTTGAGTGGAGAGGGAGTTGGACAGAGGTCTACATGAGGAGTGAAGATGTAATCATGTTTGGACAGCTGTGGAGGAGCTGAAGAGGCAGATGACAGCGCAGCTGCAATGCAATTCAGAAACTTTTTGGTTTACTTCTTGTCAGTTTACCAACTTTCTCAGTGACAGGCGTGCATATGGGGACAGAAGGATGTTTCTTTTTTTTATACAAAACTTAACTTGACAACATTTTTGCTTAGACTCACAATAATAAATAGTTTATTTTGCTTTTAAAATGCAGCCTGCCGTGTCTTTGGAGGACTCTAATGCTAAACTGGAACAACGTAATGTTACAAAAAAAAAAAAAAAAATCAAAGTTCAAATACTTACCTGTTTTAATTATTTATGTTAGGTTACTGTAGACTCTACAAGTAGACTCAAATAAAACAAATACATTTAAACTTTATCTGAGTCTTAGTTTAGTTGATAAGTAAATTCAAGGAAAGTGCCCTAGTAGAATCTCACTTGGAATGCAATTTCTTTTAGATTGAGAAGTTGCGGCCTTTTATAGGAGTTTGCCTTGTTCACTGTTGGCTTTGTTGATGTGTTATATATATTATATTTGCCTTGATAAAAGTTAGGAGTGTTTAGAAAGCCGTAGACTTAAGTTGAATAAATGTTAGCACCAGTGGCTGTTAGCCTTAAAGCCCCTGGCTTGAGTAAAGTGTCGAAAGTAATTAGATTTGATAGCCATTTGCTTGAAGAGCTACAAGCTTGCTAGCTGTTAGTAAAAAAAAAAAACTATGGCATAGATTAGATTGTGTACTTGGCTTTATTGCCTCTTAGGTGGAGTTGCTGCAAGTGAAGTAGCTGTTAGCTTAAGTAGCCACTAACTTGAGTACCTGAAAGATGTACCTTGAGATTAGAAAGATGCTAGGCGTAAAAAGACATTAGGTTTAGTATTTAGTTTTAAACGTTAGATATAGAACATGAACACGATTGTGACATCTAGTTTGTCTAGATTGCAGTTACAATAGAAACATCGTTCCGGCTGTTAAGTTCCCCGGTTTGATGCCGACACGCCCAGTGACCAGCCTGACCCTTGTGCAGTGAGGAATGTATCATAGAGTTTAACAGACAGCTACAGTTAGCAAAGTTAGCAAGTCAGTTAGCTTACCGATCCAGAAGGAAAGTGACAGTTTCAATGTGTTTTTGATGCTTTGGAAATGTTTTATGCGGGTCCATCTAGTGTCGGCTTCACCTAAAACTACTATAGTTTCTGTTGTTCTGTGGTAATTTCTCTCCTGAGATGGATAACAATATCTCCAGGGCTCTGAAGCAGCAAATTGACTTGCCATTTTTCCCAGCCGATCATATTGTAGCAACACAGAAACAGCATGTCAAACTGCAATGGATGCTACTACTGGATGGTAGATGTAAACACAAAATCATTGTCTCGCCTGTTAAAATTAAATTTTCATATATTTTCATTCAAATATAATTTCAAAGGAAATGTACTTCCATTGTGCACCCATCTAAACACCTTATAGAGGTATTATTTTTGTTTTTAACTAGAGCTTTTTATTTAAAGAAAATCCTTATTCAACCTTTAACTGTAGTTAGATCGCATAGTTGTTAGATTTTACAGATTTATAGAATGACTTTCAAGCTTAATAACTATTAGATTTAGAAGCCATTAGCTTCTGAATCTAGAAGCCTGGCCTGGATAGGTACTGGCTTAAGCAAGGGGACCTATTGAGCACTGCAGGACTTTAATCCGTAAAGACATAATGTGTTACTAATAGTAACCTTTGTCACCGTGGTCCCAGCTCTCTTCAAGTCATGACCAGTTCCTCATGTATACTTCTGGGCTTTTTCCTCACAGTTCTGAAGATTTTTCTACCCCACGAGGTGAGATCTTGCATGGAGCCCCAGGTTGAGGGAGATTGTCAGTGAGTTTCTATTTATTCAGATATTTAGTTTGACTGTGTGAAGGTGTGGACAGGTGTCTTTTATAGATAAGTTCAAAAAGGTTCCATTAATACAGATAACAAGTGGATGATGGAGGAGCTTTTTAAAGTAGTAGTAACAGATCTCTGAAGGACAGAATTTTATTTTCTGCACCATTATAAAAATAAATTATTTAAAAATCAATGTGATCTCCTAGACTTTTTTTTTTACATTCTGTGTATTACAGTTTTACATTTACCTGATGAAATTACAGACCTCTGTAATCTTTTTAAGCTGGACAACTTGTAGCTGTGGTCGCTGTTAGCTTGAGTAAATAAGTTACTTGTTCATCCTAAAGCTAACAACTACCCTAACAGGTAACTTAGTTTGTAATTCATATGAAATATTTAATTCAAAAATACTTCCTTTTTTACTGTAGATAAAATACTAAACAAATAAAATTGCTAAAACAACCAGATATTGACTACAAAGAATGACGAATGTAACATTAACCTTGAAAGGCTTCCTAACAAATGTGTTAAAATTAATGATGAACCTATGAATCTTTTGTTTTAAAAGGAACTTTGAATTGATCAACATAGGCTTTCGATAGGCCAAAAGATAATTTTAAGTTCTGAATTAAAGCATACAGAGTAGAAACCAGGAAAAAGTACACAGCACCCCTTGAGCCTCAGGGCTGAAATTTGGTTCAAACCATGGCTGATGCCAGGCTTTCAGATTCAAGGAAAAGCTCATATCAGCTGCTTCTGGCCAGGCAGATTCAGATGTAATCCCTATGTGGTATTAGGAAGCCAGAAGCCTGGGGTTAGAAGGATGTTTAACATCTCGACTCTTCCTACTCCACTATGGGAGGAGCAGTCTTGGCAACATAGTGCACCAAGATCAACCCAAGGTTGGTGGCCATCTGGTTAACAGCACTGAAACTCCTCACAAGGCCAATACCACCCACAGGCTGGGCAGCGCTCCTCTAATCGCTCGGGGAGACCGAACCGGAGAGATTAGATCAGACAAACATTTCATGTGTGGGACGGAGGTACATCTCTTTAAACACAGAGGTGATGGGCTTTGTGCTCTTTTATTTATGACAGCATTTATCTTTGGGAGAGACACACTTTGTGAAGGCCAAGAGGCTCCGTCATCTGAGGGAGTCGGGTTTGCGAGTCAGTCAAGGTTTTCCACGCCAGATGAAAAAAGGAGCAGCTCACTCGAGTGCCATTATCCTCCTTCACTATAGTTATAACACGGCCTCTCTGGATCATCATGTCCACCAGAGTCGCTATGAATCATTTTTACGGTAACAGAAACATCTATTGTGATTGCATGCCCTTCTTTCGGCAAATGTCATCTTCATAATAACACTTGGGAGCTGGCTTTGCTGTGAATATGAGCGCCACGCTGATACGGCCAAATAATCGGAGCCGAGAACAACCTCAGGGGGCGGTTGACTTTTAGACGACGGCGACAAGCTCCTGAGTGCTTAATGAAAAGTTGTGAGAGCAGAAAACAGGAGGAAGCAAGACATAACAAAGACATGTGAGGGTTTTATTTAACAGGAAACGTTCTTCTGTTGTTTTACTTCTGTTTTTCTCTCCAACTTTGGCCCGTTGGGATTTTGCAGCATTCCCAAGATCATTTCAAGCAAACTTTAACACACGTGATCCTGAATGACTCAACTGAATAAACTTAAGTGAAAGTACTCCTTAGAACAGTGGTTCCCAAACTTCCCAGTTTCTGACCCACAAAATAAAAATGTAAGAGGCCCGTGATCTCAACTTTTAATGGAACATAAAATCTTTTTTTTTTCTTTCTGAATCACTTTAAAAGTGGTACAATGGCAACATTAACTACATCAAAAGCCAATACATTGAGAAATATATGTTCTTTTATCAGTTCAGTTCCGTTTTTTTTTTATCTTTTATTTAATTTATAGGATTAGGATTATTAAAAATTTTTCTAAAGAGAACCTCAAGACCCCACACTTAGGCTACATGTTAATGACCCCGAGTGGGGTCCCAATCATTTAAAAATCATAACTACTGACTGAATATTACATTATTTGATCTAGGCCTGTGTGGTATACCAGTTCACACTGAAAACAGGTGTTTATTTCAGCAATCATATGAATGTTCTATATACCACGAAGAGTCCAAACGACGTCCAGTACGTTTTAAGTGGGAAAGTCTTACAGCCGGAACTGATTTCATTGCTACACAGTAACACCAGAGCGCAATACTAAGTATTGCTGCTGGTCGGAGCGTTCTGAGTGAAGCAAGCGCGTCAACAGCTTTAGCACGATCAAAAGTTCAACTAGCTGGAAACGCAGGTAAAGCTTGGTAAGTTGCCAGGGCCAACGCTCACAAAGCGCCGCAAAAACTGCGACGCTCCTCCAACGGCCTCAACTGTAGACTTAAAATGTAATCTTGACGTTGTTGACGCTGACAAAGCCTGTGGTCTGAATGCAGCATGTGAGTACTAAAATTGTGTTCTTTTTTGACTGTGATGATAACCATTTTAATTTTTTTCATAGCATTTACCTGTGTCTAGACATGGAAAAAACAACTAGATGCAGTCCATATGAGCTAAGCTAGGGCTTTGGTTATTTTCTTATACAATAATATATAGGTAAAAACTAGTGATGGGTAGATGAGGCCTCATGTACCGTTTCAACACATTGCCTTAACTGTATTGATACGGTGTTGATACGGAGTTGCTACTGTGTTGGTCTACTGACACCTGCTGGATCTTAATATTATTGCAGGTAATCTATTTGGAAAAATCAAGTAATCTATGGATTTAATGGATATATGATCAAATTATTTATGTAATTGTATTCCATATTGTACACTGCATAATGTAATATCTTAATCGAAGTTTAAAACGTGTTATATTGAAAAGATATCATTAGACATAATGTGAATGTGTGTCACATCTTGTGCAAAAGTGAAACTGAAGGTGATTTTGATTATAGTTTGTATTTGAGGCAGACTTTTTAAAACAATTATTTAATTTTAAAAATTAGTTACTCTGAGCTCTTTGCAATGATTTTTTTAAAGCAATTTCTCCAGATTTAGAAAACAAGTACTTGCAAGGGACAGCTGCACAATTACTTTCTGGTTGGCAAAATATGTGATTGTTCAAGAATCTGAAACCGTTCCCTGGACCCCTCACTTTCAACAATGCTGAGAGGTGGCAATCCTTGAAAATTAAATGCCTGGTCCAACTCATGCTTCCTGGTAGTTTGATATTCAAAAAAGAAATAATAAAATAACATTTATTCACTGTGAATAAAGTGACCATGACGAAGTTAAGGAATAATAATAATATTAACTAAGTTTTTTTTAAACGGACTGAAATTTGGATAGATTAAACAGAAACCGAGGGGGACAGAATGAAGAAAGGAAATAAAATAAAATAAATGTTTTTGCTGACATAAGATCAAAACGATCCCACGTGTCAGAAACCTTGCTTTTCTTTCTGGCTCCATGATGTTGGCTTTCTGAGAAATATTCTGGTGTAAAAGGTAACGTTTTGGGTGATGAGCATCCCTTTGAAGCTGGAGACGCTCCAGCTTTCAAACACAGTTCAGCGCTTCAGTGACAGATGACACAGTAGCTGTATTGGTCACGTGACTATTTCTTAAAGCGATACACGCACCGATACGGGATTTCACTCTGTAAGCTTGATACATGTGCCAACGCATCAGTGCTGCTCTACCCATCACTAGTAAAAACGGTCTTGTATGGGGGGAAAAAATACAGTAAAACCGATATGTTTTCACAAATATTTTGATATGATCATTTTTTCCATACCCCACAGCCCTAATTTGATCCTCAACATTTTTTTCAAGAGGTTTTAGCTAGCTGCATTTTATATTCTATAAAAAGGTGGCAGCTCATGTTGTGTAGAGACAACTGTTTTTCATAACTTTAATTTAAAGTTTAAAAGGTACCCACCAGGTTACAACTGGCAGAATGGTCACTGTCTCTTCAAACAATGAGGGGAAAGCCCAGATGATGGACTTCTGATATGTTAACGGACATATTTGAGGTATTCGGAGGCTCACCTGTAGATTTAACACGCCGCCTCCGGAAAGTCGAGAGAAATTAGGGAAGATATCAGACGCTCGAAGGTGCCATGTTAATCTGTTAAAAACAGTTATAACCAACTGAAGACATGATGGGAATGTCCAGCTATCGTACTGCTCAGGAAATCAACCCCAAAACAAAAGCCAAAGATGAGGAACATCGGTCCAGATGTTGCTCAAAGTGACCGAGCATCCTCCATGCCGTCTCTTCTCTGTCTTCTCAGACCCCCAGACATTCGTGGCAGATGACCGCTTGTACTGGGCCAGGTTCTGCCAAAGGTTTCTTCCTGTTAAAGGGGAGTTTTTCCTCTCCACTGTCGCTACATGCTTGCTCAGTATGAAGGTTTGCTGAGGAATTCCTGTGGTTGGAGTCTGCATGATCCGGGCACAGCCTCACATCGATGACGCAACGCAATCTGCTGGGATTCCTTACACAGAACGTTTTTTTAAACTGGAATGTTTGTATAATTGAATTGAAATGACTTTTGTTGTAAAGTGCCTTGAGATGACATTTGTTGTGAATTGGCGCTATATAAATAGAAGTTAATTGAATTGAATTGTTAAAAAAGATGCTTCTGAAGCTGGTGAGATAGAATCATTATCCACAGTGACATGTGTCCTGTACCGACATGGTCTGAAAGGCCATTCAGGGAGGAGGAAGCCATCACTCTGTAATAAACATAAACCAGCCAGATTTAAGATTGGAAATGCACACAGAGACCGAGACGTGATGTCTGGAGACATGTCCTGTGGTCTGTTGAGACTAAAAGGTAACTGGGCATAATGACCATTGTTACGCCTGGGAACACCATCTGCCATCTTGCTGTGGGGCTGTTTTACTGCAGGAGGAAATGGAAAGAACATTATGTGGAAATATTGAAGGGACATCTAAAGACATCAGTCTGGAAGTTAAAGCTCGGGTTCAGACGGGTCTTCCTGTTGGACGATGACCCTCAACGTCCAGCCAGAGTGGTTACAAGGTGGAAAGTTTAGGCGTAACCATCACAAAGCCCTGATCTCAGTTGTGGAGAGAATCTGAGGTCAGACCTGAAGGAGCCTGTAATCAATGAGGGCTAAAAACATGAGCCAGTTCCACTGGTTCTGTCAGGAGAAATGGGCCAAAACTCAAGCAGACTATAGTGAGAGTCTTGTGGAATGAAACCCAGAACGTTTGAGCCAAGGCAATGCTACAAAATACTGAGGAAATGAGTGTACACTTCTGTATTTGAAGACAGTATTTCTATAAATGTTTTCATCATTGTGGCTTTAAGCAAACAGAAATAATGTTGATGATTCTAACTGACTGAAAGCAGTAGAAGTTTGATCTGACTTAACTTCAGATGGCAAGGGCGAAAATAAGTGCGCATCGTTTGATACAGTGTATGTAAACTCTGTTTTCAACTGTACATCTTCAGTAGTTATTGAGGGGGGGGGGGTCATAAGTGTCATATATCTAGCTGAAAACGTCAGAGAAAGCTGTGTAAATCTTTGAAGGAGCTTCTTTATCTTTGAATAAAATTCAAACAAACCAAAAGAAAAGAATATAATGAGGTTGTGCTGATTCTAGGAGTTTACAAAGCCTTCCGATTCTTATTTTCACAGTGTGTTTAACGCCCACATGAACCTGAAGTATGAGTTGGGAGACAATTGTTGGCTGCAGTTGGACCCTTTTGGTGTCACTTCTCTGACCTCCGCTCACATTTATTAGGCGCTGCAGGAATAAAGCCCTAAAGCTGCCATCTCCTTAAGTTTAATGTGCCTCGACAAACAGGCATATCCTACGAGTTGTATGCAAAGTGACTAAATGTTCCAGGCAGACAGCCTCCAGCAGCACTTTGTAAACAATATGTTCCAGAAACCTTACAAGTCAAACTTTATCCTGCACACAAACTGAAAAGCGCTCAGAGGAACGCTCTCGTTTGGGACCTGGGAAGCGTCACCGGGAGTTACGGATATGTTATCTCAGAGGGGGGGGGGCTTCCTGCTTCCCCTTCACCCTTCACTAAGCCCGATGCATATCTGCGGCGCCTCTCTTTCTCCCAGCTTCACAGCCGCACGTCTCGTTTCCTTCACTGGTTTTCCCCGAAACGAGATCCGTCGTCGCTCGTGGATCAATCCCCCTACCTGTTTAGCTAATTGTGTGAGCGGCGTGTAACTCATCCATCAGCAGATCAATCGTATTGATGCGTCTCCTCGTCCTGACACGAGTTTATCGCCGTGCGCCGAGGAACACACGCAGAGGCAGCCTGATGGATGTTCTTCACGTCGATGAATATGAAACGAAGCACCGAAGGAAAGCAGAAGTCAGCACGACTGTAGCTAACATCACCAACAGAAAATATCCAGTTTTACCTCATCGTTTTTATGTTCAACAGTGTCATCACTTTACAAAAGACTGTTTTTACCTTAACACGTATAATTTCAACTGTTTCATGGTCGGCTTTGACTTTAACCTGAATGGACTCCTTTTGCTTCCTAATTGTTCAGCTCATTTACTGTCCATCTTCAATTAAATGAAAATATAATTAACATTAATAATAAAATGAGCACGGTGAAGGTTTAATGATAAAAACATAAAGAACTTGAATGAGGGGCATGGTCAGAGTAACTGCAGCGACCAGTAATGAGCGATAAAACCAAGTATATACTGAGGAAAGCGTGGAGAAAAAGACTAGAATCAGGTGAGCTAATAAGGAGGATGTGGAACAGCTGTAGAAAGGAAACTACAAACTAGAATACAGGACTTAAATGCTAAACATAAAACAATTAACCAACTTCCTGTATTTGTATACTTCAAGCTTTGTAAACTGTTATAATCATGTTTTCATACCTGTTTCTATCAAATCAAATCCAACTTTATTTATTAAGCGCTTATCAAACCACAGCTTGTCAAAGTGCTTTACGGATAAAAATGACCCCACAACCAACCCCTCCCCCCCCCCCCCCCCACACACACACATACTTAAAAGCAACAGTGAAAAAAAACAAAAACGGCACAGAGTACAGATGAGCCAGGAAACGGCACCATGGGAGCCATCTGCATCGGCAGCAGCAGATCAGCAGCAGCAGACAGGGCATCGCTCCACGATTAAACAGATATTAACAAATAATAGTTAAAAGCTTGGCTAAAAAGATAAGTCTTGAGCCTGCTCTTAAAAACATGAACGTTCTCTGAGGTCCTCCTGCAGCCTGTTCCAGAGGTGAGGGCCATAATAATGAAAAGACTCCTCACCATGAGTCCGTGTCCTGACTTCGGGAACGATAAGGAGACGGCTGCCAGAGGATCGCAGAGACCGCGAGGGTTCATACGGTAAAAGCCTTTCTGAAAGATAAGAAGGCCCAAGACCATTAAGACACTTAAAAACCATTAAAAGAACCTTAAAATCGATCCTAAAACATACGGGGAGCCAATGCAGTGATTTTAAGACCGGGGTAATGTGCTCCCGCCTCCTGGTCTTCATCAGGACACGAGCTGCTGAATTCTGTAGAAGCTGTAAACATGAGGTAGTCTTTTTGGGAAGACCAGAAAGCAGGGCATTACAATAATCAATTCTACTGGTGATAAAAGCATGCATTAGCGTCTCCATATTGGCCCGAGAGAGAATGGGGCGGACTCTGGCGATGTTCTTTAGGTGATAAAAACCTATTTTGGTGATGTTTTTAATGTGAGGGATAATAGTCAGCTCAGAGTCAAAAATCACACCCAGGTTCTTCACTTGTAAAGAAGGATCAAAAGACAATGATTGTAGTTTTGGTAAAAGTTTCTCTCTCTGAGTCTCAGGACCGATAACTAAAACCTCAGTTGTGTCCTGGTTTAGCTGGAGAAAGTTTTCTGCCATCCAGGATTTGATGTCTAAAATGCAGTTAAAAAGTGCATCCATTGGCCGTGTGTCATCAGGAGACATGGAGATGTACAACTGTGTATCATCAGCATAACTGTGAAAGTTAAATCCATGTCTCCTGATAAACCTGCCAAGACGGAGCAAATACAGGTTAAAAAAGCAGTGGGCCTAAAAAAAAGAAATAAACTCAATACCAATATGCATGGACGGAGATCGGGTGGGGGACGGGGGGATCTGTCCCCCCCAGATTCAGATCGACCCTGATCCCTGATTTTTTTGCCAGTATCAGAATCACCATTCAGATAGCAATTCATCGTATTAAACTCCTGAATGATTTTTAATGCTGCTTAGAATCATATTTAATTCTTTTTTATGCCGTTTAATGCCTTAATTTTTGTTAAATCCATGTAATGACTTTTAATGCCCTACTTCTGTAGGCATTAAAAGTCTATTAATTTATTTACTCAGTTTCATATAATGATCCTTCAATAATGTATTCAGAACAATCTGATTATTAATCAGGGTTGAGTTTGACAAGAGACACATTCTATTGGAACCTTTCAGCAACTCCTATACTGTGAAATATGTAAAATAATCTGTTATAATTATAAGATAAGAGAGAAAGAAGTTTGATGAGCTCAACAAAATAAGCGTGATTTGCAGAACTAATCATGGGTCCTATTGTATTTCTGTAATGAAAGAAAGCTAATCCTGGTAACAACAGCAGGTAAAGCGCTGCTCTCCTGACAGACGTACGAGGCTATAGAAAAGCTCAAATTGTCCCCACAAATCATTATGTGAGTAATGAAACAGCACGCCCCGCGCTCAGCTGCTGTCTTGATGGAGATGAATTAGAGAAAAAAGAAGAATGGGGAGCCGCAAAAAAAAAAAAAAAAAAAAAAAGAAGCAAAAAGCAACATGAGTGTGACAGCATAGACGGCAGCGGCTGCGGAGGGTGACAAGCTCCATCCATTTGGCTTGGCTGGCGAAGAAACAAACACAGGCTGTCTGAGGGGACTAAAGTAGACTCCAATCAGCTAAAAGGTGATAAAACATAATTAATTCAATCACCCACACAGAGAGACTCTCTTCCCTCAGCATCCTGTATGGATGCATTCACACGTGAGAGTTAATGGGAAGCGGCGCTCAGTTCCTTTCAAAGCCTTTTCTCGTTATTTATCAGCTACTCAGTAACAGGGCCGCATCTGATTCTGTGTGGCATCACAATACGGATCCATGCCATTAAACTCCCACACACCCACCTCTACACCCACCAGATAAAAAGATGACTCCTTATTTATGCGCCGCATGTCGAGACACCTCCAGTCATTAACTGGACGACCTGGAAAATGATGAACGGCCGACGCGCGAGAGATAAAAGACCGCAGTGGGGAGAGGAGACGCCCCGCCGCTGCCTGGGAGAAGAGGAACAGAAACCTGGGGACCATCAGGGTCCCCGGGGAGGAGAACGGAGTTGGTAGATAAACCGAAAATGTACCAATACCAAAATGAATAACTGTTATCGACGACAATTTGCCCGTGTTGGTACATTCGGTATTTTAAAAAATTGAAAAGATCCGTTGTAGTTTAGCGATGCTGACAAGCCTTTAAAGGAAAAAAATTGTTTGTTTGTTTTTTGTTTTTCAACCTGGACCATATTTTTAGCCTACATTACATTCATTTACTCACCCAGACAACTTTGGAGCAACTTGGAGTCCTTGAAGAGAAGTTTTTATCCAGTCGCGATCAAATGGAGTCAGGAGATTTACCACCTGTGATAATGATGATCTGCCCCAAAACTCCTTCATCGAACCATGTTTTGTTTTTAAAGGTTAACGCTACTCCCCTTTGACTTCAGAATGTCTCGGAACTAAGTGCTTCTTATTTAGATTCCGCTGTGTTTTGAGGCTATAATCCAACTATACTATCTCGTGATTACAATGACGTCACTGCAGAGCTCCATCCTGATTGTAGTCTGATCAGGACTTTCACTCTGTGCTCTACAGCGGTCGTTTAGACAGAACTAGTTACTGCAGACATGGTTCACGTTTGCATATGTCCAAATTGCACTAACCAAATGACCAATTGGACTACCTTCAGCTTCCACAGGCTCTCTTTCTGCAACCTACGCGGACTTCAGCTGTAATGTTGGACGGCTGCTATACAGCATTGAAATCCTAGGGTAGTGTAAGTTGGAATCGGTTACATTAAAAGCCTGTAAAACACCCTGAAACCTATACCTTAGTAGGGATGGGTATCGTTTAGGTTTTATCCGATACCGGTGCTAAACCGGTACTTTTGAAACGGTGCCGTTGCTTAAACGGTGCTTGAACCGGTGCTTTAAGAATGGAAAACATACATACTTCATCCAAAAACCTTCTTACTTAGTTATTTTTTGTAGGGCTGTCAGACAATAAAAATTGTGATCTAATTATTCATAGGGTATCAATAAATTAATCACCATTCTTACTGTGTGTAAATAAAAGGACAAATAAAGATGCAGTTGCTTTTTAAAAAATTTAAATATAAGAGAAATCAATTACATTTTTGTTTTGAACCAAATAACAAATAGAGGCAGAACTAAGCCAAATATATGACTAAAATTAACAGTGGTATATCAGTAGTCTGTGATAAATATCACATAAATAAAATGTAATATAAACTTAGTAATCAAATGTCACCATTGATCATTTTTCAAAAGTAAACAGCAGATTCTCCAGTTCACCACAGCAGGGAATAAAGGCTCATTGTGAAGATGAACAGAGCTAGGCTACTTCCGCTAGCATTTAGCACTAATTTAAGTCCAAAAACATCACCTCAACTGAATAATTTCGTATTTTTAACGCAGCGGTATCTTACTATGAAATGTTCTGAAGCTATACAGTGAGACAGAATGCATAAATATACATAAATACGAAACATTTAAACTTTAAGGGCCGCACACCCCAAACTCTGACTGCACTGCACACACAGCAAACACTGAAACGCACACACCAGAGCTGATATCCGAAACGGACGGAAAATTCCCACAGACAACTTATGAACTTATCATATCACCACAAAGCCAATAAGCCATTAATAATATACTCACATATCATTTAGGATCACAAACACATGCTGCTGTGCAAAAATCGTAGTTTGGCTGGTTAGGAAGGAGAGCTGATGTGGTGCGGGGGGGAATTATAAACAGGGCTGTTCTGTGTATGCGTTCAATGCGTAAAACAAACTCCAAAAAATAACAGTTAATTCTAGGAATTAATCCACCTGCCATGGTACATTAATTTCCACAGCCCTAACTTTTAGAAGTTTTTTTGCACAAAGATAACCATGTTTAGCTAATCACTCTGGACTGATGGCACGCAGGATCCACAGTGCTTAACATCTCGGGGGGGGGAGGGAACGAAATACAGCACCTAAATGTGCGCTGCTTTTCGGTCTTGTTACTACCGTTCATGTCGGAACCGGTGCGTGATGGCACCGGATATCGGTACCAATCCCTACACCTTAGCTACTCCGAGATGTTCCGAACTCACAGGGGAATATTGCTAACTATTCATAACAAAACATGGTTAAAGAAGGAGTTATCAGGCAGATAGTGCCTGATAACAGAGGGCAAATCTCCTGCCCTGCTTTTATAGATATATTTTATAGATATACACTGGATATTAACTTCTCCCTAAGGACTCCAAGTGGCTCGAACATCGTCTGGGTGAGTAAATAAATGTAATATTTGCTAAAAATAAGGTCCAGGTTGAAAAAAAAAACGACATTCCCTCCAAGACGCTGACTGCAGTGCTGAATGAGGTGGAGTCTGTAACAGGAAGGGAAGAAGATTGTCAGCGTAGAGATTGTGTCGTTATATTTACCAAGTTTTTAGACCCCTTTAGTAGGGCTGGGTGATTATGAATAAGAAAATAATCACAATTATTTTCAATATATAGAACAATCTTTGATTTGATTTAGTTTACTAAAAACAGCAATAATAAAAGCATTTATATCTGGCCTTCACTAGTAACGTTGCATATGTCCTGCTATTGTTGTATTGCTAACATCACATCACATGTGTCTGCTTGTCCTCAGAGGGATGATAGGACTTCAGGCGATTAAATAGATTGGTTGTATTATCTAGCTTTGGTGAAACGGTCCGTGGGCAGATGTTACAGATCGGTTTAATCTGGCTGCTGTCCTCTCTGAAATATCTAAACCATTTCAAAACTACTTAGTTCACATTGCCACTTCTCTCCACCATGTCATTGCTGTGTTCTCTTCTGTGGTCATTGTCTACAATTTGGTCATCTTTATTATCTTCCCTGTTGTCCGTTTTCCTTCACAATTCTTAACCAGCTGTACTCTCTTGACACGACAACCTACCAGCATGGGTCTGCTGCTTTTAAATACCAAGTTTTTTATGCGACTTGATTGGCCAGTCAAGGCATTGCTTCAGCTGGATTGGTCAGTTGGCATAACGATTCAAACGCACCACACGACAAATTGTGATCGAGCTTTTTAATATGCCGATTTCAATTCAAAATTCTAGAGACTATTGTTCAAAAAGCAGCTAGTGGCAAATCTATTAACTTTTTATGGAGAAATTGGAGAATCTAACATGAAGCAAATAGCTGATGCGCTGCAGAGGGCTCAGAGCGCTCACAGCATGCAGCCAGCCACTGCTCTGTAGATGGCACCGCCCAGGCTAGGCTCAGTCGGTGCAGTTATTTACCCCGCTTAGCCCGAAATGCTGATAAATTGTGCGAGCTGGAAGCTGCCGCTCATTAAATAAAACTCACAGTCACTCAAAGTCCCACTCACTTTCTCACCTGGTCTGTGTGGTCTCCTCTCTCTGTTACAGATGTTCAACGGTCATCATGTCTCAATGTAAACCTATTCAGAAGGATTAACCTTGTAACACTTCCATCCCAATCCTACACGCAGTAATGGTTTTACATAAAAAACAAAACAGATTCAGTAAAGATTATCTGAAAACATAATACCCCTTCCTAAAGCATCCATTACACAAATGAATGAGGCGAAGGTAGTTATTGCCCATTTACCATAATCAGGTTGTATCATAAATCAATATACCATGATGTTAATTTTGGCCATATCGCCCAGCGGGTGGAAGGAAGGAAGGAAGGAAGGAAGGAAGGAAGGAAGGAAGGAAGGAAGGAAGGATAAAAATTAAAATCGAGAACCACTAAAAAGAAAAAATTTAGTAATTGTGGCAGAAAATGAAATTAAAGTAAAAGTGTGATAATTAAAAACAGGTAAAGCAGGAGAATGAATTAATGAAAACATTTAGCATTTGATTAAAAGCAGTATGATTATTTTTTTAAAGAATAAAAAGCAATCATATCAGTTACGATTTGAATAAAACAATTTAGGAAGCAAATGTATGTAAAAGTATGTGAATTAAAAACAGATAAAACACAAGAATCAATTAATGAAAACATTTAACATTTGATTAAAAGCAGCAACAGTAAAATCATATCAGGTATGATTTGACTACAGCCTATAACCAAACATAATAAAAGCATTTAGCATTTGATTAAAAGCAGTAAAAGTATTTAAAAATATAATAAAAATCAATCAAATCAGTTACGATTTGAATAAAACAGCAATTTAGGAAACATTTAAGTATATGAATTTAAAACAGCTAAAACACATGAATCAGTTAAAAAATGAATTAAAAACCAGAGGCAGCTCTAAATAGTAGAGTTTTAATCTTTGATTTAAAAGAACCTAATGTTTCAGCAGCTTTGCAGTCGTCTAGAAGTTTGTTCAAGATTTGTGGAGCATAGAAACTGAAAGCTGCTTCTTCATGTTTGGTTCGGTTTTTAGCAATGTTTAGTAAATTAGAGTTGGAGGACCTGAGTGGTCTGCTGGGTTGGTATAGTGAAAACATTTCTCCAACATACTTTGGTGCTAAACTGTTCAGTGATTATAAACTAGTAGGAGTATTTTAAAGTATATTCTCTGAGCTACAGGGAGCCAGTGGAGGGACTTAAGAACTGCGGTGATGTGTTCTACTTTCCTGGTTCTAGTGAGGACGCCAGCAGCAATCAATCCGACTAGAGATGAACGTGGAACATAGATGGCAGGCAGAAGGAAAGAATTAAGTGAGAGAGGGAAGAAGGAAGGACGGACGGACTCGAATACAGACAGAAGGATGGCAGAAAGCAAAGAAGGGAGCAAGGAGGAATGGAAGGAAGGATGGAACAGAATTGAAGAAGGAAATAAGGAAAGAAGAGAGGAAGGAAGGAAAATCAATCCAGACCGTCTCCAGAACCCTTTAGGCTTAGAATGAGTAAAAACCGAGGGTGTACAAAGGCAACATCAGGCTGCTTCTTGTCATGCAGGTGTGAAATATGAACCGGGAAAATGAGTCGTTTGTCTGTGAAGGTCAGGGTGGCCTGAAGGTAGACGTGGAGAGATCAGAGGAGCGTGTTTGCAAGTACGAGTGGTGAGAACGCTAAAAAGCGTTGGAGAGAGCCTGATTGGAGAGTTGACTCTCATTTGTGGAAGTAAATCCCTGACAAGAGGAGTGGCAGTGAAAAAGGAGTCTGCTAACCCCCCCCACCCCCCCACAGGCTCTGGTTTCCCACCGGAGCAAGGTGTGAGGAATGAGAACAATGGCCGCTGAAGGAAGGGTCGAGTTTCTGGCGGCCCTAATACACCACATCCTGTCTCCCGTGACAACCGGGCCCAGCGCTCCAGGGGAGTAGCTGGTATTACAGGACAGGGTTTGTCCTCCCCAGTGTAACCACTCCACAATGGATCATTGTCACCAGAGATTCCAGTCTAAAGAGCTCCAACCAATTACTACAACTGGAGTGGCAAATAGGAACCAGCCAACATCTCCCATTTGACCTTTCGCCTTCATGCTAAGGAAAACTACTGACTTCTTAACACATTTCTGCTTCTGTGTCACCTTATTAGAACAATAATTACCGGAGTGAAAATAAAATGCAGTTTCCTAGTAGCGATTGGATTAATAAAGGTAAAGAGACAACCCAGATTCACCTGGCCCTAAAATATGCGAACCAGCAACCTCTTTGGTAAAACCGGAATTAACTTGAATTTCTAAAAATATGTCATTAAGTGCCGATTTTAAGCTCCAATAATTTAAGTTTTTATTAGGTTTTGTACTTCAGTATCATGATGCTTTAAAATGTGTGAATTAGGGACGCAACGGTACGACTTTTTCCAAAGCGATACGACACCAATACTTGGCTCTGGGTATCAGCCGTGATACCAGTGTAGGTACAAAAACATTTTGATTGCACTGACTCATATCTATATCGAACTGCATCAGATTGAATCAGATCGAATCACGATAATCGATTCTAACTTTTGAGAATCGGAATCGAACCAATTCTTGACATTTGAATCGATAACCAGCTTTATTAAAATACAAATTAAAAATTTCTTTTAATTCAAATTTGTCAAAATAATTAGCATTGATTTCTAAATTAAAATGTACAGTATATAAATAAGTATTCCTTTAAATTGATTTAATTTACAAATTTTTGCAAAGATTCTTTTAAATAATTATATTATTTTTTTTAACAAATAAAATGTATAGTCACAAAAAACTTGCCTAGTTATTACACAAAAATTTTAATAAATAAATGGAGTAGTATTTAAATTTTCTGAAGTTTTATCATCTTTAGTCTGTTCATTTTCAGCATTGGGGCCCCAAATGGGTTTGGGGGGCCCTAAGCAACCTCTTAGTTCACTTGTGCCTTGGGCTGGCTCTGGATACATACAATAAACAATAAATCAATTAATCATATAATAAATCAAATGAAAATTAGCTCAATATTTTTTCCAGCCACAATCATTTCCATTTGCATGCTTGTTTGTCTTCGTTTTATCAAAGAGTCTGCCGGGTAAAATGGGATGCTACTTTCATTTAGTGTTTTTGTTGTAGTTTGAACTTAAAATAACAACTTCCCAAAGCCTTTATAAGAGTACAAGTGACTATATTAATTATTTATCGTTTTAAATTTTATTTTAGAAAGCTTTTTATTACGTTGCACATGCTACTCTGTTACACTCTCTTCTCTCTTATTGCTGACTTGATATCAGGTAGTAAAGACTTGACCTGGACTGGACGGTTCTGTTTGGGACTTGGCCTGGACTCGACTTGGACCAATCCTGTGTGACTTGGACTTGAGGTATGGTGACTTTCTCAACAATACTGCAGAATATATTCCTGGAATCACAGTTACAGATAGAGTACATCTTTGGTCTAGCTGGGAAACACACAAAACCGAGCACTTATACTCCTTTTTCATGAATTAGGCCCAAATGAGAACTAGATAATCATAAGAAATTTAATGAATGGACAACAGTGAAACTGCGCTTCATCACGATTCAGTATTCTCTAATGTTTTTTCAGAGAGTGATTCCCATTTACTTGCTGAAAATACACCTAATAGTAGATTTATTTCATGAAATATTCTTAAGAAAATGCAGCGTGGGAAGCGGCAATAGCAAAGCAGTAATTCAGGAGGAGCCCTATTTGTTTTCTTTGGTGCTGATTGGCTGTACGTAAGAGTGTGGCCATTAACTTGTGTAGTAGTACCCAGATGTTTCCAACTGTGCGTTTTAATGCATATTAAGGCACATTCGGTGTTTGAACTACGAAAATAGGCAGTTATAAGTGCTTTTAAAGGGTTTTAGTGGTCTGAAGTATTAACAGATTTCAGGTATTTGCAGGTGGAAATCTAACCAGAAAATACTGGGGGTCAGCCACACTCTAACCTTGACCTAATAATTATAAACTGATCACAAATTCTTTGAAAAAGCAGTTTACAACTTGTGAACTTTAAATTCTATGTATGTGAGCAATTTTACACCAAATCTTGACCAATATCTTGTCTCGTTCTCATGAACCGAGCGTTGTGTTGTTTTATGAGCTAAATTTGTTGTGACGCATCTATGTAGCTTCCATTAATTTTGTTCTTTTGTTTGTGTGCCACCGGGGTAAATTATTGACGAAATTTAGGAGGGGGGGGGGTTCCAAGCTACCAATATCGGCAAGGCAAAGATGTTCCCAGGGTGGTTTCAGCAAGAAAAGGACATTCAGAACAAATCGATTCAGTGGAAGGTTTTGACAGCATGGCATCATTTCTTTTGAGATTAGAGGAAATAAACAATAAGTTTCAACAAAGCAAACATGTTCCATGGAGATATCAGGGCTGGGTGACGATATTTAGGACAAGGTTTATAAGATGTACTGACCAGTAAAATCGATTTAACGTGACCACAGGAAGAGATCAAGCCATTTAAACAGATAATTCAACAGACCTTCACTATTCATCTGAAATTTAAAAAGCAAGGATTTAATTTCCCTTTCATCGTCCAACCATGTTTTAAAGTGACAGTGTGTAGTTTTTGCAGTACATCTTTGAAAATAGCCATTAAGATATTATGTAATAATAATTACGCAAAGCACATTAATTGCAAAATATTGGCGATATTGTAAAATATGACTTTAAAAATCAGTTTTAAAAAACATAGGCGCGGGTCCTCTTTTCAGGGGAAAGCCATATTAGATTACGTCTTTACTTCTACAAGAGCCCGGACGGACAAAGCGCACGGAACACGTGCACTTTGATTTCCCCTCAAAATGCAAAAAAGTTTCTCCATAAATACATTTTTACCTCTTCGCTAGTTCCAAGTGAAGAAAGAGAGACTGATGTGCTCGTCATGTTGCTGCAAATAGATAATTATCAGGGAATTGAGCGTTTGGAAACAGCACTAGTTGGACCTCTGATGTTGAGTTTCTCAATCGAAGACACAGATACCGCATGCTTGTGATAGTTTACGTATGCACTGCCCCCGACTGGCCGAAAATTACACACTGTGCCTTTAAAGTGAAAAAATAGGCATCAGTTTAATCAAATATGGTGCAATAAGTGTACAGTTCAGGGGTCTCATTTACAAAATTTTGCGTAGAATCCTCACTAAAACCATGCTTAAGCTCAGCAACCTTTTTTTTTCTTATGGCTAGTAAGTTTCTGATCAAACTTGGAGTACGCACAGCTGCACGCAGTCTCCGCTTTATAAATCAGACTCTTTCTAAATCAGCTGTTTCTGGGTTATATCCCGCCTCCTACACACCCACTTTCTGCCATAAACGGTGAATGCAAAGTGTCTAGTGAATATTCTGCATCGGCTTAGGATAGCTGATATTGGGTGTTTCACGGCTAACCACGGCAACAGTGAGGCGGAGAAAGACAGTTGCAGGCATGCGGAGGCAGAGAAAACTGTTTTATTCAATCAATCAATGCTGATCTTTACTCAGCCAGAATCTTCACCAGAGTGCCAGTCCATTGTGCAGAATGATGCTGGGACGCTGCAGCATATTTGTTCTTCACACATGCACCAATACGTGCAGTTGCCATACAATCTGACATAGATATGAACATAATTCTTAAATGCAACATATTTTTATTCTCATTTTTATTCTCAGTTCCTATCGACGGGACGGAGAAGTTTGTGTGTTGGTAGTGTTCGTCTGTGTGCGCAATGCTCTACAAGTCTGAAAATGTGGCTTAAATTCACAGCCTGGAGCAGTTTGTGTAATTGTTTCAACAACTACCACACGTCGCACACTAAACAACTTGGCTTTATGAACAGAGGCCAACATATTCCCCATAGCTGACGAAAAGGCATAAAAAGGAACTATTGGTCTATGGATTGAACTATTGACAGAGAACCTGCACGAACCTCAAGCCTTCTGGGAAAATGTTTTATTGCCAGATGGAAAATAAAGTGGAGCTTTTTGGTAATTCGCACAAACAGTATATTTACAGACGGCGCATACAAACAGTAAAGCATGGCGGAGGATCCATAATGCTTTGGGGCTATTTTGCTGCATCTGGTCATGGAGCACTTGACCTTATCACAGGCGTAACGAAATCGGAAGATTATAAAGCAATTCTAGATGGGAAATGTCTTACCCAATGTAAGGCAACTTAGTTTGAGGAGAAGATCATGGGTTCTCCAGCAAGATAAAGATCCAAAAGCACATCTCCAAAAGCACACAGGAATGGTGGAAAAACTTTAGGGGGCTGAAAGCTGCCATTGGAGAAAAGAACCCTGCAAATGTTAAAGAGCTTGAGCATAGTACAAAGGGAGTGTGGGAGAAAATGCTACCAAGAAGTGCAAGAAACTTATAGATGGATATAAGAAACGTTTCAAGAACGTCATCGCTGCCAAAGAGTGTTCAACCAAATATTAAGGAGGGGTGCCAATACTAGTGCACATGCTGGCTTTCTGGTTTTCCCTTTGGAAATAAAATATCTATGCTGAAATAACAATTATCTTTGCTAAATTACTTTGAGCCTCCAATGAACAGATCCTGCTTATACAAATGTTGGTACATTTGCCTTTATTTTTTGAAGATATTCACTCAGTTTTGCAAAACATTAAGGGGTACCAATAATGCTGAGCAGGACTGTAGTTCTGATGGCAAAAAGATCTGTTCAGTGAGGATAAATGATATTCAATGGCAAAACCGCTTTTAGAAATATCCAGCTCTGTTTCTGTGCGCCAGCTGCTGATTTTGCTCAGCAAGAAGATGAACGCAGCGAGAAACATTGCTGAAACAGGAGAGCGACAGCTGAGGAGAAGCACCCACCCAGGTTTCTCTTTAAATGTGGATAATTACTTTGCTACCTTTCTCTGGCAGTCGTATTGCTTTAATGCTCATAATTAATTTCATTATTTCTCGCCGTGGCTGTTGAGCGCAGATTAGTTCTCTCTGAGTCTGGAGGATAATAAAAAAATAACTTTTTTTTTAAAAAGAGCAGTAATTGCTTATTACTCTCAGGGCTCACATTAAATTATAGTAATGCCAACAAATTAGAAAATATCCAATCACCTTCAGTTAAATACACGGCTGGCTCTTATTTTTGTTGGCTTTTTTCATCACTTGAGCTGTTCAACACTTACTCTAGTAAGCAGGATAATACTGATCCAGCTCTTGGTAATGAAAATATGATCATACAGGGTTTAACCCCAGTATAATGGAGGAGAACAGCAGGAAGATATCTGGATGATGTGCATCTCTTTGAAACTCAGTCAGGGTCTCTTTCAGGGAAGCAAAGTCAATCGACTCTCTACGGGACAGTTTCTTTATCCAAGCAACACTTCAGCTTTGTTTAGCCACTGGGATTTCTCTTTCAATTTTGATTTCTGCGGGTCGGATCAGATTATTGTCTGGCGAGCAGGAAGGCAGGCTCATATTGGTGGTGAAAAGGGGTTCCTTGGTTTTAAAAAGTTACAGGTTAGAAAATCACAAAAACGTCCAGCTCCACCTTCTCTGCTGTTCAAACAGTGTTAAATAATATGTCAAACCGCTGCTTTTTTGCAGTATTCTTCGCTGACTTTTCTGTCTTCATGACACATAATACCAAAAAAAGACCTATGGATAGCCTGGCGCTGACGTGTCCGTCACTGTGTCTGTGAATCAGGAAATCGGGGACTCTTCTAACCAGCGACAACAAAAAAGAAGTTGGCTCTCATTTCTAAACTTTGCGTAGAAGTCGTACTAAAGTTGAACTTCAGCAAAAACAATATACTCACGCGAAGAAGCTTTGAAGTCTATAAGATATTGAATGCAAACAGCTGCACGCAATTACTTATTTATAAAACCCACTCTCCATAAAAATGTGCTCTGTTAATTTTGGATCATATCCTGCCTCCTACAAACCCACTGTCTGCCATAAGCCATCAATGCAAAGTGTCTAGTAAATATTCTGCAAAGACTCAAGCTGGATGATGTGGCGTTTCTGGTGTATAGACAGCGAAAACAGTTTTATTTCAATCAATCAATGTATGTGTGTACAATATATATATATATATATATATATATATATATATATATATATATATATATATAGTCCAAAATTAACCAAAGCTCTTAACAATAAAATATAAGAGTAAAGAGACTCAAAACTAAAAGTAGCAGCACAACAGTTTAAATGAATCAGAAATAAATATAAAATTACAATTATGTTTTTACTTCTTGAAGCAAAAATAATATAGTAATAAATACAAATTAAAGGTTGGATATGGAACATGAGCACGATAATGATATCTAGTTTATCTAGGCTGTAGTTAAAAACAATAGAAGCATAATTCCAGCCGTTGGGTTGCATGTTTCGCTGCCGATACGCCCACTGACCAACCTGAGCCAGTGAGGAATATATTTTAGAGGAGTTTAACTGACAGCTAACGTTAGCAAAGTTAGCTAGTGAGCTAGCTTTCCGATCCAAATCAAAATTTGTTTGTGTAGCGGTTTTCACACAAAATAGCAGCTCAAAGTGCTTTACAGATTAAAATGACCCCACATACCCCCCCACCCCACAACAAAGTCACAAAATTAGGATGAGTAAAGATGAGCCAAATAAGGGAACATCATCATTGGAGCCGTCTGCATCGGCAGCAGCAAATCAACAGCAGCAGCCAAGGCAGTGACCCAGGGCACCCGGCAGAGGGAGGGCTGAGACCCCACCTCCACTCAAGCACTGCCTGGAGAGCACCCAGAGGGCTCCCTCAGAGGATATATCCAGATCCAAGAGGAAAGTCCCATTTCTGCGTGTGTTTGATGCTGTGGAAATGTTTTAAGTGGGTCCATCTAGTGTAGGCTTCACCTGAAACTACTTTAGTTTCTGTTCTTCTGCGGTCTTCTCACTCCTCTCCTGAGATGGATAACTTCTTTTCTTTTTTTTTTATCCTGAGACGGTTAACAATATCTCAGAGGCTCTGAAGCCGCTGCCAGACTTGCAGACTCCACCATTTTTTCCAGTGACAGCCGAGCTGGCATTGTCCCATGTAGAGGATGCTCAGCGTTGTCCAAAATGAATAAGCTTTACATTCAGAAAATGTTAACCAGTTAGTTTGCCCTTGGAAGTTGCTAAATGCCCACACCTAAATGTGATTTGTGAGTTCAAAACAAAAGTTCAATGCATTCGCCATAAAGCAGCTTCTGGTTTTAATTAATCATGATTAATTTACAGCTACCCTGTGAGTAATTAGATGATAAAATGATAAATTAATCATTTGTCAGCCATAATATATATCTATATAATCAAAGGACCCACAACAATGAGGTTCTGTGCTTATTAAAACAAATCTGTACACGTTGCAGCGCCTCCTGTCTGGAAAGCAAATATTGGATTTCATTCATGCCTCTCTGATCTGCTCCTACTGGCTGAAAGTGAAAGAGTGCAAGCAGCTGCTTGTTTGTTTGATTGCAGTGTGCCAAGTCTACCATTAGGCAGCCATTATGCAAATGTGTGTCATTGTAATGTTTGTAAGTGAAAAGAACAAAGTCTGATCTGCGAAGTGAGGAGTTTCAGTGTTTGTAGGAGCAACTGCCTCTGATGTGGCAAAACCCCAAAAAAAAGCTCAATAAAACCCCTTCATGTGGGGAAGAAAACTTCTGTTCAGATTTTATTCACTCTTTGTGTGACTTTAACACCATTCAGACACATTTAACGCAGCTAAACTACGCTTGACGTGTTAAAGCACACATGCTTGAAGCAGATTTAGACTTTTTGTGTTTAATCAGGTCAAAATAATAACAAATTAATAGCATATTAAGAATACCATACAATGGAAAATGTAAGATACGACACAAATAGTTGTCTTATATTGCCTAATAACCAGGCTTTTTGTGTACTCTTTAGGCTGTTGTTTTTTTTAACCAACCAGATCCAAACGGAAATGTCATCTGAGAGGTTTTGTTTTCCATCGGGTTCCTGTGTGAACATTTTGCATATTCAAGTTGGATTGGACACAGTACAGGTGGACAGAAGAAATCTGGCCAAAATAACAACCCCATGCATCGAGTTGTTGCTGATCTGCCGAGCTCCTTCAGTGACGGACTGCTGCATCCTAAATGCACGAAGGACTGTTTTCCTAACTCCTTTCTCTCTGCAGCTGTTAGACTATACAACCGGTAGAAGTACCAGTATTGGTGCTCGGTATCGGCATGTACTCAGATCCAAGTATTGGTATCGTATCGGTCTAAAAAGGTGGTATTGTTGCATCCCTACTGCTTTTTTCCTTACAGCACACAATTTATGTAATTCAGTACTGTTTGGATCGGAATCGGATTAGTATCGTATGAACCTCATATCTATCTGTATCGGTGCATCGCAAAAAAGCGAATTGGTGCATCCCTAATCTGGGTATGCCACTTTATTTTTATTTTTGATGACTTGAAAGGACTTTACCTCTGTCCATAATGTACGTATTATTCTTAACTCTTAAATTCTGTTTTTTGTACCTTTTTATTTCTGAATCTAAATGTTTCTATTAGCTGACAACTTGCTGCCACTGTTACAATCGAATTTCCCCGTTGTGGGTGAATCAATGGATTGTTCTACTTGGACTAGGAAAACTCTGACATATTAGCCAAACTACTATAAACCTTAAACCTATGACCCCAAACACATCATACATAACAAAACAAGGGAGGAATTACATGCTTGGGAATGTTCATGAAGCAAAAGTCACACTTTGGTGTCATTTACCTCTAGCTTTGTGTGGAGGCTTTGTGTGCATGTCCCATATTTCACATTTAGCGCCTCTTTAAGCTCTGGGGGAGTAAAATATCGTTTTGGGCCGCTCTTGCTGTTTGTCAATTCAGTGACTTCTACTGAGGCCGACTTTGGGGCACCACATTAAAATAATTTATTCAACTTATAAATGGTCTATTGATCTTGACCAGAATTGGTGCATCACTTGTGTTTTGTTTTACCAATAGAGTCAGAGAAAGATATTGAAAACTGGATTCTTTTCTTTTGACGGAAGCAAACATATAAAAACCGTTTTTAAATTTTGGATCTGAAATGGTTTACACCTAAAATCAATTCATTTTAATTAGGTCAAAAATTCAAATTCTTTAATAATTCTTTGTAATTATATTCCTCGAAACAAAAAGCTCGGAGCCCACGGATGTGGAACGTCTGTAGCGCCTTTAGACCCACATGCTCAGCAAATTAGAGAGTTCTTTCCCCCTTAATAAACGTATCCTAAAACCTGACTTCACACTCCTGCTGTGTGGCGACACTCGAGCGTCTCTGACTCCGGGCTCTGCATGTGGCAAGCTTGGCGTTCAAAGGAAGAAAGGCACTAATCTGTCAGCAGCAGCAGAAAATCTACCTGAGCGACACATCAGAGGGCGGCTTGTTAAGAACGGGTCACAACTTCAGTAACGAGATCTCCACACAGACACCTCGTGCTTCGTTAGGAAGGATGAGAGCTGAGGCAGGGCCGTCTGATAATGCCTCTTTGTCCATATTGTTTATTTGTAATGTGGTTCAGTGGAAAGGCAGAGTAACGAGGCGTCGCAGGCGGCGGGCTGGACTATGGACACCGTGACCCAAATAGACAGAAATAGGAGAACATTTACTTATGTTTTCATCTTTCTTTGGAGAATTCTTTTCTAAATGTATCTCTTCTTAATTAACTTTTTCTAATCTTGAAAAAAAAACTAAATATTTAAATGCTTATTATGTCAAAGAATGTACCATTATGCAGCCCTCTCAGCTGAACCCAACTGAGCCTCAGTGTTGCCTCTACAGCGATTTATTTTGACCGGTGGAAAAAAATGATTTAAAGAGTAACTCACCCCCTATCTGAGTTAAAATTGGCCCACATTTTCTATTTGAAAATGCCAGACAAAGCGGGACACGCACACACACAGACAGCCAGAAAGATCCAAAGCAATAGCAACATGAGCAGGGGCGTGCAAAGACCTTTAGAGGGGCAGGTGCTCAGAGTTCAAAAAGAGGCACAAGTAGCAAGATTTTAAAACGGCTTACAACAAGATAATTTATAGTGTATCATCCTGAATAGCAACAACCAAAACCCATCAAGAGAATAATAGAATATCAAAATATAATATATGAACGTCATCAGAAGTTGACCATGTAAAGCCAGAGTAGCCTGTTTTTTATCTGTTTTTTTTTTAGGGATGCAATTTTCTTTGGAGACATACACTAAAAAGACCATAGGATAGCTGGTAGCTGATTAAACAAGTTTTTTAAGGTACATCATGGAATAATTAATCTTGAAGCGGTGTCTCACTAAATAAACCCTCATATCTGACTGGTTAACCTCCACAGCAACTCAGAAACAGCTTTAAAGGGAAATTCCACACCTAAGTAAAAATGTGTCTGTTTCCATATTCCTGAGAGTTAGATAAGATATTTAAAAAAAAAAAAAAACAGCCCAGTACTTACCCTGATCTGGCAGCAGTCTGTTTCGTTTAACTTAGCATAAACCAATATAAGTGAATGGGAACCACTAGCATGCCAATTTTTACTGTGGAATATGAGATCAAAACTGCTCAGAAAGGCAAATTCTACTTTTCTATAGCAGTGCTTGCTACTCTGAGGGATTTAATTTTTTAAGAAGACCGATAAAATAACTTTTGATAACTTCAGCACATAGTAATGAGGTAAAATATTAAAACTACAAAAATGTGTATATAAAAATAATGGATATTTATTTGAATATGTTTTATCAGTGTTTTCAAATGTATAAATATCAATTTACCTTTTTTTTTCAGTGCGTCGTGTCTGGCTTTCCATTATGGAACACTCAAGTACTCAAAATTAAATGAATAAAACCTTGTGAAATATGTCTACATTAATAAACAATAAACAAATATATAAAGTGACAGTGAAATTGTTTTGTTTTTTTTAAATCTCATTCCCACCTTCTTACCCTGATTGGTGCATGTACTAATTCCACTGAAAAACATCCTTTTAAAATTAATGTCACTGGGAAAAAACACCATGCAATAGAAGCTAAATTTGTGAAGAATATGGTTGGAATAAAAACTACTAGAAATAAATTAAAATGGCTAAAACTAATACATATGACAAAAATGTTTTTAAAAAATGAAGTTTTATTAAAAAACCCGTTAAATTGTTAAAAAAGAAAAATATAGACTAATGAAATTTTATATGAATTCAGTTTTCATTAGATCTGAAACCACTACAATAAAGTAAAATAAACGCAGTTTTATGTGACTTCAAAATCACAAATGGGTCTATATAATTTGATAGTTCTCTCCACCTTGTTCAGAGGTGAATAGAGAGACTAGAGACTAGACGGAGGAAGGTTCTGTGGAGGAGGCGAGCGGCTCTGAGCCGTATCATTTTGAGCTTATTGCTCATGAGTTGCCAACTTGATACGGAGGCATGGCGGAAACCGAACTTATTTTATGCTACACAGCCGCAGGATGCAGGGAATATCCTGGGAATATCGCTGACAAAGTTTCACCTATGAGTTTCACATAAAGTAGAGCAGAGTCATTCTAAATACTGAATCTAAACACTTTTGTACAACAAATTATAAACCCCGGATGGGGTTGGCAAAAATGCCTTTCTGTGTGGAGTTTGCATGTTCTCCCCGTGTTTCCTTAAGTAGCTAATGTGAGGTACTCCCACAAAAACATGCAACAGTCCTTGGCTGTGTACCGCCTCCTCCTTGCTGACCGCCTGAGGGGTTGGGGAGGATCTGGCTGGAATAACGTGATCCTTCCACGCACTATGTCCAGCTGTGGAAACCCTGCCCCTTCAGGTGAAAAGAAGGGCCTGCTCACTCCTCAGGCAAGAATGAGTCTTGAGCTCAGTGCAGGGCGGAGGGTGAGCAATGCCCAGTGCTCGAATTCAGTACCCCACTGGATGATAAATAATGGGTAAAAAAAAGCCCTTTTTTCTTAAATGTAATTTGCTAAATTTGACTGAATTCAAAGCTTTTTTAATACTTTAATACCCTACGGCTACCCTGACTAAAATACCAAAACTAATGACCAGACATGTACACAGCACTATTGAAAACTCATTTATAGAGTTTTGGTGTGAGCTGCACTTTAACTATCATATCCAGTACATTCTTTTATTCATCTGCTTTGCTCCTACTACATCTGAATTTCCCCAGTAAGGCATGTTTCGATTCCGTTCTACCATAACATCAGTGTAAGTAGGGCTTGCTCCGCTCTCTTTTAACTGGGAGATGTTTGAGGGGTTTCCTGCACGTCCAGCTAGTGTCTTGCCTCTGATGGGCTCCAGTTTATGGTCTCCTGTAGCATTCATCGCAGATTTTATGACACTGAGCTGTCTGTACAAGAGACATAATTCCAGAAGTCTTGGTTTCTCTCCGCCAAGCTTGGGCTTCATGTTTTTGCCACTGAGCAAAGGTTTCCTCCAGGCAAACCTACTAAGAAAGTTAAACGTACTAGTTTCTAGTTGCTCAGACGTCTCCTTTCATACAGGGATATTTTATGTATTTTTGAAGACTACATTTGACAGCTAGCGGTCTCTGCGGCTTGGACAGTCAGACCTGTTGTTCTGAATGCTGGATATTGTTTGTACAGTTCAGCGGCTGATTTCCACTTCTTTTAGAACCCTACCAGACTTGAAGCTGTAGTGTTCGCTCCAAGAAAGAGCTCGCTGGATCTCACGATGCTGATTAATTTACTCTTGAGTTTTTTGTTTTTTGAAAATCATTTCTACCTTATTATGGTGCGTCGCTCTGTCCCCGTGCACACCTGGGTTCTTAGGTTAAATAAAAATGTCATTCTTAAAGTTCCACATCAGTCAAAATGGGACAGGAGATTAAATCTGGTTTGGTTGATCATGTCGACTTTTTTCATGCTCATTTCTAAGACGTGTATGTCTGTGAGCTGCATCTGAGTCCATCTAGCTTTGATTGGAGTTCTGAGCGGACAGATCCTTTTATCTGTAGATGCAGAGCATGTCATCTTTCATCTATTTTTAGTATATTTTATGAACTTTACAGTTTCATGTCAACCACCTGGGAGCTAAAAGAGTGAATACATAAAGCAAGCTGCTCCTCCAGCCTCTAAAATAAATAACCTTTCATTATCTTATGAATCTTGACAAGCTTACAGAAGATGGATTCACCACCTGATTGATATATTCCGACTGTCCTCCCAGGTAAAAACTATGTCTCTTTAAAACTTGCTGTCAAGTCCATGTATATATGTAAACAAGGTTCAGAGACGGAGGAGCTCTCCTGGGATGCCTGTAATACGGTTAGACAACTGCAGGTTTGCTGTGGATGGATTATAAAACAATATCTTAAGCTTTGAAGATTTTTGTGAGCTAAAAATGTGCTGAAGCTATGAGAACTGTCCACCTAAACTGACAGACCAGACAGGAGGGCATTCAGCAGAGAAGATTGCAAGAGCTGATCTTTGTCGAGGAGGTTCAAGAGCACAGCTGTTGTTCAAACAAAGTCGTGTTTCCAAGAGGACACAGGAAACGTGTAGCATCTGATTGGACTGACCTCTGTGGCCTCCACTCGAAGCCCCTATTGAACACTGCATCGCCCTCAACAACCCTCCTCGACCCGGCACACGGTGGTGGCAGTATCATAGTAAGGTGATGTGTTTTAGCTTTTCTAAGTTCACTTTGTGTTTATTTCCAATAATAAATGGAAAGAAGCTCCATTAGAAGTTTGAACTCAGGTTCAAATTTTGCACTGTCATTTCTAAATACCAATCTAAAGGTAGATGTACCTCAGCTGATAAATGCTGGATTGGTTCAGCAGTCAATCCTCTCCCAGGTGGATTAGCATTTTGTTCTGTTAAGAGATTTGTGAGAACTGGGAGGCCATAAAAATACAAACCACTGAAGATTAGCTTTTGGGTTTTAAAGGGGTTAGCTTTAGCGGATTATAGCTTTAGTAACCATTAAACTGGATAGCTGTTAGCTTGATTATCTTCAGTTTCTGTTAGCTTAAACAGCTATAAGTTTGTACACACATTAGCTAAAAAAGTTAGCCAGAGTTTCTGTAACTTAGCAAAGACAGGGATTTCAATTAGCGTAGCATTATACTGAAAAAGAGAAACTATTTTTTTATTTTGTTATTTTCTAATGTGCCATCAAATATGATAGTCTTACAATTTAAATTAAAAAAAAGATTGCAAAAAAATGCTAAAAGTTTTTTAAATCACAGCTTTATCATGATAAATGTCCCACTGACATTTAAGACAATATAAGCTACTACAAAGCATAAACCTTCAACTGTTTTTAGTAAATTATTTTAGTAGTTTAGGTTACTTTGTGAACATATAAATTGGCACCTGACAGATTGGCAGCTAATTGGCAATGCACACCACCTGGTTTATGTGAACGACTCCCTGTTTAGACTAAATCTAAATCTCTCTGTAGCTTGTTGAATCCGAGCATACGAGCAACCAGGGTTCAGAGAAGAAGGATTTCTCCTGGGGATGTGGCAGCATCCCCTGCCGTTAAATGTAACAGGGTTAGACAGCTGCATATTAGCTGTGTATCATCTCCATTGACTCGGATACTGATCTCACTGGCGGCAGTAGCGCAGCATCCATACCTCTACCTGCCAAACAGATCTGTGCTTTTTAGGCTCTTTAGATTCAATATGTTGGCCTTTTATTTTACATTTATTTAGATTTTCTTTTTAAGTCGCGTCAAGTTTACACACTGGCTTCAGCAAATCACAATAAAAAACACAACCATGACAGATAAACTCTTCAGAATAAAAGTTTTCTACTTGCTACCATACTGATTTACAGGTGAAACTTGAAAATTTTTAATATCATGCAAAATTTCCTTTGTTTTATTAATTCAACTTAAAAGGTGAAACTAAAAGATGATAAAGACTCATCACATCCAAAGCGAGATATTTCAAGCCTATATTTGTTATAATTATGATTAGCCTAGGGCTTACAGATTATCAAAACCTCAAATCAAAATCTCAGGAAATTATAATATTGTGAAAAGGTTCAACATTTTAGGTTTAAAGCGTCATACTCTAATAGGCTAATACCAGTTAACACCATCATCCTGGTCTTCCATAACACCCCAGCAGAGCTACAGGCTGATAGCATTCATGCCGCACCGCATTGAGGCTGGAAGTGATGCAAAAAGGCCCAAACTAACTACATACTGAGTATGTATACTTGATTAGACTGTCTAAAGTTCCAAAATTTCTGTATTTAAAGTCCCAGTTCTAATGATTTCATGTAATATCCTAATTTTAAAAGATTTTGAAATTGGAATTTCCATACGCTGTAAGTCATAATCATTAAAATTACTACTAATACTGGCTTTGTATACCTCAATTTGCTTCTAAAGAGTAGGCTATATCATATCAGGTTCATCTTTTACATTAAATTACTAAAATCCATTGCATTTTGCACAATATTAAAAATTTTCAAGTTTCACCTGTGCATCAATCCTGCTTTATCTAACAAAATACACACAAAACGTATTTTGGAGTGGGACTGAGAATAATTCCGAAATATCAGTTTTAACTCTGTCCTGATCTGCCTGGTTTCTATCAGCAACTGATCTCTTTCTCTGTTCCCTGAATACCCTGCATAATCCTCACAGCTGCAGCTGCTGGCCTTGTGTCTTCTCTCTGACTCTGATCTTTCTATTAACAAGAACAATAACGATTTCTCTCATATATGAGGACAGCAATGGTGAGCACAAAATCTAGACAGAAATGAAGGAAGACTGGATTTACTCCAAGCATTAACTAGCAAGTTATGTAAAATAACTAACACTAGTATTGTTAACTAGCTTAAAACTATATAAATGCATGTATTAACTTGCAATCATTCAGCAAAGATTACCTGCATGCATCAGCAAAACTCAAACTACAGCTTGTTTGGAAAAATCTCTACAAAGTTTGTAGCCTTTTGTTCCGGCTGGCTGGTTTACTTAATAAACTGCTCAGCAGCACCTGTCTGTGACCAATGCCTGCATAGCCGGTGTCCCCTGAAGGTGCGTTTAAAGACGGCTCGTAAAAATATGTTACCGCACATTAAACGGCTGAAAAAAGTGCTGAGAACAGAGGGCACTGAGACGGAAAGTGTGGGGGACGTTACGTTACGTCCATGGGTGGGGGGTCAAATGTGGGGGGGGGGGGGGTCAAGGCTTATTTGGGAGGGTTATGAGATCTCCAAGACCCTCCCCAATGCCACTGCAGGCTATGTTGCTAGCTCACCATGATGGTGTTTGGGCTTTTACTGTGACATCGCAGCTGTCCCCAATTGCCACAACTGCACATGCGTCAGAGTAGAAAGGCAAACATAGCAGCGGAAGGTACAGCGACGGTTTTAAGAGATAAACAAAGCTTTTAAAACAATCGCGTTGATTACTAAAATTTTTAAACAATTTTGCTCATCAACGTTGAAATAAATCGTGGCAGACCAAATTCATATAATTTTTTTTTTGTTTTCTACATGAAGACATGTTAAATGTTTTTGCACAGAAATCAGGGTGCAGTGCAACAAAAGTGACTACAGAATAAAACAGAAAGGACTCGCAGCTATCACTAAACTCTGCTAACTGGGAGCATAAATGGTTTCTCATGCAGCTATAGTGGAAAAATAAAGATGGACCGAACCATAACTTTGTCAGCGAGCGCATCTTTCAGCAGCTATAAGGTCCATAACGCGCTCGGCAGTGAACTGAATGACTCACCTGAAACAATGTAAAGCTGAATGGAAACATCACTGTTATTGGAGAAAAAAATCAGTTGACGTCACCATGGCTCCCAGTAGCATTCAATTAGACCGAACTACTGATTTTGGATAAAATATAAGTTGAAGGAATCCTCATTGATGAGAAGAGATTTTACCCAACACCTGCCCATGCTGCATTCACATACAACTGGGAAATAATACTATCGCAATATCAAAACTCTATTTATTCATGCTAGGGCTGGGCGATATGAGCTAAAATTATTATCACGGTATATTGAGCATTTAACCTTGATAACGGTAAGTGGACGATACACAGCCCCGCCTTTTTTTCCCTTTCTGTATTGAATGTCCAGTAGTGGCCAAATGTGCTTAATGTTCTTTCAAATATGATGGCTTCTTGCTATTGAACGTCTTCAAACAGCCTTTGATTGATTCCCACTCCTTTCTGTATTTCTTAAGAGTCCAGTTTAAACTCAGAAGTGAGCACACAGACCAGATATGGTGAGGAAGTTACAGGGGCTGAGTGAAATCTGTGATTTTAGTGTGCAGTCGTTTACTTTAGACAGAAAATATTTTACATCAGAGAACAGGCGGCGGTTACAAAGCGCTGTAACAAAAACAGCAGCAACTCAGCTTTACTATCTGCTCCCCCTGAACAGGACCTAGACGGGCAAAGCTGTTGAGCTACAAACGCTCTGATTCGGCAACAGCTCTGTTGCTGCAGTAACAAACATACATGCTCCACGTTAGAGTCGAAATATCCAATAACACCAGAAGAAGTCACTTTGTTTGTCACTAGTCGCATTTTTCTGAACAACTGTCTGAAGATGAGTCTAAACTCTTGGTAAATATAGCTACACAGTTGCTGCGTTAGCAGCGCTCTCCCCTCTGTCACATGACTGTGCGTAGTCACGTGACTCAAAGCTGATTTCTTAAAGGGACAGGAATTTACCTGCATGGGCAAAGTGATGTCGGTAACAATCATAAATTTCGGTATCTGTAAATTTCCGGTACATCCATCCCAGCCATAATTCATGCTTTTTTCTCATATATGGGAAACGTATTATCTAAATAATAAACTGTTTTTCAACTGATTATATTGTGTATACTGGCTATGTCTGCTTGTACTATTTAATTTATTTAAAAGTTCAAATCAAATCTCCAGTCCGTTCTATACCTTTAACTTTAAGTTATATAACATTATGTAATCAAATGAATTTCAGGAATCGAAAATGAAGAAATTCAGAAAAAAAATAATTTAATGCAAAAAAAAGTCAAAACCACATCTTTATTCATTTGTCCTTACTGAAAATGTACCAAACCCTGATTTATTTATTTTTTAATTACAGAAACTTTGATTTTTGTTTACTTTAGAACCCCTGTTTAACACTATTTTGAAGAGGCTTAAAAAGCTTCCAGTATGGCTGAATTGTAACAAATCTGCAAAGAGAAATGGGGCCAAAAGTCCTCCACAGAGATGTGGGAGAGTCACTGCCAGTTATTTTATACACTTGACTGCACCAGTTCTAAGAGTTTAGGAAGAAACTATTATTTCTCATGGGGCCAGGTTGGTTTAGATAAAGCTTTTCCCATAAAACATTCTGCATTTACTTCAGTGATCGTCATCTTATGAGCTGAAACTTTTAAGTGTGAAAAAAAGGAAAACAGAAGGAAAACGTCTCAGGTAACACTTTTTCACAGAACTTAGTTTTGGCTAAAATAAAAATCTGCATCGTTTCAGTACAAGACGTCTCTCAGGTCTCAGCGCTGTTCTTGTGTTTTAAGCGTTATAATACCAAGGGTGCAGAAAATGAATTCATTCGTTGCTCATAGTGATTTATACTGCATGAATGAGCAGGAAGGAAGTTAGTTTCTCACTCAAGGACACTCCTGGAGCCCGTGTGGCAGCTGATGGACGTGTCTGCAGGAGGAGCTCAACCTGTGAGATGTCAAGTTGTTTAAAAAGTAGAGCTGCTGCTGCTGCTGAAAGGGAGATAATCTCATCAGTGAAGGTAAAGGTCAGTGGGAGGAGCCGAGAAGAAATGCTGTTTACAATCGGCTGAGATGGTTTGAGAATCTCAAGGTTTGGAGACTGGAATATTGGAGGTTTTGTGTAGTTTTGTTACCACTTACTTTGTTGACTTGAGATTTATTATAATTGAATTTTGTGCTTCCTTTTTCTCCACCTTGGCTCATTCAGATCACTACACTAGGTTATATGATCTTCTAAGTGCACAGTGAACATCATTGCTTGAAGGCAGCAACAGAAAAAATAGAACCTTTAGCTTCGATTGAACTTCAGAACAGGTAATTCTACAACATTTCTGTTGTCCATAATTTTGACTGATGGGGTTTAAACACATCTGGTCATTATCTACTTTTACCCACTCATCAATTTTTATCATTAATTTCAAATAATATTCAATATAAACAAGATAAACAGAGAACTATAAATATATAAATTAAAATATGAACAAATTCCCTGCTGTAGCCTGAAAACAAGCTCCTCCTACTAAGCATGGAGCTAAATTGCACACCCATTTATCCGTAATCGAATAGTGGGATTGCTGCCGAGGTTTTTGCCATGAGGTTTGGGATTTTTGCCTCTGACGGACGATTTCTTGTGGGGGTTTAGATGTTGACCTGGAGGCTGAATCGTCGCTCTGCCGTCACACTGGAGACTGGAGTTACGCTCCGCTAAAGCCAAATTTTTGAAAACGGGTAACATTTCTCTAATTCAACTTGGAAACAAGTCGTTTCCCGATAGCTGCCACGAATGAAACGATTCATTCGGATCGGTTTAGCAAAATGCGTTAAGTAATTCAGCGCTCCACAACCTTTTTTTCCCCCATGAATCGGTTTAAAATATAAGACAATATTCTCACAAAGAGGCAGATAAATGCAACATAACAAAAAGAAATGACCGGCATAAAAACATAGCCATTTTAAAATATTACATTTATAAATGTAAATCCAAAGTGTACTTCTAACTTCACCCGTGTTTATGTAAAACTGCGGCAGCAACCTGATGTGAGTGGTATCGTCTCTGCCCCCACTCGCTGGTTGTGATGGTACCATGCCTTTAAGATAAGATTTACCATAAAAACAAGTATAAAGTGCATGAAAAAGCCAACTCACAGAAAACGCCTTAGTTTATAGTTCAAAAATGAAATGGAAACAATTGTTAAGCGTAAACGGTTTCACTTAAGCTTTTTAAAAGCGCACCTTAAAAACTGGTGAAAGATGACACAATTTAAAAACGGCAGTCAGGGAACGTGTGTGTCGCAGTACTCTGAAGGAGCGAGACTCCAACATATAGATACCACGGGAAAAGAATATCTACTTTAGATAGCAATTTTAGTATCGATTAATGTCTAGATATGGCCTCAAATCTATATTGCAATATAATCTAAAGTATGTGTGGTAACGATATCTATTGCGATATGTTCTATTTTTCCTTTAGAGGTCAAAAGGACTGCTTATGAACATTCCCTCTTTTTTAAAATTCATTATAAGCTAATACAAGCGAAGTTACCTGGTTACTTATTCATACATTTAATTTCGCCCAAAGGGAAACCCGCACATTACTGAATTAAAAATTGCTTCAAAGTTCGACAGGATTATTTTCGGTTAAATGTAAAAGAATACATTTCAAAATTGGAATATCTAGTGTAAAGAGAAACACTGGACATCAGTATTTTGCTCCTTGTCTACCTGGTACAAAGCCCAGCTTTATGACATCATCAAAATGTGCAATCGTGGTATGGCGGTAAAGTCAAAATCTCTACCTTTCGCTAAATTCAAATCATTTCCACTTTATACCTTTTATACTGCCCACTACTATAAATTTGTATCAAATATTTTGACAACCCTGATCTTGACATGCATCGAAATGAAGGTATAGCCGGATTTAACGGTGAGAATCCTGTAATTATTTCAAATAAAACATTGTTTACACACAAAAAAAAAAATAAAACAAAATGTCCACCCAATTGAATTGGGTTGATTTAGCAATAATGAATTTTGTTGAGTGAACTAAATGTAAATACTGTATGCTGGGTCAACCTCATACATTGAGGTTGCTGTAAGGCACAACTTCATTTCCAGTGTTAACTAAACTTGATAATAATGATTTCAGTTATAAAATTCCTTCACTTTTTTCATGAAAAAAGGGAATTTGCAGGTATTTATAATATCATAATAGGTTTTAGTTAACACTGGAAATGAAGTCATATACAATATTTTTAAGTTATTGTGTAGCAAAATGGTTAGTGCAGGTGCTTAGAAAACAGAGGCCCGTTTCTGAGTTTGACTCCATCCCCTGCTGCTACATGTATTAGGTTGACCCAACATATTTACATTTAGTTCACACAACAAAAATCATTATTGCTAAATCAACCCAAAGCTCTTATGAGAATTTTTGGGGTTTTTTTGTGATTGATTTAGTTCCCTGTACTCCCTCACATTTTTCCATTACCATTTTTAAAAAAAAACCCGCAACAAACAAGTCAAATACAGAAAATCTTTGGTGTATGCGACTCCGTGTAGATGAAACCAAAGAAGACCAAAGCAACGTCCTTGTCAATGATGAGAAAGCCGTGATCCGTTGATCCATCTCTTGCTCCCCCGTACTAATACTGCTAAGCTACACTTTTTTCTAGTGCAGAATCTCTAACTGTCAATCAGACGACCTGCTGCCGGGTTTCAAAGCGCCTCGACGCCCATGTATTTTAGATCCTGATGCTCCTAAGGCGAACAAACATCCTGGTGGGATTTTCCCTTTCAACCGCAGGAAAGATTTCATCAGATAAATCATCCTAAATTATTCCAGGTCTTAGTGTCCAAAATCCATCCTGGACTAGATTTAGTTGCATAAAAATACTCCTCCAGGTAGAAAATATTCCACTTGGTCAGTTCTTCCAATTATGAGGTTTAAAACTGTCACATTCTGCTCCTAATACATCATGCCAAACTGACTCTCTGGCTGTAGCATCACACTAAATTTGCAAATGTCACTTCGGGAAACGTGGATGTGTCACTTATCCCTATCTTCTGCATAGTGGGATGGCTTCTGGATTAATTTTCCTGCGGATAATGCCCACATCAGTCCCAGAAGTCTCACGTCTTCAGACACTCATTCAGAGCAGCGGCGGTGACGCCAATTACTTCCAACTTTATTTCAGCGTTCTTCGTTACCAAAACATTTCCAGAGTGCTGGGATAGTGCTGTGTTGTGGGTTTTTTTTTTGTCAGTTCCATAAATGAGGCATTAAAATTCTTCTCTTCTCTCTGAAGCCTTCTATCCAGTGCATATAACAAAATAAGGCTCTCCGTTTGGAGACGAGCAGTGGCGTCGTTTCCTCCGACGCCTCCAGGATTCAGAAGCCCCCGATCCCGCCTCGCCGTGGAGCCGAGCGCAGCGGCGGAGTCATTAGAGCAGTTGGAGAGATGATTTCAGATCAATCCGTCAGCGGCTCCCGTGATGCCGCCCCAGTGTTGCATTAATGGGGACGTTATTAAATCAGCACGAGAAACAGGTGCCAGATTTCCCTGTGAATCAAGCTGCCACTTAAACCTTTGTTTTATCCCACTCTCCCAATTTTATGAATATCTTCCTTTCTTGCTACTCTCACTGTTAAACACCTACTAGCACTTGAAAAGGGAAATTTATCATTTACCGAGACGCAAGATGAAAAGATTCTCACTTCAATACATCCAGAAACGGTAGGAAGAAAACAAGCCTTTTTTTTATCCTGAGGTAAAACTTAAATACAAAAGCTTCATCTCTTTAACTTCTCTGAACTTTGGTTCTGCAGGTAGAAGAAATACTATCCTACAAAGTCGGAAGCAGATCAGAGTCGGCAGAAAACAATGCGTTATATCTTGATGCCACAATTTAAATGATCTCTGGAAAACAAATATCCATACAAACAATCTATATGATGCATGCAGATCATGCAGATGGATCATCCGCAGCGAATAATGTATAGGCGACGCTTAAGTAGTCCGCTGCCTCTTAAAATAATTGGAATAAAGTAAGCAATACACAAAAAGGAAAACAGTTTGGTGGGTGTTTTTGTTTTTTGACACCTTAATAATAATAAAAATATGAGCGAGGCATCATGTGACAGTTGAGAAGTGAGATTAATCACCAGATCCTGCCATGAGACATTTCGCATAAGTACATATTGGGGTTATATATGTGGATATATAAAGCAATGCCTGTATATAAACATATATATATACACCTCAATTTGGTCTATAAGTGGCTTATATATGTGCATATATAAGCAATATCCCACAAGAGGGAGTGCTGTTGTGCTGAATATCAGCACTGGTGTGATTCGGTTGTAGGCACAAGGCAGCAGATAATCACACCTGTGCTGATATGCAGCACAATAACATGACCTCGAGTGTGATATTGTTTTTATGCAACTATTCTACAAGCTCACATTATTTTTTAACAATAATAATCGACAATAGATCATGATTTTTTTTGTATATTTAATCATTTATTTAGCTCCGCCACGACAAATAGTTCCAGCTGGAAGGGAGATGAGGATGTTGCCTGGCAACACAAACATTTCCTATACATAAACATTTCAAACGCAAACTTTAAGATACATTCACACCGTACGCTTTGTTGCCGCTGACAAACTTACTAGTTTCAAGGCATAGACATAATTTTTATGGTTTGAAGCTTGCATTTCTACAGCTGCAGCTAGCAAAACATGTAGGCGGGCCTATCTCTGCCGGATGTTTTATTGGTGGATCGTGGCTGGCTTGACAATGTGGACATTGGGGCGACGTCACTATAGTGAGACGCTCTGATTGGTCGACGTTGGGTGACATCACTACAGTGAGACGCTCTGATTAGTTGGTGCTCAGGGGAGTGAGGCAAAAGTTCAGCTAGCTTAACTTCTGTGTTGCTAGCAGTCAAATTACTGGAAATAACTGTTGTATAAATGCCATATATATGTAGTAGATATGTGCATATATACTGCATATCGGTTTCACATAGATCCTCATATAGGTTGTTTCCATGGGGGTCAATCCCCCCCAGGACCCACCATCTTGTTTTTCAAGAAAACTAGTTTTCTAGTAAACTTTATATTAAAGTCAGCTTCACAATGGGATGATTAAAAAAAATCTCGTTTTTGAAAAGGTAGGGGAAAAAAGTCCAATTAAAGTTAGAAATTGGATTTGGTATAAAAAATCGGAGAAGCAATTTTTAAGTCATATCGCAAAGCACTACACTGGAGCTTTTGTTTTGTTTCAAACTGGGTTTTATTTTCAGTTCAGCCATTTTCAAGCATTGGCAAAAAAAAATTCACAGGTCAGTTATTAACAAAGATCATGACTCAAGAGAAAATAAGCGAGTAAAAAGGGACTTTGGGGCTTATTTTCACACTAATTTCCCTGCAACTCGTTTAATAAATTATATTCTATTCATCTAATTCTATTTTCAAATTTTGCTTTCCCCATTTCCATGTCTTTAGTGCCACAATGGAAAAGCAGCAGGGAAGATGACACAGAGTGTTCAAGAGGTAAGGAGAGATTAGAATTTGCTGAGAGATCCACTGATGGGAGAAACCAGGCAGGGATCAGGACAGGGTTAGAACTAATATTTTATAATCACTTTCATTCCCACTCCAAAATATTTTCTTTTTCAGTATTTTAATAGTTTACCCAGGATTGATGTTAGTTTGTTAAATGTGCATACTTTCCACTTCCCATTGTAGTAATAGATTAACTAGGATAATGAGATTTGAGTACAGTTATTGCAGCAGAACAGAAAAAAAAAAATTTGCAGGGGAAAGAAAGAACAAGTTGTGTGTGGGCGCATGTGTAGCATTTGTTTTATTACTTTACACTCTTACAACTAGGTGCCCTACCTAACTCACTCTTGGCATTTTGCTTTCATTGGATAGTGGTTGGGGCCTGACTGATATGGATTTTTGGGGTTCAATACCAATGCCGATATAAAACAGTAGCAAAGGCAGATAGCCGATATAATGGCAGATAAATTAAAATGAAAATGAAAAAAAGTACTCTAAGATGTTGAAAGGTCTACTGTTGTAATTAGCAGGTTAAAACCAATCTGGTAGTGTTGTCATGGTACCAAAACTTTAGTATTCCATACCGATACAAGTGAAAATCTATGGTTCTTCTCATTACCAATTTCGGTACCAAAGTACCAGTTTGTGAAGCGTGGGAATGGGTGAATAACTGAATGTAGTGTAAAGTGCTTTGGGGTCCGTAGAGACTTAGTAAAGCGCAATACAAATACAGGCCATTTACCATTTCTCTGCCGGATGTTTTAGAGGGTGCTGGTTCGTGGCTTGATGGACAAGCTTGAGCGACGTCACTGCAGTGAGACACTCTGATTGGTTGATGCTTAGTAGACAGCGCTGAAGTTTCAGCTAGCTTAACTTCTGCATTGCTGGTTTTTGCAGCTTTGAAGCTGGGAACGCAGCAAAAGTTTCATAAACTCGCGGCCAAAGCACACAAAGCGTGGTGGAGACTCAACCATAGACTTAACATGTTGTCTTGCGTTCTTGATGTGGATGTTTAGGGCAATGTGAATGTACCAACACTTATTATATTAGCATTACGAATGTTAACAATTCACTCCACAAATGTCTGTTTATTTCTATCCAACTGATTCCAACATTCATTTTAAAATAGGATATATCATTCATAACAGAGTTTGTGACACACATGCTCGAACTTGTCGTTCTTTAAGGTGTTTTATTAAGTTTGATGTTTTTCCTCCATCTGAGAGAAAACTTAATTGACATCGTTTGCAATTTTTTTTTTGATCATCAATGATGCCCCCCCCCCACCCGTCATCAGCCGCAAATAAAAAATATTTCCGAATACGGCTCTTTCCTTCTTTTTCTTAATCAACGAGTGGATTTACCACATCAGCTGCTCCGCCGGTCGCCATGTCTCAAAGCTTTAATAAAGAGGACGCGCAACTGCACGCGCTCAATGTATGCATTTGCATCAAGGAACCGGGTTCGAATGGGTCCTCGGTACCACCGGTACTTAAGAAAACTTGGTACTGTTACTTTAACATTTTGTAGTACCGACTAACTACTGGGTCTATTGATGTCACTACAATATGGTGGTAAGCATTCGCTGGTTTGGTGGAAATTCCCTCTTAGCTGATGCTACAGAATCAGGAGAAACTTGTTTGTGGTGCAAACACTGGATTTAAGGAAGAGGATCATCTCTTTCACCTCCACCTCTCAGTCATCACTCAGAGTGTTTTACTATTGTTCCACAAAGGAAGCAGGAAGGAGAAAAACTAACAGCTGCCTTGTCTTCAGCAGTACCTTGTCAAAGCAGGCATCAGAGTAGCCTTTCAGATAATGAAAGAGCCCTGTTGTTTGGTAAAAGGGTTCACTGCATAAGTCAAAGCGTTTTTTTCACCTCCAGGTTCTGTGTCTGGGTCAAGCAGTGACACAACTCAGGATCTGTGAGTCCAGGACCTTTTGAGGTGAGGCTTTTAGTTGCCAGGTGACCGGGGATTAAAATGATTCTCAGCGACACGGTTTGGACCGAGCGAGCTGTTGCACAGCCGCAGGTGGAGAGAGGACCTCATAGCTGTCCTAATTGATTTTTGTATGCTTCGGTGGTTAACGAGGAGCCGGCCAAGATTGTGGGAGACAACTTCATCTCCAGCGCAGCACGTGTTTCAGAGGGGGAATACAACGCTGTGACTCCTGATCCGTTTGGATTTAGCTGGGAGAGACAGAGACGGAGAGAGAAGTTGTCATGCATGCCGCTTTAAAATGAAATCTGGGTTCTGATAAGACAGGATTTTTCTGTTGGTGGCGGTGTCTTAAAACTCTCAGCTTTTGCAGTTTCTCCTCTGATCACTGGATCAGCGTTAAACTACCAAACAAAGGAGACGTTTAGTCTTCTTGTGTTTGTTTCTGGTTAACTCTGAATGCACCCCAACCGCATACCAAGTGTGCATCACAGCGGGTACACTCCCCCTAATTGTTATTCTATTGATTCTGGGAAGTGGGGGTAGGGTAGGACTCTGTCAGACCCGATGATATGAGACACGTGCACCCACTGCTGAAGGAGAGCCGTGTCACAGAGAAACGACTCTGTGGCTGGAAGTGTTCTAATCAGAGGCAGATGTAAAAGATGGAACATCGGGGTGCTAGTTTTCATTCTCACAGACGTGTTTTTTCTTTCTTAATTCATTTTGTTAGTTGTGTGTAAATAATGAAGCAGAGAATAATTTACCAGACGGAAGACATTCATAATTCAACCGTGTTTCTTGCTAATCTGTGTTGCTTCCTTGCATCAGTCAATACATTTGCACTCGCTTCCAATTCCTGCTTCAGAAGTTACTCCCGTCTTTCATGTGGGATTCAGCGGCAGAGACGGGGGGGGGGGGGGGGGGTGGGGGTGTCACAGTCACCAAGCGGTTATAAGAACCGACAGGGCAGGGAGGGGGAAATATCAGAGCAGGATGCGCTGCTCCTCAGGTTTTGTGGTCTTGCCGCTTCAAGGCCTCATGTCTCCTCGGCTCCTGTCAGCTCATCAAGGCCGCATCCCGGCCTATCCCCAGTGGAATACCGCATCAAACAGCCTGAGGAGCCTTTTATCCTAAACAGAGCATCGCCTCTTGTCCCCAACCAGTCGCACGAGGATGGCAGGGTTTAACACAGCGCAGAGAACGTCAATAACCCTGCCAAGGTGGTTTGAGCTCAGACGCGAAAGAGGGGGGCGGCGGTGAAAAGGTCACCAGGAAAATGATATCCTGAAAGACGAAGGTTGTCTAAGACAAGGTGGGAGGCCAGATGAAGCCAAGCTGCTACTTAATGTCAGCGGTCACTCTCCTGACCCCAAAAAACAAAAAATACCAGCTCTTGGGGGGGGCTGCTAAAAGGCCTTTGACGCAGAGCTGCCAGGACCCTGCTTACATCCCATAAGCCATCTCTCAGTATCTTACCTGCTGTAGAAAACTAACCAACTGATTTCAGTTTAAAGAACAATTGTGAACTTTGTATTGATGAGTTCAGCTAATAACTAGTTACGGTAATTTTAACAGCAACTGAAAGAAAAGCACTCCTTGAACTAAACTACTACTTAAGTTAACAGAAAATCTGTAGTAGTTCGGCCACCCAAATAGACGCACAATCAAGCTAACCGTTGCCTGAGCTAATTGTTGCTCAAGATAATGTCCGCCTAAGTTCCACTTAGTCTAACTAGCAACAAACCATTCTTGTTGTTAGTCAAGCTAACAGCTGTTATAGCTTAAAGCAGACCGGCTAACATCTATGATAGCAACTAAAGCTAATAGCTGCTAAAGCAGATTTCCACCGGAAGCGTAAGCAAGTTATATTTATCTGCTCACCAATTACTGTAAAGGTTACAGAACCTTTACTTGCATGAACAAATATAATGTTTGACTTTTACATAGCTATACAATCAGGAATCTGCCTAGTACTTTTATTTTGAGTGAGAAGTCCAGCTTCAGAGGGCGTTCCCGCTTATTTTCCCCACGTCATTTATTTCCCCAAGTCAGAATTTCCGAGTACAAATAGAACACACAATTACATTCACCTGATCCAATTTTTATTGTAATGTAGTATCTATCTAAAATTGATTTCTTCTATTATTACATGATTTACACTGCAACTGTTTTCTTAGCAGAATATTGTTGATGTTGCTATGCTAACTAAATACCCTAGGACTGCTATCTTTTCATTTTGGCCTCTTATGTGAATTGCTTCATGCTATTAGGAAAAGATGCAAAAACATTGATAATGTAGGTAAATGTTGCAAAAAATAATTCATCTTGAGATAAATAGATAATGATAAAGTGTTGCTGTTGTTTTTTTGCTTTCGGTTATTTGATTAAAGGAGACTATATAAGAGATTCCCTGTCCTGCTACAGAAGAAGAAAAATGTATGAAATATTTCCATCTTAAGAAGGATTTATTGAAAAAGTTACATCTAGCCTCTTTACCTTTTAAATCACTTTAAGGTGCATTAAACAGCAAGTGCACCTAAATATAGTACAGGCAAAGAGAGCCTGATGGCATACTTCTTAAGTCATTAGCTAACACTTGCTGCACTCCAGGGAGTTCTCTGTGAAAGGAGTACTTGATAAAATTTCATTTTTCTCCTACCAAAGGTTCTTCATCTGCACACTTTTACTCACAAAACAAATATAGGATTTTAAATGATATCAAGAGAAAATGAGCCATAGCTAATAGGCCCCAGTACATGTTCAGTAGCCTTTGACCACTTGGTAACGCAGAGCCACAGATGTAGTTCCCTTGACAGCATGAAAAACATGGGTTAAAAGTAGTTAAAACAACACTTTCTGTTAGCCACTTGTGCTAAGATGAACGGCGTCCATGAAGGTTTCATACTTTATTTAAACAACCCAAAACAACAAACGTATAGTCCCTATTGTAGGAGACCATTTTGTTGTTTAAAGGTATGAGGAACTAATGAGCACGGTGTTGGTGAGGCTGTAGTTTAGATGCAACCAGTTTTATATAAAAACGTATTAAACCAAAGGAAGAAGCTTCATTTATCCAATGCTGAAGTGATATTCCACCTTTAGAGACGAAACATTTCCTCCAATCCCATGTGGTAACCTTAACGAGATAACGCCTATATATGGTTTTACATATTAGGCCTCCAATACGATCACAAACGTGTTTGTGTCTCTCGATTGCTTTCAGAATAAAGAAACAAAACAAAAAAACATCCCAGTTACATGCATGCCCCGAGGCCAGTCTGGTGTTTCACAATTAAGGCCAGGCAAGTTATATTTATCTTTTCACCAATTACTGTAAAGGTTACGGAAAGCTAACTTGCATAAACAAATGTGTTTTCTTCGGGGGGTTTCTATCAACGAAGATGCAACGACTTCCCAATCTAATTTCCCCACCCTTGTTTCAACCCACAGCCAAAAACACAGACATGAAAAGCCCCAACTGTGGATCCCAAAGACACAGAATAGCTCTTTGTATCCCCGGCTTGTTCTGCTGCATGCCATTTTTAATCTCGGTCAGAAGGGAAGAGAGCTGCTCCTCTTATCTTAGATGACATGGAGGCTTTGCTCCCTCTCTCCGGGGCCCTCTCGTCTCGTTCTTCTGAAACCTAACCCTCTTTTACGCTCCTCCCTCGTGGTGGTTTGGTGGCGAAGAGATACAGTGAGCTAGACTGGATAACTTTTGGTTAGCCTATTCCATCTGAAGTCTGCTGCATGATAATAACGGAGTGTGAGGAGGCCGCCTGTTACCTTTCTGCAGTAAATTGCCTGATTACTAGCTACATCTGACACTCTTAAGTGTTCTTTTACTGCCAAGAGACATTCAAAGCTTATTTACCGTAGTTGGTACGAAGAAGTTACGATTTTGAAAATCAATAGCAAATCTCTGACATGTTCTGAGTGGTTTTTAAACCTCTTCCAGGTTCCGGAAATAAAGGCATTAGTTTCATAGTGCTGGGAAAAGGTATTCAATCGAACAGGTTTCTTTTGTCTTCGTTTTCTATTGTTTGTCAAACTTAAATTTGTTAAATTAACAGTTTTATTTATAAATAGAAAACACAGTTTTCTTTAATCCATCCATTCATTAAGGGGAAAAAATATCCAAACCAACATTTTCTTATGGTAAAAAGTAAATGCCCCCCCATGGGTAAATGCTCATTTTGATTAAGCACAACCTTTTAAAAGCTGAGTTCAAATATTCTAGCCACACCCGGGCTTGATTATGTTTAATAGCACCTCCCTGACAACATGAAGTAGACTAAAAAATCTTAAAACCTGCTAAGAATCCTTGAATAGATGAGAAAAAGTCAATGCCAACTATAGGACAAGACACAATTAAACATTTCCAGACTGTACAGGGAGAGCCATTATCCAGGCTAAAAAAGCACCACTGGAGTAAATATATCTGATTATGTGGAGAAAAGTGAAACTTACAGAACCACTATATGTACCCACTAAAACGAAATTCTGTTGAGTTATTAGGAGGAGTCTCCTGATGCACATTACATGGAGAATGCTAGTCAAGAAATGCAATGTCTAGTCTTTGCATTTTCGTTTTAAGAAAATACAACTAATAATAAAAAAAGAAAAAAATCGATTAAAATCAAAAATCGGATTTGGTCTGAAAAGATTGGAGATTTTATTTTTAAGCCGTATTGCCCAGCCCATTACTATCATAAGAATCTATTGAGAATCCTTTCTTTTTTTTTCAAAACAGCACTATCATCTTGTATTGTGTTATATTCTTAAACTTATTACATGTTAATTAGATTTGAATAGAAGCACAATACTTATTGTAAACCAATAATTAGCTCTAGGGATGCAACAATACCACTTTTTTATAATCAACACAAAAATGATACTTGGATCTGAGTACTTGCTGATACCGACTACCGATGCCAATATTTCAACCACACAGAAAAATGCAATGAATTAAAAGACAAGTATTATTCATTTATCTTGCTTGTTACAACAAATCATGGTGAATTAGATGGAAATATATATATATATATATATATATATATATATATATATATATATATATATATATATATATTTATAAAAAATGACCACAAAATTAAAATGTAAAGTGAAAAAAAGACAAATTTTTAATTAAATGATTGCAGTGCTTCCACATTTTTAATATTGGTTCATGGTATTGGTAAATTAACCATAATGAGTACATTGGAACAGTATCGGTCATGATACCAGTATCAGTGCAATTAGCTCTATGTAGGTCTCACAAGCAGTGTGTTTTTCATGGAGGGAGTTGAGCTGATTGTCGGAAGTCACGATTCAAGCTTCTTATAGGTGACAGAACAAGCTGTGGCTTTTATAAGAGGAAACACCGTGTCCCTGTAAACATCCCAGAATGACCGCCAAACCAAAGTCCAGCAACATGCAGAACACAAGTGTATCCAATCTATTTCTACGCCATATCCAAGCTTTTGTGTGGAGGCCTGAAGGGACTTGTTTTCAAAACGTCTGCAGCCATAAAAGACTTAACTGACAGAGGCCCTTCCATGAGTCCAATAGTTTCAATTCGTTCTGCTGATCATTACCCGCTTCTCTGCCGCAGTGATGCGAGGTGTCGTTCAATGAGCCTGAATACCACCCTCTGCACGGACGGTCCAGACAAAGGGGGAGCCCCCGCTTTTTTTTTTTTTTTTAAAAAGAGGGGTCCAGTCAAGCATTCACAAACAGATTGGTAACCAGTCAGGTCTTCAAAGAGACAAAGACGACGGGGTGGGGCGCAATGATGTGAGGGTGGGGCGAATGTGAAGAAGAATGACCTGCCAAATGAGAAAGAGGACTTATTGAAAGGGACAGAGTGGGAGAAAGGAAAAACATATTGAACCGATGGAGAAGCACAACCTTTTGACCATCTGCGTCAGTGGGTGACAACAGCCTTCATCTGTATTTTTAGAGCTGTACAACACAGCAAATTACTCTGTCAGAAAGATTAAGGAGAGTCAATGAGCTGCTGAGTGGAAAAATGGGGCAAAGCCATCCCAGTGTGGAAACTCTGCATGTTTGTGTCTGAAGCTGCAGAACTTTATGTTGCCTGAAAAAATCTGCAAGGAAATAATTCAGAGAAGTAGAGAAAAACGGAGTCTGAGCAGCAAATTGTGAAATAAAAATCTCATTTATGTTTAAACATGGTTGAGTACATCTCCAAAATGATTTCAATTTCATCATCCTTGTCCTCCTGTAGAGAAATTTGCCAAGAACTTGACTCTGAAAACACCTTTTTTGCTGCATTAATTTCATGATTGCTTAAAGGCAGAAATGCCATTTTCTCCCTCTGAGCTAAACAAGAATCAGATCTCCATGACTAATCTCCCGCTGTGGGCATTGTGTTTTGGTCCGAACCTGATTTTTGAGGATCTTTTTGCAGATTTGGAAAAGCAATTACGTTTTTTTCTATAGAGGCAGAAAATATAGCAGGTAAAAGCGGCTCCCGGATTCAGAGAATGCTTAAAGGTAGCGTATGAGCTTTTCTCTCTTTTTAAGGATGGGATGAAGTAGCCTAGATATGAGCCATCAGTTTCTCAGAAAAATCTGAAGAACTATCATGCTGAAGTTAATATCATGGGGACTTAAGCTACTCCAGTAAATAGCAACCCAAGCTAACAGGTATTCAACCTCACCACTATTAACTACTAAAGCTAGTAGTTGCTTTAGCTAACAGGTACTTAAACTACTATGAACTACTGAAGCTAATAGTTTCACAAGCTAACATGTGTTTTAACTACTATGAACTACTCAAGGTAATAGTTACAATACCTAACTGATAGTCAAATTAACTTCCATCAACTAATAAAGGTAATAGTTATAAAAAAAACAGGTATCTAAACTAACTACTACCAGCTAACCTACTTAAGCTAATAGTTGCACCAGCTAACAGGTACTTAAATTATGATGGCGAGATGAAGCCATTTGGTGCACTGAAACATCCCTTCGACTCACGAGCCAACGTTTTATGGTGCTTCATTTGCTCTACTGCGCCATCAACTGGGCAATACAAGTAAACATGGACAGTGATTATAATGATGTGGCATTTAAACTTTAAACCGGATAAATACATTTATGATGTCTGTGATGGCAATTTATAAATTCTGAGGATTGTTTTAGTATCGCCTTAATCTATGCCTATGATACAATGTCGAATACAAAAAAAGGAAATTAACAGTAGGGTTGTGATGTGAATGGGTGTGTGTCATTATGTAATCGTACTTACATCAAGAGGTACAAAAGGTATTTATTTGTAGTTTAAACTTTAAAACAGAAGCTTTTCCACTGTGCTGAGCTTCACGCAGTCCCTTTGAGGTGAATTCGCCCGTCAAAGAAAAATTATCCTTTAATGATGTGCCCTGGATGCCTGGCCATAGGGATATCCCTCTGGCTGACTGGTTAGCATGCATGACTCACACTCAGGATTTGTAGGATCGAATCCCTCCTGGGCCCTTGTCGTGCACCTTGCCATACTTCCTTTACTTCAGTTTTCCCTCAAGTCTTCAAATTTTACCATACGAATAAATGTTTGGATCATAAATGACTTGATCCACCTTGGTTCATCTCTTTGTTTTCATGCAGGACTCCATTATGCTTCAGAAATTATCAGAAAGAAATAAGAACACAGGATCTGCTATATTAATTATTTTTTTACTTTTAACTTTGGTATATCAGGCTGGGCGATATAACAAAAGAACAGAAATGAATTATTTTTGCTGGTGTCATTTTGCACGTCGGTACTTTGGGTATTAAAGAAAAAAAAAATGTTTGTGCGTAACTTTCCAAAACACAAGTTGGGCCACCTGGAGTTTCTTATAAATCAGTTGTGCTGGAAAAATACACCCCAGCATTGCAAAGACAGACGGCAGGTTAACAGAGAAACTGTTTCATAAAGTGTTCAAATGTAAACGCTTGACTGATTTTTGTTCTCCTCCTTCAAACCTTTTACCCTGATTCTCCAAACCGATTCCCTTGTGAGTGCCGTCTACTCCAGCTTCTGACTCATTTAAAACACTCTGTAAAATCACCACAGGTTTGGATGAGCCTTTTGCCCTCCCATCTAACACTTTTTTTTACACTTTTAAACCCTGAGACGGATCATGCAGGACCACTCCCCTCCACAGCTCACCATCTACCACCTAATCCTTCTCTGCTCTCATTCCTCCGTCCCATGCTCGCCTGGTTTTCCACCAACACCCCTCCTCCCCTCTCGCTGTAATTTCACCCCCTGCCCTGCCGTCAACCCTCCTCCCCGTCTACTTTCTCCTCCTCTTCTCTGTCTGCCGCTCGTGGTGGGAGATTGGCGGATTACGCCGGAGCCAGGAGGGAGGTTGTCCCCCTGATTGTAAAGAGAGGGACAATAGGTCCTTTAGTCTGATTGGGTCCCCAGGTTGGCAACACCCGAGATGAGAGTGCACAGGCGGCCGTTATAGAGGCGGCATGAGGAGACGCACGTTTATTTATATGTAGATGGAGAAGAGGGAAAAGTTTACGGAGAGCACGCACTCAAGGTGACTTTTGGAGAAGTGATGCACACCAGGCGGGGGAGATTTCACAGCTCTTAGAAAAGGTTCAGCAAAAGAAGGAGCGAAGAGATAAATAGATAAATAAGTGGAAGAGGAGCACACAAGGCAAAAAAAAGAATCAAAAAGGAAAAAGGTAAGGCACTGACTACTACTTTTTTTGGGTTAGGTTTTAAACACTGGCAATAAGAAATCCTTGAAAAATATATTTTTTAATTTTCAGGGAGTTTAGCTATTTGTTTTGTAATCATATTAGGACGCGGGACGGTGACTATCTTCAGAGAGGTGAGGTGTTTGCATTCACTTTATAAAGTTTCCCAGGCTTTCATTCCGAGCACGTCTGCACTTCTGCTACTTCAAACAAGGCACGCTGAAGGAGAGGAAAGCCTATCTGCCTTTCACGGACCGTCGTTTGGCATTCAGACCTCATTCCTCAGTCTGAGCCAAGGTTCTACTCTCCCAAGATGAGGAGTCTTCTTTCCCCCCCTATTTTACTGTCAAACCCATTAAAGTACAGCTCGTCTCGTGAGGCAAGAAAATTGGCGTGTGCACTCTGGCCGGAGCGCGGAGACGTTTCTCTGCCATTATCATATGGGGGGGGGGGATGAGCTCCGGGTTGAGATATCTTCAGTGGCATTAGAGGCGTCTCACAATAGGGTTTTTGAGAAGATGAGAGCCTCCCTCTCTCTCTGAGGAGATCCAACATGCTGCTGTTTAATTATCGACACTGATCGCAAACGTTTCCAGATGAAGCTAATGCACGGTGACATCACTTCCGTGCTCCAGTGATTGGGATCAATGTGGGATTGATATTTCTACGCAAATGAGGTCTCAAAAGTTTGCACATTTAAAGACAAAAATTAGACCCTGAATAATAATTCCTAAACTTTTTTTTACATTTTTAATATGTCATATCCTACATATCTTTAACAGGTTAACTGATTAATTAACAGGCTTTTTGCTGTGCTGGAATCATCTAAATTAGGTCCGTTGAAGCAGAGAATCAACAAAAATTTGCACTGCACTGGGATTTTTCTGTCGTCAGTTTACTTGATTCCTTGAGTTGTTGGATGCTGATACAGATGATAATGAAGGATCATATTGTATAAAAGTAGCAGTCAGGACAAGGGTGATCCACATTGCTCCAAAACTGAGACGAGGACAGGAGTAGAGCTGATAATGGAGGCTACTGACAGATGCAGAAATCTCCCTCAACTTCAGCCTCTCAGTTTATAGGAATCCCCTGTATATCGGCAGTGCAGTGTGATATATATATATATATGTTGCATGTGTGATAAAGAAAAAGGTCTGTGTTATAAACTATTTATCATGTGTAGCACTGAAGTCTCAAATGACTTCTTTATGCCATGCCATGCTGCGAGCTCCACCGACCTCTAGGGGTGTGTCATACAGTGGATCAAACAGCAAGATATCTCGGTTTAGCAAAACTGAACATCATGAGCTAACCAAGGTCACTGAATTTATTACACTGCCTGCCTGACGACCAGTGTTGCCAACTTGTCTGAACACATTTCTGACCACCCTTAGCTATATTTTTTTTCCCAAAAAGTGCCTACCGACAAATGTAGCGACAATTCTCATTATTTTTAGCTACCCTTTTTCCCCCGAAAAACCCACCTAGCAACAAATCTCGATCAGATTAGACCATACCTTGTATATAGAAAGGGAATGCAATGCAGCATGATCGCGTTACATCAACTGACTAATAATTGATTGATTTCACCTACTCACAAACTAAACTGTTTTCTTTTTCAAATTAATTATTAAAAAAATATGCAAGTATATTTAGACAGATTGTTTTATAAGATGTTTTATAAGCCACACATGAACATCAGGCAGAAGCCTGTCCTTTGCTGCACACCTGTGGTGCATTCAGTATATGGTGAGTCCAACGTAGGACTTTTAGTTAGCTAGTGTCATCTCTTCGTCCATCATCTGTTGGGGTAGCAACATCAGAGCCAGGGAGGTAAAACGGCTCAATAATCTGATAAAGATGGCTGGTTCTGTTCTGGGGACACCTGTGGAAAAACTGGAGATAATGATGCAAAGAAGGATTCTTCATAAAATTAAAAAGATTATAGACAACCCTGAGCATCCTCTTCATGAGACTATCCCACAGCAACAGAGTATCTTCAGCCGGAGGCTTCTTTAGTTTCGCTGCAACGCAGACCGCTACAGGAAATCCTTTCTCCCCACAGCCATCATGGTCTACAACAACCCCTTGAAAAATTAATTAATGAGCTACAACAACACTTAATTTCCCTCTGGGATCAATAAAACATTTTTGAATTTGAATTCAAACTTAAACTAACAAAATACATTGAAAATAACATAAGCCATAAAGTTCTGTTTAATGGCGGTTGGCAAGCAATGTTTACCACTAAATATGCCCTACTTATTTTTTTTACAAAGAATCAAAAAAAGAAAAAGGATATTCTTTCTTTTAACTTTGTCTTATTAACATAGCTCAGCGAACGTTTGGATTTTCAGAACGAGAGATGTAGCTTAGAAGGTTTTGGATGTCCAGTTAAAATTTGATATCTCGTAAAATTTGTACCGGTTCCCCTTCTCTCTACAGTACACTTCAGGCAACATGTTCCACAATCTCTTCTTGAAGACAAAACAACACGTTTTTTTTCCGTCGTTGTTTATTTGTTTTTAGAGATTTTGAGTTGATGCTACAACTTTCTTTGTCTGTGCCATAAACCAGCAACTTCTTTAGCACCAGTGCTAAAGCTAAAAAGGCTAAAAAAGTTTACAGCCTTGTGAACTAAGGAGTGGGACTTCAAGACAGAAACCTTTTCATCAATTAAACACATCTGTTCTTAGCAAGAACCACCAACAACCTTTTGAAGGAACGTCTGCGTCGCAAATGCAGCAGGAATATTTGGTGCAAAAAAAAAAACAAAAAAAACATATCCCCTTTGAAGACACGATGATGGCACCATCATGCTGTAGGGTTACATTGCTACAGATAAAACTGAGTTGTTTCTTTTTTGGTGGATGAAATTAATGCCTTTTTTAAACCCCCAACCAAACAAGACTAAATTAAATTTCTTGCCCAAATATATTTGTTCTTTAGTTTAATTATAAATATATCACATGAAGCTGGAGGAGGTTTTACAAAAAGGTTTATCATGGTCTCAAGTTTTAGATCTACTGTTAATGTACGTTGAGGGCAGAAGAGAAGAAACAGATGTTTTTAAGAAGCGACACAGATGTTGAGTTGAGCCAAATCTGAGGCGGTTATTTTGTGGTCGCTGCAGCTCCTGCACACATAAAAAAAATAAAAAAATAAAAATCAGGGCAGATAAGAAGGGGAGGGAGGGTTGAGTAATTAAAAACACCTTACAGTAAACGAACCGCAGGGAGGGAGACGGTGGCGGCGTGCAGCTGCACGACCCCGAAACCCCGGGAGCTCCCCACCATTAGGGGAGGCCGGTTCAAAGCCAGCGCCTCAGTCCTTGGAGGGGAGGGGAGGGGTGTAAGAAGAGCTATGAACGAAGCGAGGCATGCTCTGAACTCTGATTCATACCAACACACAAACAAGCATGTGATGTTGGGAGAGCGTGGTCAGGATGCACTCTGCCTTTGAAGGCTGTGTTCTCCTCCTGAGAGCCAGATAAGAAACTGGGTCCTTCCTCCGGGCGCTGACTGGATGAACCTGTTAGTTTGAAAAGCCCCAGAGCCTGGTCATCTTTATCCACAGACACAGAGAGACCCGACTAGAAGCTGTGCTGCGGGAACAACCTGCTCATTAAATGCTGGAAAGGCCCGCAGCCGATTCCAACTTTATTTATGTTTCAACAAGTAAACTTCAGCCGTCACGAACCGAAACTTTTCTTCATGTGGGTCTGGCTTTAGATCCGCTGACCCCCACCCACCACCCACCACCGTGGGAAATCAATTCTGGTAAACAAATTGGCCGTGACGTCTCGGATGGGTCCAGTTTTCATGGGTCCGCCCAGTTTTTAGGGAGGCTCTTTTTAAAAGCAGAGGTAAAGTAGAGCGGCGTGAAATCGACACTCCATCAGGCGGCAGGCTGACCCACACAGGGCGAGCTGCACCGCACACAGAGGCTCCGCCTGACCGGCAGATCCAAAGCGGATCAAAAGGTTTCCATTGACTTCAAGGATATAATTATTTTGTATTTAACTCAACTCTTATTCCAGGCAGAGAGATCTTAAGATTTTTTAAATCATACGTTGTAAAAGTACTTCAATGAGTGTTTTTCCTCGCATATTTTAAGGCAGTTTGCGGTTTAGGAGCATAGCTTTGTGGATTTAAACAATACCAATGTGGAAAGACATGAGCGGTAATCTTAGAGAAGCCAATTCACAACAGATGTCCCTTTACAGGAGAAGTTGTTTCAATAAAATCATCTATAGCAGGGGGTGCCCAAACTTTTTCCATCTGAGGGCCACTATTAAACTCTATCAGAGGGCCGAAGGCCAAATGTAATATTTTACTCCAAACACAAATACTAATAGTAAATAATAGTATCATATTTTTTATTAATTATACAGTTATTCAAGATTCCTTTCTGTGTAAATAGCAACAAACTGACAAATAAGTCATATTTATCCATTTAAAACAATCTAAATTTCCTTAATTGACTGATTTAGCATTGATGAAAGTGAAATATGATGAAATATTTTTCCTCCCTTGTCTTTTGTCTGTGTTCCACTGATGATGCTACTCCATGTTGATAATTGCTGCTTAAGCCAGCAGCCAGTTTAGTAGTCTGCAAACTATGGAAGCAACTCCAGTCCGGTGCGGCAGCAAAGGCTCATGGGATATTTAGTAAATTGATCAAATGTGACAATTTTGATCTTTCAAAATGATCAAATGTAAATGTGTGCATCAATCTACTCTTCAATTCAATTTTAAACCGATTTTTTCATATTTTAACTATGTCAGAAACAAACATGAGGACTCTATACAGCCCAATAAATACTCATTGGGCCCATCAACCACTAACAGTATCAGCAATGGAAGAATAATTATATTGCACATTTAGCTGACTGAACAATGTGGACTTTTATGTTATACCCAGGACAACCACCTGGTGGTCCAAATTGAATGACTTAGGGGGCCAACTTTGGCCCGCCGGCCCCACTTTGGGCACCCCTGCCTGATGATGTATACATTCCAATAATCTTAAAGGTTTTCTGTCTAAGCAACCCAAGCAGATCAGTTCGTCACTGACAGTGGAGATGGAAAACTGCTTTAACAAGAAGAAATGTCTACCAGAACCAGAACCTGGCTTAATACGAGCGTCATACAAACTCTAACGGTACATTCGCACCAGGTCTGTTTAGGTCCGACGGCGACAAAGCCTTTGGTGTCAAAAAGCGTTCAGTAAGTGACTAGCTTGAATCCTATACATTTTTAAGACTGAAGCTTTGAGGAACTCCTCTGTTGCCGGATGCTTTAAAAAGTGGCGTATCATGACGAGAGCGTTATCTGCTAAAGCCAGACTCGGTCCAGCGCCTGAGGGCAGTTGTCTGATTGGTTATCACTCAGTGGCACGGCGGTGAAAGTTCCATTAGCTCAACTTCTGCGTCGCTGGTTTTTGCCGCTTTGAATCTCGGAAAGCCTCAAAAGTTTCATAAATTGCCGCGGCTAAAGCACACGAAGCGACGCAGAGACTCTGACGGTTTCAGCCATAGACTTTACAGGGAATCTTGCCGTTCTTTAACGTTTTGGGCGTTGTGAACAGTCCATAATAATTCGCTCAGAAAGTCATTGCCGCAACATATTTATCCAAAGATAACAGAGTGATCCTGGAACGGCTAAAATGTAAAGTGCTTTGTGGTCTTCTGACTGAAAAAGAGCTATACAAATGCAGGCCATTTACCATTACCATTTACTACTGTTGCTCAAACGGTTTGGTTTGGTTGACTAAGCGCAGTGGGAAGGCGAACCGTAGCAAGTTTTGAAAAGAATTTTGCAACGGAGCCAAGTCTACCAGCCTATCAGGTGTGAAAGTGACAATAAGCACGGCAGTGGTAGGGTGATTAAATGGGCTGGTTTTGCAACTCCTCGGTGTACTAAAGTGTCTGATAATGAAAGGTCACACCACCTGACCCCACCCTCACTTCATCCTCATTGGTGGGACCATAAAAGAGGTTTTAATAGGAACTGGAAGAAGTTTCAGCCTCTCCACGGCGCTCAAATTATCTCCTTGCTTGTGGCAGAAAAGCCATCCTCTACCTACCTCTTTATTTTATTCTTTTTTTGGGGGGGTGTTTTGTGGGTAAACATGAACGATTCATTGCCATCTCCACGTCTTGATTCCTCAGTTGTTTTGGTGGCCCCTCGCCTCGCTGCTGTTTGATTTCTGACCATAAAAACCTGAGCTTGGTGTGTTAAACCGACGGGACGGAGCCGGTTTCGGCTCATTACTCCCAACAGGTGAAGCAGGTCACATCCAGCCGGAGCGCGTCAGTCGCTCGCTGTTTTTTTTTTCTCCTTAAGAAACGTGTGGGGGGAGGGAAAGAGAAGAAAACTCACCTTTCTCCCTGGAGTCTGAGGGGTTTGATGTAGTCTGTTGTTGACAGATCACAGTTAATGGAGCAGCAGGTGGAATTGGAGTACGATGATACAACAATATGGCCCATCATTTTCCCACGCCAGCTGCTCCCCCCCTGACAATCGCAGCCTCCTCCGCTGTCACTCAAACTCTTCCTCCGTCTCGATAAACACCTCTGCCTTTCAGGGCTTTCTCGTATTTCAAAACAAACGCCGGACAAATTGGATACCTCTGCGCACCTTCTTGGCCATGGTGGCTTTTCTTTCAGCGTTTTCTCCATAACAACTCTAAATTGTGTTATTTTTTCTTGTGAACAAAAACAGGCAGAAGAAGAATGGTTCAGCCAGGTGGGAAAATAAAAACCCTCAGTCTAAAAGCTTTCGATATGATTACAACCTCATCCTTCCTTCTGTTATACAAGCATTCCTGAAAGGTTTCCGTAGGAAAATTCAATTCCAGACAGACGACAAGGATTCTCCATTCTACCTGATTATTTTGAAAGGAAACAAGGAAGGAAGGAAAGGATCTATGGCAAACAAAGGCAGGATGGAAAGAAGTGAAAAGGAAGGAACGAAGTAAAGTAAAAAATCCAAAAGGAAGGAAGAAATTAATGAAGGGAGGAAGGAAGGCAGAAAGTCAGAAAGCAAGGAAATGAATGAAGGAAGGAAGGAAAGAAAGACAGAAGTAAGTAAGTAAGTAAGTAAGTAAGTAAGTAAGTAAGGAAGTAAGGAAGGAAGGAAGATTGTCAAGGAATGAAGGACAGAAGGAAATATAGGATGAAGAGAGAAACAGACACAAATAAGGAAGGAAAAAATAATGTAACAATGAAATATCAAAATGGATGGAGTTTAGACTTTTCCATGCTGTGTAGAAGGCAGGGCTATAAACTGGTATGGCAGTACTGGAAGGAAACATTCAGTAAGGCTTGCTCTTTAAGGCAGTAGGAAGTGTTAAGATGCTCTGGTGAAGTCGTTACAAACTTCCCAAACAGCAGATGTAGCCCGACGCCACTCAGTAGAACCACGTTGGGTTTGTCGAACCAGATAAGCTACATGCCATCAGTGGTCTTAGTTTGCAATAAACCAAAAGCAAATAGACATTCGGTGCTTAATAAGGTAATTGTTCATCGTCATACCTCCATTGCGACATTCACCAACGTTACAGCATATTGCATGTTTTCCTAACATCACGCGCCTTCAGTAGGAGGCCCGTTCATCTCTGCATCCCTTCCCTCATCCATCGCCGGCTTGTGCAGCTGCCGTTTCCTTAAACAAGCGAGATACCATCACATTAGCAGGAGAAAGAAGTGTGAAATGTTTAACTTAGCACGTTGCTTCATTAGGCTCAACAAAACGAAGCAAAACGGCCTGGAAGCAGGTTGCGACCTTTTGAGGGGGAGGAGCTAAGAGCGAGGGACTTCACAATGAAGACAGGGAGGCATGAATCGACTGAAAACGAAGGGAACAACTGGGTCAAGTGTCAGTAGTCCTGCTAAGCGGCCCTTGCTGAGTTTTTTTAACACACACACACACACACATTCACACACATATATTGGCCAGCCGCCCGCTTTCAATGCAGCGAAGCCTCCCACCATTCGCTGCCTTTTGTGCCTCTTCAACAATGATTAACTGAGGATGGTGATTCAGAGAGTCTACAGACGCACAATGCTCTCTCTTTTACAAAACATAATGGAGTCAAACAGTCTGCTTTTCATTCCTTTCCCTTTGTAGCGCCAAACTTTCCTTTCTGCCCCCTGCTCACAGCCTTTTCACGCCCCTCTTCCTGCGTTCCAATGATAAATGTGTCTATTTTTCTCTCAGGTTCACTAATGCAAGAAGCAGCCAAAATTTTTTAAACACATAAACAAGATAAATATGGAAATAAACAGTATGAATGTGAAAAAGTATTGATTAGCTCAAATCGATAACTTAAAAGGCATCTCCTGCAAACAGAAAAAGATAAATTAAGCAACCTTGGGACCGGCCTCCTAGATAGTAAATATTCTTTTGATTTGAGGAGGAGAAATGTGGATGAAGATGAGGTTTATGGATGGATGGATGGATGGATACTTGATGTAAAGATAGTTAATGGATAAATAGATAGAATAGTTAATGGTTTGATGGATGTCTGAATAGTTGGATGGATGGATAATGAATGGGTGGGTGAACTAATAGTGAATGGATGGATGGATGGATGGATGGATGGAATAGTTAAGAAATGGATGGATGGATAGATGGATGGATGGAATAGTTGATGGATGGATGGATGGAATGGTTAAGGCATGGATGGATGGATAGATGGATGGATAATGAATGGATGGATGGATGGAATAGTGAAGGCATGGATGGATGGATGGATAATGAATGGATGGATGGACGGACGTATGGATGGAATAGTTAAACCATGGATGGATGGATGGATAGAATAGTTAAGAGATGGATGGATGGAATTGTTAAGAGATGGATGGATGGATGGATGGATGGATGGACGGAGGTATGGATGGAATAGTTAAACCATGCATGGATGGATGGAATAGGTAAGAGATGGATGGATGGATAGAATAGTTAAGAGATGGATGGATGGATGGAATTGTTAAGAGATGGATGGATGGATGGATGGATGGATGGATGGATGGATGGATGGATGGATGGACGGAGGTATGGATGGAATAGTTAAACCATGCATGGATGGATGGAATAGGTAAGAGATGGATGGATGGATAGAATAGTTAAGAGATGGATGGATGGATGGAATTGTTAAGAGATGGATGGATGGATGGATGGATGGATGGACGGACAGACGTATGGATGGAATAGTTAAACCATAGATGGATGGGTGGAATAGGTAAGAGATGGATGGATGGATAGATGGATGGATGGATGGATAGTTAATGGATGAATAGATAGAATAGTTAATGGTTCAATGGATGACTGAATAGTTGATGGATATATGAACTAATAGTGGATAGATGGATGGAATAGTTAAGAGATGGATGGATGGATGGATGGATGAATGGATTAGTTAATGAATGGATGGATGTACAGATGGATGTAATTGTTGATGGATGGATGAAAAAGTAAAGGTATGGATGGATGGAGGAATTGAGGGAATAGTTACTTAAAAGTCATCTCCTGCAAAAAGGCATCTCCTGCAAAAAGAAAAATTAAGCAACCTTGGGACTTACCGCCTAAACGTTAAATATTCCTTTGATTTGAGGAGGAGAACTGTGAATGGAGATGAGGCATGAGCTTCCCGGCAGAGCCATGGGGGGATTCTGAAAGCTGAGATATGGAGGTAAAAATCTTGAGGAAAAAAAATGGTACTCTTGTAATGAGCAGCGTGCAGCACTGAAGGGAGCTTGTACAACATGGTGCGAGTACAGCCGAACAAGAGTGTTGACAGAAACACCGCAATCTCAGAACATCACACCCCCGGGCCAATTACACTAGGTGTGAAGGAGCGCACCTCTCCTGATGACAAGAAGGGGAGGAAGCAGGAGAAAAGGAGTGTGCCTCCACGTGAAGGGCCTGGCTGTCCAGAGCTGGAGGGAAGCAGCAGCTTTGGCAGGTTTTCTCAGGCTGTTAATGTATGCATCATTAAGAATTTAGGTTAACCGTTTGAAAAATTTGTACTGATGCACCAGGAAGTTTTAAAAACTGAACCAGAACTGAAGGCAGTTACGATCTGACCTAAGCCCTGGTGGAACCAGCCCTGCTCACCTCCCTGCCTCTCCAGCAAAGCTCGCCCATCCTGACAAGCTTTGACGGCTAAGAGCCAAATAAGACCTTCCAGACACAGAAAGCCGAGCTTCATCTGATGCCAAACAAGGTTGTTTTTACATTGCTTAGAAAAGGTACAGGATAAATATTCAGAGTTCCAACAAAATAATGGATGGAGGGATGGTTACTTGATGATAGATAATTAATGGATGAATAGATAGAATAGTTAATGGATGAGCGGATGGATAGATGAGTAGATAGATTGATGGATGGTTGATGGATGGATGAGTGGATAGATGGATGGATGGATGGATAGTTGATGGATGGATAAGTGGATGGATGGATGGATGGATAGATGGATAGTTCATGGATGGATGAATGGATGGATAGATGAGTGGATAGATGGATGGATGGTTGATGGATGGATGCATGAATGATTGATGGGTGGATGGATGGATAGTTGATGGATGGTTGATGGATGGATGGATGGATAGTTGATAGATGATGAATGGATGGATGAACTAATGGATGGATGAATGGATGGATAGATAGATGGATAGTTCATGGATGGATGGATGAATGGATGGATAGATGAGTGGATAGATTGATGGATGGTTGATGGATAAGTGGATGGATGGATGGATGGTTGATGGATGGTTGATGGATGGATGGATAGTTGATGGATGATGAATGGATGGATGAACTAATGGATGGAGGGATAAGTGGATGGATGGATGGATAAGTGGATGGATGGATAGGTGGATAGTTCATGGATGGATGGATGAATGGATGGATAGATGAGTGGATAGATTGATGGATGGTTGATGGATGGATGGATGGATGGATAAGTGGATGGATGGTTGATGGATGGTTGATGGATGGATGGATAGTTGATGGATGATGAATGGATGGATGAACTAATGGATGGATGGATAAGTGGATGGATGGATGGTTGATCGATGGATGGATGGTTAGTTGATGGATGGATGGATGAACTAATGGATGGATGGATAAGTGGATGGCTGGATCGATAGTTGATGGATAGATGGATGAGTGGACGGATGGATGTATGGATGGATTTTTCCTTCCATTTCAAACCTGAACTAATACTTTCTCTAAAACAGTCAAACTGTTCCTTTCTCCAGGTTGATGTTCAGCTCTCTCTTTGTGTTCTCTCCTATCTATTCTGTATGATTTTACTGGGCTCCACAGGACCCCTCTTATTCAAACATACTCCAACAAAACCTCAGCAGAAGAGAAATAATCGTGATGCTGAAGGAAAAAGATGACTGCTTTATTCAAAAGTTTGCAACACAAAGATGATGCAGACACTCATCTGTCCTCTTCTTTTCTCTCCTTTTCTCAGAACGTCGACTGCAGCAATCAGGAAACAACTACAAGTGAGCAGCAGAAGTCTGTTCGGCATCTTTGCGTTTCACAATGACGGTCCGAATCCGTGTTTCAGCCACTGTGGGCCCCTTTGTGCTCCCTATGACCCTTTGCATGTTGACCCTCCTGCCACAAGGCCTCCTGGGTAAACCAGCAGAGGAGGAAAACACCAGAAGCTCAGCGCTGCTGCAGAGGGTGAAGCGAGGATGGGTGTGGAATCAGTTCTTCGTCTTGGAGGAGTACACCGGACTGGAACCATTGTACATTGGAAAGGTTGGTGTTGACTCCCAGCACGGCTGCACACACACTTACACACACACTATATTAATGTACCTGAGGAAATGTGAGGTGAACAACATTTCAGCATGACCTTTTCAGTTAGTGTTGGTGCGAAGAGAAGCTCAGTGTAGAAGTCGCTAAGAAGTTTACCTCGAACTTGCAACCGGAGCAGAGTGAGAGATCTGAGAGAGCTCAGCAGCCTGAAGGAGGAGAGCCGATCAGAGGACCATCAAAGGCCAGATTCAAAAACAGATTTAATCCTGTGGGTCGCTGCTATTGCTTTCACACCCACCACCACCAAAGACACACACGTGTAACATGGCTTAAACAGAAATGGTCAAAGAATAATTTTCTGATCCGGTTTCACGTAAACTGAAATGGGACAAACCAATAAAACAGGGAGTCTGAGCTGTGTCAGACTTTAGGAAAGACCTGGTGGTCGCCCTCTAAAGGGTTTGATGGTACGTCCCACATGGAGCAGACCATGGACATCTCCCAGAGGTAGCAGGGAGATCTTTAGGTCCGTACTAACTGTTTCCCGACCATCAAATCCCTTGGAATCGACTCTCAGGAGATTGCTGCTGGGGTTGTACCCACAATCGAACTTTTAACAAAAACATGTAACTATTCGAAGACACTCATCATTTAAATCGATATAATGGTTCCAAGCTGCGAAGTTCCAAAAGTTGCAAACCTGCAACATTGCATTCTTACCACACACTTGCTCTGTTCAGATCAAGCAGCAATCCTTTTCACACAATGCTAGACAAAACGCTCCGCTCGAACCGTGCAACAGCTCAATCATGCAACGGTACAAACTAACCACCCATTGCTCCCTTCTAACCCCCAACGCTCCATTATAACCACCCAACGCTGTGTTCTTTTCCGCGCCACGCTGTGTTTTTTCTACGCAACGCTGAGTTCTTTCCATCCAACACTGAGTTCTTTCCACGCAACGCCGTGTTCTTTCCACGCAACGCTGAGTTTTTTCTACGCAACGCTGAGTTCTTTCCACGCAACGCCGTGTTCTTTCCACGCAACGCTGAGTTTTTTCTACACAACGCCATGTTCTTTCCACGCAACGCTGTGTTCTTTCCACGCACCGTTGTGTTCTTTCCACGCAATGCTGAGTTTTTTCTCCGCAACGCTCCGATCTAACATGCAAGTTTCAATCACACTCCGTTCTGCATCAGGCTTGTTTTCAACCACGTAACGTCTGTCTTACTAAGAAGAACTGTTTTACCATTTGGGACTTAAATTATCTTCAGCTTTAACACGCCTAAAATACTACTTAAGTAGACTAGCCGTGATTTTTGAAACACATATATACAGCACTAACACATATTTTACGTGGGAGTGATGAAAACCTGTCAAATTATTTTTCTAAAACCTTTCTCAGTCTTTTACCTAAAAATATTGAGGAAAATGCAGGATTCTTAAACGCAGCAAACAGAAACACTCAGAGTGAAGGCAGAATTCTCCTACAAAACCTTGACCTGTTTTCTCTGGCTTTGAAAAAGGATTAATGTACTTGTTTCATGTTTTTGATTTAGTTGCTGCATTTGCTTTTTTGCAATCTTTCACATCTGGTTAGGATCACTGATACTTACAGTTCAGTCTCCATCAGACAGAAAAGATTTAGCATCTTTCTCCTCTGTGCTGCTGTTCAAAGCCTTTAGTTGTGGAGATGAAGCAGGTTACTAATACGCTGCATTTTCAAAGCCCTAGGAGGTGCGAACGGATTAGTGAAAGGGCTGCAGGAATGCGTCAACATAAAGAAAAGTCTGAAAGCAACAACGCTGTTTTGATTAAAAGATTCCGACTGAGCCTGAGAGGTTTGCAGGTGGGAGTGGAGGTGAGCTGGTGGCCCAAAAACAGACAGGGAAAGCTGTATTGTCTGCTGCTCGGGAATGAGGGGTGTTGCAAAGAGAGAGAGAGAGGCCTGACAACAAGAGGCTGTTTTACAAACCGGTCTGGGTCCCATCTTTCAGCGGCTGCAGATGATGAAAGGCCGAAGCCAGCGCCTTGAGAGCAGCGCGTTTTCAGATAGAGTGCTGAGCCTGTGTGCTCGCCTGTTGATTGTATACAGCACAGACAGCAATGGAAGCGTTGCATTTCCCTCTGCCATCGTGATGGCGGTAAGTACTCGTCGTCATACAGAGAGGCCCTCTTAGTAGCAGGTAAAGGCTGATTGCACATCGACAGGCTGGCATTTGCACTTAGAGGCCACAAAAGGCTGTTGATTGCACCGCTGGGTCCATAGCAACAAACAGGCAGCGAGCCGTGATTACAAGTCTGCTGCCTGTTAACGGATTAAAGTTACGCAAGTGACCACACACCACCCCCGCTGGTCTATAGTTCACGTACGTTCACATCCATTTACAGGACCCGTCACAGTTTAGGCTTCAATAGAGATAAATAGTCCTTCAAATACAAAGCAAACAACGGATTGAGGTGGTTAAGCATAAAATTCGCAATGTGCCTAATGATGCAAAGCACTAAAATGTACTACAAATGCTAACAGGCTACAAGAAAAGGTACACCTTGCTAGAGAGCTGTCTAATTGTTCACGCTGCTGATTTTAGTTGACTGGAATACAGGCTTTCCATAATTTTTACAGATTCGTTTTAACACATCTAGCAACTTGGCGCTAGCGCTGGGTATCGATAAAAATGTCAAAAATGGATTCGATTGCGATTCTCAAGAGTTCGAATTGATTATCACGATCCGATCCAATTCAATTCAATCTAATCCAGTTATATAATGATATATATGGGTCAGTGCTATTAAAAACTTTATTCAAGCTGTTACCTTAACTATATACCTGTAATTCATGACTTAACACTGGTTTACCAACAGTTTACCAGAAAAAAACTGTATTAACACTTTCAGAATTAAGCCGTAAAATGAATGTCTCGATTTTAATTCCTATTTTAGCTGTGAAAAATAGGAAGTTATGTTAAACAAACAGATTTTCTAACTTGTGAATCGATTCAATTCTGTCAATTCTATTTTACAAGAATCAATTCAGAATTTTTTTGTTTTTTTTTAAGACAGCCCTACTTAGTGAAAATGTGCAGATGCTTTTAACTTTATGCGCGGAGTCCAGGTTAATAAAACAAAGAAAAGATTCCCAGACACTATCTTTAATGCATCTCGCTGTATACGGGTTGAAAAGTTACTGAGTCCTTGTAGTGGTTGAGTTTAATTCCAGTGTGGCAGCAGAGGCCATATTCAGCCATCATAACAACATTTATAACCCATGAGAAGTCATCTGTCTATGGCAAAAATGCAAGACCTCAAGAATACATACGAATGGGTGCTCATTTTGGTTCCATGTGGCTTAGGGGAACCGCAGCAGGTACTTGTTAAAAAAAACCAGAACTTTTATTTTCTAACTAGACACGTCTAGGAAAGCGGTTTTAGCAGAAATGAATTTACTGTGTGGTTCTGTAGTTGGTGCTGAAGGACAACTACTAGCCAAGTCCTTCAGTTACATTCAAACTCGTCATCAAATTGAGTTTATGGCCACCTAATTGACCAGTGGATTTATTTACGTTTGTAGGAATTTCTGCCATCTTTCCTGATGAGAAAATTTTATTAATACGAATAAATTATCCAGAGCTCTGTGATGTCCTCTTTTTTTTACCTGCTTGTTAACATTCATGAAACTTTGTACACGTGGATGATTTTCTTCCAAAAACAGCCCTAAAAATAGCTTCATGCTGTGGAAATCTGACTTTATCTACTAGGCATCGTCTAATCTGGTCCAGCGCCAGCGTTAATTTTGAAGCTTTTATCAGCCAATACTGGTGATGTGCCGATAATATTGTTAAGCCTGCATTTTCACAAATAGCTGGTGATTATTTGCTGTTACAATCAGCTCATGTTCTATCTGTGCTGGCTGTTTTTTTCCCTCCTATCGGTCTGCACTTCAGGGATTGAGGCACATTTTAACTTGGACTGAGATCATAAGGCTGATTTGGCCTGGAAAGTTATTTGGTTGTCTTATCTTCATGTTTAGCAGTGCGAGGCAGCTGTATTGTTGTAAAACCGAGAGATGTGACCCATTTGAATGCCCTCGAAATATATGTTGACTCCCAAAAAAATATTGAGCTTGTGGTTGAATTTAGAAGCGTTTACACATCCACTTGCAGACTTTTGGGATCCGGTTGATCATAAGACCTACATAGTCTTAAAGTGCTGTTTTCTACAACTCTTGCAGCTCCACTCGGACATGGATAAAGGCGACGGCTCCATCAAATACATCCTGACGGGGGAGGGGGCGGGCACCACCTTCACCATCGACGACAGCACGGGAGACATCCACGCCATCCAGAGGCTGGACAGGGAAGTGAAGTCTCAGTACGTTCTCCGTGCCCAGGCCCGGAACCGTCTGACAGACAGACCTCTGGAGCCTGAATCAGAGTTCATCGTCAAGATCCAGGACATCAATGACAACGAGCCGAAGTTCCTGGATGGTCCCTACCACGCAAGCGTTCCAGAAATGTCCAGAATAGGTGAGCAGACCGGAAAACTCCCGGCGACTTGAGTCGCATAAACATACGCCCCAAACTCGTGCCTCTTCTTGCCCTTTTTACCCAGGAACGTCCGTCATCCAGCTCACTGCCACGGATGCCGACGACCCCGCGTATGGAAACAGCGCTCGTGTCGTCTACAGCATCCTGGAGGGGCAGCCGTACTTCTCGGTGGACGCCAAGACCGGTATGGCAGCAAACCTTCCTGTGGTACTATTAGTTTGTCGCCACGACCAGGCGGGTTTCTTGTATTGTATGTATGTATTTTTATTTCTTTTTACGTTCACAATAATCATAAAGTAAATCCACAAGTCATCTGAAACAGGAGGGCAGACATTACTGATAATAAAAAGGTAATAACAGGTTAGTATTTCACATTATATAAAAAAGTTTTAAAAAATATACCATACTGCTTTATTTATATAGCACTTTAATAGCAAATAAGGATTGTAAAAAGTGCTGGGCAATTATCAGAACACTTAAAGACGTGACAAAATATGTATAACAAAAAGGAGAAACAAAATACACAAAAAGCAATGAGACATTTTTTAAAGACAATCAAAAAAAACTTTTGAACACTCAACCCTGTCCCGACATGTACAAACTCCCATGATAAAAAGGATGAATTGATGTCCTTTGACCTAAAAATGATTGGATGGTGATGATTTAACCACAAATAAAATGTCCAATCAGACGGCAGACAGTCGTTCACTTTGAGTCTAGCGACTTCCTACACGTCAGGTGCTTCATTTAGACATACCGTACTTGTTTCACCTCAACCACCAATCCAAATTCAATTTAAACAAAGAGGTGAGCAATTAAATGGCTTCACATTTTTCCTCTATTCGACTGGTGTCTAACACTTACAGCTACACCTCTGAAGAGAAGCTTAACCACTGATGCATATAGTATCAAAACTGTAAATACCAAGATTGTTTTTCTGTCAAATTCAACAAACAAAAGAATAAATAAATAAATCGATCAATAGAAGCAAGCCTATCCATAGAAATAGCTGCATCAATGTGGTTAAGCGAAAACTTTGTTGAAACGTCAACTTTCAGTCTATCAAAATGGAAAAAGAATCAGGAATTGAGTGAATTAATTAATCAAAATTTTATCCTGTATCATGATGATGCCACCGCTGTTTTTAAATGTAGAACATTTGTTCTTTTGTTATGCTCAGTATTGTTTTTGAGACAATTCTGCTTTTCATATTTATGGCCCATAAGTTCGAGTTTAGTTTCATTGAGTTTTTTTTTTTTTTTAATGTTTTATTTTATTTGTATCCCTCCAAACAACCGATACTAGAAAACTAAAATAGTAAAATATACTCGTATGGGACATATTACATTAACCCATTTATATTTAACCAAAATCCCCTCCCCTGCTTGTTGCTGCTCTCCAGATCAAAACAAAGAGTGGCTGCAAGCTTTAAACCCTGCTAACATGCGAGAACATCCAGAAAAAACACAAGCGACCCTCTTTAGCCGACAAATGGTGTTGATCGGAGGTAGTTTCCTCATAAGTAGGGTGACCAGATTTTCTAAACCAAAAACTGGGACACCTAAATTTGACAAAAAATGAAAGGTTGACATTTCCTCGCTGGTGACTTATAACAGCTTTTTATTGTAGAAAGTGCAAAACTTTAACATCTATATGCAAAATAAGGACATTCTTTTGAAAAAAAATTTGTGAAACATTTTTTCAAAACGATACTGTATTTTTGAAAGACATTTGTTCCGGCAATAGTAAAAGTTGCCATTTGTTGAACACACACTAACAAAAATAGTATTTAACGGATCTCAATTTGCTTAGAAACAAAGTTAAATAACAGCATTAGTGTTCTCCCCTAACAGTGACTCTTTTAGTGTATTTCATGTTTGACAGAATCTTTTTAAGTAGATTGTAGTTGTCAACAAGCCTGGCATGAAACTCAGAGTAACTGTCCTGAAAGTTCACCCGAGTGAGGATAACTTTGTGATTGACGTACAAAACCAGAGACAATTCCTTCTGTGCACTGTTAGCTATGACACAGTTAAGTACTCCAGACAATCAGGACGTTCGGCACAAAGGCTGAGTGAAATCGAGACAATATAATGGGTTGGACACATTCCTTGGGGACAGGGGTCAAATGGCTCAAAATCGGAACTGTCCCGGGTAAATCAGGACGCCTGGTGACCCTACTTATAAAGGAGTGGGACAGGAAATAATTAGGGATGCCAAATGCCAACTACACTAACGCTACAAGCTAACACCACAACACTGTTTCAGATCCGCTAAAAGCTGCTATACTGAATTTCCAAAACAAGCTAGCTAAAAAAAACGCTTTTGTTCGTGCAATTTAACGTTTTAACACAGAATAGCTATAAATATGTTATGGAGATTAAAAACAAAAAATGAAAAAAATAATCAAGTGGTTCTGCCACATTTGTCTCAAACCAAATAACTTGTAAATCCAACAATTGGACTACCTGGTTGTCTGACTCACCGGACAAGCGCACTTCCACATTTACGCTGCCGCATTTTGCAACAGAACACCACTGGTGAGACAGGTTCACCGCTCAATAATGTGAGAGAAGGAGAAACAGCCGCCTGCTACCAGCAAACAACTAGAGTCCCAAAAGAAAAAAATGCCATTTGAAGTCACGGGAAACAAAAGACCAAACTGCGATTGGTGTTTTGTGATCTTTCATCTGCTGTGGCAATGCGTGTTCACAAATCAGCAGGGCGTGGCCTAGGCAATAGGACTGAGTTTACGTTTTAAGCTAGCTTGTTGTGGAAATTTTGTATAGCAGCTTTAAAGGAAGAGAAGTAGTAAACCTGATATAAGCTGAGGCTATCTGTTAAAAAGATTAGCTTCACACAAACAAACAGCCCAGTTGGTCTGACTTCCAAGTCTAGATGTGCTTCCCAACTGAAAGGTTCTGAACTATGCAACGCTCTATTTTACTGCGCTACGAGTTAATACAGGCCAATGTTAATCACCTGATGGTTGTCATGGCGATGTGCCCTGGACCAAGTGAAAAGCTCCCGCAGTCAAATGTGAAGCCAACCCAGAAGTGACAGAGATTGGAGTTCCCCACTAGAGGATGGCTCCAGAAAGGAGCAAGGTCACCACTGACTCCCATGTAAAACACGGCAACTTCACAGCAGAAATAATCGTTTTTACAACCTGGTTAGAAAAAACCCAAAAAGCTTCCTAGATCGTTCCCCATAACCGGCTTCAGCCAGTCTTCAAATGCTGGCTACCCCCTACCCTACTCAAAGATGGGAAAACATGGGAAAGTTGTTTGCTAATGTCAATATGCTGTCCCAATACAACACATGCGCACAACGGCTCAGACTGCAGAACCAATCAGGGCCATCAATGCTGGACCATGTCATGCCGTCTTGTCTGAACTTCAAGAGTCTTTAAAAAAATCTGCTTAATTGGAAAAGTTACAATATACTGAAGGGGTGACCCTAACAATTTACCACCTAGTCAAATTTGCTTTGTTTTTTACTACCTTTTAATGGCCTTAATTAGAGCTCATTTAATTTACTACTTTTTACTACCTTTTTACACCCCAGGGAAATCTGTCCTAAGAAATAAAGCTGCACATTGACGCTCACTGTATGTCCCAGCCGCTGATGCTGTTCTTTACTTTTCTAGCTTAATAAATGGATCCAGCATTACTGTATCTTGTCGAATATATGATAGGAGTGGGACTTGATAAAAAAAGAGCTAATCTAATTAATTGGAGGCTTTCTAATTAATAAATCTTGATTAATCTGATTTTAAAAGCACAAGGCTCTTTGCCCATAAAAGCCCACTGATTTAATGTCGAATGGGTTTTGTTGGATGGAATGATAAAATAAGCGACACAGATATGAATACAATAAAAAATAAAAAACATCCTTGGCCAAAATTGAACAGAGCTGTCATTTTAAGAACTTTTTATTTTTTTAAAATGGCAGAAAATACTCTTGACTATGGTTAGTCTAGCCCTAAAGTGTGCATCATGTATACCAGGAAATCGAGCACTGACAAACGTCTGATTTGCTTGGAATCTAAACTATGATTAAATCTATTAATGCTGCAATTAATTAACAAATTTATATGTAAAAGAAACTGTTTTCTCAGCCCTCCAACAGAAGCAGATGACAATGTAGGTTGAAAGAAATGTGACCCCCCCCCCCCCCATAATTAGTTTCTGCAGCCTGATCTGTCTGACAGTTGAGTCTGTGCTAAATAATGATGCAATGACACAAAGCAGTGCAAACCCTGCTGCTATAGCTGTTGATCACTAAAGAAAATATTCTGATATATTACTGGAGGAGAAATTGTACAGAGCTGCGGTTGAGTGTATCTCCATAGACTAGATCCTTGTTTACACTATAAAACATATGTCTTAAATCCACCAGATTCGAGTTTATTCTGAAATTATGTTTACTTTACAGCAGAATCATCCCTTATTTACTCCTCAGTAGTGACATTTAACTGGATCAACAGGAAAAGAACAGACAAATGGAAGCACACAGTGGCCCACTAAACATAACCAGTTTAAATGAAGCCAAAACAATTATAAAACAAAATTAACTGTACATACTTCCATAGAGGATGTTAGCATTTATAATAGGTGTCATCTTGTCCACCTTTTCCAAACAGGGATATTTGACTTTACATTTTATATCTATATTATATATATATATATATATATATATATATATTTACATAAATTATTCAATTTACCTCAGACAAAAACACAGTTTTGGGGAATAGTAAAACAGGAATAACTGGCGTGGTTCTTTCCTTTTGGGGGAAAAAACAGCTCTTGTGTCACTTTCTGGAGACAAACGTAGGTGTTCATTCCTATCTAAAAAACCTTGCTGTGGTCTTGCAAGCAGCCTTCCCCCCCACCCCCATCCGAGCTGTAGCCCCCGTGTAAACCAACTGGCTCAAAGTGTGGGGAGCTCAGCATGGCTCCTATTGTTGCTACGAAACAACCCGACATGTTTCTTTTGTTGCTATATCTAAAAACTCACTCATGGCAGCTGACAAAAACTGTGTGTAAAGCTTAAAACTAGGACTTTCTTGTTGGTAATGAGGACAGAAGGCAGTTTGAAGTGTGGAAAGAAAGTCCTTTTTTTACCCTGTGTTGGTTCGATTTCAGTTATTTATCTCTTAATTCTCGATTCTGAACCGATTCACAATCAATGCTATTATAAAAAAAAGGGTCCCAATTTTTACGGCTGAGACAATATGCTTTTCTCCTGATTCAATGCCTTTATGATTTTTTTGTAAGTGCCGATTAAATTTCAGTCGAGATTCTTCAATATTGCAGATTTTTAATTCACTATTGTATTGAAAAAATATATAATTTTCTGAAGGTTCTAATTCCCACATCTTAAACCTTTACAACAGAATGAATGAAAAGTGAAGACTTTCTAAAGTAAACTGATACATACTTAAATATACTTCATAATAAATTGAACATAAACTTTTTTTCCAAGCATCTGTAAAATGCTAAATGGCTTTTTAGTTAAAAAATTGATTCAAAATCGTTAAGCAACGAATCTAGATTCTTATGTGAATCGATTTTTCCCCCACCCCTAGTAATCAGTAGTTAATGCAGCGATTGGCCTCTACATGCTTTATATTGAAAGGATAATTTCTCTTATCTGGTCTTTTGGTGATTTTTCAGCGCAAGGTGTAGAGACAAAACAAAAAAGAATGCTGTTTGTTTCCCAGATTTTTTCGATTATTTTATGAGCTGCACGTCTAGTAAAAACCTTGTAAAAAGCTTAATCAAAACCTACTTTCTGTTGTGCATTGATCCTTGAGGAGGAATGTGTTCACAAGCTGAAGAAAAAATATCTAATTAACCAGAAACTATGCTTCAATGGTAGGCAGACCAGCCATGCAAAGCTAGAACCCCCTGCTGCCCTGGTATGTAATTGCTTTGCAACACAGAACAATCAACGGAGAACAGAGAGAAAGAAACTGAGAACCATAGATGAAAAACGTTTCCCTCTATACGTCTGGGTCTGGCTGCAAAGTTGCTGTTGGAGAAGTATAAATTAGGCCTAAGCGACAGGAACCAGGTGGAAATATTTACCGTAACTCTGGTTAAGACCATAAAACAGCAAACACAGGATAGAATGTATGTTTATTGGCTTCTTGAAATTAGCCTCCTTATTCCTCTTTGATTTCTGGTTCAGTGAGTTTTAGACATAGAGCGGCGACACAAACACCGTTAGAAAGAGTTTGGAGTTTGGGTTAAAAGGTCGCTCGTGTGGGTAGGACCGTGTGTGTATTTCTTTAGCATCTAATTAGGTTTAATTCTATGTAGCTGCTTGGTGTGGGGACTGTGTAGAAAAGGCTTTCCAGGATGTAGACGAGCTTTCTCCCCGTAGCGTGGAGATGCTACGCGGTGCAGATGCAGCAATGCTGCAAAACACGTTTTAACACACCTCCAGGAGAAGCGGATGCCGTGAAATCTTGTTGAAATCAGAATCTGTTCTTTAAACAACCTTCATGATTAAGTCTTAGCATTCAAAAACCTTTTACTTTTCCTATTTGTCAGTTTTTTCTCCCATCCATCAGCTATATTGTTAATAAAACATCTCAGCAAGGTGATTCGGCAACCGATCAGCTTCCTCGGTTCCACTTTAAGCACTTCTTTAAGGGCTTTATTAGAATAGAAGAATAGATTAATCTTTTATTGTCCCACAAAAGGGAAATTCAGCACAATATGAAACTGAAGCCTGGAGCAGAAACAACATGGGCTGACCCAGCCTGGGTCCTGCACCTTATTTTCTGTGTGGTTGTTGGTTTAAAAGGCGTCTGCAGATGGAAGTCTTTATAGTCAGCCAGCTGCTTTTACTGTAAAACTCTGCCTGTTTTCTGTCTCGCAACCTCAATATATTTTATTAGGATGTCATGTAACTTTTAAAGTATAATTTAACATCTGCATAAATGCAGCTGTTGTGTGAAAGCCTAAAAAGTTCCTAACAGATCATTAAAGAAGATCATGAAGGTAGGTCGGAGAGGAAATCCTAGAGAAGCTTAAAGCAGGTTTAGGTTCTAAAACAAAATTAATTGTCTGAATTATCTTCCAAGGTGGTGGAAGCATCATGCTGTGGGGGCGATTTTTCTCTCCATGGACCAGAAAGATAGTCAGAGTTGATGGGAAGACGGGTGGAGCTGAATGCAGTACGATCCAGTAGCCCAAATGTTCAGCCAGAGCTACGGTGGAGTGTGAAGATTAAACCATATCCGTGTCAGATTGGCCCAGTCAAAGTCCAGACTGTAACCCCACCGAAAATCTGTGCTGGGGCTGGAAAAATAAAGCAACGGATTTGGAGCTATTCGGGAGAATAACCGGCAAACATTTCAGTCTGGTAGAGATGTCAATTGCAGGGACGGATCATGTAGAGAAAAACTTTGACTCAAGAGGTGCTAAATACAAATTCATCCTACGGTCGACAAATTTTTAACTGCAGAAACCAAAAAATTACAACAACAAAAATTATTTTCTTTCTTATACACACTACACTGTTTTGGTCCAGGGTTCCTACGGGTTTCTTCAAGCTAAATTCAAGTCTTTTTAAGACCATGCAAATAAAAGATTAATTTGTATTTCATAGTCCTAATGGCAGAGAAAAACAAAATCTTTGAACTTGTGTTCATTTATTTCTCAGAGGAATGTGTAAAACACGGCAACAAGCCAAGCAGATGGTTGGAAAACTCAAGGAACATTTCAGCAGGCCACAAAAAAGTTTCCCTAACATTTTATGTTGTCTTTCAACATTGGTTAAGTTTTCTTTTTTTTTTTTTTTATGAATCTTCATTTAATAAAGGCGTCACATGTTACGAGTAATTCCCAGGGGCCCAGTGCCTTCTCAGTTATTGGTAAATACTAGGGGTGGGAATCTTACAACATCTCACGATTCAAATCGATTCTGATTGACGATTGGATTCAGAAACGATTCTCGATTCAAAACAATTTTTTTTTCTTAATCAATACTCTTTCATTCATCATTTGTGTTTGTAATACACACAACTTGATCTGCCAAGCGTCTGTGATGAAGTGAGCCATGAATGTAATAGGGCATCAACACGAAATGGATTTTACAATCTATGTTGAGAGAAGGGAACTGGTTCAAAAGTAACAAGACATGAAATTGCAACTGGACAGCCAAGACCTTTTAAACAAAATTTCTAGTCTTGAAAAAATAATGCTGATATATTTTAAGAAGGAAAAAAATATATATATGTATTTTGTTTGTTTTTTGGTACCTAGTAGAAAATACATTGAAAATATTTAGTATGCACTAAATGTTGCTTATCAACCATCATTAAACAGAAATGTATGGCTTATGTTATTATTTTCATTGTTTTTGTTAAAAATCCGAAGTCCTAACGTTATTGAACTCAGCATATATTTCGGACATCCTTGAAAGCGCCACAGGTGTGCTGCGCTGCTGGATGTCTATTTGTAGCTTATAAATAAAGATCGCTCTTATATACTTGCCGATTTATAAATAAAATAAAATAAACTTTAGCCAAGGGTGTCATTAGCATGGAGAAGACCTTTTAGACGGCCCAAACATTTACCTTCAGCAAAGACGGGGCGGGCTGGATTTCTCTTTCATGCTGAAGCTTTAGCCTAGCGGCTAGCTAGCCAACGGGGCATCAGACCTATCAATGCGACGGTGGCCGTTGCATGACAAACACTACGCGAAGCGAAAATGTAAAAAGGTTCAGAAAACATATTTTTGGAGAATAGATTCTCAAACATTTCGGATCAATTCTAAATCTTGTTAAATAGGAATCAAGATTCAGACGTGAATCGATTTTTCCTCACACCCCTAGTTAATACCAAATTAAAAATTCAGATATAAAATTCAAGACTTTTTAAAGTCTTTTCGAGGTATTATTTCCAAATTCAATGCTTTTTAAGACCAAGCAGGAACCCTGTGGTCTATTTCAGAAAATCCAAATGGAGTGTATGGTTTTAACGTGAAAGTGACGAAAATTTCAAGAAGGTTGAAGAGCAACTTACTCCAAACCAGAGTCTTACTCCACCTACATTCCCTATATTTTTTATTAAACTGTACTAAAAACACCAAAAATAATGACCAGTAATGAAGAAAGCACCATTAGACACTCATTCATACAGTTTATCAGCAATAGTGTGACAAATGAACCTCTCGGTTATTGTGACCAAAATTATCGCGGTTTTCCGTACTATCGCGGTATTTCTTTTAAAGGGTGTTGAATATGTTCAGAAAGCATTGATAGTCCTACGCAAACCAAAATAGTTTAAAGTGTAACAGCGTTTATTATATTTAAAATAACACAGACAAAGCCTTATCAAAAGTGCAACTTTTCCCATCAAAGGAAAGTAACAAGGGTTGAGCATGGAAATCATTATTATTATTATTCTAATGCTCATATCAATATACATACGAGTTTGCCTTTACGTTTTTTGTTTTTTTGGTAAATTAAAAGAAAACGATTGGCTAGAATTCATGATCTTACAGGACCTATTATAAGAAGTTTAAGGTATATTTGCTATTAATGCCAATATTTCATGATAACTATGTGTTGTTGATTATTTTGAGGGTATTACATACATGTACTAACTATAGCGCCAGAAACGTGTTGTATTATTTTGAGACAACTACATGAACCCTCTATGTCAGGGAAATATCGTCCTCAGTTTGTGTCCTTCCAATGAGCTTTTGCAGATTTCAGAAAATGTAAGGCAGTAATGATTGTTAAATTCAGCCTGTGAATATTCTCATTCATCCAGGTCATGGTTATCTCAAGGAAATTTCAATCAAACGCAACTGGACTTGGTAATTTGTCTTGGAAGCCTCTTGGATAAGAGGTGAAACGTCTTCCAAGACAAATTACCAAGTCCAGTTGCGTTTGATTGAAATTTCCTTGAGATATTGTTAAATTCATAATAATGTGGCGATAGTCAATCTTTTGCATCGCTGACCAACTAAACTAAACCAAACTAAACTAAAACTCTGATCTGCCCCCTGGGAGCCCCGTAATGCATGTGGTCATTCTAATACGGAGGTATCCGTCGCATGGCTTATATGGCAGTGGATGCTTGTTGCATTCTCCGTCAACCCAACATCCTCACATCACGCATTTCACCTAAAACTCTAACATTAACATTCCTTGCATTGACCGTAGAGTTGTGGTTGATATTCACGCAGATGTGTGATGAGGTTCGAAGTGGTGCTGCCTTTCGTAGCCACTTTTTTCCTGCACGTTCTGCAAACAGGTCAGCTGTCCTCTATCAACTGTCTCTGTATTCTTCAAACACTCAAAATATGTCCATTCTTCCGACCTTGTCTTCTTTGAGGACTGATAAATGAACTGAGCGCTCCAGTCTCCTCCTTCTGCCATCATTTCAGCTTAGAGAAAGTTTTAGTCGTAAACTACAAAGTGCACATGTGCGGCAACTTCAGCAGATGAGACGGTGGCTGGTAAGGCTCACCATGGCTACACCGCGGACGCGGTAGTCCACCGAGACAATAGATTTATTTTTATTTATTTTTTAAACAAGACGGTAATTATTATTTTCAACAACCGCTACACCGGTAACCATGACATCCTTAATCAGCAAACGAAAAAGTTGATTTGGAGGTGAGCTGCACTTGAAATATTTGCTCTGTTTTGCTCCAAGTTCTGGTTTTTCGTTTTTTTGGATCCTACTAACAGTCTGTCGAATTCATCCATGTGTGTAACTACGTCGACCTGTGTGTTGTTACATTTAGGGATTCAACTAAAACCTTAAATTAAGTTGTGCATCAATAAACCTTCCGATCGTGGCCCTAACCGACCCGTCTCTGGTTGCTGCTCCCAGGTGTGGTCCGGGTGTCCTTAGCGGACATGGACCGAGAGACCAGGGAGAACTACACCATTCTCATCCAGGCTAAAGACATGGGGGGACAGCTGGGGGGGCTGGCGGGCACCACGACCGTCACCATCACGCTGAGCGACGTCAACGACAACCCGCCCGTGTTCGACCAGAGTAAGCAAAACACCCGGCATGTGTTTATCTTGCACTTTGTCACGTCTCCTGATGTTTTTAACAGATCATTTACTGTATACAAATTACAGCTGCACACACAGTCTGCATTTTTGAATATTGGATGTTGCTTGTCTACAAAGAGAGAAACACCCTTCATCTGTGCCGATTTGTCTGGTTAGTGATCCAAAAAACCCACGAGACTCAATTTTCAGCCAGCATCAATACAGAACACATCTTTAGCTCATTTGATATTTTTAAAAAAAGTCTGTTTTAGGGGACATAATAACCACTATGCAGCCAAGTCCAATGAGAAAATGTTTGCGAAACTCATGAAACGTGTTGAATTTAGCCCCGAAAAAGAGAAACTCCTCAACCGATTAATTGTAGTTAACTGGCGGGCTGTGGGACTCTGAAAGCGCATGCAGTTGAAGGAAAAACAAAAAAGGAGAAATTGGGGAGAAGTTTGCAAAAAGTTCTGAAAATTGGCAGCAATTGGTGTTATCACGCCGAATACGCCATGTGCACCGCTTGCTTTAACTCCACTTGGTAAGAAAATGATAAATTTACCCTGAAGTGCAGAAAGTGCCTCATCTTTCAGGGCTGTTAGATTTCACAACCCCCTCTATTTGTATTTGTTTAGCTGCTTTTCATCCAGAGGAAAACGTGGCTTGTTTCCTTCCTTATATTTTATTTTCTGCCTCCATTATTTGTCCATTGGCCCAACATTATTACCAGAATTGTAGTGCTGGGTATTTCTTTTTTTTAATTTCACAATTTGTTTCGATTTTGATTCTTGACGCTTCGATTCGATTCAATTTGATATTTATTTTTTTAGCTTTGATGTCCATTCAATAATAATAATTATTATAATAATAATAATATAATACAAGTGATTAAGTACCTAAGTATATATATTTTTTTTTGAATATTGTGTGCAGTAGTACCAATGTGTAGGGCTGCACGGTGGGACAGTGGTTAGCACTGTTGCCTTGTTGTGGGTTCGTATCCCAGCCCAGGGTTTTTCTGCATGGAGTTTGCATGTTCTCCCCGTGCATGCGTGGGTTCCCTCCAGGTACTCTGGCTTCATCCCACATTCCTAAAACATGACTGTTAGGTTAATTGATCACTGTAAATTGTCCTTAGGTGTGAGTGTGTGCATGGTTGTTTGTCCTGTTTGTCCTGCCATGTGATGGACTGGCGACCTGTCCAGGGTGTACCCCGCCTCTCGCCCGTTGACAGCTGGAGATAGGCACCAGCCCCCCCGTGACCCATTAAGGATTAAGCGGTTAAGAAAATGGATGGATAGTACCAATGTTTAAGAACAAATTGACTCCATTATGTTTCTGTCATGAGTTATTTAGCAGAACAAACTGTACAATATTGTACCTGTGTTGTACAAACCTAAAAGCTCTCACTAGAGTGTTGCCCACAGCACCACCACTGGCCAGGGGACTGAATCGATTCATAGGAATTGATGAATCATATTGAATTGAAAAACAAATAATTGCATTGACGAATCTATATTTTTACCCAGCCCTACAGAATTGACAGTAATAAACCATCTTTTTTCTCCGTCACGCTACTGTATCTGAACAATACTATGGTTGATTGGGAGCTTTTTAGCCTGTAGTGGCGTGTTGCAGAACTCCTGTTTCCACTTCCTTTGCCCGAAAGCGTCCAGGTGTCGAACCCCTCCGGTCCAGTTCTGCCCATCCCTCATCACACCGTGTTGTCGATGTGACTTTGCTCATTATCCGTTCCCTGAGGTCAGAGGTCGTCTCTGCATCCGTGGTCAACTTCACTGGGCCGAACGGCGGCTTCAGTCCCCGAGAGAAAGTAAACCCACCACCCGCATCCACCTCCATCATCCGTATCCCGACCAATTAGCGCTGTCACTCAGTGCAAGCCTGATTGGCTGTGAAACTCCTGCGTTGAGTTGGCTTTTCTCAATAAACTGCGGCTCCCTTTTCTCTGAAGTTAAACTGTGGATGAAATTCATGAATAAAGCTCATGAGGCAGCAGATCAGCCCACAATCGCCGCTTCATGAAGCCATTTATTTCCTCCTGCCTGATATGCGATTTGGAGTCAAACGGCAGATCTGACAAAAGTAAAGGTGTTTGTCTCCCCCTAGAGGACGAAAAAGTGAACCACGGTGTGGCTGACTTGTGTCCTCAGGGTTGTATCAGATGAGTGTGCCCGAGTCGGCCCTGGTGGGCTCCGAGGTGGGTCGGATCTGGGCCAAGGACAGAGACACCGGGGTCAACGCCCAGATGAAATACAGCTTCATCGACGGAGACGGGAGGGACACCTTCGACATCAGCACAGACCCCACCAACCTCTTCGGCATCATCACGGTGAAGAAGGTATACGGTGAACGTTTGGAGCAGAAATGACCTGATTACCTTCAAATAAAAGTTTATGTTCTTTGTTATATTCATTTCTAATCCAGAAAAAAACCCTCTTAATGGGTATGGACAGCCACTGGTGCCACAATTTACTGCATACTTAAAACTAATTATATACACAATATTAGAAACTAATTTATAAGTGTGAATTTTTGCTTTTACCTTCTCTGTTATATTCTTTGAATCATCCTTCCTATAAACCACTTAAGTTTGTATTGTTCCTGTTAACTGGCTAATTATTTAGAGGAGATTGTTCTTTTTCTTTTTACTTTTCTTTAGTAAACTAGTTTGAAAAGGAGTACTGCTCATATGAAAGCATTTAAAGGTTTGAAATGTTAATAAATAACTTTTCTAATAATGTATCATTATTACTAGTATTAGTCGTAGTATTGGTATTGTTTATTGTTTATTTGAAACTCCATTAGCTTCCACAATGTGGCTGCTAGTCTTCCTGGGGCCCATAAAAGTACCTAAAAAAAGAGTGTACAGTTAAAAATAGTCAATATAACAAACATAAATGTAACATACATATAACATACATACATGTATGCATTTATCCATATACACATATTTATGCACATTCAGCATTAGAAGTTGTCAACACCTGTATCAGTCACAAATTGACAGGTTTAAAGCCATTAATCGTAACCTGTTTTAGAGTCTTCTTGAAATGACATATGCGGGATATGTGCCTTGTTCTTAAATCCAATTTATTCCAAGCAGATGATGATCTAAATAAAACTGTTCTGGTCTTACGATTGGACCTTGCAGATGGAACCGCTAAAACACCTGAGCTCACCTGACGCGTATCATGTTGGTGACAATACCCACTGAAAACCAATTTATCTGCAAAACATCTTGGATTGTTTTTAAATCGAGCATTGTGCATATAACAGAGAAGACTCATATTGAGTCTGTCCTCCACCTTTAGCCAGCCCTAACTGGTATGCATTTCATTCACACTGGTGCGAAAGGAGCAACCTAGGGCCTACTCTTTTGGCTCTGTTCTGGACGATTTGTCATTTTTTTCCCAGATGTCTTTGTGCAGCACTCGAGCACATTACTGGGCAGTACCCTTCTAAAGACACTAAAAACAACTGTTTTCATGACTAGAATAGACAATATGCTGAACATCTCTGGGACAAAGCAATGCCTTTTGTTCATTTTGGACCCAATGTGGTCAATCTGATCGGCCAAAGAGAGCTGACCATCCAGCTTCACACCCAAGAGTTTAGTCTGACTCACCTGCTCTACCAAAGATGTACCAATAGTTAGATTTAAGTTACAAGCATGTGTTTAGTACCAAACTATAAACTATAAACCGACTATACATTTAGTTTTAGATATATTGAGAGCTAACTTGTTGAGTTTCCCCCAATTTGTAATTGCATTAAGTTTATTCTGTAAAGTGCAACTCATGTCCCTTATTGTAGGTTATACAGTAGTAATAGTAATAAAAGTAAATCATCATTATCATTAATGGTGATAATGATGACATATTTATTATTATTATTATTATTATTATGAATTTCAGTTTTATTATTAAATAATACATTATACATCCATATTTTATCTTCCAGTAATAATACTTTATTATAATCAAATTTGAAAAAAACTAATAATTGTTACTATTCATATTATTTAAAATATTTATTTAATAATAATAAAATATCAATAGTACCCTTGAAAACAGTACGAGTGTATTACAAACCACGAATAAATGTGCCAATTTAAATAAAAATTTAATTGCTTTAAGTCATTTATGATATATTAATACAATTGCAGAATTAATTTTCAAAACCACTTACCAGTTAGATCAGTATAACTATCAGGGATTGGTGTGGATAGATGTAATTAACCATTAATGCATAACCTCAACATTTAAGCAAAAATAACAGCAACACATAGATTTATATGTGCTGTTATTAAGAAAATTGTAAATGGATTAACAAATATTGTATCTAATACACTTTTACATTTATATAATAAAAACATTCATGTTTTTACAAAGGGAATGACTATTTAAGTTATTGACCTATACGCATTTAGGTGTTTTATACCAGCTTTACCTAACTTATGGTTCATTTAACTCGCTGCGAATTTGTGAAATATTTTGCTCGTCAGGGAAGCGACATAACCCAGATTGTCCGCATCTTCCCTCCAGCCGTTAAACTTTGAGATCAAGCCGAGCTACACCTTAAAGGTGGAGGGAGCCAACACTCACCTGGACCCGACCTTCCGGCAACGTGGACCCTTCAAGGACGTCACCATCGTGCACGTGAGCGTGGAAGACGTGGACGAGCCCCCGCTGTTCGGCTCGCCGTCGTACTACATCGAGCTTCCGGAAGACGCCGAGATCGGGACGGTGGTGAAGACGGTGTCGGCACGAGACCCAGATGCTGCCAACAACACCGTGAGGTAGGCAGAGGGAAAAAAACGACAATTTTTAAATTATGTTTAATTCAGAAAATTGTTACTCCAGGTCGTTAACAAGGAGTTAGAAATGTCAGTTTGACATAATTTGAAACATTTTTTAGACTGATTTGGTTTTCCTAAATGTCAGGATCCAAACAAATGCAGTTTACATCTTGACCTCATTGTATGAATAAGAAGAAAATAAAAATCTGTACTGTCAGTTTAATTCCTGAAGAAAATCTTTAACTATTTTGTATTTTTGGCTAATACAAATAAAAAGAAACTCCCCGATAAATACATCTCCAGTGCTACGTCAGGAATCTCACCTAAGAATGATAAAACTAAACGTTTTAGCCAGACCTGCTTGCAACTGATTTCTATTTAAAATAGAAAAAAAAAACTATAAACTATATGAAACTATAAAGTATTGTTTTTAGGTCAGAATTAGGATCAGATTAACCAGATGTGAAGCCTATCAATCAGTTGGACCCTTTCAATAAGAACCTATATGGTTTGTAATTGTTCCTCTGCACCACCAGAGGGCAGCATCATTACACATAAAAGCTGATCACAACCAAAGCCTCATAATGAGAAACCTACAGTTCAACATGAGCTTTTATAGCAGTAGAGCTGCTAAAAATAATCAGTATGACCAGTGAGATTCTAACCAGCACAATGCACCTGAAGGCTGCTTCTAACTCTCTTCAGAATGACGGATGCTTCATAAAAACAGCTGCTTTGTGATGGGATTACTGTCCAGAATGCACCTCTCATTACCCAATTAGAAACGATAATGTTTCCCAATAAGGTTAATAATCATATGAAAGAATTAGCAACATGCTAATCACATGTCCTTTATCAAAACCTCAATAAGATTCAACATTAACACAAATGAAGTGGGTATTAATCTTACAACATCTCACGATGCAATGGATTCGATTCAGAAACAATTCTCGATTCTAATCAATTTTTGTTTCTTAATCAATACAGGGGTGGGTGGATTTGCGAAATTTCAGGATTAACTATTATCCTCTGTAAACTGGAATATGTGTTGTACTTTAAGTGTTTCAGCTGATAGCACTGGTGCTGGTTTTGTAACAGACAAAAAAGTTGTTGCATCAACACAAAATGTCTTTTACAATCTCTTAAAACCTTGTTTCTCGTCATCAAGAAGAGACTTTGGAACATATTATATTATTTAATGTTAAGAGGAGGGAACTGGTAGAAAAATGTAAAAGATATCAAATTGGACAATCCAAGACCTTTCAAACAAAATTTGTAGTTCTGAAAAAAAAGTGTTTTTTGTCAGAAGTTTTAAAACTCAGCATATATTTGAAACATTCTTTGAATACGCCACAGATGTGCAGCTCTGCTGGATGTTTGTGTGTGGCTTATAAAAGTAAGGTCGCTCTTATATACTTAGATCCAACAAAAAAAAAGGAGCTAATGGTGGTCATTAGCATGAAGAAGTCCTTTCAGATGGCCCAAACATTTTCCTTCACTGAAGATGGGACGGGCTGGATTCATTTTTTGTCCTCCATGCTGATGCATCAGGCTACCAGCTACAGTTAGTCAGCACTACCAGCTACAGCTAGTTAGCGCTACCAGCTACAGCTAGTCAGCGCTACCATCTACAGTTCGTCAGCGCTACCAGCTACAGCTAGTCAGTGCTACCAGCTACAGCTAGTTAGCGCTACCAGCTACAGCTAGTCAGCGCTACCATCTACAGTTCGTCAGCGCTACCAGCTACAGCTAGTTAGCGCTACTAGCTACAGTTAGTCAGCGCTACTAGCTACAGTTAGTCAGCGCTACCAGCTACAGTTAGCCAGCGCTACCAGCTACAGCTAGTTAGCGCTACCAGCTACAGCTAGTCAGCGCTACCAGCTACAGTTAGTCAGCGCTACCAGCTACAGCTAGTTAGCGCTACCAGCTACAGCTAGTCAGCGCTACCAGCTACAGTTATTCAGCGCTACCAGCTACAGCTAGTTAGCGCTACCAGCTACAGTTAGTCAGCGCTACCAGCTACAGCTAGTTAGCGCTACCAGCTACAGCTAGTTAGCGCTACCAGCTACAGTTAGTCAGCGCTACCAGCTACAGCTAGTTAGCGCTACCAGCTACAGCTAGTTAGCGCTACCAGCTACAGCTCGGTAGCACGTCAGAGCTATCCCTCACTGGAACGACACAATGTTGACAAACACTACGCACAGTGAATAATCGAAACTGTAACATTTTGGATCAATACAGATTATTTTTAAATAGGAATCGAGATTTAGACGTGAATCCTTTTTCATTTTTCTTTTTTTTTTTGGCACCCTACTGATTTCCTGTTAAATCTGTCGTTCCATGTAACATGTCCATCACCAACCTGTCCTTTTAATATAAAGAGAGATTACAGAATCTGCACAAATATGCACACAGAATACAATGATGGAAAACAATTGTAAAAATTACAATTGGGTCGCTTTACAAACCATGAAAGGAATATTAGAACTATTATAAATGATCTTTTTTCTTATGAAATTATGTATATGAATTTTGTTTCTTATTTTAAATCCTTCTGCACATGTGGTGACCTTCTTCTGAACCCAGGTCAAAGCAATTAGTTCTAGACAAAGACTGACAAAGCCACTATGACGTCGCCCGTAGGTTTAAGAAGAGCTGAACTGAAGCCAACTGGGCCATCCTGGCTGCGTCACCCATCTCGTTATGCCCAAAAATAAAAAATAAAATTGCCTAAAAGGTGGAGGTGAGAGTGGAGCTGTGAGGGTGGGGACGGATGATTGAAACCCACTAATCTCTGAGCTGAAGCAGCTACAAGCTAACTGAAGCTAACGAAGGTTAGCGGGCGCTTTTAGCCAGAAAACTGCGAAACTGTGAACTGCGAAACTGTGAACCATTCTTCAGTTCTTGAACTTCAAACAAGTATTGACAATCTCGTCCAGCAGTGATTAAAAGGAGCGGGATTTGTTTTAGGAGAGGGTCCAGAGCAGCCGCGTCGCCAGACAGATTTCACTGGGGCACGTTCCCCAGTAAAAAAATTCACCAATAAAAACAAATAAATAACCTCAGAGTTTTAAATCTATGTAGCGTAGACTACAGTGCACATATATTGTGGTAAATCATTGATACTGCGTTTACTCCACATAAACAATGCGCATTGTAATTTATTCACGTGTATTCTCCTGATTCATTGGAGACTCCGATACCTCTGTGTCAACTCCAAGTGGAGAGATCGCACAGGAGAGAGAGAGAGGGAGAATCACTGCGTGAGGTAATGTTAGCCGACAACAACTTGTTGAATATATTATTTTGATTTTGATTTGACTCGAACTGTAACTCCTAGACGGGTATCAGAAAGTTATTCGCCTGCAGCAGGGATAAAGCTGCGAGGAATGCTAGAGATATTGGGTCGCCAACCGTCCCTTAAAATACGGAATCGTCCCTTATTTGACAATTAAATGTGATGTCCTGTTTTGAAGGGACGCTATTTGTTCCGTAGTTTTCATAAATGTCCAATATGTATGTCGGACATAGACTTCAATAGCCTTATTCTGACTATGTAGACTATATATTGCGAGTGCTGGGTGCTCAGGATTGAATAGATAACACACTGGTGCTTCCAACACGGCGTCTTTAAAAAATGTCCCCAAAATGCTTACAGAGACATAGATGAGTGGGAACAGGCCTATCATTGGCTGGACACGGTCCGAAAAGACAAATACACGGCAAATTGTAAACTGTGTCTGTGAGTGTTCTCAGTCGCACACTGAGAACACTCACTGTACAGCATGGCAGCCACACAAGAACGCAGAAAACACACGTCTATAAAGCTTTTGCAGCATATAGGCTAGAATATTCATGTTCAATTTTACTTTTGTTGGATTGTTTGTGAAAGATTGTTTTTTTTTAAGCCAGTAGGCTTAGGTATATTCAAATCAATATTAATGACAGCTTAAAAAAACAAATGATACTAACTGATTAATTGTTATGCTGATAAACACATTAAAATGAAAACTAAAAAATGCTCGGATAGGTTTCTGGCTGTTGAAATTTTATATTTTAGAGAAATAACCAATGAACACCTTGAAGTGAACATTGCATTAAATTTCTTAGTGCGGTTTCATTGTTGTTCAGACAAGCCAATTTAATGAACTATTTGTCATCCCTCCACTAAATCTGTATTTAAATGAGCAGATAAACAACTTTAACGGTGTTTGGGGTTCATCTATAAAGAAAATATTGAAAATACATTGTTGGAAGCTCAACAAACGACCTCATGATGTTTTTAGTAACATGTGTTAGATCACACTGCATCTTTAACACAAGTGGTGTGTACTTTGCTATTTATTTCCTTTTTATGTGGATGCTTATCATTGCAGCTTTTTGTAACTTAACTTACATCACTGATGCATTATTGTTCTTATTGTGAAAACATTTCAAGTTTACTGTATTTCTATTCTGGATGACCCCCTCGCTAAAAGCACCACACCTCCACGCAAGTTGGACTGTTCGGCCAATGATGAATAACGCCCTGTAGCCTCAGTGTCCCTTATTTTAATTTATGAAAGTTGGCATCCCGAGAGAGAAGTGAAGTCCTAGCTAGGCAACATAAGTCTGTATTAAGTTAAGACTAAGTTAGCTTACGTTATTCCCTGTATAAAGACAGTCAATTAATTTGCTGTCGGAGCTGTGAGGGAAATTTCCATTGAGTTTCATCAGCATTAAATATAATCTTAGTTATGGTCTGCTGGTTCTCCATCAATGGTGAATTTGAGTAAGCTTGTGGATGGTGGAGTGGTTCTCAAATGGTCTATCTTCAGGAAGAATCCCCCCCCCCCCCCATCATTAAGTTTTGACCCAGATTTTTAAACCATTTAAGTTTATTTCACATAAAAATAGCGCAGTAGACTTGTCCTGTTTATCGGTTTGACTTTGGTTAAAATAGTCTCGTTTTGTCACCAGAAAAATGGCTACAGCTAAAACATCTGGTTTTGTTGCCAGGGAAAAAAAAGTAAAATTTCTGTATTTTGTCACCCGAAACGTGGCTAAAAATATTAGGTTTTGTCGCCCTAAACAGATTTTTTTATATTTATGTCCATGTCGGTCGAGACAAAGTGGAACAACAGAGCGCTGGAAGAAGTGAGGGAGAGATTAAAGTTATGAGCAAGAGCAGAGTTCATGTGTTGTTTTTTGATTTTGAATATCAATGGCAGAAATAGAAAGCCTTCCAACTGAGGAAAAAAAAAACTTTTTTTGGAAAACAAAAACCCTGTCAGTTTCTTACAGAATGCGTTTGGTCAGGTGACCTTTGTCACAAGGAAGGTTGGGATAACTCTGTAAGCGGAGCAGCTTTTGCTTTTCTTATAATCACATGTGAAAACTTAAGACAATGAAAAATGCAGATAGGAGACTCTGAGCTATGTACATATTTGTACAGCAATAAGCAGTAATAATTTCATGTTGCTTTCAGACTTATTGCAGCACAGGAGGGGGAGAAATGGAAGTTGATGAATGTTAGTTGTAAAGGTTATCTGAGGCGACAGTCCACAAGTAGGCCAAATGCATTATCTTTAGGGATATAAACGCTATATCGGGCCGATATTAAGTGTTTTACGTGAATCGACAGATAAGCAGCTGCTGCGTTCGCCGATAGTTTTTTCCCCAGCATTATTGCACATTGTGCACTTTATTATGCTCCTTATTTGTTTCTATTGTGTGCTGTTGTGTAATTATTTCATGTATGCCTGAGTATTTATTATTAGAATTTTAATTACGCAGTTTTTTAGCACTGAATTCTTTTACTTGTTCGACCTCAAATGTATTTATATTTGTTAAATATTGTTTTAAAGTTCATTGTTTGAGGGAGCAGAATCAGTATCTGTTACAAATATCGTATCGGTCATCTGCTACGGCTTACGGATTTTTTAGTGCCTATGCTGATACCGATTTCCTTCACATCGGTCGATCCCTAATTATTGTAGTAAATTTCAGGTGGTTAATCAAAGATCTGGACAACAACACAGTCTGATATGATTGAAGAGTTTAAAGAACTATTTGTGTTTTTTTATGATGCTGAATGTTTTGGGGGGGTTTTTCGTGTGCACTTTGCATTCTTTCATGAATCCTAGTGACCCAGCTGTGCCCCAGTACAGTATCAGTTTTACAGAGGCTTAGATTAGACCAAGATGAAGGTTTTTTTAGCGTTTCCTAGGAAGAGAACTCTGTTCTCCACTCTGTTAGATCGTTAGTGAGCAGGTTTACAAAAGATTTGCAGCAAGGAGCTGACAGATGAGCATCAGCAGCTGACATTCAGTATCCATTTCCCATCTTTGTTCTGCTCATCCGTTTGTCCTTCACTGTCACGCCAGCAGCCACAACGACTCAAAAAGACCAACATTAATGTTTTCATGAAACTAGGAATCTGTCTGAGATTTGATGAAGAGGAAACCGTTTCCATCTCTATTAAAATATCCATAAAAAGCTGCTTCTTTGATCATTATTTGCTACTTAATTAATGTTCTTAAAAAACATCTCAAGACAAGGTGTGTGAATATTTATTAAAGCTGAGCACTGAATCAACACATCAATAATTATCTTTGTTTTTCATTTTACTGGTCTTAATAGTAGAGAAAATTCAGCAATTATGTCGCACATATTCCAAAATATGAAAGTGCCTGCTATTTAATGAGATGTTGCGGTGATGACAGGGATTTTAGACTCACAGCACTTACTTTGTGCTTCATTAACCCACTGAAAACACGTCTTCGTGTGAGGCTGATGTGTGTTGGTCGGAAAATGAGAAAAAAAAACTTCTCACCTAAAACAGCCTATCCCTGTTTACAGTCAGAGGAACATTTAAGACACTTAAAACACCCGGAGGAGGAAAAACAGCTTGTTGAGGACCCAAAATGTATAATTGATGCCACTCAAAGTGGGGATGAAAACCTCCAAAGCTTGATGAATTCAATGTCATGTTTTCCTAATATTGATGATCTGGTCAAGCAGTCTCTAAATGCAATCGATCAAATCTTTTCTAATCAAGCCTATAAGCCGCTACTTCTTTCCCCCATGCTTTGAACCCTGTGACTTATAAAACGCTTCAACTTATTTATGGATTTTACAGCAAACTGCCAGTAGAGGACTTTCTCGATCTATGGATTGTACAGGTTAAGTCCCTCACTTTTAAGGGATATTTGCCTTTAACAGGAAAAGTGTTAGAGAGGCAGGCAGTTTGCAAAAAAAACATGTTTTCATTATTTAAAAAAAAAGAGAAATGCATGTTGTGTCTCTTAGAAGTTAAAGGCAGTCTGTCTGGCTTTCAAAAATGTTTCACGTACCCATGGCATCAAGGAATCACTGGTGAGACGTTGGGGATGCCGGCGTGAAGAACTGTCAATGCAATAAAATGAAAAAAAGCTTTCATAGGTAATAAAAGCATAAAGCAGATGACCCAAACTTAAAGTGTAATTGAACCCCATGAAAAAGCATCATCCCACCTTCAGGCAACATTTGAAAAATTCTACATAAGTGGGCAGGAACCAGGAGAAACAGAGGGTCATGGCCAAGTATGGAGGATGAGCGCAAGGGTGTGGTCTGGAAGACAGTCACAGCTGAACAATGGCATGCGGCCGCCAAGCTCCGTAAAGCCTCTATTTACCTACGGTAAAGGGATAAATGAGATCTGTTCTCCGCCATCTATCATAGGTAAAGACAGGCTCTATGGAGCTCAGGGCGCTGAGTCAGCGCTGCCTGAAGCCAGCAGCATGTAAAGTAGCAAACAAGCACAGAGAGCCTAGCGCTAGCATCAATGCTAAGTAGCTTCGGAGGGAACTACCTCAGCTTTTGTTTCCTTATTCACGGTGTGTTTAAAACATATAGGTTATAACTTCTGGCTTCAAACCACTTCAAAGTTGTGGTCCTCCAAAGTGCGATATAAGGATTTCAGCTTCCTCTGTTTCTCTCAGTATGGCTGTGTGTGCACACGTAGCACCCAAGATAAGCCGTTTCAAGGCGGGGCGAGCGTGTCTGAGAAAGGGAGGGCGTCTCTGTGAGACCATGACTGTGAAGTAAAGAATGGGGAGCCTAAGTGTCCTCCCCTTCTGGTCGGATCATGGGTCCCCAATCCGAAAAAAATAATGAATGGAAGTCAATGGAGTGATAAAAGTTATTTTCTGGTCTGCTTTTTTCTTATGTCCTGAATCACACATGTGTTGTAATTCGATTTTAATGATAACTAACGATGTACGTTTCGACTGTATTTGTCCAGTGATTTGGGATTCATTTGATTGTAAAAATTCGCATTTAAAATGCCTACAAATCAGAAGTCGCATTTTGGCTAACCCGAGTTAGCACTAGCTATAGCAGGTAAAACACTCACCTAGAGCTTGTAGAGCTTCTCCTCCATACTGGCTCTCACTCCACTGACAGCTTTATCCTTGACAAAGCTGCTACTTTCCACATGGTCAGATTTAGAGAGGTTTTCTCCGTGTTTAATTTTCCTTTCTTCATCCTGGAGGCTATGACCCTCGCTCTCCTTCTACTTCTGCAGTTGTAGTCCACTAAGCGTTTTTACACAAAACCTAAAGTAACTTTTACCTTCGGTCCAAAATCAGACTTTTCTCTCCATCAAAATTTGTTTTTAAAATTCATGGACACCATATGTTCGATCCACGGCGCATTTCAAACTGGATCAGAAAAAAACTTTAATCGCTCCATTGACTCTCATTCATTTTTTGGGGGGGCATTTGGGGACCCATGGAAGTAGAAGGGCGTGACTTAGGCCACGTCCACACTAAGCCGGGTAATTCCTTAAACGTATAATTATTTAGTCTACACCCCCCTATCGTCCACACTAACCCGGCGTCGTTTAAGGTCTGTGGCCAGATAACTATTAGCCGGGTAAGAGAGCTGTGTAAATCTTAATTCAACGGCTAAACGAGCTAGTGTGGACAGCTTCCCCGAATAATGAAAGGAAGTGGCGTCAATGAATGCGTCATAAACAATACGACACTACAGACAAAGACAACAGCGAAGAGTAATAAATCGATCTCGTCGTCTGTCCACACCAAAAACTCTCTTCTTCTGAGCAGATATTGTTCTCTTCGGTTAACGGGACAACCAGATATGTACTGTGCTGTAGAGCTTCTTGTATATATTATGTAGGCGCTGGTGTCACGTAGATTATACGCGTGTTTCGTGCGTCTTTTCGCGCATGCCCAGTATTTTCACAGGTCGGTATGGGATTGCGCAATCATGGGACCTTAAACGGGGAGTAAATGCCCGTGTTGAGTGGATAAAATTAGGCGTCTAACTCCCCGTATAACCTTATCGGCTTAGTGTGGACGTAGCCTCAGGCTCCCCATGGATAAGATGTACTGCTGTTAGCCAATCACAAAACTCAAATGCAGTACATCACGATTACCATGAATGGCAGCACTAAAATGTTTTAGACCAGAAAAATTCGAATTTACCAAGTTTACACAAAAATGGAAAAAAATACCCTGAAACTGAAAGATTGTATTGGTAAAGACCCAGTTTTACAGTTTACAAGCAAAAAAAGTGGTTTAGGGGTTTATTTACACTTTAACTCTTTCTTGAAGATTAGCTGAACACTCAGAGAGAGGATGGAAGAGGTGTTTCCATCATGTTGAAATGTTAATAAAATCAAAGCTTCCCCACACACCAATGTCTTTCCCGACAATCGCCATTCCACCAACCCTTATATATGGTAATTAAAAGTTAAAATACCTGTGGCTTATATCAGGTGTCGCTTTTATTTGTACACATTTATGTTTCTTCCCTAAAATTGGCTGGTGCGGCTTAAATTCAGGTGCGCTTTATTGTCCGGAATTTCCGTTAGTAACTTGTTTTAGAGGCAATTAACTTCCTGTACATTATTTAAGAAAACCGTTCAGGTGTAATTTTCTTTGCAGAAATGATCTGGGAATCTCCAGTAAATCTCATATACAATTCTCATTCTTCCTCTGTGTATCTTGGTTGTGCTCGGCTTGCTCAGAGGAGCTCTTCTTGGAAAAAAGCCCACAGTAACAGCAGACGAGCCAAAGCAGCTCTCTGCAGGTTTGTGTTTTCCTACCATCTGTCTGGCACAGAGAACAGACACTCTGATTAAGCCTCCGATCAGGAACGTCTTCTCCTCCTGACTGCGCCTCCAGGAGCTGCCAGCCTGACGCCTTATCTCCCGACCGCACGCGTTCAGGCGCACGCAGTGTCGGGCCCTCAGATAGGATTACAGGCGCCCCGCAAAGAAAGGAGAGAGAAAAAAACCCACGCTGAAGTGCACTTTGTGCGACACTGATGTGACGATACACATTTGCACGTTTCATCTTGTGTTTACAGGTACTCCATCGAAAGGACAAGTGACGCAGAAAAGTTCTTTTACATCGAAATCACCTCTGGGACGCTGATGACGGTGCGTTCGCTGGACCGAGAGGAGGTGGGCTGGCACAACATCACAGTCCTGGCCATGGAGATGAGTGAGTATGAAAGAGTTTAGTTTAATTCCACTAAAATCAGATTAACTGAGTCAGTTTTAAGTTGACATGGATTAAATTACTTGACCAATTACTATTCTTGGTGCCAAAACTTTGTAGCTCAGCTACCTCTGTTATGTAATTCACAACAGAACATGCCCGGAAGTCACCTTCATCCTACGGCTTTGTTTGTCTGTTAAGAGTCTTTGTTTGCTCGACACACCTTAAAGGAGGCACTAATGGAATCAACGGCTGATTAAATGAGTCCTCAGGTGGTGGCTAATTAACAACGAGGCGGAGACGAAGAGGGCAGAGGCATGGTGAGGCAGAGCGTGGCAGGATGGGGGGAAACGATGAAGAGGCAGAACGAGAATTAACCTGGATAACAAAGGAGAGCGCAGTAATTTAGAAAAGCCAACAGACGTGATAAAGCTGCATGCTTGAAGAGTCCTTCCCCTTGAAATTTACACATTTTGTGGCACTTTCATGTCACACTTTCGTTTTATGTGACAGATCAATTCAACCAAGCCCACAATGAACAAATATTTATGATTTATTTTCTAAATTAAGGTTAAAACATGCATTGGATGATTAGGAGAAAGAAACTGGGGCTTACTGTCTCATCAGGAGAGACCTACATATACAGACTGGGACCCAGAAGTAAGCCAAGTTGAACACAATTTAGTACAGCTCATAATTATTTTATTTTTTTTGATGCAAATCAAATAAAAAAAAATCCCTTTCAGATCTAGTCCCCTGTTAATTTATTCACACCCCTTCCATTTTTTCCAAATTTTGTGACAGTATAACCAATATATTTTAAGATTTTGTGCGATACAACGACAGAAAGCGGTGCATAGCTGTACCCTAAGTTGGAAGCCAAGGTGGGAGAATCTGTTAACAGAACCAATAAGAGAGTTTATGGAAGACACATGGTGGTGGCAGAATCATCGGGGTCAGATCGATGGAGAGATGAATGCATGAAGATAAACAAGTTCAAGATTCAAAAGTCTTGAGACTGAGGCAGAGGTTCACCATCCAGCAGGAGAACTGCGCTGAACATAGAGCCAAAGCTACAGTTGGATGGTTTACGTCAGAGTGTATTCATCATGTCTAAAAATGGTTCAGAATTAAACGAAGGATCCAGTTTTACTGAGCTTGGTCTATTTTACAAAGAGAAAGCTAGTGGTGAAAAAGTCCAAACTGTGATCAACAGGTGTAAAATATTGACAAACCTGGGCTAAATTTAGATCTATGTCACATATTTTAATTTGTAAAAAACCACCTCCAAGCACAAAAACTTTTTTATCGAAAAAGGCGAGTTTTTTAGTTTTTTAATTACCGTGTTTCCACTAGGCAAATTTATTTTCGCTAATTTATTTTCGCAACTTCATTTTGCGCAATTTAATGGCTAATGGAAACGCAGCTAGTGGCCCCTTTGGTAAAATAATGTTCAACACTTCTTGATTATAATACAAATAATCGTCTTTAGACAACTACTGTTTGTTTAAACCCCAAACTCCTTTTGAAAAAATTCCATCTGCTCCCCAGAAAAGATGGGGATCACAACAGCAACCAGATTGAGTTTTTCCATCAAATGAACCGATTTAGATCGGCCACAATGGGAACGCTTGTCTTGATTGTTTTCTTTGTGAGAAAACATCAGTAAATTAGGGAGAAGCTGTCATTTAAAGGTGTTAGAGAGCTTCTTCCTCTTGAGGTGGACTCCATCAGACCCCAGGGAGCTTTGACCTCCACAGTCAAAGTCAATCTGCTGATTGATCGATCGTGTGATGAAACCTGAATAAGTAGTTACCGCCCTCTAATTGTATTTTTATAGCCCATTACACAGTTGGTTAAGGTATGCAAATCACTGACTGTAATGAAGAGTAATAGAATTGCGACGGGAGCGTGAGAAGCTGTAATGCGCTGCAGGCTGGCAGAAAATGAGGGTAAGACTAAGTCCAACAGGGAGCCCAGCGCTATCATCTTAGAGCATCTTTGTGTTTTTTTTTTCTTTTGCAGATAACCCCACGCAGATCGCGAGCGCATCCGTGGCGGTCAGGGTCCTGGACGTCAACGACAATCCTCCGTCGCTGACGCATTACTTGGAGACGTTCGTGTGTGAAAACGCCAAAGCGGGACAGGTAAAGACATAACAGCTATGGATATAGAACAAACTGTGCAGTTTGGAGGTAGCTTGGTTCTCAGGGTGAATCGTGGGAGTTCTGTTAATGATTCCATCCTGTGACACTAGGTGGACGTCAGCGAGCAGAAAATATGTCACAGAGGTTCATATCATCTTCACCCAATGGGGTTTGACAAGAGTCAACTCATGAAACCCTAAATGTTTAATGCTGGATAGTTTCACCCTACAACCATTTTGCCAAATGCAGTTTACTTTGCAACTGATGATACATTTTAAAGATTTAGTCTTTTTACTTAAATCAAAACCTATACTTCATTAGTTTCTAAATTAAAAAAAATTAAATAATAGAATAAAAACCAAGTACACAGCATGGTTGGATGGATGGATAGATGGATGGATGATAAAAGGAAGGATGGATGGATGGATTATAAAAGGATGGATGGATGGATGGATGGATGATAAAAGGAAGGATGGATGGATGGATGGATGGATGGATTATAAAAGGATGGATGGATGGATGGATGGATGATAAAAGGAAGGATGGATGGATGGATTATAAAAGGATGGATGGATGGATGGATGGATGGATTATAAAAGGATGGATGGATGGTAAAAGGAAGGCTGGATGGATGGATGGATGATAAAAGGAAGAATGGATGGATGGATGGATGATAAAAGGAAGGATGGATGGATGGATGATAAATGGAAGGATGGATGGATGGATTATAAAAGGATGGATGGATGGATTGATGATAAAAGGAAGGATGGATGGATGGATGGATGATAAAAGGAAGGATGGATGGATGGATGGATGATAAAAGGAAGGATGGATGGATGGAGGGATGATAAATGGAAGGATGGATGGATGGATTATAAAAGGAAGGATGGATGGATGGATGGATTATAAAAGGATGGATGGATGGATGGATGATAAAAGGAAGGATGGATGGATTATAAAAGGAAGGATGGATGGATGGATGGATGGATGATAAAAGGAAGGATGGATGGATGGATTATAAAAGGATGGATGATGGATGGATGATAAAAGGATGGATGGATGATAAAAGAATGGATGGATAGATGCATGGATGGATTATAAAAGGATGGATGGATGGATGGATGAAAAAAGGAAGGATGGATAGATGGATGGATGGATTATAAAAGGATGGATGGATGGAAGGATGGATGATATAAAGGACAGATGGATGGATGATAAAAGGATGGATGGATGGATGATAAAAGGATGGATGGATGGATGGACAGATGATGGATGGATGGATGGATGATAGACGAATGATAAAAGGATGGATGGATGGATGATAAAAGGATGGATGGATGGATGGATGGACGGATGGATTATAAAAGGATGGATGGATGGATGGATGGATTATAAAAGGATAGATGGATGGATGGATGATGGATGGATGGATGGATGATAAAAGGATGAATGGTTGGATGGTTAGATGATAAAAGGATGGATGGATGGATGGATGATAAAAGGATGAATGGTTGGATGGTTGGATGATAAAAGGATGGATGGATGAATGGTCGAATGAAAGAAGGATGTATGGATGGATGGATGGACGAATGATAAAAGGATGGATGGATTATAAACGGATGGATGGATGGATGATAAAAGGATGGATGGATGGATGGATAGACGAATGATAAAAAGATGGATGGATGGATGATAAAAGGATGGATGGATGGATGGATTATAAAAGGATGGATGGATGGATGGATTATAAAAGGATGGATGGATGGATGATAAAAGGATGTAAGGATGGATGGACGGACGGATGGATTATAAAAGGATGGATGGATGGATGGATAGATGGATGATAAAATGAAGGATGGATGGATGGATGATAAAATGATGGATGGATAGATGGATGATAAAATGATGGATGGATGGATGGATGGATTATAAAAGGAAGGATGGATGGACGGACGGATGGATTATAAAAGGATGGATGGATGGATGGATAGATGGATGATAAAATGATGGATGGATGGATGGATTATAAAAGGATGGATGGACGGATGGATTATAAAAGGATGGATGGACGGATGGATTATAAAAGGATGGATGGACGGATGGATGATAAAATGATGGATGGATGGATTCAGTTTTAACCAAAGAGAGGCTGAGGTATATTAGATGTTCTGATGCTGTTTAGCTGCTACCTTTAGATCGGTTTTTCACTCTGTTGCCCCATAATCCTCCAGGAAAATCCAGTGAAGTTCTGAGCTTTAGGATAACAACTACACACGTGTCTGTGTTTTCTCCAGCTGATCCAGACCGTGGCGGCAGTCGATCCAGACGACCCTCTGGGGGGGCAACGCTTCTACTACAGTTTGGCTCCGGAGGCCGCCAACAACCCCAACTTCACACTGAGAGACAACCAAGGTAGGTGATCTGAAACAAAGAGCATGTGGCAGAGTTGGCAGCCGTCCCTGCTACCACTGCGAGTGGAGGAAAAACACAGCTCCTAGATCCATTTTTTAGCTGGGTAGAACTCCCCACTGTCAGCTGTACTAACCATAGACTGTTAAAAAGAATAAACAATAGACGTTTACCAGAATGACACACGTTCAAGGTGGAATTCATGGCGGATTCACAGACTCCTCCTCCCCAGCTCTGACGAAGCGTGTTCCTAAAAAGGGCATAGGGGCGGGATCTTCACTGTAGACTCTGTCCTCGCGGGGCGTGTATGGGCGTGTAGTTTGGTCGTAATCACGCCCATTCTGCTCTGATGTTAAACTTGGCTAACTAAGCTAAAGGCTAATAGCCCCATGCCTGAATGCTGTCGTATCTGCGCTACTCCAACGGTTCTCCTATTTCTCAAACCTCAAAAGGTAAGAACTAGTAAATTGAAATAATTATTAAAATGTAGTTTTACTATAATTAAATACAAACGAAACAGCCTGTCAATCAAAGTCCGGCCCCTCATTAATTATGCAAGATTTCAAAAAATGATCTTACAAAAACCAGCCTGGTTTCTATTTTTTTGACTAGCCCAGCGTTATCTCAGGAAGAATATGTAGCCATAGAATTTTTTTTTTTAAATGGGCACCAGGCATTAAAGTTTTTTTTAACGTGTCTAAAGTCCAATGCTTTTCAATGGGGGCCTAGCGGCCAAATGGAGGTACTACAGCAATGGAGGAGCAATGGCGGCCTCTGTGGTATGCGGTCACAAAGCAGAGCAGCCAGCGGCCATTGCTACTAACAGAAGTAGACATAAGAAACTGAACTATGGGAAATACATCAAAAGCTCACTTATTATTATAAACTAAGAGTATTTTCTGTGTTTACGTCTGAGTCTGCCATTTAATAAAGAAAATGTGTAACAGCCAAAATCAGTGTGAAATTAGCTTTCTAGATTTAATTCCTTCAGTAATAAAATACCACAAACTAAAATATTACCTAATCTGCTCTTTAATCAGCTGCAGTATGATCATCTTAGAAGTGCCATTAGCTCTAATAACTCTACTTTGACATTTACTGGCTGGAAGTCAGAGTCTTAATAAAGATATTAATATCCCTGACTAAAACTGTGATGGACTGGCGACCTGTCCAGGGTGTACCCCGCCTCTCGCCCGCTGACTCCAGGAGATAGGCACCAGCCCCCCCCACTACCCCAGAAGGAATAAGCGGTTCAGAAAATGGATGGATGGATATCCCTGAATAAACACCTGTGACTAAGTACAGTGAGACTCCATCCCCACACAGTCAGTCTTTTCACCTCACTATTACTGTAGACGCCACATTACTGTGCAGAAATCCTCGACCAGCTCTGAACGCATTGAAACATCTTAAGGAAGCTTGGAGTTCTGTTTCCCAAACGTGGTCCACAAGGTACACTGCCCGGCAAGTTTTAAAACGAAACTACAACACATCAAACGATCTGTGTTTCAGTTGGTACCAGTACAGTAATATTGATAACGAGGTGCAGTATTAAGAGGTAGGGTATGACGTAATGCAGTTAAACGGCTTTCAGCGGCGGGACACTCCCAGGCAGTTCTAAAAATGAACATAATAAATTTCTAATTTCTAGAATCTTTTCAGTGAAGAAGTTGGCAAATTCCCTACAGGCCCTGGTGGAGTGTAGCTCAGGAGCTGCTGTCACTGGAGGATTGGTTAGTCTTTCAACTGTTGCGAATAGAGTCCGAGTGTTATTAATGTCTCTGTGAATGATTTCAGAGAAGAATGATTCTCTTGCAGTTTTCAGAGTTAAGTTATATTTGTTCAGCTTGTTTTTGTAGATCTCATAGTGAACCTGGAGTTGAGTTTTCCTCCATTTTCTTTCGGCCTGACGGCACTCCCTTTTTTCACTACGTACCAGAGGATTGTTGGTCCATGGAGACTTGTTTCTACCTGAGACTACTTTTACTTTATTTGGAGCAATGGTATCGATGATGTCTGAGACTTTAGAGAAAAAGCTATCTACCAGCTTGTTAGCAGAGTGTTTGTTGGGGGGTGGGGGGGGGGGGGGTGAGTTAGAGCAGTAAATTTGTTTAAAGATTTCAGCTGAGCTGTCAACAAGGGAGTGTTTTTTTACTATGGTCTTATTTTGATTAGATAGTTTAGCCGGGATCATGCTTTCAAAGAAGATGCAGAAGTGGTCAGATAATGCAACATCCACTATGGAGATGTTAGAGATTTTGAGTCCTTTGCTAATGATTAAGTCTAAAGTCAAGGCCAAATCTGACCACTGATGTGGCCGTCTAAGCTGTAGAGGACCATATACATAGAACCTTTAAGTTCTATTTCTATGCACCTACATACACTTTTATCACTCAAATCAGTGTTTATTTGAATAGTCCTAAATCACATCATTATGACAAAATGTTCAGTATAATTTCATTTGAAGAAGTACATGTTGAGACAGATATTTATTCATGTTTTAGCGGTTTGTTAAATATATTTTTATCAATATTTTCTGCCAAAACCAGCTCTTTAAGGACTTTCATTATCTTTATATGGCCCAAAATGGAAATGAGTTTGACGTCTCTGTGGTAGATGATCCAACCATATCGTCGGAACAGCTTGCACTGGGAGAAATGGTGGAGTCTACAAGTCAAGCAGCTACTTCTTTGCCCCAAAAATATTGTTATCCGTCTCAGGAGAGGAGTGACCGCAGAAGAACAGAAACTAGAGTAGTTTTAGGTGAAGCCTACACTAGATGGACCCACATAAAACATTTCCATTGCATTAAATAAACGCAGAAACTGCGACTTTCCTCCTGGATCGGTAAGCTAACTCACTTACTTTGCTAACGTTAGCTGTCAGTAAAACTCATCTAGGATACATTCACTGGATTACAGTTCAGGTTGGTCACTGGGCGTATCAACAGCGAACCATGCAACATAATGGTTGAAATAACATTTTTATTGTTGTAACTACAACCTAGATAAACTAGATGGCGCTATCATGCTCATGTTCCATATCCAACCTTTAATTCTTTCCCATTTTATTGTAAAAAAATTAAGACAGAAGTGATTAGATGTTTTTTTGTCTTTTTTTTGTATTTGAGTCCAATAAAGAAAAAAGAGAAAAATGTCTTTTTGTATATGTTCAATTTCAGTCTCAAATGGAGCTTGACTATAATTCAATAATTATATCAATCGATCGATAGACATTTAATATACCTTGTCTTTTGAAGCTTTCAAAAATACCAACAGGTGGAAAGACCTGCTGGCTTCAGCCCTCAGTCACTGGATTGGGCTCCAGTGTTTTGGGCTCCGTGCACGCTAAGCCATCGGTGAGTGGCTGGTTAGCTGTAGTAGCTAAACTAAGTGGGAATCAGCTTTTTTGGTTGGTTTTTGCGCACACACTAAACCAAAATGGGCCGTTAACATAATAAGGCGTCATAAAATGTTTAAAATAAATTTAAAAAAGCATCAGGATAAGGCTATGATTTAAATTACTAACTTAATTTAAAAATGTAATTAATAACAGTGTATTCATTATCAATCATTGTCAGTATTTAGTGTCGTGACTCAGGGCTCTTAACTTGATTTGTTTGTTTCTTACCATCTTCATTATGGTGAAAAAAATGTTAGAATTAAGGGTTGAACTGAATTCTTTATCACCACTAGTTAATTAAAGAATATAATAAAACGACTTGGGCCTATCAGGGCTATCGACATTTGATAGATTTCAATAATTATCAATATGATGTTTTCTAAATCGTCCAACCCTAGTCTTGAATCAAAAACACCAAACAAAAAACAGACCACACGCCTGCATTGATAAGTACAAATTATCTAGTGCAAAGTTTTTCAATCTTACCTATCTAGTCCACTGTGTACATGTTTTAGATGTTTTTTTACTTCAGCAAACCTGATTTCAATCGATGGCTGACTAACTCGGTTTCGCTGAACTGCAACGATCTGTTAAGGCAGTTAATGTAGTAGGGCTTTGTATGGATTCAAATTTCAAGAATCGATTTGATTTTCAAGAGTTAGAATGCATTATCACAATCCTATTCAATCTAATTCAATCGGATGCAGTTCGATATTGATACGGGCCAGTGCTATTAACGTTTTTTGGTCTGTTATCTAAATTATATGCCTGTAATTCATCACTGGTTGGGTAAAAGTTCACCGGGGGGAATTGTATTAACCCTTTCAGACACAAGACTTACAATGGTCTTCTGGAATTTTCCTTCCTATTTTAGCTGTAATAGGCGCAAACTATTCTAAAAAATAAAATTGACTGATAAATATCAAAGCGGATATTCATTGTTAGGAAGCTGTTTAACTGCTGGAAAACAGCTTCTTCAATCATTTTACTGATAAATGGGAGATTAGAGATTGGTCTGTAGTTTTGCATTAACATGCTGTCTAGGTTCTTCTTCTTTAGTGTTGGTTTGATTAAGCATTAAGATGCTTAAATTACCTTATTTAAGTGATATTATACCCCTAAGTAAAAATGTGTCCGTTGCCATATTCCCTTTCTGAAAGTTAGATAAGTGAGAAAAAGAATTTTATAATTCTCCTGATCTGGCTGCACTCAATTTGCATTAGCTTTAGCTTAGCATAAACCAATATAATTTAATGGGAACTACTAGCAAGAATATCCCTTTAAGCAGAGTGCCATAGTAACCACTGGGGCTGCAGCGATTCGTCAAGTAACTCGATTTACTCGATTCCAAAAATGACTCGAGGCAAAAACTCTGCCTCGAAGCCTCGTTAAATTCCTCTGATGCGCATTATAGCGCAGCGATCTGATTGTTCAACACAGACCGTTGTTTTGGATGCACTTGTGTGAAGCACAACAGCAGCGCTTGATACAGTTTGAATTTTGCTGCCGCGATGGCGGAGAGTAAAGATGCCCATAGACAGCAGAAAATGTGTAAAGTTTGTTTGTTACATTCTAAAAAAAGAAGAGAACAAAGTACAGTGTATATTCTGCAAAGTGGACGTGGCGTACCACAGCAGTACGAGCTCAATGATCCAGCATCAGAAAACACCCACATGGAGATCTGCATTTTCTCTGTTTTCAGTATCTGCATGTGGAATGGTGAGAACAGTAATGTCACTATCTGTGACAAAAAAAAAATGCCCCAACATTTAAAACCAACACACTTAATGCTGCGCTTTGACCAAAGTAAGAAGAAAAAAATACTTTCTCCCGCTCTCTTGACACAGAGACTCCTGTGTGTTTTTAGAATGAGTGACCACTAGCAGGGGCGTATCCAGGAGGTTAATAAAGAGGGGCTAAAAGGGGCCCAGGGTGGGTCTGGGAATGTAGCACCAAAATAAAAGCAGATAAGTTCTTCTAGTGGGGACCCAATCTGAGCTGGTCACATTTTAGAGATGCCAAGAGGTGAAAAATAAAAATCACTAAAACATTGCAACTTTTCACAAAAAAGTGGATGGACTGTTTAGTTTGTTAACTTATATTAGTGCAGTTGATTGTTATTTTGTCAAATAAATAAATAAATACTGTAAATGGGTTTAGTTTTGGAGCCAAATGTTGGGGTTGGAGTTCTCTATTTTTTGAGAGATAAAAGGCAAATGCTTGATCATTTTACAGCCACAAAACTTCCGTTCTGCATTATTTCTTTGGTTGTTTAGAAACGTAAAATCCAGCTAAAACCCCATCTAGATCCATGTCTGACGTCCATTTGCAATCTCGCCAAGTTATTCATCTACTGCAGCGTGCCGGAAATTTCTGCATGTCATTACAGGGTTAAATAAATCCAAATCAAATCAACGTGTGGTTCCAGTGTGGCCAGGATATCACTAGATTAGCTGCACGTCTAAACACTGAACATTTCTAGGTCACGTAAACCTGAGTAATTAAGTATGAAAAAATAGATTTAGACTTTTTTTTTCCATTTTCATATTTTTGGATTTGAGACTAAAACTGAAAATAGGAACAAACGATACACGGATCTTAGAGATCCGCCATGTTTAAGTTGGAAAAACCAGATCCCTGTGAGCCGCGCTGCAGCTCGACTTGACCTGTGCTCAGCTCGAAGCCATCTTCCCAAACTCTAGAGAGGTGATCAAAACAACCGAATCCTGGACAAGCACCTAGTACGATTTCCAAACATTGAGAGACCACACATGGTGATAAAAAAGTTACTTGGTAATGATGAAACACCACACACGAACAGATTTTACTCACTAACAATCCCAGCTCAGACGGAGTAAATTAACATGGCAGTCCAAGGTGGAATTGTGGTGAGTGGAGTAGTTTTAATGGAGAGAAAAAAGGGAAAAACAGCGAATAAAGGAGTTGAGGAGGGAAGCAGGAGCTCTACTTGAGATAAAAAAGACATTTAGATGAGTTATTGGCACACGTTTCGTGATGTTAGACAACAATTGGAAACAATAGACTCCTCCAAGGTGTGTTGCTGCATTGCTCGTTTGTCCTCAAGTTGTACAGGGCAAAAAATATGTGTTAGGATTATCTCAAGAGCCAACCAGATAATCGTAGAGTCTTTGCGATTGTCGGAGGAGTGAAATCAGCTCAACGATTTTACTTTAAGTCTTTCACACAGTCAGCAGTTCGACCTCAACCGATCTCGGATGTTTTCCCAGACAACACGGCGTGGATCCTGACGCGGCGCGGAGGCTGGTCCCAGCAGGACCAGACCGTCTTCTATCTGCCCATCCTGGTGTCCGATGGCGATCAGCCGACGCAGACCAGCACCAGCACGCTGACGGTGCGGGTGTGCAGCTGCGACCAAGAGGGTAACGTCATGTCGTGCAACGCCGAGGCCTACAGCCTGCCTGCCAGCCTCAGCAAAGGAGCGCTCATCGCTATACTGGCCTGCATCTTCGTCCTGCTGGGTGAGGAATGTTTCACTGAATTTTTATTTTTTATTTTTAAAGCTAAATTTAACCATGGACAATGTGTCACAGCACTCTAAAAAACTCCAACCTTTTTCATCTATAACGCATCCAGTTTTATTACTAGATCTAGTTGATCCACCCAAATGACGACCTAACTAACGGGAATACTTTTAGTTTTACTACAAAAATGAGAATCATCATTAATGGTTCCATACAGATTCTAAAAAATGAAACTTGATACATTGCTCTTAAATTTCGATACAATATTGTGCCATAAAATATCACAATCTATTGGAGTATCAATATTTTCCCAAGAGATTCCCCTAGTTATTATAGTAAATGCTGCACAGTTTCTTAATATTGAAAATCCCTCCAAAAAATTTAGAAAATACTCATTAAAAAATCCTGATTGTTAAAATAGTGAACTAACCTTAGAGATTATGATAAAACCAGATATTTGAGTGAGTTTGGGATGTTGCTGAAGGATTAACTCTGGATTAAATATCATTTACCATCAAAGTGAAACATCTGGTGATCATTAGCACCGAATGTCCTGCAGTTCTGCCATCTCTGCCCAGAGGAAGCCACTTTATCTCCCCCTATAGGGTCTTGAACGACACATTAGAGACTGCTTAATAAAAACACCAGATTACTCCCTTCAGAAGTCATCCAATTAGTTAAAATGGTTTAGCACCCGTCATGTATCTGCTGTAACACTGATGTTTTATCTTTTTAGATAGTTCACTAATGTTTAATAAGCTATCATCTTAGAAGTCAGTATTTTAGATACTAAGTAGCACATCGAGCTAACACACTTATATTACAGCAGCTGCTTGGTCCTGCAATAACAAGCAATTTACACGTGATCCGATTAGTCGACTAATCGTCAAAACAATAGATGATTAGTCGATTATCAAAATAATCGTTTGTGGCAGCCTTAATCGTATCACAAGATTCTAGCCAACACACATCCCTATTTCTTTGTAAAAACGTAAAAAGGAGATATAAATACTATTGTCGAGCTTATTGGTGACTTTAAAATATTCTTTTTTTAACAGTGATGATTCTTCTGATGCTTTCCCTCCGGACCCACCGTAAGAAGCCCTACCTCTGTGACGAGGAGGAGAACGTTCACGAGAACATTGTGCGCTACGACGACGAAGGCGGCGGCGAGGAGGACACCGAGGCTTTCGACATCGCCGCCTTGTGGAACCCCCGGGAGGTGCACCACCCCCTGGGTAAGATCAGGCAGGACATGATGCCGGAGATCGAGAGCCTGTCCCGTTACGTCCCTCAGCCGTGCGTGATCGGCGTGGGCGGCGGCGGGGAGGACGGCAACGTACACGGCTACGTGCTGGCGAAGCTGCTGGAGGCCGACCACGACCCGTGCGCCCCGCCCTACGACTCCCTGCAGACCTACGCCTACGAAGGAGAGGGCTCGGTGGCGGAGTCGCTCAGCTCCCTGCAGTCGGGGACGTCGAACGCCGACCACGACTACGACTACCTGAGCGACTGGGGGCCGCGTTTTAAAAAGCTGGCGGAGATGTACGGCGTGCTGGAGACGAACACCGCTCCCTTGTGGTAGAAGACGACACGACGTAGGAGTGACAGACAGCGCTGGGATGAGCGAGGCTGGATTATCAGCAGCCTGGAAGGCCTTCATGCCTGCAACCGCAGTCTGAGCTGGTTTTAAATCTCCCCCAGAGACAGGCTGGATGTTTGAGCCTCACGGAGGAACAGCTTCAAAGCACATATTAACCCCCCTCCCACCTTCCACTCCGTGGGTCCAAACCAGCTAGAGACAGAACCACTCTGTTTCAAAGCATTTCAGCTGGCGATGAAAATTCCCTGCACCACCAGAGAGATTTTTGTGCTGTTAATCTGAGAGAAAGTGAGTGTTTTTTAATGTGTGTTTGGTCCAAGTTTACTTCTGTTTCCAAGTTTTATATTTATGTTTTAACTTATTTGGGTTCCTCAACTAGCACTGTACGTAAACCTGTAGAAGATCACTCATGTCGTAACTTACAGTACATGACGTAGCCGCCTTTTCGTGTGGCTCCCCGACGTGTTCACCGTGACATGGTCTGTCATTTTTTCGGCTCAAACCGTTTTCCTTGAAAGCGTTACGTTAACCAGAGATCTTGCCACGCGGCAGGACGAAGGATTATGAGGGGGAGGGGACGATCTGCACACGGAACGAGCACACAACCAAGTCGCCTTTCATCCCCGATGCCACCGCCGTGCCCGACGCAGCCCGACGGCTAAGAGTTCTCCGTCCGTCCTGTTTGAGATTCACATTGCTTTTTTTTTTACTGGTGGAACCCTCCAACCGATGAACCTGCAATAAGTGCCAAATGTATAAAGAACAAAAAGGACTTTTAAGAGGAACAGATTAAAAAAAGAAAACAAGAGACACCAAAATACAAATTAAGGAAGTTTAGAAGCTGATAAAGATGTAAAAAGAGCTTTTTGATCATTGGATTGGGCAGATTTACTTGAATTTAATGTGGTCAGTCATACTGCAAGTGGTATGTGAATGTAGATACATTTTTGTATTCTTGTTAATAAAAACTTTTGTTAAAAGTAGTTTTGTGTACTTTTAATGATGGTTAAGCCAAAGTTACCATTACCAACATTACCAACATCACCAAGCAGAAAGACATCAACCCTGGGAAGGGTTATTAAGTTATTAAGTTCAAGTCAATTGAAAAACATTTGATTTATTTATTATTTAAATCAGTGAGGCCTCCTACTGAATAATCTTGCTGTATGAAAGTCTCATGACTGTACTGAAGGCAAGTTAGCTTTATTTGTATGGCACATTTTCAACAACAGGTTAGTTCAAGGTGCTTTACATAATTTGGTTGAAAAGAAACAATGAAAAGCTTCAACTAAAAGATTAGAAAAAGTAAAACCAGCAATTAAGAAAAGCAAAAATACATTAGAGGAGAAAACACAAATGGCTATCAAGCATTACGTACGCAAGTTTATATTAGAACATTACTCAAAGGCAGGTCTAAATGGAGTTTGTTTTTTTCCCTTGATTTAAAAAAAAGTAACGCTTCGGCAGCTTTGCAGTCGTCTGGAAGTTTGATCCAGATAAGGGGAGCATAGAAACTGAAAGCTGCTTCTCCACGTTTGGTTCTGATTCTAGGGATGATTAAAAAACTAGAATGCCTGAGTGGTCTGAGGGGTTACTATAGTGACAGCAGGTCTTCAACATTTATGGTGCTAAACCATTTAGTGATTTTTAAACTAGTAGGAGTATTTTAAAGTCAATTCTCTGAGCTACAGGGAGCCAGACTTTAGAACTGGGTCGATGTGTTCTACTCGCCAACAGCAGCTTTCTGGACCAGCTGCAGCTGTCTGAATGACTTTTTAGGTAGACCAGTGAAGAAGCTGTTGCAGTAATTAATCTGACTAAAGATAAATGCATTTATGAGTTTTTCAAGGTTCTGTTCCAACATTAGTCCTTTACTTCTAGGTCCAGGTGACAAAAGGCTGACCTTGTTATTGTCATGCTGCACAACCCACTCACTCTCCTCATCCCATCTGTCTGTCTAATCATTGTTTTCACCTGTGTTCCCTGAGGCCCCGTCCACACTATTGCGTTTTCGTTTAAAAATGGAGACCTTTTGCTAAGTTTGCACCTCCAATCCACACTAAAACGGCAAAAACGGAGACCCAATAAGGAAAAGTTTAGAAACGCTGCCGAACCTGTTTTTCGTTTTGAAACTCCGGAGGGCGTTTTGGTGTGGACGTCTGAAAACGGAGGACTTTAGAAACAATGACGCAGCAGAGCACACTCGGCTCTATGATTGGGTGTCATCGGTCATGGCGTATCCTTCCCTGATTCGTCCGCCACCCGTCACATGACCCGTCCCCGGAAGATAACGTACAAAGACAGCCTGGAGTACATTACGTTAGAAACTGCAACATGGATAAGGAATTATATCTCTGGCCTTCGACATGTTTAGCAGGTACGTTAGCTTGGCTACTTTCATCAAATCTGAGGAATGTTTCCTGTTTATACCGGCGAGCGCATTCCCAGTTTAATGTAGACGGAGATCAATTCTAATACGCAGGGAAAACGCTAGTGTGGACGGAGATAGTTTTCGTTTTAACTCTCCGTTTCTAAACGAAAACGCAGTAGTATGGACGGGGCCTGAGTGTCTTCACCTGTTCCTCCTTGTGTCCCCCTATTTAAGATCCAGCGAGCGCTGCAGTCCTCGCCGGATCATTGTTGTGTACTGTGTGTATATGGTCTCGTCTTTGTGGCTGCACGTTCAATAAAATATCACCTCACCTGGATCTCTGCTTCTGCGCCTGGGTCCTTCGTCCTCCTTGCAGCAGCACGACGTGACAGAATGATCCAGCCATAAAAGATGGACCCAGCAGAAACCTCAGATCCCGATCTCCTGGAAAGCCTCTGGTGTAGGCTGGACAAGATCTCCGGCTCCGCCAGTCCCTCTGCTCGCCTCACGGCTCTGGAGGATTATATCCTGGACCTCCTTCCCCGGTTCCGCTCCAGCCTTAACCCGCTCGATGCGGAGGAGTTGGAGGAGGCAGCCCACGACTCCCACCTTGCAGCGGAGGATGAGCTGTCTCCTGCTGGGAGGCAGTCCGCTTCCACCAACGTCAGCTTAGGCTCCATGTTCCACGCATCACCTATCCTCTCTCCGGCTGTTTTCGCTCCTTTTCCGACCGCTTTATCGAGGGCTCCCCCTGTCTCAGCCAGATGTCCAGCTGCGCCTAGAACGCAGGCTTCTTCTGCCAGCCCAAGACGTGGTCCCCTCTACGTCAGCGAGGACGAACTGTTCGAGATTTTTCATGGGGACAAGTTCAACTAGCTCTGCTCCAGAGGGGATCCAGCTCCTCGCCGGGGACACCGCGCAGCTGCGCCGGAGTATCCTGCTTCGGACTGCTGAGACTGGGAGGAAAATGAAGAGTGGTTTGTGGAGCAGCAGACCTCGCTCATCGGCTCCAGGCTCGCATACTGTGCAGGAAGAGGCGCCTCCACCATCTGGCCGCAGACGGCGGCGCCGACGGGAGGGAGCGGCGTCCTGGTCGCCGAAGTTGGCGTCTGCGTAAGCCTGTTCGGCCCCGAAGTTGCCGTCTGCATCGGCCTGTTCGGCCTTCTCCCTCCTTCAGTCTCTGCTCCCAGAGCCTCCGCCAGAGCTGCTGGATCTGCCGCTGCCTCCACCAGAGCTGCTGGATTTGCCGCTGCCTCCACCAGAGCTGCTGGATCTGCCGCTGCCGCCGCCAAAGTTCCTAGATTTGCCGGACTTCATTGTTGCGGCAATCCTCCTGGCAATCACAGCAGCAGCCCTTCGGCACCAGCTGTCTCCTTATGGGCAGCCGGAGCTTCCTTTGACGATCAGGAGGGACCGGATGCCAGCTTGCAAGCCTCCTCTCTCAGGTCCGCCGGCCACGGAGCGACCAGCTTCACTAGCCAGGTTCCTTCGTTCCCGTCAGTGGGAACCAGCCAGGTCCCTCTCTCTCCGCCGACGACCAGCCAAGCTTTCCCGCCGCTGCCTTGTCTGCAAGAGAAGACTGCCAGGCCGTCCGCCCGTCTCCCATCCCGTTAAGGGACATCCGTTTAGCTTCCCACTGGACTTCTCTCCTTTCCGTTCCACGGCGTCTGGAATCCGCCTTTAAGGGGGGGGGGGGTCCTGTCATCCTGCACAACCCAGTTACTCTCCTCATCCCATCTGTATGTCTAATCATTGTTTGCACCTGTTTTCCCTGAGTGTCTTCACCTGTTCCTCCTTGTCTCCCCCTATTTAAGATCCAGCGAGCGCTGCAGTCCTCGCTGGATCATTGTTGTGTACTGTGTGTATATGGTCTCGCCTTAAGTTGCTGCATGTTCAATAAAATATAATCTCACCTGGAACTCTGCTTCTGCGCCTGTGTCCTTCATCCTTCTTGCAGCAGCACAACGTGACAGTTATTGCCTTTATGTCACCCTGAAGGTTCAGGTGTGAGTCCATTTTTACACCTAGGTAGTGTCACGGTACCAAAATGTAAGTATTCAGTACCGATACCAGGGAAAAATCCCCAGTTCTCTGTACCATTTTTGGTACCAAACCTAAGTTTAATTTAGACTAAATTTACCAGGGAAGCCATACCGTGAACCAACATGTATAAATCAACATAAATATGGTATCTTTATACTCTGCACTGCGCACATCAAGCAACTTCAATTTTGTGGTCATTTTTATAATTTTTTAAATTTAATTCACCATCATGTGTTGTAACAAGCAGAGAAGAAGAAAAAACCTGTCTTCCATTTTTTTGTTTGGTAGAAGTATCGGTATCACTCGGTATCAGCAAGTACTTAAATCCAAGTATCTGTACCTTATCGGTTGTAATTTTAACCACATGGAGAATGCGCACTCCAAATAGGTTAACATTAAACACTTTTGACCCAGTCCTGAAACACTTTCAGGACTGGGGCACACTGAAAAAAGAAAATGCAACTTCAACTAAAATAAATTACTTGGTCACAAGTAATTTAATTAAGTTTATTCAAGTAAATGTATTAAGTTTTCCAGTTAAAAAAGTTAATAAATTAAGTTTGATGAATATAATTCAATTATTTTTGACCGACAAAATTGATTTATTTAAGTTAGAGCTGCATATTTTTTTCCCCAGTGCAATTGTATTCTTTTTTGGAAATCAAAATATGGTCACTCTATTCTAGATGTTTAAAGAGACAGTGTGTAGTTTTTTTACCACGAATCTCTGGAAATATCCTTTAAAATATTCTTGAAAATAATTAAAATGATGCCCAAACATTGAAAAGTATTGGTGGCTTCACATCATATAACCATTAACCATTAAAATACATGGGCGGGAGTCCTAGTTTATGAGGGAAAAAACAGCCATTTTTTTTCTTCCCCCTCTAATGTCATCCGTAGTCAAGCATGTCACTCGAACACAAAAATACCGCTCGCTTGAAATGATTTAGGTATGTTACTGCAACACACTGTCACTTTAAGGTTATGTAAGTATTTTTTTTCTTCCAGGAACAATACCTCAGTACAACCTAGGTTTGAAAAGCTGCGTTTGAATGAACCATAAAATGTCTGGGATGAAACACACAGCAGCCTGTCTGGAAGAAACCAAAAACAGCTGTAGAAACACTGTAGAGGGGTGACGATTTGGGCTCAGTTCAACGAGTTTAATATTGCCTTTAATCTCTATTAGAAATGGAAATTCAGCTGCCGATCATCTTTTTATTTACTGGCTTCCTTTTTTACCACTACATCAGAGCATTAAAACACTTGTCAGGTGGGTAAACTCTGAACTCATGAACTTAAATGTGTTCAAACTGTTTTCAGGAGCCGAGGCGACACCAACAGCCCCTCTGAGAACATTTCACGGAGCAGCCTGAAGCGAAGCAGAAATTCAAGTCCCAATTTACATTTGAAATGAAATGCTAAAGTGTGTCCTAAAGCAATACTGCTGATGATTTTGTTTTCATTAGTTTGAGTGATTTTGTTTAGCAGAGATAATGCTCAGCGTTGATTAAAAAGCCCGCTCACTGCCTGCTCTACCTGAGCCTCCGGTCTCCGTCATGAATGAACGAAATCCTTCCCATCGTAAACCTGTCAGAGAGCGAATCATGCAGAGCTGTTAGGAATATAATTGGGCAACTCGTGTTTATCAGTGAAAAATGAATGGGGGAATAAGAAGGAGAGCAAATGAGGGGAGTTGATAAACTACACTGCAGGCATTTTTTTCCAGCATTTTGATTTTTCTCATTTCACCATCAAACACAAAAGTTAACAGACTAAATTCATAGATACTTCCCCACATGCTGAGGGAAATTACACAGTGGCTGAATCTTCCACATTAAAATTTTTCATTTAAATGGTTTAATTTCCTTTACACACAGATCAGAGCCCAGAGATCTTTTCTCCCTCTCTGTTTGTGACTTTGCTTTAGTATTTATGTCCACACAAGGACTGTCCATCTCAACCGGATCAGTTAACTACGAAGGCTGCGCGCTCTGTGAACTCGTTACATGTGAGTGACCTAAAATGTGTCCACCATCAGATCTGAGGAGGCACAGAAAAAGAAAGAAACATGAAAATAAGTCATTTTCGTGGTAACGATATAACTGCCAGGAGAAAATGTTTTTATTCTCTATTTTTGTCTGTTAATATAGAATTACAAGCTGCACTTCAGCCAATATAAGGGATGAGAAGTCTCTCTGAATGCAGCTTGCTGTCGATTCAGCAGGAGGAGAGGCCGGCCATGATTCGGCCCTTCTTTGTGGGTGGTTGGCACCACAACAGGCTCTGTGAGGACGGCCTTTAACCAGCCACACCGGTAACATTCACGTCCCAAAGTCTGAGGCTCAGAAGCCAATGGAGCTCTGGACGTCATGTGACTCTCAGAGTGTAGGCATCTAAACATGAAAACAGATTGACCTTTAAGGGGATTTTATATAGTCTAAATATATGGTCAATTTCTGTTACAGTTTGATTTGATTGGGCCGCGGTACGTCGATGGCAATGTGTGGGGAACAAAGTGTTCTATATTTTTTTGCAGGCCTACGCTCGTCTCTTGTGCGTACATAACTCATCATTTCTCAGCACACACAGCTCCTATCCCACAACCGCTTTCCTCAGCCGCACAGACCTCCGGTATAAATGAATCCTTCACATCCAGATGCAACACCACATCCACGGCATTCTCCCGTTCGTTCACATTTGCCCCGCTGCTGACTTCTCCAACGGCCGTTTCCAGGAAAAAGCTCTGCCACCGGAAAAGGCTCTGTGGGGCTAATTTTGTCTCAAGCGCCGCTGCTCACCATAGCAGACAAACGGTGGGAGATAATAAGGAGCCTTGCAGCTCTAATCCTACTGAGGGTAAACCACGGCAAACCCAGCGAATCATCCCAGAAAACACTTTGCTCTGCTGGAAATTAAGGGGCGGAAAGAAAAACTCCCGGGCTCTGAACGGGAGAGCAGGTCAAACCCATCTGACATGTGGAGTTAAGAGCATCAAACACATAGAGAGACATTTTTCCTCCACACTTCTCTCTACCAACAGTAGATCAGTACAAACCTCACACTTAAACTCATGTTTTAAACCCAAAATGTAGCGTTTTATTTAAAATACAAGAATGAGTTAAAAGCTTGAAACTGGAGCAAGCAAGCAGTTTCCTGAATGACACAGGAGATTCTCGGCAACCCTGTGGTGTACTCGATATTTTTCTGAGTTATACTGGCACCAAATGTAGCCTACAGGAGACATGTCGGTGATGGAGGGTTTTCTCCAGAGGGAGATGACACACAACGTCGGAGGAACAGAAGTGCTTGTGTTTCTTTTAAATAAAAGCCTGTAAACAATAAAACATTCATGACAGGAGTGGAGTTTTTCCCTGTCTGCACTCACTCCTGCCTCGTCTTCCTGTTAACGCTGCTGACAGTTTCATTTTCACTCAGCCAGGCAACGGCGACGCGACGGAGGTTTGATTCAGGTGTTGTCAAAGGCAGTAGATTAAAAGCAGCTCCAGTTTCTCCACTACCCACCTCCAAAACCACCTCATCCCTTTTTTATTCCTCTGACTTCCATTTATTCTACTCTAACCGTATTTAATAACTCAAACAGGGTGTAATTATGGAGTCAATAAAAGCAATTGAACGAATCAATAGATAAAGAGAGCTACATTTTCTGTTAATGAACTTTCACAAAGAAAACAAAGTGGTTCAGCAGAACATTGAATGATTTTACTGGGTATTTAACAGTATTTAATCGACATTTTTCTGAAAGAACCGAAACTTTGAGGGGAAAAAACAAACAATTTAAAGAACATTTTTGTAAAAAGAAAGAAAATCTCCTATAAAAAATGCTTTAACACGCAATTGTTGGTCTTTTGTTGTTTAGCTCTGCTGCCCTACACCCATCTAGCCGCGATGTGCTTTGTTTTATGAAAGAATAGGGAAGGTTTTTATTTTTTCTAAAGGAATATCTGAATCACCACGAAATAGAAGTACTTCATCCTATTTTAATCCCAATTAACCGTGCAGTTAATGATAATATCTAAATAAGCAAAATTTAAACTGAATGTGGATAATTATGTTGCACAGAAATGTTTCAGTGTCCAACAACTGTTTTATAAATTAAGTTTGAAAGATTAGTTACACCAATAAATCAAACAGTTTTATCCGTGTTAAGTTAATACCACACACAAAGTACGTATATCTGCACTGGGGATGTAGCTGGCAAGAATCTGGCAATGCGATATCGATCACGATACAATATATTGTCATATATCGTGATACTATGAGCAAGATTGTATGTTGCGATTTTTAAAGCTGAATTTAACTGTAGAAAAACTTGCACTGCATTCTCAACACACCAGCCTGCGTCATACACAACACATTCATTTTTTAATATCTAGATGTGGTTGATCCACAGGAACAAAGAAGGTGAAAAAAGGTGAACAAAGATTTTAGGAGAAAAATATGTTGTTATAATTAAGGGGTTTAAGTCAAATCCTTGAAAAAAACATCAATACTTTACTCTTTAATATCAATACAATATCCTGACATAAAATATCGTGATATATGAGCATAGCGATATTTTCTTACATCCCTAATGTGTACTTTGATGTACTACATCTGTATTTACACCTTATTTTGTGGTGTGAAATAAATGCAAATAAGGTTTATTGTAAAAAGATTTCAAAAGAAATAAAATAGAGATCAGAAAGATTAGTCGATTAATTACAAACATTTAAATTCTGCCACTTTTTTATTCTTTATTTAAGCTGTTTCCCGGATCTCAGACTTTTGTGAATGAGTAGATGCAGATTTCCTACAGACGGCTTCAGTCTCTCGTTCTTCTGATCTGAGCAGAGGAGTGAGCCAGAACAAACTTTCTGACCAGGAGCGCCTTTTTGTAACACTCAACTCATGTGTTTTGGTTAAAGGGAAAATATGAATATTTGATTCTGGTTAGGCAGTTCCCTGTAGCTATTTCACACAAATTAAAATCCCATTCCCTTTCATTACGTGAGAACCCTAATTCTGTTAGTTCCATGGAAACATTTTAGCAGCCAGCAGAGGACAGGTCTGAGGAGGGTTTAAGGAGCAAGAAGTTGCAATATAGAGGTCAGTCCTGATCCTGGGTTGAAGGAGAGGGCACTGAGGGGTGAACAGAGGATTGGCCTCGGGCTACGGCATCAGATAGAGGGATGGAGGCAGGTCCTGTCATCATCGGTCTTGCATTACAGGGTTTCACAGGGGAACTGCCAGCAGACGTCACTCTGCATCCTCCAAATACTTCATAGGAACATAGGAACCCTAACAGAGAGCTGCAGCATGGAGCTGCTGTTGGATCAAACGGCTAAAAACTGCTCAGATTAAAAAAAAAAAAAAAAAATCATATATCTGCTAATATGCACCTGGTGTCCAAAAATCTTTATCTTCTGATTCAGGTGTTCATAAAGTTAATGTTATATATATATATATATATATATATATATATATATATATATATATATATATATATATATATATTGATTATAGCGCAAATCCAAATTAATTAAGCAGTGAAGCGATGATAGTAGCCTTTTTAAAGCGTGTCTAGGAGGCCGGTCTTGGATGTTGGGACCCGACTTGTCTCCAAACTGAGAGTGTGTCCTAATTTTCTGTTATGTGGGGCACTGTTCTGCATCTCTGTCAAACTATAACTAAAATTAGTTCTACCCTATTCCTTCAAACATCAGTGGGTTGTTTTGTCTTTCTGGAATTTTGTGATCTATTTTATGTTACCTATATGGGTAAGCTTAGGATGGATGGACGGACGGATGGATCTATGGATGGATGGATGGATGGATGGATAGGTGAAAGGATGGATGGATGGACGGATGGATGAATGGATCTATGGATGGATGGATAGATGAATGGATGGATGGATGATGGATGGATGGATGGATGGATGGATAGATGAAAGGATGGATGGATGGATGGATGGATCTATGGATAGATGGATGGATGGCTCTATGGATGGATAGATGGGTGGATGGATGGATGGATGGGTGCGTGGATGGATGAATGGATGGATGGGTGGATGGATGGATGGTTGGATGGATGGATGGATGAATGGATGGATGGATGGATCTATGGATAGATGGATGGATGGATCTATAGATGGATAGATGGACGGACGGATGGATGAATGGATGGATGGGTGGATGGATGGATGGATGGACAGATCTATGGATAGATGGATGGATGGATCTATGGATGGATAGATGGATAGATGGGTGGATGGATGGATGCATGGATGATGGATGGATGGGTGGATGGATGAATGGATGGATAGATGGATAGATGGGTGGATGGATGGATCTATGGATAGATGGATGGATGGATCTATAAATGGATAGATGGGTGGACGGATGGATGAATGGATGGATGGATGATGGATGGATGGGTGGATGGATGAATGGATGGATGAATGGATGGATAGATGGGTGGACGGATGGATGAATGGATGGATGGGTCGATGGATGAATGGATGGATGAATGAAAGATTGGATGGATAGAAGAAAAAAGGTGTAGCTCTAAACTGAGAGCTCCATTACAAGATTTCCAAATATTTCCCACCCCTAACTTCTCTCGTTAGCCACTAGGTCTGTGGGGAATAAAAAATAGAAGAAAAGCTCAGAATCTACGGTACCAGGAGCAAACCCAAATGTTACAGGGTAGAACATGTAAACTCCACTCAGAAAAGTCCCATCGGGGATTTGAACCCCACGTCTAACAGCTAAAAGCTGCAAAAATGTGGGAAATCAACAATAGTTTTGCTAAATAAAAAATAACGAGTTGTTCAACATTAACAAGTAGGGGGACTACCAAATAACCAGTTGCTGTATATCCATTTTCCTGTCCACATGTTTCCCACTGATACCATCTACATGTTCCAACTCAGACTGGGTCGATAACATTTGCCAGATTTTTTGGGGGAAAATCCAGCAGCTGCATCAGGGGAACACCAACCAGCTACATTCTGCTTTTGAAGAACCCAAAGCGTCACCTATAAGAGGTGGAGGAAGTGGAGCTGAGTAAATGTTGGTGGGACAAACGTGGCACTCGTCTGATGACTTTGACAGCAGGGGGATTTATTGGAAAAGGCTGGCCCAGCGTATTTTACCACATCTGATGGATTGGACAGGCTGGAGCCGGAGCCTCACTCAACATTTCATTTTAAACAGGGCGTGAAGGAAACTGGGCTGCTGTGTGTGTGTGTGAGGATGGAGGGATGCAGGTGTGTGTTGGCGCATAATTCTGCTTGTCTGCTCTTATGGTTGTGAGCATAAAATATGCAGCGCCTGCAGAAAACGTCTCGCAGGCCTGTGTGATGATGGCACAATAAAGGTTTCTACAGTCGATATTCCAGCGCGGGCCAATCGTTTGTCTGCGGCCACGCATCACTGGGAACCATCACAATCAATACGGGCATACATAAATTGGGAGAGCTTGGGAAAAGCATCGCCTAACGCTTAAAAATGTCAGAGATATTAAGAAAAAAGGGGGCTGTGCTTCTCCACTGGAGCGGCAGAATTAAGTTCTGTTTGTGCCTTTTTAGGCTGTTAAAACAACATATGTGGAATATGAATTTCTACCGACTCCTATTAGAGCTGCATTAACTCTGCTTGTGTCACAGCTAAAAGACAAAAAATGATGGTGACTGAGGCTGAACTTAATGGATGAGGAAATGTTTCGGTTGAAAAAATCTGAAGAGAGAAATCATGTGATGGTTTGTTAAAAATGTAAACTTACTGAGGAATGGTCCTGCCCAAAACTAGTAATAGATATAGAATAATTGGCTTAAAGAAGTAATTAATGTAGGAGAAATTGCATCTGCAAGATAAAAACTTTCCCATCTTACATGATTATACAGTGTGAAATAAGTATTTGTTGATAACTTTGAACAGTATTAATTCAAGTTTATCAGTTATTCAATTTTCCATTTCATTACTAATCCTACTTTTTATTAGTTTCCCTTTTTTAACTTCATGTATTCTTTCGAATTGTTGTATTTAAGGTATTTAATCATTTTTGTGTATTATTTTGAGCATTTTTTGTATTTATTTTATGAATTTGATTTAAAACAAAAAAATAATTAAGAAGCTGATTGAATCCCCACCCACCACAACCCCCTTTCCTTTTGGAATCCACTTTTTCTACTTGACCCCTTACAAAAAGAGTCAGAAAGGAAAAAGAAAAGATGACATGAGGTAAATAAAAATACAGATCAGTACATAACCAAACAAAGGAGAAAAATCAGGAGGGGAGAAAAATAAGATTGGAAATAAAATGGAACGTTAAATAAGGGTTTTAATGTTAAATTAATATGATTAAAAAAGCTAAATGGTTTTTTTTTCACTGTACAATAAAATATGTTTGGAATGTTCTTTTTTATATTTTTTATTAATATCCTTCTACATTATTTTAAATCTAATCAATACTATACTATATATCAAATGTTGAAGACACAGGGCCATTTGTAATAGAGAGCAGGGAACCTCTTTATTTTTATGTGTTAACAAGTGCATCAAAGCAAGCCAATAAATAGGGGAAAATCTGCTTGACTCACCGCTGCCATTCTGCTGCAGGTCAGATCTCTCCTCAGCCTCTTTGCGTCTTCTTTTTTACTCCTCATCCTGAGAGGGGCTCACTGTATTTTGGCGTTTCTCTAAGCAAAAACTCAGACAAATGTTTAATACCCAGGCAGGCTGACCCATTTATGCCCACTTTAAACTGTCAGATAACCTTATGTATTATTCTGGCTGCTGCCAACCTTAAATTAGCTAGCAACCTAAACCCTGACTGGGTCATTAAATCCAGCTTGATAGCGGCAAATGACCTTCTATTTATGCAATAACCGTCCAAAAAGTTAACTGATAGTATCGCCACGGCAATATTCCTACTAACTGCTGATATTTCAAACAAAGCGTAACATGAATTAGCTCTATGTCGAAAATTAAAAAGAAAATGTCATACCAATAAGCTTAGGATTTTACATCAATTCAGTTTTCTGTAGATCTGACACCTCTGGTAGTGCAAGCAAATGAAATCAAAACAGTTTTATGTAACTTAAAAATCGATACAATATTTTCCCTCACAATGAGGTGTAATTTCTTATATTAATTTGATAGTTGGAGGGCCCAGGTCTGAGCCACACCCAGCAGCCTCACTCACAGAGCGAAGCAGCTGTGGAGAGGAGGCAAATGCATATTGAGCCATCATGTGACTGACAGCAGCCACGTCATTCTCTTTAGCTAAATTGTTATTAACAGTCGACGGGCACAGACAGATGTAGAGGGGGTCAGTCCCAAAAAAAAAAAAATTTAAATAAACACTTATGTTATGACATAAAACCCAGCTCTGAGCACCAACTTCCCAGGTAAATGAATATGACTTTGGAGGGCATTAAAATTGATTTTTCCCATTCTGCCGTCCGAATTTCTGAGTTCAGACCACAAAAGGAACGCACCATTAGACCTGGCACACACTGCAAAATAATTATGCCAATTTTGGACTGAATTCTCCATTTCCATAAATCTTTATAGGACACCCAATCATTGTGGCTGCTTCAAATACGAACTTATCAGATATTCCTGCTTTGTAAATGGGTGTTCCTGGGAAAGATGTCGGGACCACGTTGATCACCAACTGGGAGATATTCAACATGTTGGGTCATCTTGGTCCAATGTTACAACATGTGTGAGGCACTCCGAGGAAAAACTGCCATGTAGGGTGTTGAATGTGATGTGTGGCCAGTGTTGGGGAGAATACTTTGTGAATGTATTTAGTCACAGAATACTGAATACCTGCTTGAAAATGTATTTTGTAAGGTATTGCGTTACTTTGCTAAGTCCTGGTACAGTATTCTAAAAGCCTGGAATACTTCCCCTTAAAAACAGCATTTAAGACTATTAAACGTCACAAAATGTGCTGGTAGCTACTCCCGCAGAAAAACAGAGGGCATATTAATGCTAAACATTAGGTACTGACTAGAAAAAAATAAACAAAACCAATTAATTATTTTTGGCACAACACTGGTACCTCTCAGTGACCAAAAACCAAACAAACAAACTGTTTTTTGGCGGTAAAATTTCTTTACATTTTAATAGATTTTATATTTAGTCATTAGAAATGAACTTGAGCTGTTTATCAGCCACAGCCAATTAGGTTATTTGCGACTTTCTGTTATAAATATGCAAAGTATTGTAAACTGACATTCATTAGTATACTCCAAATTCAAACCTTATAATTTTTGGGAAAACCAACATAACAACATATAATCAAGCTAACATCATCTCAGACACAATCAACAACGTTATCTGATTTTGAGTGGTAGAGAATTTTGTTTTATTTTTGTACATCGTTCCAGTGTGTTTTAATATTTTAGTGACTTTCACATACCTTGAAGGCTGGCCCGCCTGATGCTTTACGTTTCTAGTTTGCTGTTGACATTGTCGATGTACGGCGTAGCTTCTTGAGACACTCCAATAAAGTTTACACAAAAATGTACGAATTTTCCCACCTGGATCATAACTATCCTTTGCAAAAATATTTTAGGTGTTAATACGAATATGCTGCTTTATTCATTGATACCGAATTACAGCTGCTCCAGCAATGACTGGAGTTTGCCTGCATACTTTACAGTTTGACACCAGATGTATAAGCGGTGCGACACTATAGTGATACAGATTTGACCTTTTTCCCCTGTTTTAACCAACACTGGTTTTAGTCGGGCTTTTGTCAGGAATGCTTGAATGAAATCTGGCATAAGTTGCAAAAAAAAAGAACTGCGATAGAGGGCGCCGTTAAAAAAAACCCGCTGAAACGACTCCGTTCATAATAACGTTCATCAGACCAAAATTGAGCGAGTTCGGGCACAGCACTGTTGGATGCAGCTAGTAGGTTGGTAACTGTAAGACAAAGACTCCATGTCACGTTTTGCCCTCGCTCCTTTTCAAGAGTGAAAATTCCCTCAAATTTCCAAGATGTGAATGCATCATTTTCCTTCACTGCTAGTAGGTTTATTTGGTTGTGGCTCCAACCCCTCCACTCCTGGTCTGAATCCATACCTGGCAACTCACGTTTATGCTGGAGTTTGATAGTCGGGAGTGTTTTGGCCAAAGTTTCGGCCTATGGTTTCGGCGGCATGTTGTTTAGGGGTATTACGGGATAGTCTAAACAACGCAGAGACACACATTTCCCAAAACCTACATATTATTGTTTCAGGTAGAAAATGAAAAACAAGCAAGCTTTCCAATGGTCTTGCGAAAGTAACTGTATTCCGAATACCATGTTTAAAAACAGTAACTGTAACGAAATACAGTTACTCATATTTAGTATTCTAACTACATAACGCTGGTACATGTACTCCGTTACTCCCCAACATTGTGTAGCCAATCAGAAAGATAGGAAGCTAGTCCACAAACTATCAACAATGCCTTCTCCTTGTCAGCCATGTTTATTTAGTCAGAAGTCACTTTCAATCTCAAAAAGCTTTTTGAGATTAGATGTCGGAACTTGAAATGTTCGAGAGTGACATCTCTCTGTGTCTGTGGCAGCACACCACACACTGTAGAACCAAAACTGTAAAATCCGCTATTTTATTTTTTTATTTTTAATGCCTTGTGGTCTCTCAAGTTTTGAAAAATCGTACAGTTCTTCTGTTGTTTTTGTAGACTTTTTCGCAGATTGAAGTGCGCGGATTCTGCTCTGTTTGAATTCAACGTTTGATCCAGCATCTCACCCTGATGAGCGGTGACTCCTTCTATTCTACTCTGTAGACTTGTATTCAAAATGTTTTTGGTTGAGGATTTTTGCTCTAACCTTTTCACTTTCTGAAAGTTGTTATGATGCATAACCATGGCAAAAATGTAGGTGCACCATATATCGTGTATATTTCATCATCACCATATTAGTGTGCGCTATACTTACATCACAAAGGACTGGTTGAAGTGCAGTAATTGATATTTAATACATTCCTGGTGTTCTGACCTCACATTTTTCATGCTAATGGGATTTTTAGCCTTTTTAGCCTTTTAGCCTTTGGACGACAGAAAATCCTCTCAACGGACACAAAATGACCTTGTCCAAAATGCTAAAGGTCACAGACTGATAGAAGCGCAGAGGAGAAAGAAAGGAAAGACGAAAACAGGCATAACTTTCAATATTTACCGATATAATAACCACCGCAAGATTTTTTAATATTGTGCAGCCCTACAACAAGGTGCTGTTTTTACAGCTGATTATCCTCTCAATAGCAAACATTTTACCTGAATAAGATCCAGAATCCCAGAAGAGCCGAAAAGGAGAGAGGAGGAAAGCCCAGAAATCCAGTTGTTAGCTTGCCAAGATTGTCACACAGTGACAGTTTTCAGCCAGAGGCCTCTTCAGATTCTTTGGCGATCCTTCCTGCACACACCATCACTATCTGCAATCACTGTTTTGAAGATAATTTGATTATATGAGTTATGACATTTAATTTGGCTTTTGGATAATTAAATATTTTGCATTTTTTATATGAATTGCAATCTGTCAATTATTCAGTTTAAATCAAGTTAATGGCCTCATAACCCTTCCCAGATTGATGAGCAAAAGCAGTTGCTTTTCTAACATCATTGATGAATTGAATTAAAATGTTTGACTTGTTTTTTATGATTATTTTACTGGCCCTAATCCTATTCCATATTTCTGTGCGAAATACCTGTTAAGTAAACACTAAGATTTCACGGTAGCGCCATACCAACAGATATTTTCAGTGCAGGTATTAAAACAGACAAAAACGTCTTCAGTTTCCTGTTTGTTTCATCTTTGAAAATGGGAATATTAATTGAAAAAAGACCATTTAAACAGGTTGTTTTTTGCTAATGTAAAAGTGCTTGATGGTTCGAAATGGAAGACATCCACAGTGTTGCAAAATCTCCCATTAAGAGGCAAACATGTTAATTACTAATAACGTTTATGTCCTGCCATAAAACTACATTATACATTGAGTGAAAGGCCACATCTTTGACAAGTAACTCTCCCACCGTCTAAAGGACTAATACTTCTCTCTGTAGAGATATCGTTTGCATCCCTCGTCTTATTAATAATAGGAATAAACACGTGCACAAAAATCATCAAATGTGGGGACAGAATTGAAAAAAAATCGACATTTCTGAAACCAGTCGATTAGTTCTGAAAGTCTCAGTTAAAAAGGACAAAAAGTGTGGTGTAGATTTCCAAGAGAGAAGTAGAAGGTGAAGGAAGTCAGTTTATGCTCTTCTTAAGCCAAACAATACTCCAGTAAAAGGCTTGTGTTGCCACTGATATACTGAACCATCTGTTGTTTACACCCCAGCGTTACCTCATGGGCATCCTCTGTGAAGAAAATGAGACAAAAACACAGGGGCTGATGAGTGTACTCAAATTTAAAAGCCCTCGTTTTTATTCATTTACCATCCCCTGATGAGTGCCTGAGCTTTCCTCTCTATGAGGCCTGCACATGACTTAACAGAGGTCACCGTCAGTTTTGGACTGAAGTTGTACAGTGAATGGAGAAAACTCTGAGTCTGAAGATCGGTTGTGGCAAATGAGCTTATTGTTAATATTGTGTACTAGCTGTTATTTCAGGTTTGTTTCCCTGTTGGGCAGGGGGAAGAGAAGAAGTTTGCCCATGATTGCTTTTTCAGCAGGACTAAAGTCGTTAAACATAAATGTTTTCTGACACAAAATAAAAGGAACTTTGCTCTTTTAATAAAAGAAATAAATATCTGTTTTTTCGTAACTTTAGTTCTAATAGATGTTAGCATCTGAAGATCTTAAAAGTGACTAGCATTTCACTGAGAGAAATTAAGTGTTTGACCCTCAAGCAAAACATTACAGTTTATTGGAGTGACTTTAGGCTTCTTAGCAATGTTGCAAGGCATTTCTTGTTGCTCTTTATCAGGTTTGCACTCATCTCAGCACGGACTTTAACCCACTCCTTTATACGAAAAGTATTTCAATCTTTTAGGGTTCCTGCCAGCATCGTGGCAAATCAAAACATCCTTGAACAAGAAATATTGCATCTTTGAGCTGCAGAAGACACATTTTCGGTCCTGTCTTAATGTTCCCAGTAAAAATTTTAAATGACCAAGAGAAGTTGTTGGTGATGCCAAGATTTAGCTGTTTGGCATCAACTTCACCTGCTGTGTTAGACAAGGAGCTTAGTATGACCTAAAGAATATAATGCCCATAGTAAAGCACAGTGATGGAATCATTATGCTTTGGGAATATTTTTCTAATAAGAGTGCAGCATGGCTTCATCACATTCAGGTGGGAAATGTACGATTGAGTCTTGGATGAGTACCTTCTTCCTGAAGGCAGAACTCTGAAGATGGATGAAAGGAGTCAGATGAAGCTGTGCACCTTCAAACCATGAACAACCTCCTTACCCCAATGAGCAAGAGCTTGATTCAGATCGAGGGCGAGAGGTGACCAATTCTTCACTTTTCTATTTTATTCTTTTTACCAAGCGTGTTGTCCTCTTCCTGACACCCTTTTATGGTTTTCTGGTTCTGCCCATTATTGTGGAGAGCAGTGTGGGGGAAAAACTAGCTAACATCAGACAATAGGCCTGGCAAAAATAGGTTGAAGAATATCTGGATTGGATTTGACTGAACTGGATTGGACATTTGGTTGGTTACAACTGGATGCTTAAAAGGATGGTTGGTTGGTTGGTTGGTTGGTTGGTTGGTTTAAAGAATAGTCGATTGTAATTTAAAGGATGATTGAAAGAATGGTTGGTCGGTTGGTGGGTAAAAAGAATGATTGTTTAGTTATGTTAAGTTGGCTGATATGTTGTCTGCTTGTAAAGAAATGATGGTTGTTGGTTGGTTGCTTGGTAAGTTGGAAGAATGGTTAAAATAATGATTAGTTGAAAGGTTGGTTGGTTGAAAGGATGGATGGATGGATGGACAACAAGGTAACAAGACAGAAGTGACCCCATCATTAACAGCTGTTTCTACAGTGCTTTGATGTATTGTCATCCATTCATTTTCTGCAATGGCACCTAAATCATTTCAACAGAAACGTGTTAATCCTTCTCTAATGGATGGATGGATGGATGGATGGATGGATGGATGGATGGCGAAAGACCATTTTAAAGATCGTTATATAGCTCCCTATAGTAGTGTAAATATTTAGATCCTTAAAAATGTTGCAGGTTTTTAGAAGTGTGAATTTGTAATAACAGGTTTGTCATAGTCAATAAATAAAACATTAAAATAATTGAAAAAGTATGCTGAAATAACTTTTTGTTTTCCTGTAACTGCTTGGGTTACAGTTCAGAAATGTCCACATAATTCTTTTTGGTCATTTTTTTCTTAATGTTATGGAGAAACATATTATCATTTTTACTGGACTGATAGAAATACTCCAACATGTAAACCACACCAACAAGAGAAAAAAACCCACAAAGTCATGAGCAGAAATTGACATGCTGTCAAAATGGAAATGAGCTCCTTCATACTCTTTCAACCCTCCTCCCCCAACCATCAGTTACTGAAGGTCGCAGGTGAACAAATACAAGAACCTCACACATGCAGACTAATTAACCTGTCATCAAACCCACACCTGAAGCACTAAGATTGCTTTTTCACTTCCCCTCACATTTAGCAGCAGCAGAAATAGAGGTTAGTTGCTCTGATGCTGTAATTTTTCAGTTTGTGAATCTGGACCGGTTAAACAGACAGTAGTGAAAATAATTGTTTATGGTGATGGCTCACAAGGTATTCTGCATGCTTTTTGGCATTGTCATACTTCACATACTTCTTGCAGGTCCTGATTGTTCCTTTGCTTTCACTCATAACGCTGGAGAGCAAACAGAAAATGTGTTAGCTGATAGGAAATGGTGCCCTGTAATACTTAATAATGAAACATTGTCCATGAAGTACAATAAGATTTTTGTCTTTCTTTGAAGGTCCATAGGGTGGAAACACCATTCAAAATTTAAGCGGGTCATATAAAAGTTGGGCTTTACCTGACTAAACTAGTACTAGTTGAAAACCTTTTGTTGTTTTTAGAGTCTGAAGGTTTTATAGTGATTTCCTGTCAGAAGGTAAAGATGTCACTCTAGCTTTTAAGTCTGTGAAATCTTCAGAAACTCTTTGACCTAAACCACTTTCATACTCACAGTTTCTCCTTTACAGATATAATTATCTTGTCATTACATAAAAATTCTTGTGTGTTTTAACCAATTGCAGCTATCTCTGCTTTAGGACATACAGTTCCCCTTTTTCAAATCCCACCAAAGTACCGACCATGCACACAAAAACTGTAATTCACTCCCATCGTGTCGGAACTGAATATTGTTCTCTCAAAGCCGGAACTGACCTCTGTTTAACCTGTAATATCTCCCGTATAAAATGAAAAGGAAACATAAAAATCAACATATTCAGCCACAAGAAGGTTCTGTGTCCTAAAGTTTGAAATGTTGTACTGAAATACCTTTCTGTTTTCACACAGCGACTGTTCGAGGGTTTAAAGGTCTCATTCACTTGTTTTTTTCAATGACTTCCCTATGGTCTCTAGGCCAATTATATACCTTGAGAAATATTTTATGTGCAAAAAAAATAGCTGTCTCTGTCCTGTTTCAGGATGTTGCTTTTCATCTGAATGTATGGGGTGCAACTTCACGATGTGAAATTACTTACTTATTTTGCTGGTAGTGTTCCAAGACTGATTTCAATGGTTTCTCCCTAAGCTCGTGTTTCTTGGGTAAAGGCAACGCTGAAGTGTTATGTCCACAAATAAACCAAGGCCTATTGCGTTCTGCCATGCTGAGGAGTTGCTAATGGTTAGCTTGGTTGATAACGGTTAGCTTTGGTCTTTAGCTGCTACTAGCAGAGACGTGCTCTGCTCTCTCCAGGCTGAAAAATCAACCCTCCCCAGGATGGTCACAAAATAAGTTAGGCAAGACCATGAATACCAATTTCCCCTGTGACAGAAGGGACCGGCTTTTTCTGACTCGCTCGTTTTCTTCTCTATTTTCTTTCTATAGCTAATGCTTGGAGCTTGCAGAATGCATTGTGCTTATGCAACTCAGAGTGACCGATTGTATTTAAAAAAAATCAAGTTTTTCACCATTTTCAGTGAAGGAAAGTATTGTGTGTTTCTGTTAAAGTAAGTGAATGGAATTAACTTACATTAGTTTATGCTAAGCTAAAGCTACAGCAAACGGACTGCTGCCAGATCAGGGGAATTTCTGGGCTGGTTCCAAAATGCTTTTTCTCACATCCAAATTGGGGGAACATTGCAACAGACACATTTTTATTTAGTGGTCAAATATCACTTTGTTTCTTTTCCAAATAGTGGTGCGGTAGGCTCTCGCTCCAACTATGGGCCCCATAAAAAGTAGACTCCCAGTAGCAACCAGTGGCTCAGCATTTCCAGAGTCTGTGTTCCTTATTGAAAATATTCTCTTTTTATAGAGTTTCCTTCATGGCTGCCTCTATAGGCTCAGGTCTTGTATAATTTCAACAATTTATAACCTCTGATGAGAAAGCGATAATTTCAGAATAATTTAGCAGAAGTCAGAATTAAAAGCCTATCAGGAAGAATTTTCAACTTGGACAAATACCGTTTAAAATAGGAGTCTTGTGCAATCCAAATATTGGAAATGTGGGTTTCAAACTCCTATACCAGGCTAGATCTCTAACTAGAACCTGGAAACTGACCTTTAAATTATTCACAGTTCTTCTTAAAGTGTTGTGATTGGAGACAATTGAGACGAGCAGCTTAAGGCACAAGCTCACACTCCCTCCAGTTTTGAAACAGACATCCTGTCCTGACACGTCAGAGGTTAATATTTGAAAGGTAATCCTTTCAAATATTTAGGTTTTCAGTTGTCTGAAACACTGTGGGACTGTTCACTGAAAGATTTATATACCTTTTCATTCACTCTGTTGCTCCCTTCACCCAACACTGCCTCCGAAATAGGGAACCATCTCTGTTTTTAACTTTTTTAGCCTCTAACAGCGTGAGGAAACCGTCTGATCTTCTGGCGGGATTCACAGGATGACAACCTCTGCTCAGCTTATATCCAAAATCCAGGAGACATCCTCTGTAGAGCTCACATAACACAGAGACACAGGAAAACGGCTCCTCTGAAAAGCATTTACAGTAATGCTGCTTGTCAGAGATATGGGGGGAAAACCGAATTTTGCTCCTAATACAGGAGAAATGCAAATGATCTGCAGTGAAAGTGAGGGCTGTCGAAACTGCAGTGAGCTACATTAAACTGCGAGGATGGGATGGTTGAAAATAAATCGGACTATTTCAAGGTGAACCTTCCTCCACCTGGCTGTAGCAGCTGCTCAATTCAAGCTGACTTTAAAGATTTAAAACCCATTTACAGTTTAAATTCACGAACTACAAAATGCTTAATAGGAATCAACTGTCACTAAATTTGAAAAAAAAAGTTAATTGGAAAACTAATACATAGTTGAAAATAGTATAGGTGCTTGAACAAGTTGAGAAATTACATTTTCTTGGTATCTTTGTTGATCGCAAATTAAGATGTACAACCATATTTGGTTTATGTTGAAAGTAAAATTGCTAAATGCATTGCAGTAATGGGAAAATTTAAGCATTTGCTTAATGAAAAGGCTCTTCAGACTGTTTATTGCACATTAACCTTCGGTTTGATATATGGGGTAACACTTATAAAACATATTTAAATTCAGTATATATTCTTCAAAAGAAAGTAGAATAATATATACTGCAGGGTATAGAGACCATACCAATCCTTTGTTTATAACGTTTTAAATAGTAAAATTTTATGATTGAATTAATTTCAAATCACTACAGATTATGTACACAATTAGATATGATCGACTTCCAAAAAATATTCAAAGAAGGTTTTTTAATAAAAAACAAAAAACATAATGTGACAGGGCACGTGAATTTCAAGCAACAACCTGTAAAATCTACCTTAAAGCATATGGTAGATTTTACTGTGGAACTCTGGAATGATTTAGTAGAAAGTTTGAAAAGCTGCAGTACATTCGAAAAGTTTAAAAATCGTAGAAAGAGAATTTATTAAGCAATTATGTAAGAAAAGAGAAACGATTGCTTTTTATATTGGCCCTGAGTTCTTGGTTTATTAAATTTGATGAAATGGATATAAAAAGCTAGTAATGAAATTCTCTGTTTAAATTTAATTTGATATAATGTAGCCTACTTATGGCGGTAGGAGTTTATAAGTCATATTTCTTCCTACTCCTTTTCAAGTTTGTATGAGATGTATTCATTTTTGTTAAATTGTTTTCGTTCACCGAGCTTACAGGTGGGTTACATTTTTTGACATTGTATGTGAAGCTTCTATGATTCCATTTTAAACTTGAAAAAAAGTGATTTCGATTCAAATTAAATTCAAAATTCCATTCAAATGCATGAACTGAATTAGGTTTGGCAATGCCATATATTTAATTCAATTCATCCATCCATTATTTATACCCACCTATCCATGCAGGGTAGTGGGGCATTTGATTGTGATGTGTGGAAGCCAAGATGCACCTGAAAGTTAATGGATGATAGATTTCAAGGGCTGGATTTGGGCAAACCCAGATTGGGAAAGATTAATCAACCTACTGGTCATGTTTCTGGGCTGTGGAACGAAGCTGGAGAACTTGGAAATGCACAGAAACAGCATGCAAACACCATGAAGATAAACCAAAAGCCTGTAGCAAGAACTCGGGACCTTTTGCTGCAAGAAAGCAGTGCAATGCCGTGCAGGCCTAATTCAATTGAGATCAGTTCATGTGTTTAGTGCCAATTCAGAACATATTTTGCGTAAAGGAACTCTAAATTAGATCATGCACACAGGTTCCCAGTCAAGTACAGCCATTTCAGGGTGATCCTATTCATCGAGCATTGCAGCCAAGTTCAGTTTATTTTTCTAATCGGTAAATGGGGGGTCCTGGTCATTTAAAGATTGGTCTAATGAAAATAAACAAAATTGCAGTGGACATGGCTAATAACTGCATATTACTGCTACTAAACAACAAAAACAACACAGCATATCAGCTATTTTGTTTTTAATTAACTAATCAATTGCAGTATGCAAATAATATCCTTGAACCCTAATTGCCAAAGCAATACCCATGAGAGAAAACCTATTCCCAAAATAGTATCTATTCTAATACTCTCACCACCTTTTGGTTGCCCTACTAGTTTCCTCTTGGCATCCCCTGTGATCCTCTTACTCTTCAGCCTCCTCCTGACATCTTCTCTTCTCTCTTTAGTCTCCACGGGTGTGATTTACTGCAACATATGAGTTTATAGCACACAAGAATAGGTTAGTATGTAGGTTAAATACAGGAATACAAGAGCGAGAGTTTCACTTCACTCACGATTTTGACAACTTTTGTCCAGTCTCCTCTTCTCTGTTCCTCCACCGGCCGCTGTAGTGGCGCGGAACGGAACGTTTCCATTCCGCGCCTTTGTTAACCCAGGCTGTAGTTCACACCCAACGCGGCTTGCTGCTGCCTTCTGTGGTCTTCTCACTATGGATTGAGATCTGGAGACTGTAGAGGCCATTTGAAAACAGTGAACTCGTTGTCAAGTTCAAGAAACCAGTCTGAGATGATTCGAGCTTCATGACATGGTGCATTTTCTTGCTGGAAGTAGCCATCAGAAGATGGGTATACTGTGATCATGAAGGGATGGACATGGTCAGCAACAACATTCACGATGATCAATTGGTACTAAGGGGACCGAAGTGTGCCAAGAAAAAGTCCCTCACACCATTACAACACCAGCAGCCTGAATCGTTGATGGATCCGTGCTTTCATGTTGTTGACACCGAATTCTGATCCTACCATCCGAATGTTGCAGCAGATATCGAGACTCGTCAGACCAGGCCACAGGAGTGGCACCTGGGGTGGTCTTCTGCTGCTGTAGCCTATCTGCCTCAACGTTCGACATATTGTGTGTTCACAGATGTTCCTCTCCATATCTTGGTTGTAACGAGTGGTTATTTGAGTTACTGTTGCCTTTCTATCAACTCAAACCAGTCTGGCCATTCTCCTCTGACCTTTCGGTGTCAACAAGGCATTTTCACCCACAGAACCGCTACTCACTGGATATTTTCCTTTTTTTGGACCATTCTCTGTAAACCCTAGAGATGGTTGTGCCTGAAAATCCCAGTAAATCAGCAGTTTCTGAAATATTCAGACCAGCCCGTCTGGCACCAACAACCATGCCATGTTCAAAGTTACTTAAATCCCCTTTCTTCCCCATTCTGATGCTCGGTTTGAACTGCAGCAGACCATCCTGCCCATGTCTACATGCCTAAATGCATTAGAAATTTGTGTCAATGAGCTATTGGACAGGTGTGCCTAATAAAGTGAACAGTGAGTGTACGCTGATCACGACTGGATATAAACTTTTCTCGAATGACTCCAAGTGGCTCCAAACTTTTCTGGGTGGTTAGGCAACCTAATGCATTCTTTAAATAGGGTCCAGGTAAAAAAAAAAAACTAACTTCCCCTTTAAAGGTTGGATATGGAATACAGACACAATAGCGACAAATCTAGTGTGTCTAGGTTGCCGTAGCAATGACAGAAAAACAAGTATTGCCAGGTTCATTGCCTATACATCCAGTGACCAGCGTGCATCAGGTAGAGAGCAGTAGAGTGTAATAGAACCGTGCCTCGCAATAAAGCTGCTTCTCTTCCGCATGACGGCCCTTTTTTTGTGTGTATTATTTTAACGGTTAAAAAAAAACAACATTAATGTGTCAATAATTAATAAAAGCTTGCCGATCCAGGAGAAAAGTGCGTTTGATGCCATGAAAACTTTTTATGTGGGTCTATCTTGTGTAGGCTTTAACTATTCCATTTCTGCACTTCTGTGGTCACTCCTCTCCTTAGACTGATATCTGTGTGTCTCTGAAGCAGGTGTTTGCCTTGACGACTCCATGGTGTTCCTCAGTGCCAGCCGCTGTGCTTAGAACATAGAGACGATATTTGGCAACACGCAATGGGGGCCTCTATTGGCTGGTAGATGTAAACCTAATGTCATTGTTGTTCTCGTTAAGATTTATATTTTATTCAAACAGAACGTTTTTAAGGAAATGCTGTACTTTCATTTTGCACCCCGTGGAGGTATTATTCTTTTTAAAATATAGCTTATTAAGAAATTGCTCCATATTCAGTAGGTTATACGAGAAATAATTTTAGAAATATTTTCTTCTCCTCTTGTGATTTTTTTGTTGTTTTGTTGTTTGTTTTAATGGATTTTTTTTCCCGGATTTCTTCGTGTGGATGGTATGAGCTTTTGCATTTGTATAAAATGAAACCCTCAAAACAAACAAACAAGCATAAAAGATAACGGAGAAAAATATTTTTAAAAATACGTAAATTGTATTTTTTGAAACAACCCCTTCACTTATGATTAAATTAAAGAAATAAACACCAAGCATGTAGAGATCTTCTTTAACGAATCCTGCTGCTGCACGCCGTAGTTAACTGAGGTGGTCCGCTGCAGAAAAACTGGCTGCAATTGGCCCCTGAGGAACGTTAATTACCTCTGTGACAATAAATCCATTAAGATTTGAAGGAAAATGAGTTCCCTGAGGGTAAACAAAGGAAGGCGGCTGGAAATTAAGTTCAGTCAACTGTGAAAATTAATATTTCTTTTAAGTAAAAACAGGAATTAATTGACTGATGTTGGTAAGGTGCAGAATATAAGTGCTGTAGGTGTTTTGGAGAAGGGAGGCATCCAAAAGTTGCAAGATAGCAGTGCGTTGGTTAGTACTACCTGGTGTTTAGCTGGGAATATTAAGGGTGTACAAAGGTTGAATAAAATGTGCACATTTGTGACTCAATACAATTTTTTGTGTATTTAAATGTATTTAAAAAGACAACCATCAACACTGTTATAAATTGGACAAAGATTACCAGAACACAAAGGAGAGTAACAAAATGTGATCCAAAGGGGCATTCCTCTCTATTCTACACAGGTCAATAGAGCTGACAGCGTTCAGAAATTTTAAGTATGTAAGAATATTACAGTGAATTAATCACACAAAAGTTTAATGTCCCAACCATCTTGGAAGGTCAAATTGAAACAGATTTTGATCTTAGCTGGCTAGGTGGTCGTATATTTTTTGGCATTTTAAAAACGCTGTTACGGAACACGGTCGTTGTTTACGATATCTGTCCAGCTCCATATTTCCTGCTTCCACAGCAAATCACGTGAGCCCACAAGGTTGCCAAATTTTCAACACTAAACACCGCACCGCCATTTGCAGCCTGACACCGACCGGGGTAAAGGCTAACGTTGAGCTAACAATGCTAGCAGTAAAACAGTCGGCTCTAAAAATATCTCAAACTACTGTTTCAGTTACCATCAACTTAATATATTGGGATGAAATGTATTTATTTACTTCTCAACTTACCGCGTATAACTCCTCTACGCTTGTCATCTTGTATCTTCTGGCCAATCGCAACTGGCAACTCTCCATGTAATTCACAGAGGGGAGGGGATAAGTGACTGAGAGCGGACACTTTTTTTTCTTCTTCATGGACTGCAGTACTACAACATTTTCTCTGCATTTACTTTCTCCTGATAGTAAGTTGTGAGATATGCCGGACGCCATATGAGACGCCGATATTGATACATTCATTGTGTTAAGGTATGAAGGAAAATAAGGATTATTAGGAAAACCATACTAATACAGTGTTTGACCCCCTTTTGCCTTCAGAACTGCCTTAATTCTATGTGGCACTGATTTAACAAGGTGCTGAAAGCATACTTTAGAAATGTTGGCCCATATTGATAGGATAAAATCTGGCAGTTGATGGAGATTTGTGGGATGCACATCCACGGCACGAAGCTCCTGTTCCACCACATCCCAAAGATTCTATGTCGGGTTGTCATTTTCAATAAACCGATTTGACCTTTTTTCGAGCTTTATGTCATGGTGCATTATCCTGCTGGAAGTAGCCATCAGAGGATGGGTACATGGTGATCATGAAGGGATGGACATGGTCAGAAACAATGGTCAGGTGGCCCGTGGCATTGAAACGATGCCCAATTGGCACTAAGGGGCCTAAAGTCTGCCAAGAAAACATCCCCCACAACATTACACCACCAGCAGCCTGCTCAGTGGTAACAAGGCATTATGGATCCATGTTCTCATTCTGTTTACGGCAAATTCTGACTCGACCATTTGAATGTCTAAACAGAAATCGACACTCATCAGACCAGGCAAAAAAAATTCAGTCTTCAACTGTCGAATTTTTCGGAGCTCGTGCAAATTGTAGCCTCTTTTTCCTATTTGTAGTGGAGATGAGTGGTACCCGGTGGGGTCTTCTGCTGTTGTAGCCCATCCGCTTCAAGGTTATGCGTGTTGTGGCTTCACAAATGTTTTGCTGCATTCCTAGGTTGTAACGAGTGGTAATTTCAATCAAAGTTGCTCTTCTATCAGCTTGAATCAGTCGGCCCATTCTCCTCAGACCTCTAGCATCAACAAGGCATCTTCGCCTACAGGACTGCCGCATACTGGATGTTTTTCCCTTTTCACACCGTTCCTTGTAAACCCTAGAAATGGTTGTGCGTAAAAATCCCAGTAACTGAGCAGATTGTGAAATACTCAGACCGGCCCGTCTGGCACCAACAACCATGCCACACTCAAAATTGGTCAAATCACCTTTCTTTCCCATTTTGACATTCAGTTTGGAGTTCAGGAGATTGTATGAACAGGTGTTCCTAATAATCCTTTAGGTGAGTATATATATATATTTATCCGGCTTGTTTACCATCAGACCTGTCAGACAACATTAAGACCATTAAAAGATCTGGAAAAGCAACAGATAATGCCTAAATCTCAAGAAATTCAAAGCAGATCACACTGAAATCTAAGAGTCTGGAAATTATAATCAAGAAAAGTATTAGGGTTTGGAACTACATCAAATATTGGCAAAATGTTGAACTTTGGTGAACCTTCTGAAGAGTGATAGACCCTTAAACGATGAGACTCATCCAGGAGGTCACAAACACAAAGAGAATAACTAACTTAGCACAGCTGGATGAATACAGGCAGCTTGTCGAGTGACCCATATCCAGTTCCTGTTGCTCCTCCACAAGATTTCAACCAAAAGAATGCGCATGCCTTTCCTTTAATAAGCCATCTGTGCAAAACCCTGTTTTTCAGCGTAGGTTATTGCAGGTTAAACAAATGATAACAAAAGGACCCCTACAGACAGTTGTTGTATCAAGGTTGCTTGCATGATGCAACCTAAAAGCTAAAACTCATTACACACACACGAGAAAAATTGAGATTTGTGAGGCTTGAACAAACAAATGTTTTAATGAAAATATAATTCAAACAATGAAAAAAATTCTGTTTGGTTGATTAAAACAAAACAAAAAAAATCACACATTTACAATCCTAAAGCATCTCAGAGCTAGCTGTGTATAGTTCAGCTGTGACAATATACTGTTCCAACAATTTGGTCTAAACAGGTTCTGTAACAGGAAATAAAAAAGAAAGTCAAGGTGGTAAGATGTGGGTTCCCAGAGGGTTGATTCCCACTCAGAGAACTGACAGTCCAGGTTCTGGATTTTAAGAACCAGCTGATGACACAGCGTTCCCGTCTCGGTTTGGCTAATAAAAACACAGATAACTGATGAACCTGTACAAACCATAGAGTAAACAAGACGTTCCAGTAACTTCGAGTGTAATGGCTGTCTTCGTAAGTCCAGGAAAAACACAATCAGCTGTCTAGAGACAGATCAACGGTGACTTTCAGAAGGTTCTTGGAGGAAATGAAAAGAGGTGGCAGTTTTAAAAAAACAACAACAACAGAGTGCTGGTGGAAAACTTCTGTCCATTTTCAGATTCCATAAGTGAAAACAAGAAGTTTTTGGATCTCCTTCTCGCCCTCTTTGTCTCCTCATCAGTACTATTCCCCTTTGCAGTGTTGTTGCCTGGTTTTCCCCGTGATGTTAAGTTTCCTCTCCTCAGCAGATTCTGTTGCTGAGGAGGGGGAAGGAGGTCCGCAGGAGACCGAGTCGGCCTCCCTCAGCCGCAGGAGATGACAGTGAAGCGTTTGGAGATGCAGGACATGTTGTGCAGCACGATTCCCAACAGGAACAGCAAGACGCACGCCACCAGAATAACTGTGCAAACGCCGGACCATGTGGACCCCTTCCCTCCGCCCACGGGGCCGGGAACTCTCCTCTCGCCCTCGCTGCCGTCCAGCCCGATGCCCTCCAGACCCATAGCCAGGCCCAGAGGCTGTTGCTCGGGCACCGTCACCACAGTCACGCCCTTCTGCTGGCCGCCGGGCAGGAAGCGGCACCCCAGGTCTCCCGGCAGGCCGAGCGCCCGCTCCTTGGTGACGGGCAGTGGCAGCATGTAGCAGCCGTTGCTGGGCAGGCGGATGAAGACGGGCGTGTGCTCCGAGGCGTGGGGGATAGCGATGACGGTGATGATGTCCGGGTCGTCTGGGAGTTGAGAGACGGACAGACCGGGGGGCAGTTTGGTGACACTACGGCACCAAGGGCAGCGGATCTCCTTTTGGGTGCTGCGCATCTGGGTCAGACAGACCGAGCAGCAGGTGTGTCTGCAGTCCAGGAGCTTGGGCCGCCGCCGGGGGCTGTAGTAGTTAAAGCAGATCTGGCACTCCAGAATCGAGTCCTGGGAAAGAGTCTCCATGTTGGAAAGGTGCATTCAGCGGCAGGACCTAACAGCTCTGAGAAATCTGTGCAGCTTCAGTGGAACAGTAACAACGTGGAGCAGGTTCTGATGTTGATGCAACTACTGTCCACAAAGTCTCTGTGCTCTCACGACCTTTCAATTGGTGGAGTGGTCCATCTGCAACAGAAGAACAAAAGCCAGTCTTTAGAGACGACATGTCTCCAGAGCCACCCTAAAATGTTCTCATTGAATTATGATGTACAGTGGTTCCTCGCTATAGAAAATCTGCGGCCTCGCTGTTTCGCAGATTTTCTTATAGTAGAATCCAATTTTACAGGTGTCCTGATTTATTGAACAGAGGCATCTGTCAATCTCCTCCATGTCGTGTATCCTGCGATTGCCAAATTTGTCATGTCTGGCTATTATGGTGCGTTCACACATCCCCCCTTGTCAGCGTCAAACAAAGCCATTAGTTTTAGGCCTATACATTTTTAGGCTGAAGCTTGCAAAGCGTTTGGACGGGCCTTTCAATGGTGGATGTTTTAAACTCTAGCGGATCGTGGTTGGCTAGAAAACGCTAATGTCGGGCATGTCACTACAGTCAGAAGCTCTAATTGAAAACACATTAGACAGCATAATAATATATTTATGTTTTAAAATCTACAAACATTTGAACTTTGAGAGTATTTAGACTAGTGAGAAATTTGAATAAATGCGACAACACGATTTATGATGTTTATTTTCGGAGCTGTCACTGCATGTGAGGGTTGCACAGCTGAATACCGCTTTTCACCCACAGATCCGCTTCCCTGAATGTACTGACTGAGTTTCACATTATAGTAGTTCGCTACGCGCTACCTAATTATATAAGAAAAAAAAACAGTTTTGAGACTTGAGCCATGGCACATCCACCAAAGAAACCAAAGAAAATTTTATCAGAAGCGAGGAAAAGACACTAGGCAGCAAGAGCTGAAAGCTGATGGAGCTGAAAGTTGCTGGAGCTTTACTGCTAGAGGCTTGTTAACCCCTTATTCACAACGACTGAAGGGATGCGCCTGGTGTAGCTGCAGAGCTGGACGCTGCAGATGCCAGCTTCTTAACTGGACAAGGGTGTTCCCCTCGTTTACAGCGTAACTTCTGCGGCTCCTCCTGCTCCCTCACATAGCAGCAAGATGGGAGAAAACACAGGTCAGAGAACAATTCCTTCCCTTCACTGCTGTGAAAGAAATAGTTTTGTGGTCAAATGCCCTCAAGCAAAGAGGTCCTGGGTTCAAATCCAAACTTGCGGTCTTGATGCATGGAGTTTGCAAGTTCTCCCTGTGAGTCGTTGGAACATCTCTGGGTTGTTTGGTATCCTACCACAGTCCAAAGGTTAATTAGTCTCTCTAAGTCATGGTGTTTAGAGCTGCCTTTGATTAACTTACTAGTATTTAATGAATATGTAATTTCTTGTTTCTACCCTCTTCCTTTGCCTCTGTATTTTGTGTTGAGTATGGCTGCTTCCTTCTCCTCCTTCAGGACACAGGCCTCAGGAACCCCTCCTTCCTCTTGCATAATCACGTCCGCTGCGTTAATTCATGCGGAAGCGGTGATAGTTTTTGCTTTTACAGATGATTAAGCCCTGTCAAAATACCACCGTGGAAACAATGAATACCAAACAGGGCTGAGCCGCCTTTACATTTTTTTTTAACCCCAAATTGTCGTGTGTGAAAACTGCTGAGGAGGAGAGAAAAAAAATTGCTTTCTCTATGCTGCCATCATGACGGAGACGCTGTCCCTTAAGGCGTAAAACGGGGAGAACAGACTGAGATGGAGTGGAATGATGATGGAAATAGAAAAAGGTGACCACCGATTGTCCCGCAATACTGAGCGTCTCTGTCCCTTATCAGAAACAAGATCTCAGGTAATTACAGATCTCATGGCGCCCTGTGGGGACACCAACGTGGTAGGAGAGAGATAAGAAGAAGGTTTCACATAAAAAAAAACATGTTCAGAGCAGTTTGTTCAGTCCTGGTGGCGAGGTTCATTTAAGCACAGATCAAACTCGACCTTGAACAGAAAAACATAAACAAGACCAGAAAAATCCTTATATATCCACTGAAACCAAATATATATGTAAAAAATTCTGCATGAAATCTACATGTTCTTCCATTTCATAAACATTTATTTGACTAAGAATGAAAAGCACAATGGAAAACCGGAGAGTGAAAAATGAAGTGTAGTGTTTTCTGTCGGATTTTATGAGCCACACGTCATTGTGGAGGAATTCTGGCCGGCTTTTCTTTCCAACATAGCTTCAGACATTTCCTTCTGCATGGCTCTCTTAAGCTCTCACCACGGCTATCACCCAGGTTGACTTGTGGGACGTATCACAGAGGTTAATCCCTCACATTTTGGGACGTATTTGGACGGTGTTTCCAGTTTGGGCCAAGATTCTGCAGATGGCTCCACCAGAAACTTTGGCTCTAGAGTACTGCAGTATACAGATGAGTCCAGGGCTAAACTAATAAGTGGAAGATGTCCAGGTCCTGTGGTTGCAAAACAAGCCCAGATCATTAGCCCTCCCCCACCATGCTTGACAGCTTTTTATGTGGTGTTTGTGCAGATACAGACGTGGACAAAATTTTTAGTGCCCTTCATTAAATAAAAGAAAAACTCATAATGGTCACAGAAATAACTTTAATCTGACAAAAGTAATAATAAATAAAAATTATATAAATGTTAACCAATGAAAGTCAGACATTGCTTTTCATCCATGCTTCAATAGAATTATTTAAAAAATAAATGCATGAAACAGGCCTGGACAAAAATGATCTAAAAATGAGCAAAGGAAAGAGTTGTCTCAGGAGATGAGAAAGAAAATCATAGACAAGCATGTTAACTGTAAAGGCTATAAGACCATCTCCAAGCAGCTAGATGTTTCTGTGACTACAGCTGCACATGTCATTCAGTAATGTACGATCCATGGGACTGTAGCCAACCTCCCTGGACGTGGCTGCAGGAGGAAAATTGATGACAGATCAAAGAGACGGATAATCCAAATGGTAAAAAAAGAGCCTAGAAAGACTTCAAAATAGATCCAAGCTGAACTTTATGCTCAAGGAACATCAGTGTCAGATCGGAACATCCTTTGCTGTTTGAGCCAGAGGACAAATCATTAAAAAAAACAGACTGGAGTATGCCAAACTACATGCTGACGAGCCACAAAGCTTCTGGGAGAATGTCCTGTGGACAGATGAGACAAAAATTTTACTTTTTGCCAAGGCACATCAGCTCTATGTTCACAGACGGAAAAATGAAGCATATGTAGAAAAGAACACGGTCCCTACTGTGAAACATGGGGGAGGCTCGGTTATGTTCTGGGGCTGATTTGCTGCATCTGACACAGGGTGTCTTGAATCTGTGCAGGGTACAATGAAATCTCAAGACTATCAGGGGATTCTAGAGAGAAATGTGCTGGCCAGTGTCAGAAAGCATGGTCTCAGTCGCAGGTCACGGGTCTTACAACAGGAAAATGACCCAAAACACACAGCTAAAAACACCCAAGAAGGGCTAAGAGGAAAACACTGGCCTTCTATGAGCCCTGATCTCAATCCTATTGAGCATCTTTGGAAGGAGCTGAAACGTGCTGTCTGGAAAAGGCGCCCTTCAAACCGGAAACAACTAGAACAGTTTGCTCATGAGGAGTGGGCCAAAATACCTGCTGAGAGGTGCAGAAGTCTCATTGACAGTTACAGGAATCATTTGATTGCAGTGATTGCCTCAAAAGGTTGTGCAACCAATTATTAAGTTGTGGGTACCATCATTTTTGTCCAGGCCTGTTTCATGCATTTATTTTTTAAATAATTCCGTTGAAGCATGGATGAAAAGCAATGTCTGACTTTCATTGGTCAACATTTATTATTATTATTTCTGTGACCATTATGAGTTTTTCTTTGATTTAATGAAGGGTACCAACAATTTTGTCCACGTCTGTATGCGTTGTTCAGTTTTCTCAAAAATTATGCTCTGCATTTTGGTCATGCACCTCCACTGAACAGAGGTCTTGTGATTTATGGAAGAATAAAAGAATAAAATGGAAAATAATTAATACATCTGGAAATATATTTGGATATAAACAAATAAATAAATAAATCTGAAAAAATAGATCAAATAAATGTGGATATAAATAAATTGCAAATAAAATTGGAAATAAAGATATAAACATGAGGAAATATAATATAAATTAATAAATAAATGAGTATATCTGGAATTAAATAAAGAAATAAATATAAATGTATAAATGTGGAAATAAATAAATAAATTGGTAAATAAATAAAGACATAAATATACGATATACGTAAAATGAATTAATCTATATATTTGGAAATGAATTTAAAAAATGGAAATAAATTAATGAATCAGTAATTAAAATCAGATATAAATAAATATGAGGGAAAATGAGATTGAAATATAAAAATATATATAATATAAATATAAGTACATGAATTAATACATTTTGAAAGAAATAGTAATGTGTAAATAAAATTAAATTGTAAATAAATAAATGTTGAAGTACATTACTCCGTGTGTGATTTATTACCACATATATTTGTGTGTGTTTATTTTCAATTATATTTATTTCTTTCTTTCCTTCTTTCTTTCTTTCTTTCACATTTATTTAAATAATTTTCAATTTGGGTTTTAAGATAAATCCCTTTAAAGGCGGTCCATATTAAGCAGCTTCTTACAAGAAAACAAAGATAGCAGTTTACATCACGGAAAAATGAGCAGAAGCAGAGCTGACTGGGTTTTGTAGTTTGTGATTCACAAAGGTGTGCAGCAAGGAAACCTTCAGAAGAACATGAACCAACATGAACCAAAGCTCATCCATGTCCTGCTCAGGTAAAACTTTATATTATTAATAAAAAAAAGTAAGTGACATGTTTGTTATATGAACTATTTAGTATGTTTGCATTTTTACAAAATAGTACAACCTAATGCGTTTTTTAGGTTTTCTGGAAAGTTAAAAAAAACTCTGTTAATGACTATTAATGTCTTCTGCCAACTCCATGTTTTAGATATGAATCATCTTCACCAACTAGGAAGGGTAGAGTCTTCAAGGTACAATATAGTGTTAGATAGTAGCGTTGATCCCTGCAGCCAGTGAAAGCTCTGCTTCAGCACAAAGTGTCGAGCAGATCCTCGTTAGCTTGCCAGGTCAAAACCTCGTCAGTACCACAGCTTAAGCCCCCTGCATGTCTCCTTCCTCTGCCTTCAGCAGCTGCAGCTCCCTTGAGGCATAAGACTCCCTCGTTAACGGAGTCTGGAGGCCAGACCTTCCCTTCTTCCGTGGAAAAGGTGCCTAATTGTCCAACCGGTTTAACGAAACGCTGAGGAAGAAGGAACAGAAGGAGAGGACGGAGGAGGATTCCCAACGACAGTCGAGGTTTTAACCATGTCTTTTTTCCAAAGATATGGATTAACTTTGATCTGACAAAAGGCTTGTGCCCCAGTATTACCTTTCTCTCCACTGCTCTCCCTCTTCCTTTCCTTCTTTTTCCATTTTAACTGGGAATCCTTTCATCCTCTCCATCAGTTTTTCATTCTCTTCATTTTTCAAGGGACTCATTTCCTTTTGCTACCTCAGCCTTTCTGCTTCCACACATCTTCCTGCATGTCAAGGACAAAATAAAAGCTAAAAAATCTTAAAAAATTAAAGGAAAAACGGCAATAATAACAAAAAGAGGAAAAACAATCGTATAAAACAAGACCCTCCTAAAAACTGAAGATTACATTTTATTTTTAAGAAATAAAAAAAAGTTTAATTTGACTATTATGAATGTCTTATTTTGTCACCAAAATGTATTCATGAATTAAGTTTCTGTAAGGAAAAAAAGGTAACTGCAATAAATTAAAAATGATGGAACTTCTTAGCATTTCTAGATGTACACATTTTATGCCAAAAGAAAAAAATGAACCCAGACCAGTAAGATGAATGCCTAGATTTACTGGGCAATGCTTGTTTTTGTCGTAATGAAAACATCAGTGAGCACAAGTGATCAGTGCGTTCATTTAGAGAAGGATTTACATGTTTCTGTTGAAATGATTTAGGTGCCATTGATGAAAATACATCAAAGCAGTGTAGAAACAGCTGTTAATGATGGCTGGGGTCACATCCGTCTTTTTATTCCGTTATGGTTCCATCCATCCATCCATCTGTAGGTTCATCTGTCAGTCCGTCTGTCCGTCCATCCATCTGTCCATCCATTCATCCCTCTCTTCCTTCCTTCCTTCCGTCCGTAGATCCGGTTTTTAAATTCAGTCATTCATTTCTTAGTAATCCTGCCTTTCAGAGTGTCTTTGAGTCAAACCAGAAAGTGCCCGACGTGTCCACACCGCCCCTGCAGAGTTAACAAACACCCCCACCTTTTTCAGCTGTGCGAGAAAGTAACACGCTAAGCACCACCGTTTCGTATCATTTTACCTTAAAAAATTGCCTCGTTGAACATGCCTGTTTGGCTGCGGGGGGTACAGGACACTCTTCCTACACATGAGTCCAATCGTCAGAAATGGCGGGAATTTTCTCTCAGGGATCCTGCTACTAGCCTTCCATAAAATGTTTGTCTGTAATCATCACTTCACCGATGGTTGCTTTGCAATCCTAAGCCAGCACCTGATTTTACTGTTTCCAGCCTATTACCCCCTTACCCGAACTACACCCTGCAAGTCCCTCCCTCCGCGGCGCGGAGAGCTACGGTACAAGGCAAACAACAAACCAACAGCATTGGGTCCAGACCGTATCCAAACTTCACTGTACCTGGGTGTAAAAAAAGAGAACATCAATCTTTTTGTCCTCCCCACTTCTGACCCACTGAAAAACTTGTGGATGGATTTTATGTATGCAGGGAATGTGCCCAACCGACTGCCGAAGCTTGTGGTAGTTTGTGGGAAACATTTCTAGGACAACTGTTTTTCCAACTTGGGACAATACATCAGTGGATTCTTATATTGTCTTAAACTTCTACCAGGATTAATACCAACTCTCTGTGAACCAGCAAATATCCCTGTAGAAGTAAGCATATTTCCTCAATAATGTCCTTCAGCTGTTAGTAGACATTGTGGCATTGTTTGAGTTGTTTGCTTTACAATTAGCTTCATAGCTAACATTCAGAATTAGCTTCACAGCTAATACCCTAGTTTGTTTATGTAGCATTGGTGCTAGTATGCTTTTATTTGGGGGAAAAAAGATTATATATTGTAGTTGAACATTTGAAATATCGTTAGAGACTCATTGACCACAGAAGCGCGTAGCCTAGGCCCCGCCCTCCGAAACCCGGTCGTTCTGTGCTAATGCTAACAGAAGGGCTAACTCGTCAAACCTGCAATTCTACAACAAGGCTGAATTACGGCAAGTGATCCTTTGATATAGTATTAAGGTACTTAGAGTGTGGCTAAAAAGCGTCCAAACGTTGCGGGGAATTTCATGCCAGTTCTACTTTTAGTGAGGGGGGTTAGTCTGTGTGACAGACAAAGTTTCTGTGTTCCTCACGCCAGTACTGATCTAACCATCCATAATCCAGTTTGTTGAGAATCCGACTCTGTAGACTTCCATCTGATCTACCCGACTACTGCTCTCTGATCACCGCAGAGACCTCCTGCTTTTCTGGTTCTATACCAACTTCTTCCTCTCCAACACAGTGGACTTGCTGTGGCTTCTCTGCTCTGTAACACACCGAATTCGCCTGCTACACCGCTACCTGACGGATGCCTGGTCCAACCGTGTGCAATGTGATAACAGCCCCGATCTCCGCTCCATTCCTCTTGGTGACCTGACAAAACTCTGACATCACTCACAATTTTCCGATGTCCCAGATGCCCAAGCTGCAGCCTGTATCAAGCCCATTCTCTCCCCTGCTGCTGCTGAACCTGATGCCCGTATCAATGTAGATTCTCCCTGTCAGCTTTATCAAAACAACAACCCTCCTTAAACGCTATAAAACAGTTTATAAAGGTTTTTTTTAAAAATATGGAGCTATATAAAGCAAAGAAAAATAAAACATTCTCAGACTTTTAATATTTAACGGAGAACATTTCTGATTCTGGTGCTGTTACTGTGATTACATTCTGAGTCATCACTTCAAACAAACAACTCCAGGCCAATCAGCAGCTACCGCTGCTAGGCAGGAGTGAGAGGGATATCACATTACTGGACCAATCAGTCCATAGGTGGGTGTATTGGGTCACTTCAGCATGCCTCAGACCAAGGCGGAGGTAGTCCAAAAAAAGAGGTCAGCTTGGACCAAACACAGGTAATGGAAACACGGCAGAAGGTTCTGAAGCTACCCGTTCCAGACCGCACTGGCCCTAGTGGAAAAGGGGCATTTGCATCCGCCTTATGTAGCGGTACGTCCCCATCCTCCTTTACTAAATGTTGCTTCACTGCAGGCATGCTGGGGCTCGAGGCTACGTCAAGAAATGGGCGAAGGTGTGGGATTTTTTTAAATGTCTTACTTTGCGGGTCAAAGAGTAACTCAAGAATATGAATTATATTTCAGGACAAATGAATACTACTTAGCGGCAAAAGCAACATTTGATCATATATATGCCTATTCCAGATGTTTAAAGGTGTAAAACAGCATGATATAGGACCTTTAATATAGACAAAGTTCAGAATTAAAAATGTTAAGCAAAACAACATTCCCCTATTATTTTGGCTTTTAACAAATAGAAATCATATTAATCTTAACTGGATCAAAACGATCCGATTTGTCGTCAAATAGTAAGGACAAATTCTGTCTTTTTATCCAGTGTTTGTACATAAGTGTTTTCTGAGCAACACTTGGTATTAGGTGAGAACATATAGTCCTTTATATTAATGAAGAAGAAACCTTCGCACAGAGTTTTGAGAAAAAATATTGAAGTTTTCCAGGTCGTAAAACAACAAAGAGGACCGACTATGTCTGCAGTGTAATGATATGATTTATCGGTTCAACTGAGCAGTAACCAGGGCAAGCTGGCTGACCCACTTTCTCTCACACCCACAATCTGTAGACACGAAAACAAAAATATCCAGAGAACGGCTCAGGAGAACGGAGACGGCTTCAGCTATGACTGGGTCACTCTCTGAATTCAGTGCACTTTGGGGTTTGTACCTCTGGAAATCCATGTTTATTCACTTTAGCCATAACATCCAAACTTTTGTACTAATATTTCTTTGCTATTTTGGTTGTTTTAAAGCATTTTTTTGTGTGTGAAGATTTTAGCTAAAAGTAGCCATGACGTCAACATTAGCTAGTGTTTGGAGCAGCATCTGGAATGAGAAAAACAAGGAATTTATATATTTCTTTTATCACAATCATAAATACAATTTTTGCATGTAACAGGGTTAAAAGGCTGAGCTTGACAATGTCAGTTTGATGACAAAAGCAACCAAATTTAGGTCAGATAACTTACCTCGCTTTACCGTATTAGTGGGAAAAGACTTTAATTATTAGCATTGGTATTATTATAATTAGTTTAAAAAAAGGAGAGATTGGTATATTGTAAAGTCTGACGGACATGATTAAATTGTGCTGTTTTATACATAGTTTATTTTATTCCATTTTTTTTTTTTAGGCTAAAGAACACAGGCAAATAATTATATTACCAGAAAAAAATCTGGTTACTGTCTATTCACATTTATAGTTAATACGCTGAAATGGCAACTTTGGTAAATGGGGACATGCTTAGTTGGCTGACCTCAACTTATTAAAAACCCATAAAACTCTCTAAAAACATACATTTTAAAATAAGTTTGTGTGTCGTAATACAAATGAGCATAGATCTTTCTTTTTCTCTTTTTAAAATGTATTTTGTGATTTACTTTCAATGAAAATCTTGGTGGGACACAAAGTGCACCAAATTCAGAGAATCACCCAGCTGACACGAACGTCTCAGGGAAAGTTTTAAGGGGTTTTTTCTGGGTTGTTTTTTGTGGCTGGAGGACGAAGCATGATAGAGCAGCAGCCTTTACATGTCTGATCCACCGGGAACGTCCACACACACCTGAGGACAGAGATAGGAGTTAAAAATAACCATTCATCCAACTCCACACGGCTGACATAATAAAATAGCTGGGAGCAGCAGGAAGAAAAAGATTGTCTTCATGTGGAAAAAACCCTCAGGTGGTTTGAACCAATGAAAATTCAGCACAGAGACGTCCAGCTCCTCGCTTCAGACGTAGAGATTCAGAGCTTTTTAAATGTTTTTATTGAAGCAGATGCAAAATTAACTAAACAGCAAAATGTTAAGAGTCTGAATCATGATGAGAGTCTAGAGGCTGCAAGGATATCAAAAATATTTCTGGTTTTTATGTTTTCATAAACATGTTTATTCTCCTTTTCTGATCAGACTCCGCATGAAGGCAGTTTTAAAATAAAACGATTTTCAGTAAGAGATTTTCTTCAAGGGTTTTGCCAATAAATGTGTGTATAAAGAAGCACACATTGAGTGAACGTTTTACACATAAACTCTTGCAATCACCCGAGAGTAGGGAGGGGATGGAGGACAGAAGTTGAGAAAACAAAACATATTTTCTCCTCCCTCTGAGAGACTGGTATATCGTCCTTGCCACGACCCTCCTGCCAACATAAATATTGATAAATGCCACCGGTGATAAGACGATTTCATGCAGTTCTACATTATCTGACCAGCTGATTTATCTGCTCTGAATCCGGATTTGCATTCACAAATAGGAGCTGGAGCAGCCCAACCGGGGAAACTCATTTCTCTGTTCACCTCCGTCGTCCTTTAAAACCAACAGATTCTCACCTGCACAGCAGCAGAGGAAACACAATATTTCACAATATGAAATCATAAACCTCAACAGCTGAAAGTGATTTGCAGCAGCTCACGCACAGATGACAGACAAATTGATTTTGACCACTCTAAGATTGGATTTTAGTGTGTAATTAATCTCAGTTTGCTTTTTACATCCTTTTTTTTTTTTTTGCATGAAGGTAAATAAGTCTACATGGAACTAGGCATGTCCTCCTCCGCTGTGTGTGTGGACTCTGCAGGCCTCGTGCTGAGCCAGCACTGGTGCAAAGCTGGCATGGTGACCTTCTGACACACACACACATCTCAGGTTTGGACTGGAGATAAAACTCCTTCGGTGTGTGTTTAACGGCCAAGGAAAGGCAACGTGCTAAAACACGATCAATTAACTCCAACCGGAGCCACATTTCATCGAAAACGATGAAGATCAAGCTGTCCTTGAGCAATGTTGGATTTGATAGTATGCATAAGAAAGTTTTTGTGCTTATACTTGTTTCTGTCGCGTTTTTATAACCTTTGCCGAGACATTTAACAAAAACTGAAGACTGATTGGAATTATGGGGACCAAAGCCAGGTCCTAATGTTGCGAAGGTACAATGTGAATGAGGTTTTACTTAAAGTGCAACTGACCCTTAAACACACTTTTTTTGCTGATAAACTCTGTAAATGAGTGTCTAATAGTGCTTTGCACTAATTTTGTCTGGTCATTATTTTGTTATTTTAGTACATTTTAGTAAAACTATTCATTTTGTACCAAAAACCATTAGTGGAGTGCCATCTTCTGTCTAAAACATTACACTGCATTGCACTTGAATTTGAATCAGGCTTTGCTACCGGCTCAGCCTGGGTTTCTGACATCGGCTTGGATTTCTGACGACAGCGTCCTGCCGCTATTGAGTATAAAAGAAGGTCGGTCTCAGACACATCTCTGTAGTGAGTTGGCAACTAACAAGCAACAAGCTCAAAATGATACGGTTCCGGGCCGCTCGCCTCCCCCGTGAAACCTTCATGCGTCTAGTCTCTTCCCTCTGAACGAGCTGAAGAGAAATATTCAATCTAATAACTGCCCGCATCTGAGGCAATTGAGATCGTGTTGCTATTGCTTTGCGTCTTTCTGGCCTTCTGTGTGAGTGTCCCGCTGTACAAACTGCAGGCAGTCATGTCTGTTTCCACGCCCAGCCCTCCTCCTTCTTGTTCTGTAATCTGTGTAAAAGTTGTCTTGTTTGTTCTGGTTGATCAGTAACTCGCAACTTTACATTAAATTTACAAAGGGGGGGGGGTTGAGTGACTTAGAACAGACTACATTGTTTTTCTTCATGAATTGCAATACTCTAATTTGACCACAAGATGTCAATATTGCATATTGCACCTTTATGCACCTTTAAATAGATATGCAGTTTGACCGACCTGCTTCACCTTCGCCATTTAAATAAAATTATTGAAAAGACAAAAACCTGGTCCTTGTAGTGTCAACTTTGTTGACAGTTTTTTTCAATGATACTGAAGCACAGGAGACAGAGTCCAGTACCCGTGTGAATCAAATGGGCCAACCGCCACTCAACCATAGCATTGAAACCATATCAACATTGAACAGAGGCCACTAACTCCAACAGCACCACTGGCCACAACCGTCGTAACACAGCCATCCCAGCACAGACTGGAAAAACCCTGTATTCACATAACAGTAACTGCATTCATTATAAACCCTGCAGCTAAACATGCTAATATCATGAAAAGTCCCATGAATCGTTGCACTACAGGCTGCTCCCCCCAAGGCCAATAGAATACATAAGGTTGACTTGATTGGCTGGCTGCTGTGGTGCATTTTTTCGAGCTTTTTGATTGATCTTGGCACCAGAAGTGCTAAGGATGACCATTTCAAGCACTTGGTAAGCATAATTTCTTAATTATTGTAAATGCATAAAATTAATCTAGATCTTTATGGTGGGAATTCCAATATACAAGACCCAATAATCTTTTTCTTTAATCTACAATGGCCTGGAGCTGTAGAGGTTAAAGCTTTTGAAGAGGACATGTCCGACAATTATGAATCTGAGGGCTACCGTACTTCTTTTAAGTAGCCTTCTCTGCCAGCAGGACATGCCTGGAACATCTCACCAGGGAGGCATCCAGGAGGCATCCTAACAAGATCCCAGAGCCACCTTAACAACTGAGGAAACTCATTTTGAATACTTGTATCTGTGACCTTGTTCTTTTGGTCACTCCTCAGAGTTTGTGACCATAGATGAGGGTCGGAACATAGACTGAGTGGTAAATTGAGAGCTTTGTCTTATTGGTTCATCTTTCTCTTCGCCAGGATAGACCAAAAAGCCTAGTTTATACTTCTTTTTCAGCAAGAGTGCAGCCAGACGCACACATATCAACTGAGATGTTTTCCCTTTTTAAAGTTTTATGTTAGTGTGTCAGTGTTTCAAATTCACCACCAGGACAGCACGGTGTGTAGACCTTTTCTGGCCGGTCTGCCTGCCACTGCAGTAACATTTCTGGTCAACTAGAGTTTATTGTCATCAGCTTGTATACGCAAGTTTTTATTGAGCCGGAAAGCTTTTTTCTAGTAGTACAGCTCATAAAATTTTCCAAACACACATGTAAACACACACAGCAGTCTGTTTTGTTGTTCTCTACACCACCCCATGATTTTCAAAATGACCAAAATCCTTATTAGATTAATTGGTCTTGTAATATGAAAAGCTGCACTAACTACTGATTACATGGACAATACAAACATGTTTTGGTGAAATGATCTGTGGCTGATGTTGGCCTGACCAATCACAGACGTGTGCTCTCTGTTGCATAACTAGTTGAGAGCCTTCGCGTCAATGGATAATGATGCTACAGGTCGCCGCACTGCCACAGACGGAGAGGCATAAACTAGGCAACAAGAATTCACCTATAAATATCCTGCAGGGAGTGTCGATGCGATTTAGGGGTTTGCTCATTAAAATTCAAGACATCCAAGATTCTGTCCTCTGTGTGGCTAACTGCAACACACTCTTACCCTATCTCCTTTACCAAAATCAGAATAGTGTAATGTAAGCAAAAAACGTGCCGATATTTAGATGAAGTTCACCACCAAGTTTAGGCTGCATTCCCAAATGATACCGGACCATGGCGCGACAAGGTTGTTACCGGCGCCAGACTGAGCCCCGAGCCAGAACTATACCAAGGAAGCTTCTGTACGCCAAACGCCCGCCAGTCTTAAAAAGTGAAACATTGGGTGAACAATCTATTTTTTACTTACTGTAGCTTGTTAGCTGCTGTTCCACCTTTTGGTACAGAATCCATCTTGGCGGCAATGCCAGTACTCTTAGGCCCATGGTTATGAAGTAAATCTGCTTGAAGTGACTGAACAAACCACTAACCAAACGTCGCTTTTTCTCAGTGATGTTCCAAAGACAAATTTCAACCATTTCTTCTTCAGCTCCTCTTCGTGGATACATTTTTTTTATTTTTATGAAGCGTTGATGTTTAATCTCCACATATACTGAATGTGTTCTCCAGTGTTGTAGAGTTGCTAACTGTTAGCTTCTTGTAGCTACAGCTACCTGGCCAAAACAATGCTGCCCTCCTTTGGGCAAATGGTCTTTTTAGACTCAAACGTTTTCCGGTGTATTTTGTTTCTCTAACTGATGCAGGGGATGCTTATACATGCTTATACAACTCAGAACTACTGATTTAATCGAAAAACAAAACAGTTTATCATGATTTTCAGGGAAGACCTTTAAACTCAGACAAGGTACTCTACCCTGTTTCTGGGTCAAGACCATCATCCCGGCCGCTTTACACTCAAACTGCTCCAGAAAAAACGGTTTCCATGGAATATGGAGTTCTCTATTAAGAAATCTTCACATCTTGTTTGAGTCATGTCATCTCGAAGCGTTTTCCCAGCCAGTGTGTATGAGGCCGAGTGCCTTGTGTTTTACTGCATTCACAGATACCTGTGTTTTTTCGCTCATCTTGTGTTAGTGTGTGTCAGTACTGCAGATGGAGCAGCAGATTGAGGCTTGTGCAGCCGACCACTGCAGGACACATTATGGCAATTTCCAGCATGACAAGCCAACGAGTCCAGACAGGGCCACTCTAAGCCACCCCCCCACCCCATCTTTTACATCCGCCTCCACCAACAACTCTGTTTTCACTGATCTTCCAGAGCATGACAGGAAAATACAAAAGCTCCTCGGAGGCTGCCCTTTTTGTATGTTTTTCTTCCTTCATATTTTCTACATCTGATATTTGGAAATCGTTTTTTCCAGGTTGGGGCCTTTCAAAACAAACCATTTCCAACTTGTTTGGCTCCTGTTAGTATTATAACAGTGTTTCTAGTGATGCACAATTGCTTCATTTTTGGCACACTGATCATACCTGGAACAAATGGAGGGGGAAAACACAGCTCTTTGAAATTAAAGTTGAGTTGACATAAATATCTCTAAACAATAATGTAACACAAAAATACCCTTACTCCGAAGACATACAGGCTATGATTTGTCATGTCTTAATTAATAGTAATATGTAATTAATAAGTTATAATTACTTATTTTCCCTCTGGGATCAATAAAGTATTTTTGAACCTTGAGCTGAATTAAAAAATCGTAACTTTTTCTAAACCCTCATTGCTGTTACTCATGTGAGAAATAAAGACAGATAGTAACAGAGCTGAATTTGCAAGTTGGTGTGAACCTGGGGGGGGCTTAAGTCCTCATTAACTCCTTAAGCCCGCTAGCCCTCATTTTTTGGGGCACGCCTCTTTATATTTCCTGTCTTTCAACCTCAATTACTCATGCCCACTATGATTTTCTTGAAGATTTTCACATTCACAGTATCCCCATAGACCTTCCTAATACATGAGAGTAATTTGGACATTTTGGACCTTTACAAGCTGTAAAAAGCCTTCCAGAGTGTAGGTATGGCAAATTCGGAAAAAAACAGCCTAGGACTTAAGAGGTTAGACTGATTTTATGACACAGGTTTCACCTATAGAATCTAGGGATGGGTACCGATATCCGGTGCCATCATGGCATCATTGTGCAAAAAAAATGCTAAAAGTTAGGGCGAATTTAACGTACCGATTAATCGATTAATTCCTAGAATTAACCCCCCCCCCCTTGTTTTTACGCCATGAAAAATGCATTCCCAGAACAGCGCCCCGTTTATGATTCAGCCTGCACCACATCAGCTCTCCTTCCTAACCAGCTAAACTGCGGATTGGGGTCTAGCAGCATGTGTTTGTTGTCCTAAATGACATGTGCGTGTATTATTAATGGCGTATTGGCTTTGTGGTGATATGATAAGTTCATAAGTTGTGTGTAGGAGTTATCCGTCCGCCTCGGATATCAGCTGTGTGGCGGTTGGGTGTTTGCGTTCAGAATCCACACTTTCGTTTCACTTCTGTTTTTTTCGCTCTTAAGCGTAGCCATGTGCGCAGAACTGCAGAAATCACAAAGACGAGCTCTGTGTGGACCTTTGCTGTTTAAGCCATCTTTGAAAGAATCCCTCTGTTTGGGGAAAGGACATCTGTATGTTTACATCATATATGCAAAAAAAAAAAAACGTAGATATTCATCAGGATCTATTCTGGTACATTTCTCACCGGGTGAACGCAGCCAAAAGACAATGTTCTGGTAAAAAAGTTATGTATCTGAAATGACAACTACGGTTAAAGACCGGATAGAAATTACCATAAATATTCCAGAATGTGTATCTAAAAACAGCTTAAACAATATGCCTCCTTCTGGGTGTTTTCCAGGTACTTCCCACAGAGAAAAGACCACAGGGGTGACACCTCAAACCACGCAGGAGGGATTATGTATCCCTTCTGTCCTGGGAACGTGTTGGGATGCCCAGAATGAGTCAGAGTCTTGGGAAAAGGTTTCACTTCGGGACATGTCATTGTTAAGCTGTATCTCCATCTCAGATACAAGAAACACACTGAATAGGCAGATAAATAAAGCAATCAGGTTTATCTGTATCGTTTATTCGTAGAACACTGCCATAAACCTGTAGTTAATGAGCAAAAGTTGGGTTTGTTCCGGAACAATATTCTGAAATGGGATTTTCGTTAGCGTCAATTTAAGAAGGTACCTTTTTCTACCAGTTATTTTAAAAATATCTTTATACCAGTTATTTAAAAAAAATCCAATCAAATCTCCACTCAGTTCTATACTTTAAAATTTCTTAACTCTAACTAATGAATTTAGGTAAAAAAAAAAAAAAAGGAAAGTAAAGTGCACATTTGTGTTTATTTTTCTCCATTAAAGTTTACTGAGAATATACTGTTGATGACAAAATGAATAAATGAGTAATTACATGGGTTTGTTCACTTTGCTTCACATGAATGGACACTCACAGGTCAGAAACCTACCTACCCGTTTTCCCCCACCAATGATAGCGGGAATAAATGTTTAGCCTCCTCATTTTACGGTTTGTGTTAATAAAATGTCAGTGGGAGAGATTAAGTTGTATAAAATTCAGTTCTAAGACTGAAAGATTCAGACACAGGCCAGGATGACATGCTTTGTCTCTCCTTGCAATAGCCAATCATAAAACTCAGAACTCAGGAGAACTTTGTCAACCGTTTTGTTTAAGGTTAGTTTTTCTTAAAGCTGCCATCTCCGTACAAACCCTAGTTTTACCATAACTAAAGCTTAACTGCTGATAATAGAGTTCTAAGTGTGTCATCGAAGTCACACAAAGTTCAAAAATGTTTGTGGAGAACTAGTTACTGTTTTTCCTCTGCTCTTACACTGAGCAACTGAAATCTCCAAAGCAGCTAAATACCGAACGCTGCTGGCCCTTCAGCCGGAGGCTCGATATCCATCTCCAGATCCAAACTGAGATCTAGGACGAGGGAGATAAAGGCGAAAACAGCGGCTTGGCCCAAACTTCAAACGGCACTGACAATTCTGTTCTGATCAAGCTCCACTGTGGCAACGCTGCTCACGGATAACTATGGAAATGAGGATTATTTAAACTCTCAGGCAACGCCACGTGCAACAGTTCGACACGTCGAGCTGGGAAGTTAAACTCTTCAATCAAACCTGTTCCTTTTTGCTTTTAGCAAAGGCAGTGAATGCATCACGACATCTCTTCCTGAGAGAATATTTTCGCATCGGCAAGGTGCACAGCAGGACAACCAGTGAGTCTCCTCTCCCACTGCAGGAGCTTGAAACTAAGCTCAGAGGGTAACCATGCCAGGTTGAGGTAAATGAATATAGCACACAGTATTGGCTATGCATCGCATGTGTTGGCTTCTGTTTAACCTCCACCTTGAAGTGTGCATACATAAAACTCACGATGGCGCTTTCAAAGAGTCTGTCAAGAGGATCAGCCACGCTGCCAGGGAACAGAGGTTGTCACATCGCTGCAGGTTTGTCAGAGCTTCGGACCCCGAGGTGGCACAGGTGATGAGGCGATGACACATTTTTAGAGCGGTCGTCAAACTGTGTCACGTCACCCAGGTTTCTATTAGCACCTTGAAGTGCTCGTGGGAATATCTTATAAATTAAAAGGCAGTTTCCTATTTTGTGTGATTTTCTTCAACCTTGTTTTGGCTTAAACTGACATAAGACGAGGTTTTGAGGTGATTAAGAGTTTATTGTTCCATATGTTCCTAACAGAGCACTATGTTTTCGCACTGCAGGTCTACTGGTAGTTCCTAGGATTTCTAAAAGTAGAATGGAGGCAGATCTTTTGGTTATCAGACTCCTCTCCTGTGGAACCAGCTCCCAGTTTTAGTCCGTGAGGCAGATACTCTGTCTGTTTTCAAGACTATGCTTAAAACCTTCCTTTTCGATAAAGCTTATAGTTAGTGGCTTAGGTTATCCTGAGCTATTTTTGTAGTTATGCTGCTATTGGTTTAGACTGTTGGAGGACAGACTGACCACTACTACTTTCCTCTTCTTCTACTCTCCAGATGTATGTTTTGCTGTCATTGCGATTGTTAACCTTGTTTTTTCTCAGTGTTTTTCTTTCCATAGAAACTACACCTGGTCTGGTATCCTGCTCGGATACAACGCCCCCTGCTGGATGGGGATCATCGGTTTGGATGATTGATTTGAATTGAATAAGAGTTTATTTACAACAATTTAGCTGCTTTAATCTGTGTGACCGATTATTGTTATGGAACCTGACAGTGACACTGAATGATGGAACTGGAAGTAACAGAAGGACTTCTCATGATCATGGTAAGATATCGTGAGAAGATTTTTCTATTTTTTATTATAAAGAGTTAACTTTATTGCATCATCAAATAAAAATTAATAACAGTATTTTAGTTTATTTAAACATGGAAGTTACGTTTTCAGTCAAGAAACCCCAAAACAAGTAGTATCTTTTGGTGTTCCTCAGGGTTCAATTCTTGGCCCACTTCTTTTTATTATTTATATAAATGATTTTGAAACGTTATTGTAAATGCAAATTTGCGCTTGTATGCGGATGACACAGTATTATACATATCAGCACCATCAGTGGAACTTTCTTTATTAAAATTTCAAAATCCTGTCAGTCATCTTCAGGCTTCTTCTTATTATTTCCTTTTTTTTTTTTTTTACACACACGACAAAATTCATGGTGTTCTCAAGTAGTAAACAAGTTGTCCAGCACTTGCAGTATTCCTCAAACATTTTACAGTGGGTACCACCAGAGAAAATGTCGACCTCTCCTAGTACCACGATCATGACCAACCTAAACATACAGTACAGAAGACTTACCCTTTTAACTATACACAATTAACAAAGGAGGCTTATTTAATCCTAATGAGGATTATTTATTGGTAATTATTGCCAGCCATAGCCACAGTGTGTGAAATATACATTTCTGAATTCATTTTATTTTCAAAAAATATTTAGAACTTTCATCCAAGTACCACTAGGGAGAGCTTGGGTACCACTGGTGGTACGCGTACCACAGTTTGAGAATCATGGACTTACATTATTGCAAATGAGGGACATCTGATAAAATTAGTGACAGAATGCTTTTGGAATCTTAACCGATGAATGCTTATCGATATCAATATTAAAAATCCCACACATTAAAACTAAAACTTGGTTTTTAATACTGCATTAAATCATGTTTTTCATTTGAAGCTTGTAAGAGACAAGTGTCAACCAACTTTATGCCTGTTCTGGATTATTGTGTTGTATATATGAATGCATCCTCGGATACTTTACATTCTCTAAACATTGTTTTTCATAGAGCATTGCGTTTTGTCACAAACATGAGGTCAATGACTCACCAGTCTGTCCTGTATGCCTGTGTGAGCCGGTCTTCTCTGTCTTTTCACAGAATACAACACTGGTATCTTTTAATCCATCCATCCATCCATCTTCCTCCGCTTATCCGGGGTCGGGTCGCGGGGGCAGTAGCCTAAGCAAGGAGACCCAGACTTGCCTCTCCCCGGCCACTTGGGCCAGCTCCTCGGGAGGAATCCCGAGGCGTTCCCAGGCCAGCTGGGAGACATAATCTCTCCAACGGGTCCTGGGTCTTCCCCTGGGTCTCCTCCCGGTGGGACATGCCCGGAACACCTCACCAGGGAGGCGTCCAGGAGGCATCCTGACTAGATGCCCGAGCCACCTCAACTGGCTCCTCTCGATGTGGAGGAGCAGCGGCTCTACTCTGAGCTCCCTCCGGATGACCGAGCTTCTCACCCTATCTCTAAGGGAGAGCCCAGCCACCCTACGGAGGAAACTCATTTCAGCCGCCTGTATCCGCGATCTCGTTCTTTCGGTCACCACCCAGCGTTCGTGACCATAGATGAGGGTAGGAACGTAGATCGACCGGTAAATCGAGAGCTTCGCCTTTCGACTCAGCTCTCTCTTCACCACGACAGACCGGTACAGCGCCCGCATGACTGCAGACGCCCTACCAATCCGTCCATCGATCTCCCGCTCCATTTTTCCCTCATTCGTGAACAAGACCCCCAGATACCTAAACTCCTCCACTTGAGGAAGGACCTCATCCCCAACCCGAAGAGAGCACCCTACCCTTTTCCGACTCAAGACCATGGTCTCGGATTTGGAGGTGCTGATCCTCATCCCAGCCGCTTCACACTCGGCTGCGAACCGCTCCAACGAGAGCTGTAGATCACGTTCAGACGAAGCCAACAAGACCACATCATCTGCGAAAAGCAGAGACCCGATCCTGAGGTCACCAAAACGGATCCCCTCAACACCTTGGCTGCACCTAGAAATCCTGTCCATAAACGTTATGAACAGGATCGGTGATAAAGGGCAACCTTGGCGGAGTCCAACTCTCACCGGAAACGAGTCCGACTTACTGCCGGCAATGCGAACCAGACTCTGATACGGGCTGTTAGGTCCCTATATGACCGGTGTCAGAGGGCCTGGTACCCCATACTCCCGGAGTACCCCCCACAGGACACCCCGAGGGACACGGTCGAACGCCTTCTCCAAGTCCACAAAGCACATGTAGACTGGTTGGGCGAACTCCCACGCACCCTCCAGGACCCTGCCGAGGGTGTAGAGCTGGTCCAGTGTTCCACGGCCAGGACGAAAACCGCATTGTTCCTCCTGGATCCGAGGTTCGACTATCCGTCGTACCCTCCTCTCCAGAACCCCTGAATAGACCTTACCAGGGAGGCTCAGAAGTGTGATCCCCCTGTAGTTGGAACACACTCTGTGGTCCCCCTTTTTAAAGAGGGGGACCACCACCCCGGTCTGCCAATCCAAGGGAACTGCCCCCGATGTCCACGCAATATTGCAGAGCCGCGTCAACCAACACAGCCCTACAACATCCAGAGCCTTGAGGAACTCCGGCCGAATCTCATCCACCCCCGGAGCCTTACCACCGAGGAGCTTTTTAACAACCTCGGCGACTTCAGCCCCAGAGATTGGAGAGTCCGTCCCAGAGTCCCCAGACTCTGCTTCCAAACAGGAAGGCGTGTCGGTGGGATTGAGGAGGTCTTCGAAGTATTCCATCCACCGACCCAAAACGTCCCGCGTTGAGGTCAGCAGCACACCGCCCCCACTGTAAACAGTGTTGGCGGCAGACCGCTTCCCCCCCCTGAGACGCCGGATGGTGGACCAGAATCGCCGCCACGACAGGCACCAACTACCTTGCGGCCACAACTACGGTCAGCCGCTTCGACAATGGAGGCACGGAACATGGCCCATTCGGACTCAATGTCCCCCGCCTCCCCCGGGACGTGTTTGAAGTCCTGTCGGAGGTGAGAGTTGAAACCCCTTCTGACAGGAGACTCCGCCAGACGTTCCCAGCAGACCCTCACAACACGTTTGGGCCTACCAGGTCTGTCCGGCGTCTTCCCCCACCACCGGAGCCAACTCACCACCAGGTAGTGGTCGGTGGATAGCTCCGCCCCTCTCTTCACCCGAGTGTCCAAAACATGCGGCCGCAGGTCAGATGAAACGACAACCAGGTCGATCATCGAGCCGCGGCCTAGGGTGTCCTGGTGCCAAGTGCACACATGAACACCCTTATGCTTGAACATGGTGTTCGTTATGGACAATCCATGACGAGCACAGAAGTCCAACAACAAAACACCGCTCGGGTTCAGATCGGGGGGGCCATACCGCCCAACCACGCCTCTCCAGGTCTCACTGTCATTGCCAACGTGAGCGTTGAAGTCTCCCAGGAGAATGAGGGAGTCTCCAGAAGGAGCACTCTCCAGCACCCCCTCCAAGGACTCCAAGAAGGGTGGGTAGTCTGATCTACTGTTCGGTGCATAAGCACAAACAATAGTCAGCACCCGTCCCCCCACCCGTAGGCGGAGGGAGGCTACCCTCTCACTCACCGGGGTAAACCCCAACGTACAGGCGCCGAGATGGGGGGCAACAAGTATGCCCACCCCAGCTCGGCGCCTCTCACCGGGAGCAACTCCAGAGTGGAAGAGAGTCCAACCCCTCTCGAGGAGACGGGTTCCAGAGCCAGAGCCATGCGTCGAGGCAAGGCCGACGATGGTGTGCGAGGCTGAGAGGTTCCGACTGGTATCTTTTAATGTACTAACTTATTGCTGGATCTTCTCTCCATATCTGCAGCAGCTCATTGGCCCGAGGAGTAGCAGCAAATACAGTCTGCGCTCTCATGACTTTCTTCTTCTCTCTGAACCAAGAATGCGAACAGAAATGGGTAAAAAGGCCTTTCGGGATGCGGCGCCACACTCTTGGAATGAACCACAGAAGGCGTTTGAATTGAGTTATCTTGTATCTCTATTTTATTTGTAGATCACTACTGATCAATTTTGAAACAAGGTCATTTATTTGTAGATGTTTTTTAATAATGTGTATTTAATAATGTGTATTGTCTTATTTAAATCAGTGTAATATGTTTTTATTGTATCAAATTGAGGGAATTTTGCCCTGCTTCTGGCCCAGGACGCTCTTGAAAAAGAGATTTTTAATCTTAATGATTTTTATCCTAGTTAAACAAAGCCCAAATTAAAATACAAACAACCAAAACAAGCAAATACAAAGATAAACCCAGATGAAACACAACCTTCTTGTCGACAGTAATAATTAAGACAACAGCTGAAATCCTGTTATTTAACAAAATATACATTTATCCAACATAATCTAAAGTAACTCACCAAGACTTTATAGACTGAGGTCCAGTTTTCTCCAAGGAGATGACCCAGTTATAGATGCAATCACTCCCAAAAAGGGGAAAACACAGGAATTCTGTTGAGGGAGAATATTTCCAACTTTATGCACATAATTCATGGAACTTATCATACAAAACAAGATTCCCATAACAGCATCTCCTCATCGTCTCTGACATGGACACAGAACCCATTCTATCCAGCTATCCGGGAGCTAACAGCACGTTGGAGAGGCTTTGGAGAGCATCTGTTACTGCACCGGACACAGATTGATGACGTTTTGATTCCTTTGGTGTGAATGCACCGGTACTTTTGGTGTGAATACAACAGTGCATTCACACCAAAAGCGTCAAAACGCGCCGCATGGCCCTAGCTCGGTGCTAGAACATTCGCACCCTGAAGCGTGTCCAAAGCGAATCGGTCGCACTTTATATGCAATTTTCACTCACGTGAAGCCGTAAATACGCAACTTGTGGGAAAACCCTGACTGGGACCGCACCGTAGCAGTCGCCTTGCTGCCTCCTTCTCCCGACCCTCCGGGAGTTCTCAGTGGTCTGAGCTGAGACCACTGCAGCGGGGAATCGTGGCGCTAAAGACCCAGTCAAGCGCTGGCGCAGGGATCCACAATCTGGGAGTGGGACGCCATCTCCATTGAGCCCAGCATGTGGAGTACTGCTGCCGGTGGACTCTAGTCTCCGAGCTGACCGCTTTACGTGTTCGGCCTGGCCTCAGGCAGAGCCCAAACAAGCAGTTAGTGCGAATCAGGTAGAAAAGCATTTTGGAATCACAGATCTGCTTCTGACATGATGGGGGACCCCCTGACGCTATTCGGTACGCTTCTCCTTTGACTTTACATGTAAACCTGTGTGTCAGGATGCTCCAAACGAGTTCGGCGTGAACACACCGTTACTGTCTGACAAAAAGCAGGCTGCAGTCGGGATTTTGCTTTCCTTACTGAGAGAAATTCTTAAAATAATGGATTACTTACATTACGCACAAAACTAACGTATTAAGTTACACGTTTCACAAAAAAAGTAATTAAAGTACTATAACGTGTTACAAAGTAATGCATTACCCACAACACTAATTATATGCACTTCTTTTAAGTATGTATCATCATATTATGTCTGTTTCTTTATCACCGTATCACGCAAAGCACCTTGAATTAGCCTGTTGTTGAAAGTGTCCTATAGAAGTAAAATGTCCTTCTCTTGCCTTGCCTAATTCTGTATGTAGGAATAGGTATTAATAGGAATTAATGATTTTTTTTACAAGAGTCTACAAAAGTTAAAGGATCAAATGACTATCTGAGATTTAAAGCTTTATTAGTGTTTCAAAAGGTAAAATGATTATTTGTCAAAGTAATCAGAAAGTTGGTCATCCCAACAGTTTAATTTTTAAGCATCTGACATATCAAAGCGGGATGAAGCATAGTGCTTCATGGAATTGAGTAAAATTATTTGGTGACTAATTAGTCACGAAAATTGGAAGTTAAATTTTGCTTTTATAGGCTTCCATCTAAATCTGATATGACTGGACCATTTAGGAATGAACTGAGTTGATTTAGATTGAATTTAGATCCAGTTGGAATCTGTACAATTAAATATGATTGGACTTGTTTGTCTGGTATCAGCTCTAGCTATGGAAATAAATAGAACTTGATTGACATTTAGATTTTTCTTAAGACGAGAAAACTGTACTTGAGCAGAAATGTTTAGTGAGAGGAATCTTAACACAACAGACTGAGTCCAAAAAATGTGTTGGGCCTCAAACAGCTGAATAAATGTTAAGCTGATTCTGCAAGACACATCAGCAAAACAAAGTACAGATATGAGTAAGCATTTTCAGAGAATACAGACCTAAAAGGGAAAAATCTGTCAGCAAAACTTCATCAACATATGTTCAGTATACGCATCTTATAATGTAGTCCCAACCCGACAAAGTGGTAAGAAGCCCTTGACAGCTTCTGTATAATTCAACCACTTTAACCTTCATGCATTCATTTCCTCTCTTCTGTAAGTTATATTTAAATAACTTGAGATAACTTTCATTGCCGTTCCTGCCGTCAACTGTGATCCTGCTAGAGTCCTACTAAATCTAATGGAGAACAGCTATTTCCTGCAAATTAAGCAAAAATATATTACTGCTATGATGATATGAAAGGATTCAAGGAGAGTCAAGCACCACAACAAAGATGTGGGCTGATGGGTCTGTTGGCTGCTGCCTTGCAATACTGGGCAAAACTGAGTCTAATGACTGAACATTTAACTGGGTTCTTAGAGCCATATGGAAGCAGTCACATCAACAGTCAGCATTCTCGTCAGGGACAGCCACAGATTCAGTATTCCTTACCGAGAAAACGGTCCACCACCTGTCAGAAGAACCATCGGAACCAGCAGAAAAGAACCAGATACTACAGAAACAGCTAAACACTAATTAGGTTAAGAGGAAGAAATGCTTCGCCTTGAATTTTCTTGTGTTGAAAGTGTGCTATTCAAATAAAATTGCCTTGACTTGCCTTGACACAGGCTTCATGGACCTAATAACCACCAGAGGATCAAAATATCAAACTACGTCTTCTTTCCAAATTTAGTAAATGTCCAAAATAAAATAAGGGAATGACGAAAAAAATGAATGAATAAACACGGATAAAAGGTTTGATACAGAATGAACGTTTGATGGATAGATTGATGATAAAATGATGGACGGATCATAAAATTATGTATGTATGTATGTATGTATGTATTAGGGGTGTCAGAATATCAAATTGTTATCGAAATCGATCGAAATGATGTTATGACCTTGCACATCTAAATCCAAAAGAGGATCACAATCATCTGCAGCCATGTTTGCATCCTGTGTCCCACTCGGGACTCCGTAGCAATATTTAGCAGACAACCGTCTCATCACAAGGAAACATACAATGCATTTTCCCTAACAAGTAACTCTCACCAGTTCTCATAGAACTCACAACACCACGCGGTAACATATTAACTGCCTGTTTCACATCCCCCTGGATCAGAGCACACGTTTACACAGCACATTAGCTGATGCTAGCAAGTAGCTATTGGCTAAGCTAACGCTCGTCCACGGCTAGGGTAGATGAAGCAACGGGAGCGGAGCTAAAGCCGCTCCTTCTACTCTCAAATCACCAGTGATGACATTTTGAGCTCCCGGCGAGTTAAGTCCACATTCGCATTGTAAACAACAGGACCGCTGTTGGCTGCATTTTGCTCAGTCCTATCTGGAGCATATCGTATTTCTGCAGTAACTATAAAGAGTCACTAGATGGCAGCAAGCCTCCGTTAGCATTAAACAACACTGTGACTGTAAATAAACTATTTAAACATTAATGCCTAATGTGATACATTAAACAATAATAATAAAAAGTTGCATCAATTTTGGCTTTTAAAATAAGATTTACTGTACAAAATTTTATGAATAAAACCAGTGTAAAAATGACACTCGATACTGTAAACGTAAGTAAAACATTTTTTTTTTACTTGAGAATCAAATCGTGACCCTAAAATCGAAAATCTAATCGAATCGAGGATTTGGAAAATCGTGACACCCCTAGTATGTATGTACGTTAAAGGGGAGGTATTCCTCTCCACTGTCGCTACATGCTTGCTCAGTATGAGGGATTGCTGAGGAATTGCTGTGGTTGGAGTATGAATGATCCGGGGCACAACCTCACGCAGATTACTCAACGCAATCTGCTGGGATTCCTTACATAGAAAACTTTACTGATTGCAATGTTTGTATAATTTTATTGAGATGACATTTGTTTTGAACTGGCGCTATATAAATAAAAGTGAATTGAATTGAATGTATGTATATATGTATGTATGTATGGATGGATGGATGGATCTATAGATAATGGATGGGTTGATGAATGGATTGATGGACGGATGGATAGATAGACTGATGGATGGTTCTACAGATGAAGGATGAATGGATGGGTGAAATAACTGATACATTAAATGATTGATGAATTAATGAATGTTGATCTTCCATCTCATTATTTGTAGTTATTCAGTTTCTTTATCTTATCATGTTTCTTTTTTGTTTTTGAGCAATTTTGAGCTGTTGCTTTATCTCCCTGAATGTCCTCCTTTCACTCTGAGGTCTCACTAAATCGTTTTATGGTTATGTTGATCTAGATTATGGACTGCCTGACTCATTCAAAGTAATCTCCCTCCGTCTCTGACGCTTCTTTGATCTTGAACACCATCTCTTTGGAGGCTGCCTTTATGTTTTTCATCATTTTCCTCCCTCTCTTTGCATCCTCTTTGCGATTGTAGTTATTTTCCATCTCTCTGTCTCCCATTTTAAATCAATTGTAATTTCACACAAAAACAGTGGCTCTTTCAGAGAGTCATGTGCAGAGGAAATTGATTAAAAGAGATCTGTAGGAGTAAACCAATGCTTCTCTAACACCTGGAAAAACACTGAATATTAAACTGTCAGACTTCGGCCTGGTAATTTTAACCAACAATTACAAAAACATATTAAATAGTCTCTGCCTGTTCATGGTGGTTGGTATAATCACTACAGCTTTGTTTCTCAATGAAGCATATATGTAAGATACATCACCAATCAATACAGTAAATGATAGTATTGTACAAAAACAACAGATATCCCTTTCTCTGTCCTTTATCGGTGACAAATTGTATTATATTGTTAAAATTAGATTTACTAGGCAGATTAAATGAAAATTAACTGGCACAAATAAGCAACACATAGTTCTTTTTTCTGGTTAATCTATATCCCAACCCCAGTGGGTAAAGATGCATGACTCACTAACAAAAGAAGGAGATTTAGTATGCACGAGAAGGAAATTATCTCCTTCTCTACAGTGGCTGAGCTCTGCTCATAGATAAGGTGAAGAGCTCAGTCAGCTCATAGGGGAGCTGGAATTAGAGCATCCAAAGGGGCTCAGAAATCTAAACAGGAGGTCCGAGGAACATTTTAGAAGGTGTTCCTGACATTACTTCCCTACAGGGATTCTGTATCTGTCGCTGAGGCACATGTCGTATATTTTTTCTTGTTTTTTTTTGCCCGCCCGTATCGTTTTGCCATTCTCCAAATGGACTGAACTGTTGCACCTAAACGCTGTTGGGGGACAGTGTCATTCTCAGATTCCATGGAAAATAAACCTGGTTGTAGCTCCAAAGACTGAACAGTGTGAACTCTTCTGAACTAAAAGGGGGAATATCAGGATTCATTTTCTATAAAACTGGACGGACTGCATCTCCCAGGATGCCTTGTGCTGCCCTCAGAGTATTCTCATCGGTCTGACCTTGGAACATCATGGGAACCAACAAAATTACCTGAGAAAAGCAGTATTTGTTGGAACTTTTGCTCCTGAGACCTGATGGACTGCTGTTGTTTTAGTAGGATGGTTGTTCCATTGGTTGATTTGTTAAATTAATGAATGGCTGAATGATTGGTTAGACAAATAAGCGTCAGTTTGATGGATGGATGAATGATATAACGATAGATGGATGAAAGGATGGATGGATGAAAAAATGATGGATGGATGCATTTAATGACCTATTTAACCTTCCCTATGGGTTTAGATTAAACTGAGCTAAGTGCTGAGATAATTTAAACCTAAAAATCATATTTTCTGACAAACACTTGCTTAATGATCCAAATGCCTGTCAGTGAAAAAACTTGAGAAAGTATAATTTTCCAATAGAAGGTGCAGCACAGCTGTAGCACAAAGAGCAGAAATCATCCAGAAACAGCAGCAGAGTCAGTGGAAGAAACAAACTGTGGTCAGCTGAGCTGTAAAATCTGGTTGAGAATGAACATTAAAAAACTCCAGCACATCATTGATGATCCACAGAGTACAGAGAGGGAAACGCTCTTATTTCAGGACCACCTGCTGATGCGGCTCGGACTTTGACAAATGGCTGTCATGTTCTCTGTCAGCTGTTTCACGCTATCACTCTTCCCCTGTTTATCTCTCTTAGTGGGAGCGACAGCTCCGAGGCTGAGTGCGTGTCTGGCTATCACCCAAACAGAGGAATATTTCACAGGGGACAGATGTCGACGCCGACCCCTGTGGCTGTTCAAAAACACAAACTGGGTCGATAAGCTGATTGGCATGAAGCTCAGATTCCCGTCTTCTTCTGACAAATCTATCAGGACTCACCGTAGACTAAACCTGGAGCCTGGAGGACTTCTGTTTGCGGCATTTTCTTTAATTATTAATGAAGGGGAGATCAGCTCACAGCGCATGGAGTTCACATTATTTTAATAAGTTATTATTTTTTAAATTTGTAAATGTTTTTCAAACTATTGCTTAACCTTCATTGCTTTAACTCGGTGCTTTCCGGAGACATTACGCACACGAACTGCAGCGTGTGAATGGCAGTCAGTGTGAAAACTGGACCACATCCGTTCCACATTTGGTGTGAATGAGGCATGAGATCAGATCTTTGCGATGTCCCCGCCAGAACATTGACTCCGTTGTCCTCCGGTCGCTCTGGAACCACTCTAGCTGAACGCTGAGGCTCATCGGCCATCTGGAAGAACCGTTTGGACCAAAGTTTTAACTTCCTGGCTGATGTCTTTAGATGCTGCTTCAGCATTTCCACATAATGTTGTTTCCAGTTCGAACTCTTGAGAATCGAAATCCAAATGATTCTTGAAATTTGAATTGATAACCAGCCCTAATCTGGAAATTGTTCCCATATTTGAATGTCTGGTTTCAACTGTATGCTTAAACAAAATGGGCAATGAGGTTTGGAGAAAAACACAAAAAAAACAAAAACCTTATACCTACTGTCAAGTACGGTGATGGAGAGATGAAGGTCGACTCTTAAGCCAAAGTAAAATGTCTGACTGTCAGCATGATAAGAGGACGACTCAGAAACAACCTAATCCAAATGTTGCAGTGGCCCCGTCAAATTCCAGACCTCAAACTGATTAAAATGCTGTGGTGGGACCATGTGGTGGGAACGTCTGTTTCCAAATCTCAAAGAGTTGAAAAACAATCACTTGAGAGGCTTACAGTCGTTCAGAAGACGAGTGCTGGGAGTTATTGGTGTTTGAATCAACGGATCGGACCTTGGTCCGCCGCAGTGAGCCGTAACTCTGCGGTGATCCCATCTCAGAGGTTTCAGAGCCGCAATTGTTTTTCTCACCGTATCTTCTCGGTGCCAGACACAAATATCCAGCGGTGGGGAAAACGACTCTCTGGTTGTGAAACAAGAATGAGTCCTCTGTGACATTAAAGCACTTCAGACCATCTTTGTGGGCTCTTCATGGACATTTCTCATTGGAACAACCTAATTTCCCTCTTTAAAGCTAGCATCCAATAGCCCCTCTTTCAGATAATGTCCTCAAATGTTACCACAATGATATGCTTTGATATTTCTGCATGCCTTATCCCCTGCTGATAGGTTTATTGTGTTTAGAGGCAGTCTGGTGCCTCCAGCTCCTGCATCAGAGCCCTGCAGCTCATCCAAACCCGAAACAGAGGCAAAAGCTGTTCACTTGATGCGAACCGGGGTTACATAAAAACTGCTCCGGCGTGCCTCCTGCCAGAGGGGAAATCGAGCACTTCTCTGCATCCCATCGACACTCACTTAAGATAATGAGCCTTGCTGGGGAGGATATAGATTGCAGAGCGAGTCTCCGGGATTCTGCGCACCGGAGAATTTGCAGGCGAGGCAGATAAAAAGGGATTTAGCAAAGGAGCCAGGGTGGCAATTTGTCAGGATTAAAGCCGGACGGTGTGTTGATGGCGCGGCATCAGGTGTTGGTCATTATGGCAGAAGGTTGCCGGGGAGTCGCCGTTTTGTTCTGTGAGAATGTCCGGGTCATCCGTGCTTTTAATCCTGCGTTAATCCCCCTGCAGCGGGAAGGAAAGGCCTGATAAATGCTGGAGCTGTTTGTATCTTTTACACAGACACATGACAGAAAACTAGGAATGACAAGGAGGAAAAAAAACAGTCTTAAAACTTCAGGCTCGAACACTCCAAACTATAAATTATTTCCAATTAATTTTCACAAACATGACCGCATCCTGATCTGTGAGACAACAAAATGATTGAAACTTCCTGAAACATTTCAAACTGAATGGAGCTCAGCTAGTTAGACTGTCAGAGGTTTCCTAATGACCTGTTTAATTAGAGTTAAATGTAACTGATGGCTTCAGAGCAGAGCTGAAACAAAGCCATTAATCAGCAGCTTCAAGGAGGGAAATAAGTCATTATTCAGAAGGTGATGGTGAACATTAGTTACATCCAGCTAGGGGTGGGTATTAGCAGGAATAGGAAGATACAATATGCATCACAACACTGGTTAGAGACGATATGATATATTGCGAATCTATGAGTAAGACCATATATTGTGATTTTAAAAACTGAATTTAAATGTAGCAGCATTCCAAACAACTCGTTTCATGCTTGACATTTAGTTTTAAATCTAGTTGATCCGGAGAGATGAAGGCGGTGAAAACAGCCACCAACTACCGGTCATACTTTTAATGTTACAACAGAAAATACTGTCATCATTTAAGGTTCTATTCAAGTTCGAAAATAATGGAAATCAATATGTTGTCAAACGGTACAATATCGTGACATAAAATATCATGATATATCGTGGTTATCTATATTTTTCTTACATCCCTGCTTCCAGCGTTTTAAACTTGCCGCTCTACTTCTTTTAGATAACCATATATTTTTATCTTGCTTGTGGTGCTATCCAGTATCTCTGCAATGTCCCGATCTTTGGGTGTTGTTTGGGTTTTCAGTTGTGTTCAGATCGCAACCTTGCTGTTATTTTTTGTTCTGTAGGTTTTGTCAGATTCGGTTAATTTATTTGTGTTTAGTTTTTTCTTTTGGCCTGGTTCACATGGCAGCATGTCAAAATCGTTGTACGATTTCCAAACCTTGATAGGCCACACAAAAAAAACACTGACGTTGACAAAACACGTTTTTGCTACAACAGTTTTGGTCCTACAGTGTGTTGTGTTCAGCCAAAAAATCTCATTACTCACAAACGATTCAAGCTCAGATGAGAAATACTGCTATATCTCGCAAAACAAAATGTGAATATGGATTAAATAAACATGGAAGTCTGAAGAGGAGGTATTGACGATTGTTGACTGGTTTTAAAGGAGAGAAAAAGTAATATCTGTTTTATTATCTTTTTTTCTTTAGGAGCCGACGATTGTGAAAATCTGGGCGTCCTTGTCGGAAGGAGAAAGTTGGGCCTGAAATCGGCATAAAAATCTTTCCAACACTGCCCAAACATCAGCATCAAGAGCGGTAACATTACATGTAAGGTCTATGGTGGAGGCCGTCTGAGGGGTGTCTGAGTCTCCGCGGCGCTTTGTGTGCATTGTGTACGCGTCAACTTTTCACGCTTTTCCTGTGTTTCAAGCGGCAAAACGCCAAACGCCAGCAACGCAGAAGTTCAGCTAGCTGAGCTTTTGACGCTCTTGACGCGGCACGTCAACGCATCAGAGCATCTCACTGAGGTGACGCCGCCCGATGTCGAGGTTATCGAGCCAACCACAATCACTAGCATTTAAAACATCGGCCGGAGAAAGGCGCTTTTTCAAACTTTATCTTAAAAACAAATATGCGTCAATCTAGTCGCTTTGTGAGCATTGTTTGACGCTGACAAAGCGTGTGGTGTGACCGCACCATTAGATTATTCTTGTGTTCTGTTATTGCTGTATTTCTGATGATTTGTCTTATGCCTCATTTCCATTGAGCGGTACGGTATGGATCAGAAACGTACGCAATTTTGTCTATTTCCAATGTAAAAGTGGCCCATACCACTGACCTGAACCACATCATTCCTGGGCCCTCTTCAGTTGTTGGTCCATAGGACAATGGTACAGTTAGGGCGGATCTACTGATGTCACACAACACAGTCCATCAATTGGGGGACAGAAAAACGTCACTGCTTCTGACAGCAGTTCTGAGCTAAAAAAGAGCTAACCGAAGCTAACAGAGGTTATCGGGCGCTTTAGCCTGAAAACTGATGGTGAGCGACTCTGCTACTCTGTCTTCTTCTAGGTAGATGAAATAATTCGGTAAAATAAAAGAATGAAGCTGTTTGTCCAAAACTTTCACTAAAACTTTGTTCATTTGAATTTTTAACTAAAATTTGCTTTGATAATATGTAAAAATGAAATTTGATCATTTCAACGTTGTCTTTTTAACAAGCAGTGTTACCTGAAATGCACAGCAGAAATACAATTTTACTTACTGAAAGCATGGGACTTCTTGGATGGTCGGTGCAATAAATACCACAGTAAGCAATCTTTGTTGAATAAATGCATGATTAACATCTGAACACAAATAAAATTTGCAGACGCAAATGGTCAAGTTTCGGAAAAACTTCCCCCGAGCAAACAGGGGGGCAGCAAGCCGCTAGCCACTAGCGCTAGCACTGACGGCTAGTCTGAGGTCTGTCAATCAAAAGGACATGCTCCTTATTATTCATCTCTTATTTAAACTTAAATTACATCTAAATGGATGAATCATAAAAACTTTGACTCCATTCCTCGTTTCCAATGACGGTAATCCTGACGTAATAAACCTATAACGTTTTTTTTTTAACCAGCCGATTTCTGCTATGAAGTTAGCATTTTTTGCAAGTGCGGATGCTGCTGCGGCAGATTCATCATTTTTTTATTATCGTTTTATTGTTGAGCCCCCAAAGCGACCCGGAAGACAATCAGGAAGCACATCCGAGGCGTTTCTATGTCCAAGGAGAATGTAAACCTGGTCAAATGAAGGCGTTTGGGGCATATTAAACCTTACTACAAGTGGCCCTCTCAAGTTGTCCCCAGTGTTATCATGGGGCTCTTGACTCAGGTCTAGCTAAATGGACGATGCGGAAAGGCTAAGTTCACAGCGGCGTTGTTGTTAAACCAGACTGTTGGAGCCGTCATAGACGAGAAGCAGAGCGTCATTTTGGTAATTCAGTCCTCCCTTCAAGCGTTCAATTAGTGAAAACAAATGGATTCGCAAGAGTGTGTTTTCGTTTGTTTATAAGGGAGAATTATTTGCTGTTTATTTGTGTAGCCACCACTGCACTGTGAAAATAAGAGATTTACAACCACAGAAAGCCCGTTGATGCCATACTATGCCAGCTTGTATTGCCCATTTTTTATTTTGTGCCGATCAATTTTATTGCTACTTTATATGTTGTTTAATGATGATAATAATTTTGAGATAATAGTAGCAGTAAAGTAGTATTATATTTGAGCAAATGTCTGAGAAAATAATATAGCCTGCTTATTATTCAATTCAATTCAAAGATACTGAATTGATCCAGTCACTGAAGTGCTTGCATCCGCAATAGCAGCGCTCCCAGTCACATTATAGTAGTATTGTAATACTAACTAGAAAATTTCAGGAAATTTAGAGAAGGGACGGCCACGGTGTGCATGCTAATGCTAACTAGCATGCTAATGCTAATGTTAGCTAACATGTTGGCATTACTATAAACCCATTCAGTACCAAAATATAGTCAAAAAGCTCAAATTAGCTAAAATGCTAACAACAGCTAGCATGCTAATGCTAACTAGCATGCTAATGCTAGCTAACATGTTGGCAATACTATAAACCCATTCAGTACCAAAATATAGTCAAAAAGCTAAAATTAGCTAAAATGCTAACAACAGCTAGCATGCTAATGCTAACTAGCATGCTAATGCTAGCTAACATGTTGGCATTACTATAATCCCATTCAGTACAAAAATATAGTCAAAAAGCTAAAATTAGCTAAAATGCTAGCAACAGCTAGCATGGTAATGCTAACTAGCATGCTAATGCTAGCTAAGATGTTGGCATTAGTATTAATAGGATTAGTATGAAAATATACTGAAAAAGCTGAAATCAACTAAAATGCATACAAGTGCAATGTAGTACTGTGTATAACATAGGGATTTTGGTTCCAGCTTTCAAACAAGAAAAAAAAAAATTTTGCTCCCCCTGGGATTCGAACCCACTACCTCTTGCATTGTATTCCTGTTCCTTCACAGTCACACTACAACATCAGTTATACAACATTGAGTTTTAGGCCATATGATCTGTTGTCTCGTCTCCCAGTTCAGCTTTCAGCAAAGAAAAATTATTTGCTGCTCGCTCCTGGATTTGAACCCAGTATCTCTGGGATGCAAACCCTCTTTCTTAACCACTACGCCATCACAGACATACATATAACATTGAGTTTTAGGCCATATGATCTGTTGTCTCGTCTCCCAGTTCAGCTTTCAGCAAAGAAAAATTATTTGCTGCTCGCTCTTGGATTTGAACCCAGTACCTTTGGGATGCAAACCCTCTTTCTTAACCACTACGCCATCACAGACATACATATAACATTGAGTTTTAGGCCATATGATCTGTTGTCTCCTCTCCATGTTCAGAGTGTTAAACAGCTGCGAACGAACCTTTCCCATTCGAAAACTATAGCAGCTATCAGGAAAATTTTTGGAGTGTTAGCGATATTTGTCCTTTGTGTTCAATTATTTCAAAGCACAACTCTCTATCTTATTCACAGATGAAATGGTACAGGCAGACAGGGGGACTGAGAAAGACACAGACATGGTCAGAAAGACAAAGACAGATGGACTGACACATGGACTTGTTTGTAGTACTTCTCTCTATAGTACTGCATAGCATAACCTGTGTTTAAGTGGGGTTTAATAGGCCTTCAATGTGTATATACTTTGGAATGAACTTTAGTGAACTCTGATCAAAGGTGCTCCGTTTCCCCAGCAACAAGTGTGAGTGAAAACTGCAGCAGCTGCAAACACTTTAGAATGATTAACAGCTTAGATTTAGACTTTTTCATTCAAAAGTGCGCCGAACAAATCGTTCCCATTCGAAAACCGTACAAGGTATCGGAAAAATTCTTGAATTGTGAGCGAGATATATCATTTCTCTTCGTTCATGCCAAAGCAGAAGTCTCTACCTTATTCACAGTCCGAGAGAGAGCGAGAGAAAAATGACTAAGAACATCTCTCTGGCTGAGATAATCCTGACCAGCCACAATGATAAAGTATAGGCGAAAAGCCCTAAAACTGGGTTCCACTTTGAGCGATCTAGAGCTCGCTGAGAGAAAACCGTGCGACATAGGGAAATTTTGAAATGATCCTGAGAATCACAAAGGGCGGCTCTATTTCATGACCGAAAATCATGTCACTAGTGCGAAATATGTGGCCGTGACGTCGAGTTAAATTTTGATCAGGACCTTCCAAAAGTTCATCACTCCACACTCTGCTTAACGAGCTGCTCCACTCTAAAAATCATCATTTGGGAAAACTTTGGGTCGAACAAAGTCAGATTGCGACAAAACCGTAACAGCTATCGACATGCGGTCTTCAATGCTGAACATAGCACGGACGTGGCTATAATCTGAATTTTTAATGGATTTTTTAGGTTATTGTATGGCTACACAGTAAATCTTCAAAAATAGTGGATTTTCATGATTTTTGGCCGTTTTTCCATTCATTTCCTATGGGGATTTTGGGCATTTTTTGGCGTGTTTTTTCGCTTATTACGTCGCCATGGTAACTCCAATCGCTTATAAAAGTAATAGCCCGGATGTCGCGATCGAGCCGGTCGTTTTGATGTATATATTGTGGGGGTGCACGCTACGGTACGACCCGCATTAACGGTGGCGGAAGAATAATAAATAATAACTAGAAAATTTCAGGAAATTTAGAGAAGGGACGGCCACGGTGTGCATGCTAATGCTAACTAGCATGCTAATGCTAATGTTAGCTAACATGTTGGCATTACTATAAACCCATTCAGTACCAAAATATAGTCAAAAAGCTCAAATTAGCTAAAATGCTAACAACAGCTAGCATGCTCATGCTAACTAGCATGCTAATGCTAGCTAACATGTTGGCATTACTATAATCCCATTCAGTACAAAAATATAGTCAAAAAGCTAAAATTAGCTAAAATGCTAACAACAGCTAGCATGCTAATGCTAACTAGCATGCTAAGCTAGCTAACATGTTGGCATTACTATAATCCCATTCAGTACAAAAATATAGTCAAAAAGCTAAAATTAGCTAAAATGCTAGCAACAGCTAGCATGGTAATGCTTACTAGCATGCTAATGCTTGCTAAGATGTTGTCATTAGTATTAATAGGATTAGTATGAAAATATACTGAAAAAGCTGAAATCAACTAAAATGCATACAAGTGCAATGTAGCACTGTGTATAACATAGGGATTTTGGTTCCAGCTTTCAAACAAGAAAAAAAAAATTTTTGCTCCCCCTGGGATTCGAACCCACTACCTCTTGCATTGTATTCCTGTTCCTTCGCAGTTACACTACAACATCAGTTATAAAACATTGAGTTTTAGGCCATATGATCTGTTGTCTCGTCTCCCAGTTCAGCTTTCAGCAAAGAAAAATTGTTTGCTGCTCGCTCCTGGATTTGAACCCAGTATCTCTGGGATGCAAACCCTCTTTCTTAACCCCTACGCCATCACAGACATACATATAACATTGAGTTTTAGGGCCAGATATCTGTTGTTTTAACTCCATGTTCATGATTGTTACAACTAGCTGTCGAACGAACCTTTCTCCATCGAAAACTATAGCAGCTACCAGGAAAATTATTGGAGAGAGTTAGCGATATTATCCCTTGTGTTTCAATTATTTTCAAAGCACAACTCTCTATCTTAATCAACCAGATGAATGGGTACAGGCAGACAGGGGGACTGAGAAAGACACAGACATGGTCAGAAAGACAAAGACAGATGGACTGACACATGGACTTGTTTGTAGTACTTCTCTCTATAGTACTGCATAGCATAACCTGTGTTTAAGTTGGTTAAACACAGGTTTAAATGTATATAGACTGTGGAATGAACTTTAGTGAACTCTGATCAAAGGTGCTCCGTTTCCCCAGCAACAAGTGTGAGTGAAAACTGCAGCAGCTGCAGACACTTTATAATGATTAACAGCTTAGATTTAGACTTTTTCATTCAAAAGTGCGCCGAACAAATCGTTCCCATTCAAAAACCGTACAAGGTATCGAAAAATTCTTGAAGTGTGAGCGAGATATATCATTTCTCTTCGTTCATGCCAAAGCAGAAGTCTCTACCTTATTCACAGTCCGAGAGGGAGCGAGAGAAAAATGACTAAGAACATCTCTCTGGCTGAGATAATCCTGACCAGCCACAATGATAAACTATAGGCGAAAAGCCGTAAAACTGGGTTCCACTTTGAGCGATCTAGAGCTCGCTGAGAGAAAACCGTGCGACATAGGGAAATTTTGAAATGATCCTGAGAATCACAAAGGGCGGCTCTATTTCATGACCGAAAATCATGTCACTAGTGCGAAATATGTGGCCGTGACGTCGAGTTAAATTTTTATGAGGACCTTCCAAAAGTTCATCACTCCACACTCTGCTTTACGAGCTGCTCCACTCTAAAAATGTCGATTTGGGGCAAACTTTGGGTCGAACAAAGTCAAATTGTGACAAAACCGTAACAGCTATCGACATGCGGTCTTCAATGCTGAACACAGCACGGACGTGGCTACAATCTGGATTTCGAATGGTGTTGCTAGGTTATTGTATAGTGACACAGTAAATCTTCAAAAATTGTTGATTTTCATGTTTTTTGACTCCTTTTCCCATTCATTTCCTATGGGGATTTTGGGCATTTTTTTGCGTGGTTTTTCGCTTATTACGTCGCCATGGTAACTCCAATCGCCAATAAAAGTAATAGCACACATCACGCGATCGAGCCGGTCGTTTTGATGTATATATTGTGGGGGTGCACGCTACGGTACGACCCGCATTAAGGGTGGCGGAAGAATAATAAATAAATAAGAATAAGAGTCCGTTTAGAAGTGAAGAGTAATAAGGGACTGCCCATGCAATTGCATGGAGGCAGTGCAATACATTGCTTTGCAATGGATTTGCACTGCCTCCATGCATTGCATTGGGCCGTCCCTTAATAAGAGTCCAGTTTAGGAGTGAAGAATAATAAGGGACTGCCCATGCAATTGCATGGAGGCAGTGCAATACATTGCTTTGCAATGGATTTGCACTGCCTCCATGCATTGCATTGGGCCGTCCCTTAATAATAAAAAGCATAAGTAATCTTCTCCTGTTCATGGTTTCTTCCTGCCCAGAGGTGTGAGAAAGATGCCACCAAAAAGAAAATCCAATCAGACTCTGGAAGGCTTCTTAAAGAAGAAAAGTGGTCAGTTTAAGTGCTTCAGAGTAGTATTAAGATTCTGTGTTCATCCTAAAAGGGACATTCATTGTTCAAATAAAAAAATTTACAGATTTTTTTTTTATTTTAATGTAAGCATTTTAATGTACACCTACAAGTGTTATATTGTTGCTGCAATATTTTGAGTTGGTCATGGACTCCGATCCTGAATGGGAAGATAGTGACAGAGTGAAGTTGATTAAAGAGCAGAATGGAAATATGAAACCATTGAGTTTATAATTTATGTTGGAAACGTCTTTTACTTAAGAGTATTTTTATTTTATTTGTATACATATTCTGGTGTTTACGACAAAGTTAATAAATACACATGAATATCGTGCTGTTACTTACATTTTCTTAAATCTATCTTTTTTCAAATGAAAATTCATGGTACTCTAACTCAAAGATATTTCAAGGCTGTATATAAAAGATTATGCTGGATTCTATAAGACAAAAACTTTTTTATTTGCTTTCTACATACTAATCAGGCATAACATTATACCCACTTTATTTCAACTAATTCTTTATTTAGAAAAAATGAATAAATTAAACAATTGAAGTGTCCTGTTCTATTACATCCATAAAGCTCTAATGAGTGGCCTCACAAAAAAATACAATATTAATAAATAAAATTAAGTTGCTGCAGAATACAGGATAGCTTATTGCTCCAATTTGCTCCTCTATACAGTACTCAGTTTCTCTCTTTGTCTCCACTTACAACTGAGCAAACGCCACAGGGACAGCATCCCAGACGAACCTGTGATTATCCCCCCTACCCTGCAGCATCATCTCTCTCTTTGAAGCCCTTTGCCCACGAGACAAGAGCTCTGCCGCTGAGCGAGCCAGACAAAGAAAGAAATGTCAAACATTAAACACACAAACACTGTACAAACACAGCGGACATGTCTGACCTTCAGAAACATCTCTGGAGGCCAAATATGGCTACATTTAGTGGAATGCTTTCAAGGTATCTCTAATGGAACTGCCTCACAATAGTCTGCGAACCCTCAGCAGCCGCTGCAGGAAACAACCGGCTCCCTGAAAGGCATCAGGGCTGCAGCTGATGCTACAACAAAGGACACATTGCCCTTTAACCTGCAGATTTATGTGGACATACCCACACAATGGAAAGAAGTTGTCTTGAGTTTTATTTGCTTCGTCCGGAACAATGCAGCACAATCACCTCAGTGGTTCATTGAAAACGAACCGGATCCTCTAAAAGGGGCGTATTGGCACATAAAAATCACAGCTCGGTATGTGTTTGGTACACTTTAATCAAGGAAAAAATAAATACAAATGTGCATGTTTTTTGTTGTTAGTAGGACCAACAGTAAACAAATATTTTTTTCATGAATTCCTTCCTTTCGATTCCTGTTTTAAAATCATACTTATTTTTGATTCTGTTCATGTTCTATAACTTAAAAATGTTGAATGTATAGAACTGACCGGAGATTTGATTGTATTTCAAGGCCCAGTGCGTAAAAATTTCGGCTTTTTATTAATAAAAATCAAGTACTGCTTACATAAATACGTATTTTACCAAGGTCTAATAACAATCGCATTATCATGAAAGTGTTCTCGTGTCTTAGAATACGTTGTTTATAGATACAGATGGTACACCGCCCCCCACCTGAGGCTGCCATGTTGCATCGCCATCTTTGAATACTTTAGCCGAAAGGGGTTAAACGTGTTTGCTTTACGCGTTTTAGCCAGTGACGTTGGGGGGAGGGGGAGAGGTGAAGAGAAGAAACGAGCATAGAGGACCGTGGATCAAAGTTTTCAATTTTAATGGAAGACCATCCGTACTCTTTGCCCCGTAAGAGGGAGGAAACCACACCACAGGAAAGAAAAAGAAATAACCGGGAGAAAACAAGAATCTACATCGGTGGAGCGTTTACCAGATGGAGAATATTCATGAGGGACACGAACTTGAAGACGGACGCAGAGGTCGCAGGCTTTCTGGTGGACAGGTAAGTTAATTACATGAAACAATGAAGTTTAGGTTAGCGTCATGTTTGACACAGGACAGGTTAGTCCAGCAAATACTTTATCTTCCGTTTAACGTGGATAATTTACTCCGCAGCTTCCGTGATAGTAATGACGTCTTATAACTGCGAGAAGCCCGAGAGCACTGCTCAGTTGCTTGCATTCACTGAGCGCACCACTAGATGGAGGTAATTCTTACACGCGGGGGCTTTAATTTGACATAAATAAAATAATACAAGCAGACATAGCCAGAGTAGAAAACAATATAGCCACATGAAAACGGTCAGTGTTATTGTTTAGAAATGTTTAAATCATGATCTGCCCATATTTGAGAATAAAACAACTTTTAATCATTTTGGAGTTGTTTTGATATTTCAACAACCTAGTCTCCCAGCTGTACTTGAATGGAGCATGGGCAGCTGGTCATCAACGGGGATTCCCCCAACTTGTGTTTTATCCAAAATCAGGAGTTTAGTCTGATTGGATGCTACTGGTAGCCATGTGGAAGTCAGCTGCTTTTTCAGTAGGATCAGAGATTTTACAATTAAGCCTGACATTGTTTGTGGTGAGTAATCCAGTTCAATGCAGAGAGTGTTATGCACCTTATTGCTGTTGAAAGATGTGTTCGCTGACAGAGATCTGGTTCGGTCCATCTTTCTTTTTCTACTGTAGCTGCAGGAGAAACCATTAATGTTCCCAAATAGCAGAGTTTAAGGATAGCTAGGAGTCCTTTATGGTTTGTTTTGTGGTCACTTTTTAGAGTTGCACTGCGCACTGAGTTCAGGAAATTAACATTGTTACTGAGCTACCGTTGGGTTCTGCTGAAGGTTTACATCCTGTCAAAGGGAAGCTTTTCTCTCCTCTGTGGCCACATGCACACTCAGTATGAAGGTATCAGCCATCAGCATCTACAACAACTCTGAAGAAACTTGGATAATATTAGGTACAACAACATTTTGGTCCATCAGAGCTCACATTTTTCTCCATCCTAGGTCTAGGGTAGGCGTCTTTAATGTGGCTACAAGTGGCTCTTTGGAGCTTCCACAATGGCTCTAAGGAACTTTGGCTAAAAATAACAAACCAAATCATGTTATTTCATTTTTTTTACTAACAAATTCAGGTTTTTAGCAGGAGTTTTTTTTATCATTGAATAATTGCTACATGATAGAATGAGCAGTAATGGGTAAGTTACTTGAAATGAGTAACTTTGTTGGATCACTAGTTACTTCATTCATAAGTAACTCATTTACTGTAAGTCCCTTGTTACTTTCAAAGTAACTAGTTGTTGTGGAAAGTAATTTTGTTTTTACTCAAAATTCTCATACTAATTTGTTACTTCCCTTGCTGGATAGCCAGGAAGGCTGAATGAAAATACATCAGGAATGACGATTTCTGCTTTTTGTACACTTTATTATCTGTTTTAATCTATTTCTATTGTTTCAACACTTTACAAATGCAAACATCATTTTGGGGTCGATGCGGCACAGTGCTGAAAATCAAACAATTTCACCTCGTATCACTACGAAGAAGCAATGGATCAGAAAACATGACAAAGTATGTTGAAATTTTTGAAAGGTCCATTTATTTTTACCATTGATATGGGCAGAAAGTATACTTTTAGCAGTGCCAGCATTAATCTGTGCCTGAGAGCATTTAGAATTTGTAGGCAACAATAATTGTGCAAAAATGATTCAACATAAACATGGAGGTCTATCCATTATTTGTAAACTTAACTGAAAACAGCTGAAGTACACCATGGAGACCTGATCTTCAGTAATGACAGGCAAACAAAGTATTTTCAGCCTCACAAAGAGAAACTAAATAAATAATAAAAAATATTATCAGCCTCGTAAACAGTCAGTGTTTAACCAAAATAATGTTTCCAATATTGCCAAAAGCCAACGTCACTACTAGTGACGCAGCATATGTCACTGAAAGCTGATAGATGGGCAGGGACAAGATGGCGACAAGGACAAGTAAACAAGTGCTAGCTGCATTAATACTTTTGCTTCTAGACTGTGAATCAAATTGTAAAAGGAAGACGAAGAAGAAAAGACAAATCTGGGGTGTTTCTGAATGCCCAGGAACCTCGCCTTAATCCCTTGGTCCCGCCCTGGTTGCCTAGGAGATCATCAGAGGTATTAGAGATCACCAAGGCATTTTCCAATGTTCACGTGCTAACGAGGAATCTGTCCTCCGTTTGTTAGCCGTTTAGCTAACTGACCAAGGATACATCAGACGTGCCTTCATGCCTTCTGTGGGTCAAAAATTTCCCAGAATACAGCGCGGTAGCAGCTGGCAGCAGCTACTTCGGGGGTAGATTTCCATTTTAAATGTAAGTCAACTAATTGGAGCTACCGGGCTTATATCTAAAATGTTTGTTTTATTTTTTTATTGTTATTTTTTAGATCCAAAGCAGTTATATATGGTTGGTTAGTTGCTTAGTAGTTTCAGCTTTGGTGGCTAAGAGGTACTATTTCGCTTACATATTTGATTTAAGCGACATATATACAGTTTAAAAAAAAGTAAAAAGCTCATTGTACATTTCCAGTTCAATGGCTGAAGGAGGGATACTACGATATTATGCCACTACGACAGGCGGGACGTGAACAGAGCACGTAAGCCAGCAGCTGCGGTCACGCGAGGCAAGTCCGTTCCATTTAACCGTTTTCATCAACCATGGAAGGACAATGTCCTCGTAAGAAAGGCCTTAACGTCGAGAAACACCCCTGGACACTGCTGAGCTGGTAAAAAGGAGACAGTTTGGGATGCCTGTTCTTCTAAACGAGCTTGAGTTAAGCTTTGTTTAGCATTAGCCTAGCTAGCACGTCACTCGCAGAGTGCATTTTAATTGGTGAACGGCAGACTGGAGTCGTAGATTTTCTGACTCTAGGTGAAGTTGTAATTAATACGCTGTTAGGCAGCACGTCCCACTTCCCAGCCACAGACCGGTGAATCACACGCACGCTCAGCGTTTTTCATCACGACTCTTCACAACGACAGTAACGGTCTAGGACGGCCGTAATCCTACACTGTGATCACGGTTTTAGGTACATGAAGTAACAAGTAACGACCCAATTTAAGTCCCAGTAACGGTAAACGCGTTCATGATTTTGGCAAACTAACTAGTTACTGTGCTCGTTACCACAGTAATGACATAGTTACTGTAACACGTTACTTAATAACGCCTTAGTTCCAACACTGAGAATGACACTAAAAGTAACAACACTTTTAAAAATATTTTTTTCTGGTCATTAGTTTTAAAATTATGTGTATTTTTACATAATTTGCAACAATATCAAATAATGTCAATAACTCATGAAAGGAAAATGAATCCATCCAATTTTTTCCAAAGTTTTATGTTTTTCTGGAAATCAAATGGTGGCTCTGTACGCGCGACAACACTATTTTCTCTAGTAGATACAAAAAATCTTAAGTTACGTTTTTTTAACGGTAGTGTAACATTTGAGGCTCTAAAGTAGTTTTATTTAGCTGGAAAAGGGAAGCTAAAATCTCTGCAGAACACACACATCCTGGACACAAATTATTAAGATCTTTACCTACAAGTCTGCCCAAAGAGACAAGGATTTTTCCTCTGATGAAAGCAGCTTGAGTACTCGACTGTGAAATAAAATAAGCATTTTCGCACTCCCACAACCTCCGTCTCTTTTTCCCTTTCTCTGCAACTGAAATGGGTTTACAAATGCATGAATGTATTATTTGAATTAATTAATAAAAGAGACGAATACTGAATTGATCAAATTAAAATCATGGCTGGATACAAATAAACTATCGCTAAATATGAGCAAAACAATAATCCTTCACCTAATCTGAAGTTGAGTGTACTGTACAGGTAGATGGAGTAAATATTGAAAGAGTAGAGGAAATAAAATTCTTAGGGGTAGTTATAGACAATAAAATTAGTTGGAAACCACGAATCAAATATGTGCAAACTAAAATTTCAAGATCCATTGCTGTATTAAACCAGGAAAAATATGTCTTGGATTATAAATCACTCCGGATACTTTATTGCTCATTGGTTCTTCCGTATCTTAACTATTGTGCAGCAGTTTGGGGTAATAATTACTTTAGTGCAATACAACCATTAATCATTTTGCAAAAGAAAGCAATAAGGATCACTCATAACAGGTGGGATTTAGGGACCACACTAAAACATTATTTTTACAGTCAACACTTTTAAAATTCAGAGATATTGTGGAACAGTATTTCTAGCAAGAAACAACCTCTTGCCAGAGAACGTCCAAAAATTATTCATTGAGAAAGTAGGGGGTTAAAAATGACGGGAACAATTTCATTTCAGAATTCCTTATCCACGTACAACAAGGAAAACCTTTTGTATTTCAGTATGTGGAGCAAGAAGTTAGAAGGGACACTTAGGACATGTGTTACTATAAGTCAGTTTAAAAATAAAAAAAAACACAATTTATACCAGGTACACTAATGAGGAGGGTATTCCAGTTAGACATGGCCTGTGTCTTAAATATTTATTATTATTATTTCATTAAGAGCATCACTATTACTGTTGTTTTTGATCTCTTCTTTTTCATCTATTGAAAACTATTTGCTGTTCTTTTGGTTTAGGATAAAGTTTTACTTCTTCCTTTTCGAATGTGTAAAGAAAATTTGTGTTAATGTTCTTCTTATTGTCTATTGGTTATTACATATTCAAAATAAACTACCAAATGAAATGTACATACTGCTCCTTTATCCTTCATTTTATTTCCTCGAAGGTTTATGTATTTATTATATTTTATATCTGTGTGCAGTCAGCTCATGAAACTGAAGCCCACAGGACTCTCTCTGACCTTTTACACTATTATCTTTATTAAAAACGCTAAATACACAACTGGGGAGCAGAATTTTAATGCATGGCCTTTTAAACACTACACCGACACCAGATGAGCTATTTCAATTTTTTATTTATTTACTGGTAATCTGATATTGATTATAATTTGATACATCATGAAGCCGATGGTTTTTTTCCAGAACTTGTGCCTTCAAACAAAAAATAAATGGAAATTATACTATTAACCACAACAAAAATGTAATGAGAGCGATAATTTACTAATTGTAACTTTAAAAGTAGGAGCTTTATTACCAACAGCTGCACAGGCCCCCATGTTTGTTTTTGTTTGTCTCACAGCATCCCTCCATCACACTACCACATCCGACAGCAGCACAGGTGTGCAGAGAAGAAAAAGCTACAGTAACACCTGCTGAGGCCGTTTTTGCACACTAACCCTAAATGTTAATGACTTCAGCAGTTGGTGGGAAAAGTGACGGGGACGGCGAGCTTCGACGACGCCCTCAGAGTTAATCGGTGCCAGCGGCAGCCGGATGAGATGGCGGTAACGGACCAGACATACGCAGAGAGGGGCACCAAGCAGACTCGGCAAGCGAGGGAGGAGAGAAGCCTGCAGTCGACGCCGTCAGAAATGCTGCAAATCACCCGAGCACATAAAAAAAATATAATAAATAAACTCCTGAAATACGTGCAGATGGGAGAGTCGGTGTGCTACAGAGGTCATACATCAGCCGAGTGTCACGACAGCAGGCGTGTTTCAGTCAACAGGGCGACGATAACGAGAAACCACATGGAGCTGTGCACTAGTCTGCTCCACTGCCATTAGGAACTCAGGTATTTGGATGTTAATAAATGTACACGCTGTGGAGCAAAACGGATTGGAGAGTGTTTATTATGCAAACATACTCCTTTAGTCTGTTGCTAAGTTTAACATTTTCAGTTGAGTCATTTAGTCCCCTATATCCTCCACCCTAACACCAAGTAACGTCATGTTCTCTTTCACAAGATCCATAAATCTTCTTTTAAGTCCTCCTCTCTGCCTCCTGTCTGGTTCTCCTACCTCAGCATCCCCGTCTCTCCTCTGAACATGTCCAAACCATCTCAGAATGGCCTTTCTGACTTAATCTCCAAAGCAGCATCTAACAGGAGCCGTCCCTCTGATGTCCTCACTCCTGATCCTATCCGTCCTCGTTATTTCCAAAGAGAATCTCAACATCTTGAGTTCTGAAACCTCTGGTTCTGCTTTCTGTCTTTTCCTCACCTGCATCCTCTCTGACCCAAACAACATCGCTGGTCTCCCTATCCTCTTGTTCAGCTTTCCTTTCATTCTTCCCGAAACACTTCTATCGCACCTGGCCCTTCTCCCCACCCATCCCAACCAGCTTGCAAACCCATTTTCACCTCTTTTCCACACTCGCCATTGCACCGGATCTTAGTACTTAAAGTCTTCTTTACTTCTACTCGCTCTAAAATCTTGTACGTTTCGAAACAGTGTTACCTTAAGTAACTCGCCTGCCATGTTTTACCCTTTTTATTGATTTTCCAAAGTAATCATGGTCAATAAAATGTGGCTTTTTTTCTCGACAAAAAAAACTGTAATGTCATACATAGTGAGCTTGATTCCTACAAAATAATGTTAATTAAATAAAACAATTTAGCATAAAACAAGTGAATGCATCATTATTGACCCACTTTAAAGCGCCTGGCCTAATTCAACAGAAGTCCAGCCGATTGATGCTAGTAGTCTCACGATGGATACAGTTCATTCATACAAACTTTATCCTTTATCTGACGGGTTAAATCAGCTGGCCCGTTCCTCTTAGCCGTTGTGTCTCAACACAAAATTTTCCTTTGAAACAATTTGCTAAGACGTCAGAAAATCCTGACCGTCTGGCAGGGAGTGGCATCACTGATCGCCAGCAAAAGAATAAGAGGAGATCGACAATGGAAGAAGCAAACAATGCCCTGCAGTTAAAGCTATCATCAAGACCTGGAAGAAAATCACTCTAGATCAGGCTGTGTTCGCAGACTGATTAAGCTTGCAAGAAGGAGACCTGTGAGAGAGGCCACCAGGTCACCCGGGACTAACGGCTTGTCCACCTGTAGCCGGGTATATCACAAAACGGAGATATGTTTCTACGGTTTGGCCCGTCATTCACACCTAAACGCAGATTTTCTGTACCGAAACAAATCTTTTTAAAAACTCCGGCCAAAATGGAGATCTGCTTATTCTTCGTTTTCAGTATCTGCGTGTGGATGGATGAAAATTGAGTGTTAAGAGCCGTAACGTCATTATCTGCGACAAAAAACATAATTTGTGCGACCTGTGTTTCTCAAAAACAACATTTATGCCCTCAGAGCTGTGTTGGTATCATTAATTGTCAAAGCACGTTTTGCTCGCTTGCTTTTACAAGCTCTATGACTGCTGCATGCTTTAAGTTACAGGATAGAAAGGTACTCTGAGCGGGGAGGATTTGGGAGAACTACTGCCCCCTACAGGTTTGCCACATCTATGAATGTGCTGAAAAACGCATTTATCCGGTTGGATGGACCTAATTTAAAATAAGGAGCGGTGGAAAATCTTTGTTTTTTTTAAAACCCGGCAACATGTGTAAATGGCCTAAGGCTGCCACAAACTGTTATTTTGATTATCGACCAATCACTAATTATGTTGCCAATTAGTTGACCAATCAGATCACGTATAAATAGTATGTTATTTCTGTAGAATACAGCTGTTCTAATATAAACGTGGTATCTCTATTAGTCTCCATCTGGTAAGTATTATGTAGTATCTAAGATACTGAGTATTAAGATGATAGCTTGTTTAACATGAATTATAAAACAATAGCAGATATTTGTGCCAGGGCTGGGCGATATGGCTTAAAATAAAATCTGATTTTATTTATTTTTTAATTTTCGGTTTGCGATTTTTTTCTGATAAAGGGTACATTTCTTCTTTATATGTATAATTTTTAACTATTTTATTTATTTCTACTAGTTTTTATTCCAAAACATATTTTTCCACAAAGTTAGCATTTATTTCATGGTGTTTTCCCCAATGACATTAATTTTAAAAGGATGTTTTTCAGTTGAATGAGTAGATCTGCCAATCAGGGTCAGAGAGTTGGACCTGAGATTAGTTTTTTTTTCACAACTTCAGTGTCACCTTATTTATTTGTTTATTTTTTATTGATTATTATTAATTGCGTATTAATTAGAGAACTTTGTTGTTCCATAATCGAAAGCCAGACTCGCCACAATTTGATAAATCAATTATCATTATAAATCCTTTTTTATATATTAAAAAATATATTGATATACATATATATTAATGTTTTGTAGTTTTGTTAATATTTTACTTCATTTCTATGTGCTGAAGATATCAAATTTATTTTATCTGTCAACTTTAAAAAAATCTATTCCCTCAGAGTAGCAAACACTACTATAGAAAAGTCAGAGTCTGCCCCTCTAAGCTGTTTTGATCTCATATTCCACTCCTACGTAAAAATTTGCATGCTAGTAGTTCCCATTCACTTACATTTATTTATGCTAAGCTAAAGCAAATGGACTGCTGCCAGACCAGGGTAATTACTGGGATGGTTATAAAAAGTTTTTTTATCACTTATCTAACTCTGAGGAATATGGTAACAGACCATAGACTGTAAAAAAGAATAGACAGCGCCTCCTCACTCCTCCCCGTTTACCAGAATGACACACTTTCATGGGGGAATTCATGGCGGATTCCTCCTCCCCAGCTCTGACGAAGCATGTTCCTAAAAAGGGCATAGGGGCGGGATCTTCACTGTATACTGTGTCTTCGTGGGGCGTGTATGGGTGTGTAGTTCGGTCGTAATCATGCCCATTCTGCGTCGTTAGCTCTGATGCTAAACTTGGCTCGGCCCCCTTATTAATTATGCAAGATTTCAAAAAATTATCTTACCAAAACCAGCCTGGTGACTATTATTTTTACAAGCCCAGCGTTATCTCAGGAAGAATATGTAACCATATAAAGTATTTAAAAAAATGGGCACGAGGCATTAAAGTTGTTTTTAACGTGTCTAAAGTCCAATGCTTTTCAATGGGGGCCTAGTGGCCAAATGGAGGTACTACAGCAATGGAGGAGCAATGGCGGCCTCCATGGTATGCGGTCACACAGCAGAGCAGCCAGCGGCCATTGTAACAGACAAATTTTTACTTAGGGGTGGAATTTCCCTTTAAAGCTGTTTCTGAGTTGCTGTGGAGGTTAAGCAGTCCGATATGAGGGTTTATTTAGTGAGACACAGCTTCAAGATTAAATATTCCATAATGTACTTTATAAAACTCTTATCAGCTAACAGCTCTCCTATAGTCTTTTTAATGTTTTTGTTTGACCAACACATCCCAGTAGCAGCGTCTCAACAGTAATACTGCACCCCTTCAGATAAAAAAAACAGGCCACTTTACATGGTCCCCTACTGATGACGTTGATATATTGTGTTGTGATATTCTATTATTTTGTTGATGGATATTGGTTGTTGCTATTCAGGATGATACACTAAGTTATGTTGTTATAAGTCATTTTAAAATCTTGTAAAATCTTTTTCAGCACCTGCCCCTCACAAGGTCTCTGCACAGCCCTGTTTCATCAAAACTACTGTAATATAGAATGATCCTTCCAGAAAGATCCTTCCTGCCCACAGCCATTTAAAATCTAAAGTCAGTCTAAAAATCCCATTCAGAAAAACTATGTTTTTTATTTTTAATGTAATAATAAAAGTAATAATTGTTTTTTGTTGGGACACCTGCTTTTTGATGCCTTGTATACAGCAGTTCATAGTCTGTTTCGACTATAAACCGATAAGAACCAGCTTCTAGGCAGCAGAGAACATCACAAGAGAATGTGGACATTTTCAACAATCTATGGAGAGAAGGTAAAAAGCCGACATATCCAGAAAAGAGCTCATCCTCCTGTTGTTGACGCTAAAGTTAGCAGCTAACAAGCTCATTAGCTTACGAAGACGACTGTTCCTCTTCGTTGTCAGCCACAACAAGCTTCCTTTTAAGATGCTCAAGCAACACCGTTGTACTTCCATGGATAGCAGGTTCCAAGTTGTGAATTTTGCACTACTTATGCACCTTTTTGTATTTAATAAAACACTCCAGAACTTTAGAGCTATGTTATCGGCTCACAGTGATACTGCTATTTGGGCTTTTCCAACGCACCACGGCTGGCCCTGATTGCCACAACTGTGCATGTGTGTCAGATAAAGCAGATAAAAGTACAGCAAATATTTAGAGAGAAAAACAATGCTTAAAAAATAAATGACTAACGTCGATAACTAGAATTTCCTACCTAGGACTACACTAAAGGAGCTACAACTACAGCGCTGCACTGTCTCTGGCATGTGATTAAAAAGAAGATTAAATCACACAAAAAAAAAGAAATTACAATATTTAAGGTTCCAAAATTAGCAGTCTGACTATAAAACAAGTTTAAAAGCAAACAGGTATCAAAAGTAAAATTTTAACAGAACATAAAGGTATAAAACAACATTCAAATGCTTATAAGGGATCTATCTAAAAACAGAAACAGCTAAAAAAAAATAGAGCAATAAAAGTAAGAATTTAAAAAAAAAAACATCTAAACTCCGAAATGGAGCCCAGCTACAAATCCATCTGATTTAATGAATGCTGGTCTCGTCTTTCCTCCTTTTTCCAGTTTGGTGTCAGGTTTGATCTAATTGGTCCAGAAAGAGTAAACACTCCCGACGTTGAATTACCACATCTACAGGAAGCTCTGACATTTATTTCAGAGACAAGAAGACAACCCTACATTCAGTCAGGGTTGCCAATACGCCATCAGGTGAATGCCAGAGTCTGAACAAGTGTTTGCAGTCTCCTGACTGGAAGGAACAGCAAGAACCTCCTGATGCAGCGGTAGCTGTCAATAACCTGACACTCTTCAGAACGGCGTCTGGCAGATGCAGGGGTTAGAAAACCTTCCTTTTATACAAATGAAAACAATAAGTTATCAGAGTTATAGCCTCTGTTATAAATCATGAAGTGGTATAGTTAGACCATAGAGACCAAGTTTGCTGGTAAAACCAACAAGGAGACAAATTCTTGTATCCATGGTGTAATTGTGTATGCAGTAGCTATAAGAAAGTGTGATGACTGGATGATTCCTTTACTTATGCATTAGTTACAGACGCATGGAAGTGTAAACTGTTTAGAAATCAGTGGGTTAAAGCAGACAGTGGAGATGAGGAAAGTTTAGTGAAAGGAAGATCTCTGAGATGACAAGTGTTTTCTCACTCATTTAATTATTCAAATTTAATTTGAGATACTTTTATGTATTATGGTTTAATGACACACAGGGCTGGGTGATATGGGTTAATTTTTATATCCCGATAACGATATACATCATGATAGTTAATTTATATCATGAATAGTTCATTAAAAATTCGAACATGGAAATACAGTTTTAAATGATAGATGACAATAACACCACCCAGACCCATCATGTAGTGATCTCGTTCCTTCTGTGGGAGCTATGGATATCAGTGATCTTTTAGGAGAGCGTCTCAACTCTACACTCTGCCTTTGAATGAAACACATTATTTGAAAAGCATCCAAATTTTGCCACGATACCTGCTGTCACTCATTTTCTTAACTTTACAGCACGTTTTGGCAGTGGCGTCTTTTTCTCTCTCCTCATATACCCTCTCGTTTTTATTTTTTTCACTATCTGCATGTCTCCGATGTAAAAGCGGGGAGTTGTGTCGATATGTGTTCCCCCCTCAAGAGGTGTTCCGACTCCACCCACACGTGAGGCGGCTGCTGCTTGTATGGATCACGATAGGTTTAGGCACTGGTTCCTAAATAGTGGGATTAGAAAAATACTACGGTTATTGATCCCATTTGGATATAAGAGGACCGACACAGATCAGATAACAGTTGTTTGTCAAGTTTACCAGCTCCCGGTCCAACCAACAAACTCCAACACTATACATTTATTTATTCAGGTGCTCGTCTTCCTCCCTGTTTTTTTGTTGGTTTTTTTCAGCTATTGTAGCATGCACAGGATTAATATAAGGTGAATCGTGACGATCTACATTTTCTATCGTCCTCCTGACTATATATTTCATCATATCGCACAGCCCTAATGACACAGTTTAATAAAATAGGTAACTTATTAAACATGAAACAAATAACCCTTGTGTCATTTTGTAAAGAACGCTTTTACCACTGACCAGCTGATCCTTTTAGTGTTTAGTAGCTCTTTAGTTATCTAGAAGTGCACTGTGGGGAGTCTTCTTTTCAACAGGGGCAGGAATTAGTGAATTAAGTTGATAGGGAGATGAACGGAAGGAAAATAAAGGATTCCTTGAAGAAAAGCTGTAAAAGACTTATAGAGGCAGAATACAACGAGGGGAAAGAGTTTTTAGGGAAAATATGTTTGTTGCCATGTTTTTTTTTAGCATCCACTGTAAATTCACTAAATAGTTAGATTCGCGCTAAATACAGTTAGCTTTCCGCTAAATACAGTTAGCTTTCCGCTAAATACAGTTAGCTTTCCGCTAAATAGCTTACAGTTGGCTACACACTAAAAAGTTAGCTTTGTGCTAAGTACAGCTAGCTTTACACTGAACATTTAGATTCATAATAAATACAGTTAGCTTTGTGGACAGTAGTTAGCTTCATGCTAGATATAGTTACATTTGCATTAAAAACGTTAACTTTACACTAAGTACAGCTATCTTCACACTAAGTACAGTTAGCTTTGCACTAAATACCACTAGCTTCACACTAACTACACTTATTAATGTTAAATACAGTTGAAATTACGCTAAATAGTTTTGCACCAAAAAAGTTAGCTTTGTGGTATATATTTTTAGATCATCTGCACAAAGATGATTTAAATTAGTAAAATCTATATCACTCAGTTTCATGTTGTAAGCTAAATCTTTCAACCAACAAAGCTCCTGACAGCTGCTGCGGAAGCTCTGTTTGCCCCACAGTGCTCTGTGCATGGACGCTATTACTGGATGAAAACAATTACATTTAATGTACAAATTGATGGCTGCTTTCAGGTACCAGCAAAAAAAAAAAAAAAAAATCATGAGAATAATAAAAATTCTGCTCCTTACTGTAACAAGCCCACCCACATTGAGATGGTACTCCACTGTAATGGAAAATAATCTAAACCGCATTATGTCCTCAACTTTGCAGTATTCCCTTGTACATAGTAAGCATGTAAATAAAAATATACAGTATCTGTGAAAACTAATACATTATGTTTTCACCATCTAAGGACACCCTTAGACTCTCTTAATGAGAAATCTAAAGGGCTGCATTTTCATAATATACACCATCGTAATGTCAGACATCAATACAACATAATTACTGAGCCAGGTCAATAGGAAGAAATTTAAGCCTCAATATGCAACTTCAGCAAACGGGTTAACACTCAGCATTTTAGTCCAGATAAAATGCCTAAAATGAAAGTAGATCCAGTAGATGTAATCCTAGAAAAAAAACGACAAATAAATATAATAAAATCAAGGAAACTTTTCAAAAAGAATTTATAGATTGAGTTACTGTAAAATCTTGCAAAGTGAAATCTTCTCCTTCTCCAGTTATCAACTGCTCACCATCTAGGATTTCTTTTCAGTCATCAAAGCAGAAAAACATTTATTTCATGAGCAAAGTGAGAACACAAGCAAGGAGGGGGGTTTGTTTTGATCCACCAGCCGGCTCCAGCTTTTTTCGTCAGGCCACCTGAGGAGCGGAGATTATAACCAACCGTCCGGGTGGAGGCAGAGCGGAAGGACCGGTCCCCAAGACGCCGAGGTTTGGCCTCTGGATGCAGATAAAGCTTTGCTGCTTATCGGACTCCACGCAGAGAACACCAATCCCAGAAGCAGCAGCCTGACACAGCGGAGTTGCCAGACTAAATGCTGCAAAGTAGGTAAATCATAAGGAGTGAGGGAAGTCATTTCAAAACCCACTTAAAAGTGTACATTGCGTGGCACCGCTTCAGTAAGAAGGGTGGTTGTCTCCTAGTTTGATGCTGGTTGTGGTATGATCCCGAATCTGTCTGCATCCTTCAGTAAAAAACAGAACCTCTCATTTACGTCTCAGAGGCAGAAAAAAAGAGAAATCTGCTGCATGAAAAGGCAGCAGGAGAGGAACACACTGTTAAGACCTAAAGTAGGTCAAACAGTGCTGTAGCTTTAGCTCTTGTGCTGACAGCTGACATTATGTTTGCTTACCGAGTGGAGTAATCAGAGGCATATGAATTCAACCCAAAAAGCTTTATTATATTTAAAAATAAGCATAGCACTGTGAGAGAGAATTGAGAATTCTTACCAAGTCAAATTGTCTTAATGCACTGGCAGAACAAAATACTATAGTCTAAAACTTTTCAAATTAAGTGAAATAATTTGCCAGCGGGCTGCACGGTGGCGCAGTGGTTAGCGCTGTTGCCTTGCAGCAAGAAGGTTGTGGGTTCGTATCCCGGCCCAGGGTCTTTCTGCATGGAGTTTGCATGTTCTCCCCGTGTATGCGTGGGTTCTCTCCGGGTACTCCGCTTCCTCCCACAGTCCAAAAACATGCATGATAGGTGAATTGATCACTCTAAATTGTCCCTAGGAATGAATGTGAGTGTGAATGGTTGTCTGTCTCTCTGTGTTGGCCCTGCAACAGACTGGCGTCCTGTTCAGAGTGTACCCTGCCTAACGCCTGATAATTGCTGGGATAGGCTCCAGCTGCCCCGTGACCCTGAATTGGATAAGCGGTTAAGAAGATGGATGGATGGATGGAATTTGCCAGCGTAGTAGGACCATTGCACTTAAAAAAAAATTCTCAAAATAAGACATATATTTTTCTAAATAAGATTAATAATCTAACATCTTCTGCTTTTACTTAGTATACAAGTCTCAAAACAAGATCAAAAATACTTTTTGACCGGAAACAAGAATGTTGGACTTGGTCAGATGGACAGTTTTTGCACTGGAGTATTTGTAAATATATGTTCAAATTTATTCTCATTTAAGTTATTACATTAACTAATTGTAAAAAAAAAAATTACTTTTGATTTAGTAGGTCCAACTTAAATTTGATTTTACAATGTTTAAATTGCATGAATTAATGTAATCAATTTTATTATACAACAAAGTCATTATTTTCAGTCTAGCTGTCACAGGGTCGCTGTTAGATCAAACTGAAACAGTTTATGAACAAGGGAAACTTTGACTATTCATGTGGCTTCAAAGAATGGTCGATAACATCAGCATGGAAATGACAAACAGAAAACTGCCTGGATATCTGGCCTAAAGCCAAAAAAGTAAAGAACAAAAACAATAGGTCCAACACTAAGCCCTGTGGTACCCCACTGAATGTTCAGCCTGAAAAAGGAGTTAGACAGCACGATGGAAGGATAGATGGATGGATGATGATAATCAAACAAATGGAGATAGAAACACAGAATAAAGTCTTAAAATCAAAATATTTTCCCATTCTCTTGATGATGTTCCCCGTTTTTCCAGACCTGGACAGAAGTTAAAACTTCTTTTTGAGACTTTTCCAGACTGAGAAAGAAATCTGAAACGCGTGGCACCGGCTTAAAATAAAAAGCCGGTAAAATTTCTGTCCAGTATCAACACAGCTGGCTGTCCGGGTGGATCACAGGCGGTAAAGGTCAACTACATTCTTCATCTACAGAGAGGTAATTTAAAGCGAATGCCTCCCCGCCCAGAGCAGGAAGACACCTGCTGCAAACAGCCTTTTGTTCCCACAAGAAGCCTCCTGATCTCCTGGAGAATCCAGCAGGTGAAGGTCCCTTCCGCTGTGTGGATAAACAGCACCTGGTGCAAAGTGCTGAATACGAATGTGGTTCACTCCGGGAGCAGCTAGCTCCACTCAGATATTAATATAGACACCTGTGGGCCTCTCCTGTTGCCATGGCCACGAGCATCAGCTGCAGCAGAGTCGCCGCGGAGCCGTTTCAGCGCTTCCTAAACAAATTAGTCCGGAGAAAACTGCTGAGGCCGTAACCCTTTAATTACATCAACTAAAACTGAATTATTCGCCGAGCCCCTAACAGCTAATACGCGTCTAAACCAGCCCCACCTTTCTGCCTCTTCCTCCTCCCGTTCCACTCCATCATTAGTCTGGGACATTTATATCTGGGTTTTCATTCTTGGAGGAGACGGAGAGAAATGTCAAGACAACAGAGACACAGGCGGCTTATCCTCCTTCCGTGGCCTTTTCACATCTCCTTCCATTATTCTCTGCCTCTTCATTCATTCTTCGCCCTCTCTTTCTCTTTTTATCCTGTCATCTACATTGTGAGGGGCGTCCGCTGCTCCTCCGAGCCTCCGCTGTGTAAGCACGGCAGGCGAGATGAGAAGAATAGAGATTCACAATGGGAGAGCAGAATCTTAGATAGGTGACATTTAAAATTCTGCCAGAGCATATTCAGACGTGTCCCGGACCTCAAAACGTATCACTGCCGTGAAAATAAAGGCTCGTCGGCTGCCTCAAATAGAAACAGCAAAGTACCAAGTAGAAGTAGATTTACTTTCAGAAGTGGAGCATTGGAGAGTGTTTTCAATGGCAGCTAGACTCTCACTTGACAGACGGTATTAAACCCAAACACCTACTGTGCCACAATTGTATATCTCGTCCTTATCGTTGGCAGTGACGTTCTTCCGTCACCCAATTAATGGGCAGTAGTTCCACCAAATCGTACCGTACCATCGTCACATGGACCTACAACTGAAGGAGGACCAGGAATAGCGGGTATGGGACACTTATGGTATGGACTGCTTTACAATGAAAACACACTACATTTGCTGTCCTGTTTAGTGGAAACAAGGCAGAAGAGACTGAAAGCGTGCCGAGAAAATACACCCCACCACCAGGGCTCGAATTACGGGGGGAGATAAGGGGAACCCGGCTCCCCTGAAAGCCGACACCTGACGGATCGAGTGGGAGCTTTAACAATGTTATTCCAATTTCAATTTAGCTTAGATTTTTTTTCTCACGTAAGAATCCAAAATGATTCAGATTAAAATAGAATCTAAATTTGTCCACTTTACACTGCAAAAATAATTTTTGGATGGAAATAAGATTGTTGGGCTTGGTTAGATGGACAGTTTTTGCATTGTGTGTTAAAAAATTCTCACATAAAATTTTCCGAACACTGAGTTGTTAAAAATAACTTCTTCTTTGACCATAACTCTGTGGTGGCGCTGTTTTGCCGCTAATTTGTGTTGTTTTCTTGCTAATCAAGCACATTTGGAATGTCATGGACACTGCCGGGGATTAGATTGGACAAAGTTTTACAGAGGATTTGGACATGATGTCTCAAAGTTAACTGGATCATTTCGGTTTTTATACGCCAAAAAACAAGCAGTGGAGAAGACAAGTGCATCTGGGACCCTCTGCATTAAATGAGTCTGGCTGAATCTGGTCACGCCTAGGGATGGGCGATGTGGCCTAAAATTCATTTTGCAATATATATATATATATATATATATATATATATATATATATATATATAGCGAAACAAGTGTTTTCACACAAAATCTAAAGTAACTTTTGACACCATTCAAAAATCTGCATTTTCTCTGCATCAAAATTAGTCTTTAAAATTCGTGGACATCATATGTTTGATCCTTGGCGAATTTTAAACGAGATCAGAAACTAGGGCTGCAGCTACCAATTATTTTTGTAATCGATTAATTTAGCGCTTTATTGAGCGATTAATAGATTAATCAGGTTTTTTTTTTTTACGTTTTTAAACAACCAAAACAAATCATGCATGATAAAAATTCTGTGGCTGTAAAATGACCAAGCATTTGCTTTTTATGTCTCAAAAAAACAATTCCAACATTTGGCTCCAAAACTAAACCCATTTACAGTATTTATTTATTTATTTGACAAAATAACAGTTAACAGCAATAATGTAAGTTAAACTAAACAGTCCATCCACTTTTTTGTGAACAACTTTTTGTGAAAAGTTGCAATGCTTTTGGGATTTTCTTTAAATTTCTCCTTAAATTATTTGAAAAGGAAGCAGAGTTTGAGACGACATTAGCAAAATAAACCTTATTAGCAAAATAAAACAACTTTAAATGTCCTTTTTAACAAATGAAAACTCTAAAATGTGACCAGCTCAGATTGGGTCCCCACTAGAATAACATCTCTGCTTTTATTTTGGTGCTACAGTCCCAGACCCACCCTGGGTCCCTTTTAGCCCCTATTTATTCACCTCCTGGATACGCCCCTGCTCAGCAGCACTGAACGTTTAGGAAATTATCGCTTATTAATTACTCTAAAAACTCACAGGAGTCTCTGTATCAGGAGAGCAAGAAGAGTTTTTATTTTTATTTTGTTGCAGCGCAGCATTAAGTCTGTTGAGTTTGACCCTATAACTGTAGTGTTCGAGCATTTTATGTCGCAGATAGAGACGTTACAGCATCCAAAACTCTGTTTTCATCTATCCACACGCAGATACTAAAATCAGAGAAAACGCAGATCTCCACTTTTGCAAGAGTTTCTCTAAAAGATTTGTTTTTTGTGCCGAAAATCTGTGTTAACATGTGGATGACGGGCCAGACCATAGAAAAAATCCCAGATTTGTGAGATACCCGGCTACGTGTGGACAAGACTATACTCTCTTGCAATTGAACGTGAATAAGTTTACTACTGAAAAACATCACAGCTAAACATCATATCTACCCAAACGGCATCATGACATCGCTACAAATACAGAATGCGATTAAAATGATCGAACATCAATGTATACATGTTTAGGTTACGTCGTTTCAGCGACACTTGGTTAAAAAGTATGTGTGTGTTTTCTGATGCTGGATCATTGAGCTCATGCTGCTGTGGTACACCACGTCTACTTTGCACTATATACACTATACTGTTTTCTTTTTTTTTTTTTTTTTTTTAGAATGTAACAAACGAACTTTACAAATTTTCTGCCGTTTATTGACTCTCATAATTCATTTATTTTTTGGCAGTAGGGGAATAGAATGGCGGGACTTAGGCTCCTAACGTTCTAACATCTAGCCAATCATGTCGTCTAATGTCAGCATGCAGCCTATCATGTAATGCTTCGTCATACAGTATGTAGGCGCAGTAATAGAATTACAATCTCTATCGTAGGCCAATATTGTATTGCTTATATCGTCCGTGCCTAGTGCGCCTTTTCCTTTTAACTGGACGCAAAACCTGTGGACTGTGTGAAAATATAGGAATGCCTGGATCTTCTTTGGAAAAGACAAGTTACAGTATGTAGCAATGCAAAAAGTCTGCTGCTTGCCAAAATCATCACTGGTGTGCAATGGATGAATGGAAAAGCCAGCAGTAAATCCTAGAATACCTTAAATAACAATTGCGCTCAAACATTGAGACAGTTTAGCACAAAGAGAGAGGAGTTGAAATATCAGAGGGAAGAGAAAATGGCGCTCATTTTATGCAAGAAACAAATACGTCTTTTAGACGTATTGACAATTCAAAATGGCTGTAAGAAAGCCTCCAGCGATAACAGTTTGCTTAAATCAGAACATGCCTGTGCTGAAATAATAGAGCACATTACCAATCAAGTCAGATTTAGATTTTTTACGAATATTAAAGAAATTGCCTCACAAATTGGTCTTGTGGCATCGGTCCCCAGCAATTTAAAGTTAATATAGCTACTGGACTGATATTCGTTCTGTGTTTAGCAATAATTCAGTTTTGATTTTGAATATGATCATAATCCCAATTGTGGTGTTTCTGATCCAAGTTGCTCTGTGATCGGTTGTTCTTCAATGGCTGTAAGGCAGAAAATGTCCACTGCATGTGGATCCCAGGTTGCTATTTGTTCAGAACCTGTAAAACTACAACAACAAAAAAAAACGTATGTTTTTTTACTGTTGTATCACGAATATGTAAGTGTGTACTCAAATTTGGAAATGGCAGTGCAGGGTGAGAAATATGGCTCCCCCAAAAGCTTTGGGGGTAATTCAAACCCTGCCCACACCATTGTTCACATTCTACACCAAATGTCGATCCAACCACAAAGACTGCTGTGGAAATGTAGACCATGCAACATTTTTTCAACCCGTTACTGTCCAGTTTTAATGAGTCCACATAAACAGTACCCTCAGTTTCCTTTTAGCCTACAGGAACGGCAGCTACTGTGGTCTTCTGCTGCTTTTTATCATCTCGAAACAATCTGCCTCATGCATTCACTGGAAATGTGATCTTTTTATGACAGTTCTCTGAAAAATGGTTGCGTGTTAAAATACTGGCTAGCTCCGACAGCAAGTCGTCGTCATTCTCTCCACAGGGGTAAATCCTTGGAGATGAGGCTATTTTCGCTGAGTCGCCATAAAGCGGCAGGTAGTTTTGACCACTGCTTAGATTAGATTCTTGTTTCTGGATTTTCTCAATAGTTGGCCCAATTTAATAAAGTCAACATTATTTTGGGGGAAACGAAAGAACTGGTCAATCATGCAAATTATCTTTGAAATTATATTCAGACCAACAGGACGTTATGGTTAGGCATTCCATTTTTTGTATTTTCATTGTAAAAACATAACAGTTTGACCCCTCGTCCTATCTCTTTCCATTTTGGTTCGGAAAGCCTCATATAGGACCAGTACCGGCAGGTCGTGTTATTTATCTTCCAACCGTCTCAGCGCCATCCAGGCACTAAGGCAATTAATTACTGAATTATACCATGTTGGCGCACAATGAGCGCAACAGGCCCACGGGGCTCTTTTCTCATTACCAGGTACACACTGTCCTACACAGAGGAAGCAGTGGAGCCTTTTAATAACATTTAGCATTCAGATTAAACTGCTGTATGCAGACACCGCTCCGGCTTCCAGGGTCTGCGCTCCAAAGTGGGATCAATTTACAATCCAATTAATTCAAATTGTGTGGAAACATGCTCACGAGGAGGAAAACAATCAGCGGTCCCACTAAGACAAAGACAGACAAGAAAGTGGGAGAACACCCAACGAGATTGACAGGATGGGGTTTACAAGGAAGAAGACATCAATGAGAAGTTTCTGAAACAATAAAGCCACTTGCAGCGTTTTAATTTAGAGCTAAAGAAGAACTGAGGACAGCTGCTGCTGCTGCTGCTGGGTTTGGTCTGGATTTGATATGTGCTTCAAATCCAGATCTGAGGATTATGCTCGGCATGGATTCGTTAGAGCTCAGCAAACAGCCGAAACGTCCAGACAGAGGAAAGCTGCAAACGAGAATGAGGAGGGACGGATCGTCAAATACCGAAGATAAACAAGAACTATCACTTATGGCTGTGCATGAGAACAGGGGAATATGTTTATATGAATAAAAAGGTATTCCTGAGGCAAAGACAGAGGCACATTGTAGGAGTGACAGGAAGTTTGGTTTGATTCTTTTTTATTAATAAAGAATAAGCAACATTTCTATCAGGTATTGGGCCAACTTTTCCCATCGGTGCGTCCTTAACAGCATAGTCTCACGGTTTCTCTTTGTGTGTGGATTAATTAAAGCGTCTCCATGGGGTCAACTAGTGCCACATGCCTCGTCAACCTCCCCGCCGGCAAGGTGCTTGGCGAGACAGCGCCGGCCTCCATGGGAATCCACAGCCACTGAGGAATGTAGCAGAAGGGAAGGCAGCGTGGCCCAGCTTGTGATTCTGACGGTGTGCTGATTCAGACCCAGAAGACAGGTAGAGCAAAAAAAAAATAGAGGGGGGTCTGGTAATGTCAACCAAAGCCCGCTGACGCTGAAAAAGACACGTTGGAGGCCAAATGAAGGATTCCTGTACAACCGAACGAAATGCTGCTGCAGACTGCCTGGTGGCCAATATGAAGCATTTCTAGCATCTGGGAAAAGAAAGGATGAGCTCAAGAAACCGCTTTTAAATCTGTTGTGGAACATGCGACAGAATCATAAAAGCCAATTATATGCTAGTACTCTGATTCCTAAAATCTAACTCTGAGCTGTATCGGTTCCAGATGAAAATGTAAGAAATAAAAATTATTCATCTTAACACCCTCTCTCCTCTTACATCCTCGCTACCCATGGCTTGTTTTATGTCCAACAATGATCTGTGGAACGAAAGCCAAGTATATAAATCTGACAGCGGGGGACAGAATCACTGGCAGCGCTGAGCAGTGGTAAATCCAGAGACACTACATCTTTATTATGGTGTAAATGGATGAAGCTCAAGGACCGGGCTGGAAATATGAAGTGGTGAAATAAAAGACAATAAAGAGTGGTGTGTATATATATATATATATATCATATCCTAACATATAGTTAATTTTACAACAAAAATAGGTGTCATCATAAAAGGCTCCATCCAAATTATAACAAATTAAAAATAAAATCAATACATTGTGAATATCAATACATTATCGTGGCAAAAAAATTATCTAGATCTTATAAATTTAGCTAAAGTTTCACATTTTTATTATACCGCGGTTACGCCTTTTGATGATGTCATCAAGCTGTGCCTGCATACCTTGTACCAGGTTCGCGAGGAAGATAAATACTGATGTTCAGTGTTTGTCTTTTTTCTAGATATTGTAAATGTAAAAAAATTTTACCTATTGAACTTTAAAGCATTTTCAAATATGTGCGGGTTTCCTTTTGTGTGATATTACATTTCTAAATAAGTAATCAGGAAAGCAGACAATTTGAACTTTTTTCCAATAACATTTATCTTTTATTTGATATAAAATATCTTCATTTTTATTTATGTAGTGAAAATGTTTGTTTCATTATTTTAGAAAAAGATTTGAATACAATGTGGGCTCTCTAACATGTAATTACTCAAAAATATAGACTGAATGAGATCCCATGACAGTAGGGGGCAGCACTGTGCTCACCAACATAAAGCCTGCCGTAAATACTTTTCTTTATAATACTGTACCAAGTATTATGGTGCGTTCAGAGCGCAAGTTTTGTCAGCGTCAAGCAACGCTCATAAAGCGACTAGTTCGACGCATATACACAGAAGATACATTTTTAAGCTGAAGCTAGCAAAGCTCGTAGGCGGGCTTTTCTCTGCTGGATGTTTTAAACACTTGTGGATCGTGGTTGGCTAGGCAGCATCAACGTCGGGCAACGTCTCTACAGTGAGACGCTCTGAAGGTTGCCGTGCTGCATCAAGAACGTTAAGAACGTCAAAAGTTCAACTAGCTGAACTTCTGCATTGCTAGCGTTATGCGCTTTGAAGCCTGAAACGCAGGAAAACCTTGAAAAGTTGACGGAGCCAACGCTCACAAAGCGCCGCAGAGTCTGTGACGCTCCTCCCAACGCCCACCACCATAGACTCAACATGTAATCTTGACCTTCTGACGCTTACAAAGCCTGCGGTCTGAATGCAGCATAAAAGTGTTTTACTTTTTACTTTTGTCTGAAATATTAAACTGAAGTTCACTTTTAATGCTCTGTAAGATTTTGATTTTATTGGATTAACAACAATAATGGTAATGGTAGTTACTTGCTAAAAATATATTTCAGTTTAAAAAAAATGTATAACAAAATATCGGATCGGGACTCAAAATCAGATTGGATCTGAGGTTAAAACTTTGGATCAGAGGCCTAATACATATATATATAAATATATACATACACATCATATTCCAAAATTTCATATCTTCAACTGATATAGAAACATAAAAAATACATGTAAACTGAAATTAATTAATACAATTGATTTTATTTCACACTGGATGCAGGTGAAATCGGCACCAAATATTCAGATTTCCTGCTGTGCCCGTAATATGATTAATTAAAAGTCAAAAAGCTCATCTACCCTTCATTTGCCCTTCGTCTAAACTTTCCCTGATTACTCATCCTCACTTCCACCTCACTGCGGCTCACCACCGTCACACCACTCCCCTCTGGGTTCTTTTTCTTGATAACCCTGAAAATGGAACAGTGTCAGTGACAGCAGGTGTGTGCTGTGACTCATCCATTTCTATAGAAGGTCATCCTGAAATATATACACTTTACCAAAGATTTTCCTCACTCTCTTTTTCCTGCGTTAACCAGTCTGACTTTTAATTTAAAGGGAATCTCCTTACAGGTACATGGTGCTCGGGTTCTGAATAGGAGAAGAGAGCCTAGCTCGTCTTGCCAGTAAAATAAGACAGTATTGTTAATAGAGTTGGGATTGTTCCAGTTCACCATTGTTATGATTTGCAATTCTAAGGTCATTACAGGGATTGGATCCCAGATTGGTTTCCCCAATCTAAACTTTATAGTCATGAATTTTTTGTGAAAATAAATGAATCAATTTTATAATGGATTCACAGGCTAACAGCCAAAATGGTTTGGAAGCAATAACATCTATCAAGCAAAACCATATATGTGAATACGTGTATTTTTTGCCAGTTTTCTAAAAGTTTGTACATAAAGACAGAGTTAGCAATGCAAACCTATTTCCAGAGAAACAGCAACACTGTTTGGAGTAGAGTTTTTAATACAGTAAGTGGATAATAGAGAGCTGCAGCGCCGTCAGCTATATATGGGCCAGACAATGCTGAGACTCCAGGCTCTGCTTCGTTAAAGTGAAGGAAAGTGTTATGGAAAAGGGTGCCGGACCCCATCAGTTAGTCACAGGTCACATCATATTTCAATGGCAACATCTGGGCTGTCGGATGCATCAACCAATCAAAACACTTCACAGCTATTGGTGTAAATTACTTTCAAAATGTTGCAACATTTTCTACAAGAGCAAGGCGCTGTCTGAATTTGAGATGAATGTGTGTGTGGTCTCCTAAAAAAAAATACATACAACTAAAGTAGAGCTAATCAAAATATGTGGATAAACTTAACATTTAGATATCACCAGTCTGTGTTAAACATCACATAAGTCAAATGTAATATAGACTACTAAGTGTAATCAAATGTCACAATCTACCATTTTCCCATAAGTAAACAGCATGTGAAGCACTCCAGTTCAATAAAGTTAACATTAGGAACTAATGCTCTTATTGTGAAGGTCTATACAGCTACTTCCTCTAATGAGTTAGCACTTATTTAAGTCCGAAAACATCACTTTAACAAATAATAATATTGTGCATTTTAATGCAGCGGTAACTTACTATGAAATCTGAAGCTATACATTGAGTCAACATCTATAATTCAACATAAACATGCTGTACTTATACACGTTCCACTGCGCACAGGGGGGCTAAGAGGCTAATGGCAAGACCAAGCTGACATCGGAAGTGGATGGAAAAAGAAAATTCTCACTGAAAACGTATCAAATCAAATCAATAGGGCCCGACCTATATATCGGCCGATATGGGGTTCGTGGATATTATTGGCCTTTGTTACTGTTTTATATCCCCAAAAAATCCAGATTGGTCAGGCCCTACATATTAGCTCATACCCAATACATCAATAATATATACTTACATGTCATCTACGCACACACATTCTGCCGCACAACAATCCGCAGACTGGCTAGGAAGGAGGGAGACGTGATGTGTTGCAGGCTGAATTATAAGATAAACAGGATTGTATTCTGTGCAAGCGTTAATTGCTTTTTTTTTTAATCCGTCCAGTTAATTCCAGGAATTAATCGACCCGCAATGACGCGTTAATTTTGACAGTTCAAATAAATTTGTATATACCTGCTACATGAGTGACAAATATTGAATTATTGGTAAATAGACAAGTGCTGCTGATGATAACAGCTACTCATGGTACAGGCAACTCAAAACTAACAGAAAATTAAAGGATAACCATTACCCACAATCAAAACTAATTTAAATGTAGAAGAGACAGGTAGTCTACAGTACATGTACTATATATATATAATTATATTGCACATTAATAGACAATAAGAGGCTTATCCAGCACTTCCAGTGTTATATGTGTAACAAAACTTAACATTTAAACTGCGGTGGACACTTTAATACATACTTCACACAAGAAGCTCTTATTCTGAAAGAATAAATCAAACAATCTTTATTTATGAAACGCTTTTCAAACAAAGATTGCAACTCAAACTGCTTTGCAGATTAAAAATGACCTCACATAAACCTCTAATCCCTTCCCCACAGATTTAAAAGCATACTCATATTTATGCATTTACACTCCCCAGCCCAACCCCGCACACACAAAGTCAAGAGCAACATTAAAAAAGGACGTCGAGACGAATACAGATGAGCCAGATTAGGTAAGGAAGGCAGAGGGCTCCCACAGAGGAAACACTCAGAGGAAGATCAAACAGGTTTAAATATAAAAATAAAGTGATAAATATGATAAGACTAAGTAGTGAAACACTAATAAAATATGAGTAAAGCATGCAGAGCAATTAAAAAGACTATAATAAATGATAACCATTTAAAAGCTTGGCTAAAAAGGGGAGTCTTGAGCTTGCTCTTAAAAACACGAACGTTCTCTGTGGTCCTGAGGTCCTCCGGCAGCCGGTTGCAGATGTAACCCCCATCCACACCTTTGGAATAATGTTTGTGACTGTGGATATCTTTTGCAGATTCTGGCTGATAGGTGCTTGATTAATGCCGTGTCTTTTGATGCCTGTAAAACACCTCGGAGTAGAACAACAAAGCATATTCGAGACGCTCCGAACAGGGGAACTGTGTTAGCGATTCCTAACAAAAAATTGGTGAAATGAAGGAGTTTTGTGGCAGATAATACCTTATTTAGAGGTTGGACTTTGGTTGCCCCCTTCCATTAACTCCCATTATATGGATATAAGCTGATCACGAATGGAGCCAAATATCTCCCGATGAACTTGAAGTGGCACCAAAATTAAACAGAATACATGCTTCACATAAGGCCCATATTGACAAAAACAGTACTTCCCTTTTTACGCTAAACAGTACTTTCAGCAAAATTTTATTTTGATGACTGTCATTCAGTAATTTCACAATATACATTTAGTAATATCAAATACACCAATCCTGCTCATCATGCTGCGTAACTTTTTCACTCAAACAATGTGATATTTTCTGCTAACTGCTAATCTTACAGGTAATGACACAAGACGAAATACTTCTGCTAATATGAGTAAGCCAAACATCTGCTCTGCATATGGTCTTCATTTAAATAGTAAAATAGCATTGGGAAGTTGTAAAATGACTACTAAGTTAAATAAGAGTGTGTTTTCACTTCTATTATGTACACTTTATTAATAACCTCACAAGGTGAGCTGTTGAATAAAACTTCTGCTTGATGTGGAACTTTATAAACAAATTTTCTTTTCTTTAACGTATTCAATTATTTATTGAGATTCTCCACACTGTGATGTATGATGTCTTATAGTCATGAAAAAAAAAAGATATTACTGGTTAACTAGGGGTATTGGAATGTACTGGTATCATTAGATCAAAAGGTACCAGGGTCAGATTGCAAGGTGATGTGGATCAGCCCTTTTCAAATGATTATGAAAAAGTGATTGAGTTTCAATGCTTGGAAAAGGCCAGAATATGCTGCGGCAGTCAGAGAACCTTGATTTCATGAAGAGCAGTTGTTACTGACCGTGGAAAGTTGTGATAAATATCAAAGCGATGTGCGAGCTGTTGAGGCGAGGCATACAGCTCCAGATGTTAGAGTAAATGATAAGTTGGTCAGGTGTCTACATGACGAGGAAGATGAACTTTTGTCTAAACCATGTACCGGTTGGTTTATAATTTGTCCGGCTACAGTCTGTATGTGTCACCTTACCTCTTCCAGTTACAGCAGAGTCAAGTGGTGCTTAAATCCATTCCCTGATTTCACGGGAGTCCATTAAAAGGTCAAAAGGTCAAGCCGTTTAACCTCTGTTAAGGAGTTAACGGCTCTCTGCGGGCATCATTCCGTCAGTCATCACACACAGGATCGCTGAGTGATGTAGACCTTCACAGCATTTCTTACTCATCCATCTGAAACACCAGAGATCAATCATACCTGCCTCAGATGTAGGTCCCATCTCCAGCTGGCATGGATCATCACCCTGATCCTGCTGTTAAACGACGCACCTTAAAACCGATCAGCTCGTCAATCATCCCAGGGTTTGTTGGACTGTAACTCTCACAGCACAGCCTTTGTTCAGTCAGACATTTTGGGACATGTTTATTAATGCCTTATTGAATCACTCCATAGTAACAACAAATCGGTATGTCTTCTAATGATTTGTGCTGCACTGTTGGAACAGAAAATAGCATACTTAAAAATATTTATATAAGGGAAGTAACACTAAATTTCAACTTTCTCATGTGTTTTGGACAAGGGTATAACAGTGCACAGAAGGTTTGTTACAAACATTGATTTTAAAGAACTGCGTAGAAATGAAAAACACTTGAAATTAGTAAATATCTTGTATCATGCATACTTGAGTTTTAAACATTTAGAAAATGTAATAAATACTAGAATTTTAGTTAGGACATTGAAAAAGGTGCCATTTTTATTTTTGTCTTCAAATGTAGCTGGAACATTTTCTCACACAGAAAATACTGACAAAGGCCCACCACTCAGGACAAATTTCTAGTTTTAGAAAATGTAAACATTATACCTTTGTGGCTGATGACGTCACCAAGTGCGCCCGATAGACTCTCCGATAGTTATCTCAAACAAATAATATCTCAAAAACTAAACCTCAAATCTGTCTTATTTGTACATTCTGAGAGAGAAAAGAAGTAGCTGAAGAGTTTGATATGTCATATGTGTATGGTGTGAAAAAGTCATCTTATTAAAAAAATAAAAACCGATACCGGTAATTTCAGATACTACATTTTAATGCCAATTTCGGCCGATAATGACTTCAGGTCGATAATATCGGACATCCCTGGTTGGCACGCAACGTTTGGTAAAACTGGAAATATTAACTCTCCCCCCCGGCTGCCCTTTTGAATGTATCCCTAATTCTGACGTCTCAAAGCTGTCAAGTTTGCCATACCTGTAAAATAAATTAATAATTTAAATTTAAATCATTTAAATTCAAGAATAAAAAAAAAAAATACAATAAAATTGTCATCTGCTACAGTTTGAGAACGATGGTAAACCTTCTCAGGGGGGTTAACACTTTAAAAATTACTCCATGTGCCCATCTACACAAAAGAAGAGCATCTTAAGCTCAAGGTTAAGGTCAGGTCAACTGCAGACCTAAAATGACACAAAGGCCCGATTCTCATTTGCATCCCCCCGCACAAAAAAAAACATCGGCAAGATTTTAGAGAGAATATTCTTTAAGCGCTTCTGGCAAGTGTGCATCTCTTTATCTCTGGTGTAAAGCCAATATAGCATTCCAGAAAAATAACAGTCAAGCATGGTGGTGGTAGGGTGATGGTCTGGGGTTGCTTTCATAGTTCTACACCCGGACAACCAGCTGTAATCACTGGAACTACGAACTCTGCTCTAAAGGAGAAAATCCTGAAGGATAATTTCTGATTCATCTATATAGCTTATATATTTCTATAAAACTGTACATGTGGCCTTAAGGAAGACTCTACGTACACAACGCAGTCTTTATTCCGTCAAAACCAGACCAGAACAACCTCTGCAAGCCCGACTTCTCTTCTCTTGTCCACGTAATGGATTGTGAAAGCAAGGTAAATGATTTGCCACCGACAATACACGATGCATTAGCCCTCACCATTCGTCACTGTTCACAATCCACCCAGCGAGCGGAAAATAACGGCATCAATCATCAACGGAGACACTTTGCTCTAAACAGCAGGGACACCGGTAGAGACGGTGATGGATTCCAATTGGATCCTTTTCAGGAAGTCCTCGTCTCGGGTTCCCAGCGTTCATCAGAAACAGAGTCATTACGGCCCGATAGATGAGGCTTTATATATGCACGCGGGTCATTTAGGATTAGGGAGGCCGAATGCAGTTTTTCGGGGGACCAGGAATGAGAAAGCAGCAGTATTACCTCACAGATGCGCAATGTATTGGTACAATGAAAATTGTAACTGCATTTCATATACTGTTACTGTATTGCAATACCCATAAACTGTCTTAATTTTTGAGAGTTCCTTCTGTCTTCCACCCCCTAATCGCCACTATAAAGCTCATCTCTACTTTATTGTTCCTCTTTTATTGCTCTTATGGGAAGTTAAGTTTACCCAAGTAATGCAGCGTTGAGTTTCATTTAGCTCAGGTTTTATCTGGACCATACAGTAACTTCCTAGAAGACGTTTCTATCTGTTCAGGGCTGAAATTAGTTCAAATAAAGTCTTTTCAATGACGTATGCTTTTTTTTCTGGTTTTAATCATCAAGAGAATGCAGATGATGTTGTTTTTTGTATTTAAGTATTCTTCAATGGTTAGCTCTGAACTTGTGATCCGTCCCCAAAAAGCAGCAAAAAAGAAAAGAAATGGATTAGAAATGTACACATACACTCTTTCAGATTTGTTCCAAATAAAAACTGAAACGTGCAGCATGCATTTGTATTCAGCCTCTCTGTTTTTAGAATATGTAGAGCTGTCAAATTATTTAATATTCAATCTAATTCATCACAGGGCAGCTGTGAATTAATGACAGTCAATTAACATTCCTGAATATGACTGAAGAACTAAACTTTTTGGTGTAAATAATGGTCAAAGCTGGATACCATTGCTCTGTTTTTAAAGGGATGACAGCACAGATCTCCACCATCATATTCACACACGGCCATTTTAACCAATTCATCTTTTAGCCTGTTGTTAAGGTAAACTAACTGGTTAACCTTTCATGCATGTAGATCTGACCGTTTCTTATTAATTTTGCGCAAACCTGAGCATCCTCTTCATAGGACTATCCTACGACAACAACGGTTTTTAGTCAAAGGCTTCAACAGTTTCGCTGCAACATAGACTGCTACAGGAGATCTTTCCTACACGCAGCTTTTAAGATCTGTAACAACTCCTTGAAGAATCAAATAGTCAAATAGTATGAGCTACAGCAACACTTATTTTCCCTTCTGGCATCAATAGAGCATTTTTGATCTCAGTTCTATTCTTCTGAACAATAAAGGGATTATTTCCTTATCAACATGAACAAAATGGTGTGGGACTGAAATTTAACACAGCCCCAGTTCCCACTGTTATTATTTGTGGTTTCCTTGCAGCTGCAGGGTTGGTTAGCTATGTTAGTTTGTTAGCCAAGGCTTGCCGGATTAGAAGTTATTACTGGAGACCGTTGCATTTTTAATCATCTGCTCATTCCAATTGCTTCTTCTGATTGTTTACAACAGTGTTTTTCAACCACTGTGCCACATAAGAGATTGTCAAGTATACCGTGATAAATTATTCTGTTTAATCTAATTGGTCCAAAACAAATCTTTGAAAACAAATTAATTATTGTCTGCAAATATTATGGCATTGTTGAGTGTCTGGCTGCCTTGTGACTGCCAGAGTAAATATGGTATACTCTTCCATATCAATAGGTGGCAGCAGAGAAAAACAAGAGAATTAGTGATGCCTGGGTGTGGACTCTTCCAACAGGAAATCTTTCCTGCCCACAGCCATATAGGTCTACAACAAATCCTTAAAGAATTTATTAATTAGTATAAGCTACGACAATTTCTGTCTGTAATCAATAAAGTATTTTTTAACTGAATTGAATTTGAATGTGACAGGTGGCAGTGGCGTTGTGGTTAGTGCGACTAAGGTGACAGTGATGGAGAAGTTTTCCAAAAGAAAAAATGTAAACTCTGAAATGGGCCCTGGACAAAATTCGGTCCCAGATGAAGGCCCTAGTATGAATGGACTTCAAAAGAAAGGAAAGACGGTGACCTCAAGCAAAGTCTGGAGGCAATACAGCAAAAGCTTTATTATATTTAGATTTACTTTCACCGGGGATCCAATGACACGAACTGAAAAGCGAGCCAAGCTGTGGTCCCAAATAAGCTTCAAAAAGTGGTGGTGTGCCTTGTGATTTTCATCAATGAAAAAATGTTACTTTGGCTCTAAAAATGTTTGGAAAACACTTGTTAACAATACCTGATCGCGCATTATGCTGCATTCCATTTGTCTTGGATACTCGGGCGTCCGAGTTGCATTACGCGAGAATGTGACGTAATTGCGGACTTACAGCGTTTTAGTTCGTCTCACTTTCACAAAGAAAATACATCTCAACTACGGCACAGTAGGGCTGGGTATCGATTCAAATTTCAAGAATCGATTCGATTCAGATTCTCAAGATTTGGAATCGATTTGATTCGATTCAATCTGATCCAATTCAATATTGATATCGGTCAGAGCTATTAAAAGCTTTTTTTTTTTACTGTTATCTTAATTATATGCCAAAAATTCAATGACTTAACACAGGGTGAGTAACAGTTCACCATGGAATATTGTATTAACGCAGTGCGGCAACCAATCAGAGCGTCTCACTGTAGTTATGTCACTATACGCCGTATCTTGAATGAAGCGCGGGCCCAGTGAAAACATTTTCAACAAACGCAGATTTAAAAAATCATAAATAACACTTACCGAAGTCAGATGGACAGGCGGTCCTAAAGAGGAATAGAGCGCCTGTAGTTGATGTCCTGGAAGGAGATTTAAGCTCCGATGCGGCCCAGGAGGTCGTAAAATTAGGTGCGGGACAGACGGAAGTAGCACTGAAAGCGAACCTCATCCATACGCAGCTCCTGGAGCAAATGTTTAAACTCCCCAAACTCAGAACACATCTGAATAATGGGCGCTGATGCACCCGATGTCAACGATGTCTAGCTTTATCTAGCTAATAAAGCCAAGTCACTCTCTTGTTACAATCCACCATAGTGCAGAACGTGCGGCAACAGAGGAAGCCCATGCGTTGTTTTTTCCTCAGAAGCAGGCTATGGAAGCCAAAAAGTACATACGTCAAACTTCATCCGTTGGATGCGTTGCTCGACGTATCCAACGGATGCAGTCTGAATGCAGCTTAAGACCGGCAACAGATCAGCCGTATTTAGACAGAGATGAAGTTAGACACAGATTAACTGTAATTGCACAATTTACACAAATTTGCAAGATTGGGGTCAATTTAGGGGTAAAAAGGGTCTGAATACAGATGGATGCCGCACACATTTTCCCTCCACCACTCTGTGAGCTGAAAAAGTGCAGTAAAGTGTATGGACAAATGCTGTCGTAACATGACAAAATGGGATATATTTCAACAGGCTTTAATTGTTCTGCAAGGCACGGCATAAAGAAGAAGAGTCAAGGCTGTAAATATTGACTTTCTCATATAACATCCCTCATGAGAATTTTCCTCAAATGATTCTGACTGCTGTCTACTGCACATACGCCGACTCTGGGTTTCCTGTCACTTCCTGATTTGGTCGGCTGAGCTGGAGCAAGACTAAACAACTTCCTTCTCTCCACCTTATCTTCATACAGAGCGAAACTCTCAGTGCAGATAAGAATTGTGAAATTATTAAACAGGAGGCAAGGGACTCGCCTTTTATGGTAAGCTCAAAACAGCCTTGAAAACACAAGCCGCAACTTAGACAAAAGAGCAATCGACATATATGCTGTAAATAAATTATAAAAAAGCATTTATTACTAAGAAATTACCAAAACCTTTAACTAAACACAAACATTTTAAATACTCTAGAAAGAAATGTGTCTCAACTTTGGATAGAAAGGAAGCAATCTCAATCAATCTGCTAAAAACTCATGATACAGATCATCCAAGAAACCATAATGACCGTTTTCACCCAACAGATGGGAACCAATTAGCCACCTGACTCCCAGAAAACACTTGGGCGGCCGTGTGGAGCCAAGATGCAAATGAATCACAAGAGCAAGGTGGAAGTGGACCTGCCAGCATCCCAGGAGAAGACAAATTACGGGAAGGGAGGAGGAGCATGTCTGTAAAACAGGGAGAGAATAAAGGAGGGAGTGATGTATGGAGGGCAAAGAGAGTAGATGGAAGGACCCAGAAAGGTTAACACGACCAGAAGCAGAGGTTAGAAATATAGATGTATGGATTAAATCCTAATTTATTCAACTGTAAATCAGATATCAAATTCAAATATTTATCATTATTGTTATATTTGTCTGTGGGTAAGAAGATCATGAGTTTGAATCCTGACCTAGACTTGACCTATATGCATGGAGTTTGAATGTGCTCCCTGTGTTCTCCAGATTCCTCCCACAGCCACAAACTCTTAAATCCCTTACATCTGAAGTTCTCCAACTCCAGTCCTAAAGTCCTTCCTGTCTTTCAGATCTGCAGATATTTGCCTAACTCTGCAGCCGTGCTTTCATTTTTTTTAACAGCCCTGGACATTTTGGTAAAACTAGGCGACATGTTTTTCATCAAAGTTATTTATCTGAGATAATAAAACATCGTCCCCAGAATAGCCATGTTACGACATTAAAATTTACCACCACAAATAATATTAAAAAATCCAAGACAGTTATCAATAATATCACATTTTGTTCAAATGTGTTATAATAGTATAACAGTAATAATAGCAGTAGTAGGCTAATATATTTGAACTTACTGTAAGGAATTTTTTCTGTGAAATCAGCAATTATTTAACCCTCACCAAATAGAAATATACTGAACACATTATCTAGACTACTTATGTGCAAAGTTCCCAAATATTAAAATAAAATTAAATACAACTTTAACCATTCAACAACTTTTCAAGCATTTGTTTATTTTTTAAACTGCCACCTTCACTTCCTGTTTGCGTGTTAAATGTTATTTAGCTCTAAGCTAACTGTATTTAGCACTAAGCCAACAGTATTTAGCACTAACCTAACTGTATTTAGCACTAACTGTATTTAGCACTAACTGTATTTAGCACTAACTGTATTTAGCACTAAGTTGACTGTATTTAGCACTAAGTTGACTGTATTTAGCACTAAGCCAACAGTATTTAGCACTAACCTAACTGTATTTAGCACTAAACTAACTGTATTTAGCACTAACTATATTTAGCACTAAGTTGACTGTATTTAGCACTAAGTTGACTGTATTTAGCACTAAGCCAACAGTATTTAGCACTAACCTAACTGTATTTAGCACTAAACTAACTGTATTTAGCACTAACTATATTTAGCACTAAGTTGACTGTATTTAGCACTAAGTTGACTGTATTTAGCACTAAGCCAACAGTATTTAGCACTAACCTAACTGTATTTAGCACTAAACTAACTGTATTTAGCACTAAACTAACTGTATTTAGCACTAAACTAACTGTATTTAGCACTTACTGTATTTAGCAATAAGTTAACTGTATTTAGCACTAAGCTAACTGTATTTAGCATAAAGCTAACTGTTTTTAGCACTAAACTAACTGTATTTAGCGCTAAGCTAACACTATTTAGAACTAATCGAAATGTATTTAGCACTAAGCTAACTCTATTTAGCACTAAGCTAAAATATTTAAATCGTAAATGGGCTGTATTTGTATAGCGCTTTACTTAGTCCCTACAGACCCCAAAAGCGCTTTACACTACATTCAGTCGTTCACGCATGCATTCACACACTGGTGATGGCAAGCTGTAGCCACAGCTGCCCTGGGGTCCACTGACAGAGGCAAGACTGCTGGACGCTGGCGCCATTGGGCCCTCTGATCACCACCTCATGTTTGTATTTCACAAAATGAGTCGCACACACAGTAGAAGAATACAGCTTGTTTGTAAACAAATTGCTGCTGAGGAATTTATTATTATATTAGCTGTGTCACTGATCACAATAACAAAGAAATCCCAGTGGTTTACTGACTCGCAGCTGGAACTGGTCAAAGGTTTAACGACTTCCAATTTTAATAGAAAACACTGTAAAACAAGCTCCAGTTGCAAGACAGAAAACTAGTAAGATTTAGTTTTATGATCAGTATTATAAAAGGTTTACATGGGATTATGGGGTTCATGTCAAAGAAGTGACTGATAAGTAAGGACTTTTTCTTTGGTCTTTTACCTTAAATTCTGGCAGCTTCACATAAAATACCTAAGGCTGAAGTCCACCAATCCGTGTCATCTCGATTTATGTTTTGGCTACTTAGTTGTTGTAACCAATACAAGCTAGTCTTTTTCATTTAAGAACAATAAACTTCAAGTTTAAATTGATTGCATACAGGCTGAAAATAAAATAGAAATAGCAACAGTAATATATAGATTTGTTCTGCCACAATAAGACTGAAGACCTCAATATCCCCCCCCAAAAAAAGAAATCTAACAAAAACAGAAACACAGGTGGATAAGGACAGGTTAACCACTACGGGAGAATTTCAAAGCAGTCTATGCATCTTTATCTCGGTTCCTTAATAAAGTTTAAAGGAGGTGTTTGCCTTTATACCTCCTGGCTCCTCACACAAGTCAGGCAGCAGTGAAATATAGCAAATACCTTTAAGTGTGGGCGATATTAAGTGACATATTCCTCCTGAGGGTTTAGGTGCAGTGGTTCAGAATCCTATAGATCTGCATAACCAGGAGTGTTACCGAGACCGGCATGAAAATGAAGCTAGAGCTCGGATGTGGTGTGCAAAAATCTGCAAGCGTCTATGTTGCTTGTTGATGAAGCAAAGAAAAATAAGAGCAAATTCATTGGAAACAATGACTCTGACTACAACAGCAGATTTTCTTCTATTATTGATTGGATCATTGATAACTGACTAATGAAGCAGGTAAATGGTGTTGCTCAGCAAAGTTAACGTGAAGCTGATTCTATTAGGTCTAACGACAGCAGTGCAACAAAGAGCCACACAACAAAAGCGTATTCAGTATATTTAAGCCTGACCACAGCAACTTTATTACCGTGTTCATGGGGCTCAAATGTTGAATTCAGTAAGTTATTGTATATCCTTACAAAACTATTACAGCACCTTGCAAGAATATTAAAATCCCTTTAATGTTTGCATCTTTTGCAACATTACAAACCACAAATTGTATTAATATCAGAGCTTGTTACACAGAAAAAGTATAGGATTTAGGCATGCAACATTACAACTGTTTTCAAACTGATATGATACCAATGCTGATGCTTCTACCACACTCAAATATGAAATGAACAGCAAGATAGGTTTTATTTTCTTCTCTGCTTGTTACAACAAATGATCAAGAATTAGATAGAAAATAGAATGTTAATAAAAATGACCAAAAAACTATATTTCAAAGGAAAAATTACCATTTTCTGTGAAATTATATCAGTGTTTCCACATTTTAAGTATCGTCTTATGGTATCAGTTAACAGATACGAGGAACATTAGACTACTAAGACTATACCAAAAATACCCAGTGAAACTAACAAAAGTCAAACTAGTAACTAGAGTTCACTTGTATGTAAATGAATTTAAGCATAGGTGAGAGAAAATGTCAAATATGAGTTATGCACTTCAAAATTCCGACTTTTATAGAAGTGACAGGAAGAAAGCAATTACTGAAAGAAAGCATGAATAAGTCCCGTTTAAAGTGACAGTGTGTAGTTTCCTGGAGCTAGGGGGCAGTACATATCTGAATCATTTAAAGCAAGCAGTATTTTTGTGTTCGAGTGACGATGGATGGCAGTACAAAAATTGCAGTTGCGCAATTTCTACTACTTAAACACAGATAGTTCAACCTCCAGAGAAATAGACGCAGCAAAATGAGAAGCACATCAGACTCTTTTTCATCACAAGCACCGAGTGAAGAGGTAAACATGTAAAACAACATCTGTGATAGGCAAAAGTTTTGGGCATTTGTAGGTTAGTGATATTATTCAGATAATTTTGTAAATGAATAAACTGTAATGTTAGACGGAATCACATCAATGGAAAAAATGACACATTTCAGCATAGTTTCACCTTGACTGGCGATAATAAAAAATAAAAATTACGGCAAATGTTGTTACCTGTCCAGCAGAAAGCATGCGACATCAGCGTGTTTCCTTAGATTTTGTTGCTCCTTCAGCTAATTCTATTAAGAGAAGGTTATGTTTACTGTAGTTTTCTGACGGTGTGGATTGTCTCTGTGGGCTTCTGCCTCTGATGCAGAGCCGCAGCCACGAAGGTACGGATACAACAGCTGAGAAGGCACGTCTTCCCGAGCGGGAACTGCGACCTGGGTGTGGGGCATCGGGTTGGTTGGTTGGTTGGCTGTTTAGTCGGTCAGTCCGCATTGGAGAACGTTTTTTGTGTTTAAGTCTAGAGCTCTTCATTTAAACGTCTATAGAGGACGAGGGGATAGGAATATAGTAACCGCGTATTCAACAATCAGTAAAAGCGTTTTGTCCACATCAGCTCACATAGAAGGAAACACGGCATCCAGTACGTCCGCCCCCATACACTAGGACCCCCGCCCATGTATTTGAGACCTGCTTTTTATGGTTATATGTTGTAAAACCACCAATACTTTTCAGTGATTGGGCATCATTTTATTAATTTCCAACATTAATACCATTGATATTTTTTCATATGATTTATGAATGTTACAATTTTGACATTAATAAAGAGGAAGTTTGACACACTACATTTGTGCTTTGTGGTGACTGTTGCAAGTTGTCTGATGTTGTAGCTCAATGCTGTAGAATATACATTAAGTTTCAGCAACTGTTTTAAAAGAGAGAAAAAATGTCTATTTTAAATCATTTATCAGAAAGAAGTGTAGGGAAATATCTTTTTTTTTAACTGCAGGATCCTTGATTTACGGGTGCCAGCCCAGCAGAACTAGCTGCCCCTCCTGTGCCACCCCTGGAAACGCCACTGCCATTAACCACATTAGACACACAGCAAACATCTGGTAGAAGGTTCTCTCCTAAGGTGAGACCAAAATTACATCTTCTGGCCTATAGGCTAAACTATGACCATCATCCACGTATTCCTGCAGTGAAACATAATGGTGGCAGCATCATGCTCTGGCCAATCTTTGCTTCCTCCGTGGATATTGAAGCTGTTTAGAGTTGATGGGTAGACAGATGGAGCTAAATCTAGGACTATCCTGTAAGAAAACCTTTTAGAAGCTGCAAACGACCTCCTGCGACTGGGCTTGAGGTTTATCTTCTAGCAGTACAACCACCCTGAACATCCAGCCAGAGATACTGTACATCGGATATGTCAAAATCGAGACCCAGGAACCAAATAGGGCCCGCCATAGACATTTATCCGTCCCTCTAAACTCTAGAGCGGTAGTTCCCATGAAAGTCGGGGTCAGGACCCCGCTTGGCTTCACGAATATGTATTAGCTGCTATTCTGGAATTAACCAAAATACTCAAAATGTTTATGAGAAAGCATTAACATTGTAGAAATGTATTAAAAGATGAAAAAAAACAAGGTTGACAAATAAATGCAAGCAAAATATTGGCTAAAATATGCACTGTTGGTCCTGATTGTGTTGTAATGTAACTTTTATCCTGACAAATTTAATATATTTGTATGCTCAACCAAAAATTGGGGTCATGACCCTCTAAAATTTGTATTATGTGGGTAAGAAGCTGAAAAGTTTGGGAACCACTGCTCTAAAGGACCGTGTACATGACTCTTTAAGTTCTATTTATGTGCACCTAAATAATATTTTGGGGTCAAATCAAATTAGTGTTTATTTGAATAGTCCTGAATTGAATCATTGTGAAAATATCTTCCATGTTATTCAATTTCAAGAACTACTTGTTGAATGCAGAGACAGAAATTTATTTATTCAATTATTTCTGCCACAACTGGCCCTTTTAAGGACATTCATAATCTTGATGTGGCCCGAAATGGAGATGGCACAACTGTTGTATGGTTTATGTGTCAGCATGGACTAGTCAAAGTCCAGACGTAAATTCAACACAGTTTGAGTCATTTTGCATAACAAAATGCAAAAGTTTCATTCTGTAGATGTGGAATGCTTCCAAAAAGTTACATTTTTGAGTGCAGTATTATAAGGTATATCCCATGCTGTTTACTGTAGCTAAGGTTTAAGAGATCAAGCGATGTTTGAAGAGAGGCAGAAGCTTTCAGCCGGGTTGACCAAGATCTTCAAATAACTCATCCTGTCCAAACAGCCCCACAACTATTGCATCCGACCCGCCTTAGCGAGAGCCACGGTACCTGCTGACTGACGTCTCCACAGACGGACACAAAGAAAATCCAGGGAATTATTTCCCACAGCGAGAGGAAAAGTGCTCACCCAGCAGTAAAGCTTTACTGCTTGTAGAACAGAGAGTCAAACGGGCTCAAACTCTCATTCAAACACACTAATCCTGCAGCCAATTACTCTGACTGAGAATTAGTGTCTTAAATATTGGATGGAGTCCGGCAGCTCTTAAGAGGGGCCAAGGGAATATCAGACAGTAAGAAGATCCAGAAATGAAGCTATAAACTGCCTCCACATTAAATTATATTTTATATCCTAAGATGTGCATCACAGATAATGCCTGTGGCACACACTAGACTAGAGCACCAATCTTTAAACAAACGGAAAAAAAGCACAGAGGAAACAAAATGTCAGAATTACTTCCAATTCAGAGGTGGCTGGAAATCCGTTTTACACCAAAGCAGCTGATTGTTAGAGAAGGGGAAGGCAGCAGTGTGGCGGAAGATGAAGCTTATCAGAGCCACAATCAGGTTGGAAACCTCGTGAAAGGAGCGTAAAGAGGCTGAAAACAGCAATCCGCTGAAACAAAGAGATTCGGCTTTACTGCTCCAAACTGCATTCTGATGTTTCGTCAAATTTGGCGGCCAAATTAAAGTATACCCATGCGGTAAATGCAAAAGTCTGCAGACAGAGCCACTAAAGAGCTTCTGCTCAAACATATTGTGATGCAAAACAACGCAACCCGCCCATCACAAACTACTAGTTTGCTGGCCTCGGGGGGCACACGGGATATAATGTGAACAAATCGGGTTGGAGTCAGCAGCACTCACCGTCCCTCAGTCCCTCCAGCTGACCGTGCGTCGGTGCTCCGCTCCGGCTCGGGAAACAGTTGGTGCGCGTTTGGGCTTGTTTTGTGGGCGGCGTGGCTCTTCAGCAGCGTTTTCCTCCCACCAGGAGAGGATGGGTGAAAGAAAAACCCACCACAACAACACAGGAGAGATCCCTCCCACTCCTCCTGTTACTGGCGGGGATAAAAAAATTCGCTGCGGACGGAGGGGAGCAGGCGGAGCCGTGAGCGTCTCCAGCAGGCAGCCTGGACTCCTGCTGCACCGCTGCGCTCCGGAGGCTGGACAGCTGGCTGTGGGGTGTGTTTTTTTTATTATTTTTTTTTTTTGTGTGTGTGTTGGGGGGTGGGGGGGGGGGGGGGGGGGGGGGGTGATGACTGACCTATATTCAACACCGATTCAGGTGCCGCTAAATAAATTACAGTATAATCAAAAAGGACATTCATTTCAAAGGAATAAAACATTAATTTCAAAGGAATAAAAATATATATATAGCGCCGTTAAAGCGCCTGGCTTTTGTCATGAGAATTTAGGCTTAACACAATTTTAAAATCAGTGGATTAAAAACAATCTGAAATTAGAAAAAAGCAACAGCCCAGTTGTTTTATTAAATTTCATCCTCATTGTTAGGACTCTATCAACCTCCCACACATTTATTATTTAATACTTGGACGCTGCCTTACAGAAGCTCTCTAAATCTATCAGACTACGAAAAAAATCTCTCGTCTTCTTCAGGTGACACCACTGATTTTATTTTATTTTATTTATGTATTTATTTTGGTCTGGATTTCTTGCCGGGCCGCTCATAAAGTAATTCCTAAGTCGATTTGATTTGACTTGATGCTGTAAAATAAAAACCTAAAATCATTATCATAACTTTTTCTGGAAAGAAATCTTAGAGTCACTCCAAATCAGACAGACAGAGAGAGAGAGCAGGAGTGAGATGGTGCATAAAAAAACAAAACCGGTGTTCTGAAAAACATACCCAACAGAATGGCATACCTCTGGTTAATGTGCGTGCGCAGCCGTAAAATTATAAAAAATATATATATAGTTTAGGTTTAGACATAAAAAATATATATTTTTGTCATTCTGTGACCTTAGGTTAGAACATGAAAACTTGATAAAATTGGTTAGATAACTCAACTTACGGTATGCTATTCTGACAAAATATTCTAGATCGACAGAACACCAGTCCTAACCAGAAGTTACACTACACTAAACCCATGGTTCGTTACATTTTCGGTTCATAAACAAATTGTGGCCACAATAGAGCTGACTGGCTGGATGATGCAAAATCAACTGGAAATGCTAAATGTTGCTGTTTTTGTGAGTCTGGGGTGTTTGTCTGTTTTTCTGTGTTTCTTTCTGTTCTGCCTCCTTCCTGCATGTTCTCTACCATTCTGGAGAGTTCCACCAGGGGTTTATGGTTAAGCTGAGAACCTGTCTATCAAGCTGGGGGAGCATCTTGTTGAGCTCATCACCTCTGGAGGATTTAAGAGGTGGCTGTCAGACCTTCTGTGCTCGAGTGTTGAAAGGCATATGGTGATACCTCAAGTCCTCCGCGTACCTCCAGTGCTCATTTGTGTGAAACCTATTTCTCTGTGCTCGTCCTAAGGTGTCCCATTGAAAACTCCATCTGATTTGTTCTCCAGGTTCGCAGTAAAATCTGGTATTAAAGCAGAGAAATGGCTGCTTAAAAGTTCAAAGTTCCCCTGTGATATATGCCTCATCATGGTGCTGTGCCTGCAAGTCCTCCGTTCTCATCAGAATCAGAATCAGCTTTAATGGCCAAGTATGACACATACAAGGAATTTGACTCCGGCAACTTTTTCTCTCCAGTCCAGAACTTAAATAAGTGAAATAAAATTTAATAAAATAAAATAAATACAAATAAATAATAAAGGATAATATATACACCAAACTGGGGTTATTGTACAGTGAGTATATACAGCAGTGCAGAGTTATAGTTTATTGTTATGTGAATGGACTCACACTCTGTGATTACTCAGAGTTCATCAGAGCGACAGCCTGGGGGAAGAAACTGTTCCTCGCTCCCGGATTCCAACTCCAGGTTCTTTATAAGATATATAAAGAGAGACTGAACAAGTATCAAGTAACCTTGAAGGGAGCAAGGAATCATTCTTTTCTGAGATTATTCACAGAAACAACAATAATGCTAGGACATTATTTGCTACAGTTGAGTGACTAACTACTGTCCTCCAGTGACAGTACCTGAACTTAACTCCACCAGGGCATGTAATGAATTTGCCAGCTACTTTACCAAAAAGATCTTGAACATCAGAAGGTCAATTAGCAGATCAGCTCCTACCACAATACCAACTATGAACCCATGCTGAGAAAATGACTCATTTCCAAACAATAAATCAATCCAGCTTCGATTAAATTATTGAGAAACTAAGCTCTGCCACCTGCTGCTTGGATATCTTACCAACAAGTTTTCTTAAAAAGGTCTTCCCAGCCATCAGAGTGGATCTGTTCAAAATAATAACTCATCCCTCCTATCAGGTGTTTTCCCACAAGCTTTAAAAACAGCAGTTATCAAGCCAATTCTAAACAAGAAGAACCTAGACAGCACGTTAATGCGAAACTTCAGACCAATCTCTAATCTTCCATTTATCGGTAAAATTACAGAAAAAGTGGTGTTCCAACAGTAAAACAGCTTCCTAACAATGAACAACCACTTTGATATTTATCAGTCTGGTTTTCGTAGGTACCACAGCACCGAGACTGCCCTTGTCAAAGTTTTCAACGACATCCGTAAAAATACTGACTGTGGTAAATCCACAGTAATTGTACTACTAGACCTCAGTGCTGCGTTTGACACTGTTGATCATGATATATAACTGGAACGTCTGGAAAGCTGGATCGAACTCTCTGGTACAGTACTCAACTGGTTCAAATCTTACCTCAAGAACAGGACTCTCAACACAAAACACAGAGATCGCATGCGGGGTCCCCCAGGGTTCCATCCTAGGGCCCCTCCTATTTAGCATCTACATGCTCCCACTAAGCCAAATTATAACCACCAATGCTATTAACTACCACAACTATGCTGACGACACTCAGCTTTATATCTTAGGCCGTGTCCACACGTAGCCGGGGGGTTTTTTAAACGAAGATTTTCCTCTGCCCCTTCAAAAAAAAATCTCCATCCACACGTAACCGGATAAATGCGTTTTTCAGCACATTCATAGACGTGGCAAACCTGTAGGGTGCATTAGTTCTCCCCAGTCCTATCCACCAATAGAAACTTTATGTCCTCTATCTTCAGCACGCAGCAGTCATACAGCTTATAAAAGCAAACATACAAAACGCGCATTAACAATAGATGATACCAACACAGCGCTGAGGAAATAAATGCTGTTTTCGAGAGTAAACACAGGTCGCACATGTGGTGTTGGAGCATTTTTTGTTGGGGATAGTGGCGTTACGGCTCTTAAAACTCTGTTTTCGACCGTCCACACGCAGATACTGAAAACGGAGAAAACTCAACTTCACTTTGGCCGGGGTTTTTAAAAAGCTTCGGTTTTGGTGCCGAAAACCTCCGGCTATGTGTGGATAACAGGCCAAACCGTAGAAAAATATCTCAGTTTTGTGAGATACCCGGCTACATGTGGACAGGTCCTCAATGTCACCAGGTGATGTTGAACCCATCCAAACCCTTAATAAATGCATTGATTAAATGCACTGAATCAGTTCTCCAGGTCGATCTCCACCCCTCACATCGCAATATGTTAATGTAAATTGGGCTATGTGATATTATTCTTCCGTATAGCTTCCAGTCAATGTGACACCAAATCAGTCTTAAAATGTTTTACTACATCTAAAGAACCAGATACAACACTTTATCTGACATTTTATTGCATCGAATATTTTATTTTAATAATTTTACTGCAATATTTCAGGTTTTCCTTCAATAGCTTCCAGGTCATGTGACCAAGTGATATGAAATCCATCTCAAAATTTCTTATTACAACCAGTTGGATAGTGCTCCGCTTACTGTCCAATTACAGATATAGATTTGCACAACTTAATGGACAGATTTTTCTTCGTTTCATTTAACCTACAGCTGTCTGTCTTAGTTTTTCACTTTAATGAAAATTGTCTGATTATGTATTTCCATTGTTTACTTTTTGTATATTTTCCTTTTTCTGCATACAGCTTCAATCTCATTGAGTCAAGTTAAAATACTAAATGCTCTAAAATACTGTCTATATGTTGTTTTATCATTCTTCATTCAGTTATACAAATATTTCACCTTATAGATATCATAGAACGTAACTGTGTTACAAAAATAACGCCACAGTTACTTTACTGAGTAGCTAATTACTTTTGAAGTGTAGTAACTGAGTTACTAACTTAATTACTTTTTGGAAAAAGTAATTTGTAACTAAAACTAATTACTTTTTTTAAAGTAAGATGCCCAACACTGCCTATAAATATCATTAGTGTTGTGGCCCCATTCCAGTTTATTGTTCAGGTGAACACCCAGGTACCGATAAGAGTCCACTATCTTAATGTCCACTCCCTGGATGTTCACCGGTGTCAGTGTGGTGGGTCTGCATCCCCGGAAGTCTACCACCAACTCCTTGGTTTTCCCAGCGTTGATCAGCAGGTGGTTCTGCTGGCACCAGTCCACAAAGTCCAGAGTTCTCAGTCTGTACTCTGAGTCGTCGTCATCTTTAATGAGTCCGACTATGGCAGAGTCACCAGAGAACTTCTGAAGGTGGCAGCGTGGGGAGTTGATGGAGAAGTCTGCAGCGTAGCGGGTGAAGAGGAATGGTACCAGCACAGTTCCCTGTGGGCCCCCGTACTGCAGACCAGCCTGTCAGAGACACAGCCCTGTGTCCTCACATACTGTGGCCATCCTTTGAGGTAGTCCAGTATCCACTGGGACATGTGGTGGTCCACTCCTGATAGCCGCAGCTTGTCCCTCAGACATCTTGGCTTAATGGGGTTAAAAAATACTGGAGAAATCAAACAACATGATCCTCACAGAGCTTCCATGTTAGTCAGAGCTCAGAAGATGGCTTCCTCCAGCCCGATGCCAGGTTGGTAAGTAAACTGCAGCGGATCTAATGAAGACTTCACCAGGGGGTGTAGTTGGTTTAGAACCAACCTCTCGAGGGTCTTCCAGGGCCTGGAGCTGATGCCATTTGGACCTGCAGCCATCCCCACTTTGATCTTAAGGAGCCTGTTTTGCACTTGAAGTGCTGAAAGGGACGGTGGTTGGTGGGGGGGGGGCTGTATGTTGGAGTCCTCAGAAGCTGGAGGTGGGTGTAATGGCTGGGAGCTGAGAGGTGTGGACTCCTGAGATGAAAGACAGGCAATCTCTGACGATGAAGAGATTGCAGCAGGAGAACGATGCTGGGTGAGGGGTCGATGGCTGGTCAAACCTATTAAAATATTTATTTAGGTCATTTAGCACTCCAAGGCTCCTGCAGCCTGGGGGTCTGGCTTTTGTCATGAGATTGTCATCAGGCTACTACACCCCTGATGTTGTCCTGCCGCAGCTGCTCCTCCATCTACCTTCTGTAGTTTTCCTTCTCTTGCCTTATCTTCCATTTCAGTTTCTTCTGGACAACTTTCAGCTCCTGCTTAGAAAAACTCATCCATGCGTTTATCTCTAGCCGCCTTGATTACTGTAACAGGATCTTCACAGGTCTACCTAAAAAATCAATCAGACAGCTGCAGCTGATCCAGAACGCTGCTGTTCGTGTTCTCACTGGAACCAAGAAAGTAGAACACATCACCCTAGTTCTAAAGTCATGACACTGGCTCCCTGTAGCTCAGAGAATAGACTTCAAAGTGCTTTTATTAGTTTATAAATCATTGAATGGGTTAGCTCCAGAGTAGATTAGAGATCTGCTATCCTGGTACAAACCATCCAGATCACTCAGGTCCTCCAGCTCTAGTTTACTGATTGTCACTGGAACCAGAACCAAACATGGGGTAGCAGCTTTTAGTTTCTATGCTCCGCATATCTGGAACAAACTACTAGGAGAATGAAAAGCTGCAGAGACACTGAACTCTTTTACGGCTCAAATTAAGTCAAATTATTATCACACAAGTTATTGTCAATTACTGTAAATGCTTTCTTGTGTTAAAAACTGTGAGCTTTCTTCAGCAAGATCAGTTAATGAACTAAACCTGTTTTTTTACTTTTTCTTGATTATTTTCTTATTGTAACTGCTCATTTGTATTCTAATCATATTTAAAGCACCTTGAATTGCCCTGTGTTGAAAGTGTGCTATACAAATAAAATTTCCTTGCTTTGCTTGTCTCCTGATCTGAAGGCTCTCTTCTTCTCCTTGAGATTTATCCATGGCTTGTTGTTAGACAAACACTGTACCTTTATGATGGGTACAGTGTTGTCCACACAGAAGTTGATGTAGTCCGTGATGCAGTCTGTGACGCTATTGAGGTCTTCCTCCAAAGGGCTGCAGAGGTTTTTCCACACAGTGGAACAGAAACAGTCCCTCAGAGCCTCTTCAGTCTCTGCGGACCATTTCCGTACTGTGCATTTCACAACCGGTTCTCTGTGTACTAGAGGTTTATAAACAGGCTGGAGATGAACCAGGTTGTAATCTGAGCCCCCGAGGGGAGGGAAAGTTAATGAGCTGTATGCCTCCTTGATGGTGGCATACAATAAGTCCAATGTTTTATGGTCTCTGGAAAGGCAGGTGACATACTGGGTGAAGGTGGGACCAGTGGAGGACAGGGAGATGTGATTAAAGTCCCCAAAGATCAGAAAAAGGGCCTGATGGTGCTGTGTTTGGAGTCTGCTGGTTACAGCATGCAGGGCATCACAGGCTGCAGCAGTGTTAGCAGAGGGCGGGGTATACACAGCTATCACCATTGTTTGGGATATTAAATAGCAATATAATATTTGGCTATTGTTAGTCAAAGACTGCTTATGGCAGTAAATTAAATTAATAATTTATGGAAAATTATTATTATTCGGGGCACCACCTTTATCAGAAATTGTTTTAAATAGCCAGATTCCTACATCAGTCTAATAATTCTGAAGAAATTAATTCTTAATGTCTATTGGTCATACACCTTGCAATATGTGTGTGTGTAGAACAAGGAATTACAACTGTTACTTTCCTAACACAAGATTTATTTACACAAAGAAAAACATTAAAACACTCATACTAGTAATAAGAGAAACCCTACTGATAAATAAATGTATAGTTATAAAAAAGGAACACAAAAGATGAATAATGCAATAGACTGAGGAACCATGAATTCTGTGGTGATTCTGCATGCAGATCTGACCCAGGATTTGATTTGCAGATACTGGAGGGAAAAGATGAATTAGTTTCACTAATTACAAGAGAAAATCAAAACATTCTTGGATAAAGAGATGTTTGTTAAAAATGATCTGGATAAGAGTAGTTTATCCTTTGGAAGATTACTTCTATTCATGAATTGGTCACCGAAATAAACAATTCAATTCCAATATTTGTTATAAAAAAAAACAAGTTCAAACACGGTTAATAAGATTAGTTTCTGTTCTTAAAGAATGTATTTAAACCGAATTCTGTTTGAACAGTTATTAGCAACCTTGGGTTTGTCGGCCTGAACGAACACGTGAGTTTGTTGGCCTTCAGGTAGCCCTCTGCAACGCACGTGGGGTGCTTAGAGTGACTCAAACACATTTATTAAACATTAAAAAACAAGGAAAAATTCCTGTTTGATTGAGTGGGTCAAGTAGCAGAACTTAAAAACGACTCTTTGTCAGGAAAAAGTAATTTAAGAACACTGATTAAAGTTTTAGGCGTAAAGGCCTCTATTACCCAAAGATAGCAGATGAAACAATTCAACACCACAAAAAGGGAAAAACCTTTAAAATTAGTTATCCTACTAATTTGCCTCTGCCCAAACAGACCTCTGGACGATTCAGTCTCGGAGTTGCTGCACAGCGATGAGGGGTTTAGGGGCAAGAGGCAACATTAGCCTAGCGGCTAAAAATAGGCATCTCTCCACTAGTACCTTTTGCTGAGGCGTACTGTACTGGTACCATCGGTAACAAAGGCTCGGAGAGGAAGAAGAACAACTGCGACCTCACTAGCGATCGTGAGCTTTTTGCTCAGTTTGTGGAATTCTGTAGACACACGTCGAAGAGAAAGCCTCTCTTATGGAAGAATACAGACCCCAGAAAAGCTACACACTGCAAGGAAAAACATGGTGGAGTAGTACAAAAGAGTGTGAGAAGCTCTGCAGGAGGATGACGCTACAGACAGAACCCCGGCAGCTTGTGTGGGTAAGCCGATGCAAATACTACCCCGTTATCGTGGGCTATAAATACGCTCTGGTTTTTTATTTATTTGCTAAAGCCCAGCGCAAAAACCTACGTTAACAAGTTTGCTTTAGGAATAAGTATTGTGTGTGTGCGTGTTTCAGATGACTGCTCTGTGAAGTCGTCGCAGCCGACCGTTGGTTTGGACGTTTAACTGGGTCTTGCAGTGATGACACATTATTGTTCTGGGTTTCACCGAAGCTCAGTAGCTGCACAACTTCAGGATGTCGGAACAAATTCATCTACATGTGAAGCAAACTATGTCCAGCGCTGGAGCGACACGGCTTTTCGCCTCTGTGTCCTCTTAAAGAAAGGAGTTGCCATATACATGCTACGAATTCTATGAATAACAAACCACAACTGTATGTTTTGTGATAAAGCTGTGTGCTTTGAAAATGTTTTAAGTTTTTTTAAATCAGCACCACTACAATGTGTTTTACAGATACCCCATCTTTGAGTAGGCTTAGGCTTTTCAGCAGCTTTCAAATGTATGCATTTACTTATTTAGCAGCACAATACTTTTTTACTTTTAACAGCCAGAGAAAATGTTGCCATAAAATTTTTAAAATGTTGCTGAACCCTGATGCCGGATATAATATTGTAAAATGATTCCACCAACCAGCGTGTAATGAAACTGCAAATGATAATACAAGCGTATTCCACTCGTTCAGTCTTGCAGCCTGTCGGTGGCCTAAAACTCAAAGAGGTTGCATCGGGCTCTACGACAAATGTCTTTGTTTGTCAATGTTTAAGATTCACCTGGAGTGGTCTTTTGGTTCCTTTGGAGCAAGTTTCTGCCAGAAACTTTGGACTTCCTTCGCCAGCGAAGGAGGATGGATGGAGATTTTAATCCCTTCTGTTGCTCCCGCCAGAGGTAGATTAAGAAGAAAGGTCAACAGGAAGGGGCTGTCGTATTTATAGTTTTTACTTGGTCGACGTCCGGTGGAAGAGAGCAGCATAGCGCCCCCGATGGCTGTGTGTGACCCAACACCATAAAGTGTGTAAACTCCTGCGGTAGGTAGCACAGTCTCATACTAACCGCTAACAGCTCAAAGCTCTTACAGCAAAGCGTCTCTTTAATAGATAAATGACCAGAGTTACACCATCTATCGTTCGTTAGCGCTTTTTCCCATGCTGAATATGCTATATGGGCGTTTCAGTCAAACATTCAACTAAAAATCATTCTTTCAGTAAAATCAAGTAATTAAAATGTGAACCTTGAAACTTTGTCAATCTAAAGAGCAACACTTTTTAATGATTAATTGAGCTATTATCAAAACGTTTACTTTCTTAATATTATAAAGATAAGTTGGCAGCTTAATTCTTAATAATGAATAAAATATATGGTTAAAAAGAATAACCCTTTACAGTCAACAGGCCTGGGGGTGAGGGGACATGAATCAAATCATGAATCGATTTGATTCCGAATCTCAAGAGTTAGAATCGATTATCATGATCCAGTCCAATTGAATAAAAGTGGTTTATGCAGGTGCTCACAGAACAAAGCCTCTGTTCATTTTCTGAGTTCGACGTTCGACTCCCATTCCCTGCTGTATGTTTTAGTGCCTCCAAGAACAATCTACTGTCGAATCAAGGCTATTGTGGAAACAAAACTTTGGAAAAAAATACAAGAATTTTGAATTTCTTTATTCTCATTTTGGCTATTTCTTCTAGTCCAATGGTGAAAATATTATGAAATAGTCCCAACTTTCTGTGAACTTTAAAAAATTAGATTGGAAAACATCGCCTTCTTTTTTAGAAAGATTAAAGTAAAAGGCTTTGCTATAACTGCTACTTGTTAGTTGACTAAACGTAAATATCACAGTGATAGCCTCTGAACCACTCAAGGAGAAATAGTGACTGTGATTTAAACCGTCTTGGGTATTTGAAAAAGGCGTTCTATAATAAGAGTCATGATATCATTATTTAATAGGTGTTGAGCTCTAACAGGTTATATGTGGATGTATTGGTATAGTGGTTACAGCAATGCCTTCCAATAGGAGACCTGAAATCAATACCCAGCATGGGAATTATCAGGTTGTATTCCAATTACGAGACAGCATTGAGTAACAATCAAAAGTACATTGAAAATATTGTTTTAGTGACTTAAAAATAATGTGACTACATTATGTAATAAATCCATGCTAACATGTTAATTTTACTTAAGAGAAAGAGAGTAAATTATGTCAGATTTATTTATTCCGATCTTGTGAAACCGATGCACACAATAGCATCAAGCAAATTGAAAGAACTCTTTTTTTCGTTGTGTGTATCTCTCTTTTCTTCATCTCTCTAAAATGATAGCATAAGGAGACAAACAATCGCTTTACTTTATTAACATTTAACCTAAACTTTAGTTTGCTTGAAAGATTAAAAGTTTTGTTGTGCGTTTTCCCTCGGCTGCTCTTAAAATATAGACTTTTAATATGAAAACTAATAAGTCTTGGTATGAAAATTATTGTAATTGTTAAATCCCTCCAAGGACATTAAAAAAATAAAAAAGTCGGCGTTGTGTTGCTCTGAGTGTTACCACAGGAGGTTCGGATTTGCTCCATTTCACCATCACATTAAACAATAGAATTTAAATGTTGTGACTGAAAAGTAATTAAAATAGTGGCAATTATGCCTAATAAGAAAGTATCAACAACACATGCATGGATTTATTTGAGTAAAATTCTATGTTTTTGATTGTTTTAGGGGGCTCATGAGTTCATCGACTGTATCGTAGCAACGTAAGCACTCTTTGAAATATTAGCTCTAATTAAGGAGGATAATGGATTTAAATTTCTCCTGCATCAAGCTTCAAACATAGCAACATTCCCCAGGAGTCTATAAATGCCTGATATTGCCTCAGGCTGCAGGACACTTTGGGAAATCTTCTCCAAGAGCAAGTTAATGAAAATAGATAAGCCTGTGAAATGCTAATGTTGACTTTTGGTGGCTAAATCTGGTGGCAGCACATGGGACTCTCTGCTTCAAAATACATCTGGGTGTTTGTTAAAGAGGCTTCTAATCTGAGGGCAAAGGCAATCTTTACTTTAATGTCACGCTTTTTCTGCCTCGTTCACGGACAAATTGATTTGCAGGAACCAACAAGTTGCACTCTTGAGATCATTTGCAAGCGTCTCTCTGCCCCAATTTCTTCTTCTTTTTTTTTTTTGAATCCTCTCCTAAAAGAAAACCAAAAACTAACCAAGAATGCCCACACTTCACATAGCTCGCATGTGGCCGTGCCACTGGCAATTAATAGGAGCACATGCAGTGCCTGTCAGTCGTCAGCACAGCGTGTCAATGATCTGACTTTCAACAACTTAATTGGTGTTTGGAGGACACACATCTTCTCCCCAATCACCGTAGGCTGAATGAGCAGACAGAATCCAACCTTCTTACTTCATCCCTCTCAGTCAATAACCCCTCCAAAGCTCATCTGATGCATCCTGTTATCTAATCTGTCTGTTCTGGTGGTGACTGCAGGTTTTACTTTAAACTGACTGAAATAAATTACTTCAAATGTGAGAACAGCTGAGACAAATTGAGACCTAGTCAGGTGCTAGAAGATATAATTCTCAAGTGAACAGTTTGTAGCATTTTCAGCAGGTTTTAAGGCTAGTTGTTGTTAAACCTCTACACCTGCCATGACCTGTTTCATCACATTACAGTATCTTAAGCTTTAGCTTTCTGGCTGGTGTCTTGATTTCCTTGAAGGGAAAGTTCGTTATTTGCGACCTAGACCTTATTTTTAGCATTTATTAAGTTAATTTACTCACCCAGACAAGTTTGGAGCCACTTGGAGTCCCCAGGTGACGTTTTTACCCAGTTGCGATCAGCGTATATCCGTACAATGAGAGTCAATCAGGGCAGGAGATTTGCCAACTCTAATAAGGCCTCATCTTCCCCAAAACTCCTTCATTTAACCAATGTTTTGTTATTACTTGTTAGCAATACTCCCCTCCATGGTCAGAATGTCTCGGAAGTCCTTATTTGTTTTTTTTACAGGGTGATTTAGAGGCAATAATACAACTACACTATCGCGCGATTACCATGACGTTACTGACGTGCTATTTCCCAGCTGTAGTCTGAGCAGGACTTTCACTCTGTGATCTATGGCGGTAGGTGAGACAGAACTTGCTACTGCAGACATCAACATGGTTTATGCTTGCGTGTTTCCAAATTACACTAATCGAACGACCGGCTGGACTAATGCGTTCACACCGAACAATTTATCAGCATCAGGCAATGCTCACAACACATCTAGATATTTGAAGCTGATGCTTTCAAAATGCCTGGGTGGGCCATTCTCTGCTGGATGTTCCAAACACTAGCGGACCATGACAGGCTACACAACATCGATGCAGGGCAACATCAATACAGTGAGACGCTCTGATTGGTTGGCACACTGCGTCAAAAGCTCAGCTAGCGGAACTTCTGCGTTGCTTGCTACTTTGCCGCTTGAAACGCAGGTAATGCTTGAAAAACTGACGCAAGCTATGCACACAAAGCGATGCAGAGACTCTGACAGACCTCCGACAGACTCAACCATAGACTTTACGTGTAGTCTTGCCGCACATCACGCTAAAGCTTGGGGCGGTGTGACCGCACCATTAGTTCAGCTTCCACAGATTCCCCTTGCCGCTGACTACAGCTGTAATGGCAGAAGGCTGCAACGTTGAAATCCCAGGTTAGTGCAAGTTGGAATAAGTTACATTAAAAGTCTGTAAAAACCCCGAAAGCTAATACCTTAGCACATCCGAGACGTTTCAAACTCACAGGGGCATATTGCTATTATTCATAACAATTATTCATAACAAAACATGATTAAATGAAGGAGCTTTGAGGCAGATAATGCCTTATTACAGGCAGTAAATCTCCTGCCCCCATTGACTCCCATTATATGGATATACGCTGATCACGACTAGATAAAAATCTCCTGAAGGAGTCCAGTTGGCCCCAAACTTGGGTCAGTAAATGAACATAATATTTCTAAATATAAGGTTGGAAAAAAAAACAACCTTGCCCTTCAAGATGCCACATACTGTGTGATGTGCACCAGTCACTCTTGCAGCAAAAAAATAAAAATCCTTAAACACCTCCATTTTTGTTCAATCAGACCACAGAAGATGTGTGCAAAAAATATGATAAAAGTGCCTGAATGCATTTGGAAACAAACGTATCAGCTACAGTGGATCCCCACCTATTTGTGTTTTTTTTTCTTTTCTGGGACACATCTCTAAAATATTGGCTGATTTTTTGCGTTGAGCAAATATTAAAGTAAATGCTGCTTGGAAAGCTGAAATAGCTAGATGTAATGCTGTGCAACGTGTTTCTCTCTTCATAGAGGCTCCGCTTGGTCTGGTGTCCTGCTCATCTGTGGTGCCCCCTGCTGGATGGTAAACATTGGTCCAAATGGTGTTCTAAGTGACCTAGCATCCTCAGACCCCCAGACGGTCGCGACAGATGAGTGCTTATACTGAGCCAGGTTCTGTCTGAGGGTTTTCCCTGTTAAAGGAGCGTTTTTCCTCTCCACTGTCGCTACATGCTTGTTCAGTATGAGGGATTGCTGAACAGATTGCTGTGGTTGCAGGCCTGCGTCAAAGGGGCTCAACCTCATGTCAACGACTTCATGCAATTTGCTGGGAACCCTTACATAGAAAAATTGTAACTGATTGGAATGTTTGCATAATTGTATTGAATTTACTTTTGTCGTAAAGTGCCCTGAGATTACATTTGTTGTGAATGAAATAAATAAATAAAAGTGAATTAAAAGTGAATTGAATGTTACTCGAAACCAGATAACATGCTGGTGTTTACAAAGCAGCCAATCCAGGAACACAATTTATTTTCTATGCTGCTGATTGGCTGTAACCCCTTGGGAAAAGATAAGGGCAATTGTAGCTTTTAGGTTCTGTGGTTTATACTGCGTGTATTAATGCATATTATGGTATATTTTGTGTTTTAAGTATTAAAAAAGGCAGCTGTATGAGGGTTTTAAAGTATTTGTAGATTTCAGCTATTTCACAGGTCCGGCTGGAATGGACCACTTTCTGGGGCCATTTCAGGAAGTACCATTCTTCCGGTGTGTATTTGGAAATGGTCGCTGGGCGAGATTTGTGGTTAACTCATGCTGACTAGTTGATATTTTGTGGGACATTATATCACAAGATATCACCAAACAAGCGTGTTTGTAAAAGAGTTGCTGATGAAGAATTTTAGAACAACGTAGCAAACTGATTAGTAACGTCACTCAGAGCCAAAAACGATCGTGATATGCTGATTGACAAATTACTTAAAGGGCTGATTTTGTTTGGAGACACAATACCTGAGAGGACCGAGCTATCTGATTTACCCTGTCAGCTTTCCCCCTCCCAGACATATCCCTGAAACAGGCCAGTAAAAACTGCGATACCTTTCAATAGTCACCTGAAAATCTTCCTACTACTACATTTATATATTTTTAAGACAATAAGGATGCTGCTGACCGAGTTGCACAGTGGATAAAGCTGAATAAATCCAGTCAATTTTTGCTTTGCTTGTGTAACTGAGCCGTCATAACACAGATCCTTGCACAGGTCGCGGAAATCAGGTCAGCCGCAGAAGAAACGGAACAAGGATTGAGATCAAAACTGGCAAACTTCTGCAGCGTTTCCCCTTTCCTGACGTTTACATCACAAAGCATCAACCACCTGGTACAGAGTCAGGTGAAATAAAGAGACCGAATGAGGGTGAAGTGGGAGTTTCTCCTCGACATTATGTAACTTATCACTAATTACATTCAGAAGTCAGCTTCAATAGCTTCAAAGGGTGCTCCTCTTCCTCTTTGAATTGTCTATTCTGCTTTCAGCTCAAACATCTGAGTGATTCGCGGTGACAATTTTCACAATAGTGATAGTCCTTTTTTGAGCTTTTGTTTCCTCGCACGGTTTTCCTCCCACACAGACCTACCCACCACCACCTCCCTTATTCTTTCTTGTTATGTTAAGTGTGTGTGTCTCATGTACATCAAGTGGAAAATGTGTGTGCACATCTTGTTCTCAAGACAACTTCAGGAGAAAGAAAAGTTGCTGTTACTTCTCGTTCAGGGAAGTTTGTTTAAAGCTTTTCTTTCAGAGGCTGTGAGTCATCATTTGGTTCCTTTCAGATGGGAAGTCTGGGAAGGAAAAACCACGTGGGAGGTGTCTTTTTATTCTCAGAGAAAGGGTGTCAACGACTCAGCATAATTCAGACTGACTGTAAAATAGATAATAGGACCTGCAATTTATTAATTCACTTATCTTTGAGAGGGTTTTTTTTAACGTAATTGATTTCAGTTTTAGCTCAAGTTATTTTTGCATGTCAGATGGTGATAAATCACTTCAAATCAAACATCTCGATCAAAGTTTGGATTATTTGTGCTATTTATTTGATCCACACAGTTCTAATTTATACATACAGGATTATGTACAAGTACAGCTCAAAGTACATGAATATCATGAAATAGCTCAATATGTTTGGTCACTAATTTTAGCGAGAGAAACCCATATATTATATAGAGTCTTTACTAGGGTTGGGCATCGAGAATCGAGTATCGATTGAATCTGTGATTCATTTTTCCATTCTACTGGAATCTTTCAATTTTTTAAATTCCGATTCCCATTGTTACGGTGCATTCACACCAAAAGCGTCGAAACGCGCCACATGCTTAAACATTCGCAAAAAGCAAAGTAGACGTGTGAAGTGCGAAATACACAAGTTGTGTGAGGACCCTGACTGGTACCGCTCAGTAGCAGTTGTAGCCGTCTTTACTTCCTGCTCTCAGCGAGGACGCACGCTTTTTTTCTCCCTCCTCCTCCTGTGTCTTATCCCACAGCTCTCTGTGTCCTGTGCCTCTATCTGGAGTGTCTTTTTGCATTTTTCTCCAAACCAAAACTGAATTAGCTGAAAAGATGGAAATGGTCAGCTGGTGTCTGAATGCTATTGATAAAATCTACTAAACTCTACGAAGCACCGGTAAAGGGCAACCGGGCTTTCCTGCGGCGACGTATCCGGCGGTCTACTTGCTGGACGCTTGGTCTAAGTTTCAGCCGTTGTGTCAATACTCTCACAAGAGGATGCGGAAGACATCTGGCTATTTGGGTTTACGGTAATCGGGTTTCTGCTGATTGGTACGGGCAGGTAGTGGACATACTGCAAAATGGAACAACAAAGATGTGAAACACGGTTGAGATTGGAGACCGTTCTGGAAGCGACTGGAAAGCTGAAGGAACAGTGGGAAGCTTTGATTTGTGCTGACGGGACTGAGAACTGGATGCTTGGTGAGCTGGGGTGCAGGCAAGACGCTGCAATAGGCGATCTGGCTGGGGCTCTGGGACTCGTTCGCAAATTGTCATGGGACTTGGAGAAACTGTCAGTGCGGATTGGTGCAACTGGAAATTAATGGATCCAGAACTTTAATTTGGTTGAATTAGATTCATAAAAGAAACCGCTGACATGTGACAGTGTGGAGGTCCTGTCACTGTGGCTCCGATACATTACGTGCCCCGGCTGCTTGGCCACAGGGATTCCCTTTGGCTGACTGGTTAGCGCACATGACTTTCACCTGGGAGTCGTGGGATCAATTCCCGCCCAGGCCCTTGTTGTGTACCTTGCCACATTTGGCGTTGCTGGCAGGGTCCATGTGAGACTGGTAATAAGTCCATGGATTTGAAATTGGTGGCACCCTGCACGGAAGCACGAGTGCTTGTGATAAGAGGGGGAGAGACAGACTGAAGGACTGAGCGGAAATTTTCTCTCCCTACTTTCCACAATAATTATTGTTTTGGTTCCCATGAACACCTTCGACTGGTCTACAATCAAATGCCCGTGAGAGGAATGTAAACAGAGTATCCTCCCCCCCCGTCCACCTGCATCTACTGACGCACACACTGACATGGAATTCAGACACACACACACCGTCTCGCTGTATCCTAATGCTCTCTCCCGCGCCAGGAAGATGGATGACGGTGCGCATTGGTGGCAGCGTGTTACCTTGTAGACTGGAGCTCATAGCCGCCCATTCCCTCCTGATGTCATTGTTAATGTCTGAATATATGTGCTTAAATGTTTAGGTGTGTTTTTTTCTATTACCTGTTTTTTGACTCTTGACTAAGGATCAAAACACATGTGAACGCTGTTTTCCCCCACATGTCACGCCATGTCAGTCACAGCATCACTGAGACCCCGTCACCCGGCTCCTGATTGGCTGATGCGACGTGAATTGACGCCAAAGTTCTGATTTTTTAACTTCCGCGGAGGAAAATGCAGAAAATGAACCACTTAAAATGACGCGCATATTATCTTATGTGCGTCGAAGACCTCATTCACGGTAATCTGCCGCATGAATAAGGCAGAAAAGCATTTTTGCTATGCAAATCTGCTTCTGTCGTCAAGCAGGACTCCCTGATGGGCCTCAGCGTGCTTCTCCATTGATTTTACATGTAAGACTGATACCCACAATGCTTCAAACATGTTCGGTGTGAATGCATCGTTAGTGCTACTGCGTAATCAAGGATAGTGTGTGAAGGCGCTCTAATGGTGTTTTCAAACCGCCCCAAATGTCAACGTAAAGAGGACCAAAAACGAGGAATCCAAATTGGAAATGGAGTCGTTCAAATTCACACGATGCCCAACCCTAGTCAACACATGAACATTAAAATAGTTCATGTCTTTATTTATTTACATTTTTATAAATTTAGCGTACAGTTAATAACCCAAAATTCAGTGCTTCAGAAAATCAGAAAATTGTTAAAAAGTTACAGCATATTCTTAGAAAGTTTAGTGGAAAGAAAAGGTGCGGTAAGGAAGGGGTTCAGCAACAAGGATAACTGCAGCCTAGAGAATTATCTAGCAAAATGCATTCAAGAATCAATATCAACATCTACTGTCATAGGGGTTCATTTAGGAAAAAACACAGAGCTGAACACAAAAGCATCGTGCTGGTGATGATTTTAGTAGGAAAAGGGAAGATGAGAGTCCACAGAAGGAGGTAGCAAAGAGACAGAGCTGAAAAACATTGAAACAGAAAAGAAAATCAGAGAATTAATACAAGCTTGATGACAGAAATACTTACAAATTCTGTATAAACTGAGAGTAAAGTGAACAAAAATCATTAAGATCTCCTGCAGCCACTCTCTTTTCGAAAGCTCTTCAAAATTTGGTCACCAAATAATGAAGTACTTTAGACAGAACTTCCTGTGAAAACTGAAAAGTTTAAAAAAAATAGTTTTATTTCCTAAAATAAAGACTCTTTGTGGGAATTCAGAGTGAAGTGCTGCAGCCTTCCTTTATCGCAGTTTTACTCCGTGATCGAGGCTAATTTCACAGCATCGCATTAGATCACCTCCAGCACTGTAAAGATTTAGTTAACAACACAGCACTACAACGACTTTCTCTGCCGCTCTCTGTCTTCCAAATGGTGCGAGGCCTTATAAAATAGTTTATTGTATTCAGTGCAGAACCAGGGCAGAAATGAAATGGCACACAGCAAATAGGGTTGTGTTTGTATACCTGGTCGAGCCTTTCAGTCGATGTGTATATTTTCCTGGGCCACTGGTTTCTCGTGATGACCTCTCGTTTGGTGACATTACCAGGTTTTTTTCTCACAATCTTGTAGGAACAGGTGAAAATTGCTTCTGCTAACTGGAAATGGCCTTACACTGACTCACACACAGTGCCTTGCAAATACATTACCTTTTTACATTTTTTCCCCATTTTCTTTTGATAAAGCCAGTTTTCTACCCCTCAGTTTTTAAAATTCTAACATATATAATTTTTTCATTATTCATTTGAAATAATATTCAATCCAAACAAGCTAAGCTGAACGGAATAGGGAATCCCTTTTTGATTTATTTGATTACCTTCACTCTGTGCATCAAGTTGAAAATATCTGCATGTCTTTAGGAAGAGGTCCGAGACAGTGGCGGGCTGGAACAAAAATTCGGTCCAAGAATCTCATAACATCCCAGGCCACCATCGTCCAAATAACACAAAACCATTTTAGGGTCACAATTCGATTCGATTCTCGATTTTTTTATTTTATTTTTTATTTTACAGTGTTAAAAATGTATATTACGAATGATCTTTTCTGTGTATTCTTACAAACTGAGAGAACTGTGTGCTATTTCTTCATGATATAGTAATAGTCTGATTGTGGGACACTGTATAATATTAGGTAAGGTCAAATGAACTGATATTAGTGTTCCTACTCTTGTATTGCCATGCAAACGACCCTCTGAGCACTGGATGTCCTGACGTATCCTGAGATTGAGCTTGTCCAATCAGACGAAGACGCCTGAGAGTCTGGAGACTTTACCATGGAGAAATGTTTACTGATATGTTGTAGACAATAGCAAGATTGTCTAAGTCTATAAAAAGGCTTTGTTAGTTTTCGGGAGCAGGTCAGCTATTACACGGATCCTGGCAATACTGTGCGATGCTGTTCCTCCTTGCTTGTACAAACAAGCTCAAATTAAACCTCCAAGAACTGAAGGAACCTTTCTCAACTCTTTATTTAAAATGTTTTTCCGACTACAACAGTCCATTTTTAGACTAGTCTACGATCATTGGTTTAATTCAATACATTTTGTACAGTAAATCTTATTTTCAAAGACAAAACTGAGGCAATTTTTATTATTCTTGTGTAATGTATCAAATTAGGCATTAATGGTCAAATTGAAATCATATATTTGACATAAAGTGTAACTGTCTTGTTTAAATAAGAAATTATTAACAGAGAGTAGGTGCCATCTAGTGACTCTTTCCTGTTACTGCTGAACGGTCTGTAGACGTTCACTCTGATCCCGGGGGATGTGATACAGGAAGTTAAAATGTGACCAGGTGTTGTTGTGAGTTGTATTAGAACTGGTGAGAGTTACTTGTTAGGGAAAATGCAATGTGTGGTTCTTTGTGATGAGGAAATCTGAGTAAATAGACGGTAGCCTGCTGACTGTTGCTACGGAATCCCTAATGGGACAGTAAACAGGAGGAGGTGGTGATCGCGATCCTCTTTTGGATTTCGATGCGCAAGGTCGTAACGTAATTTCTATCGATTTCGATACAAAACCGTGATTTTGACACACCTAGCACCTACTGATGTCAGAGTGTCTTTCCATACAAAATAAATATTTCTGTTTTGCTGCAATAACCTGGACCCATATCAATTTGTACCCATTAAATGGCAAAGTCCTGCCTGTCTCGTCTCTGATTGGCTAGCCTGGTTGATTTATTACTAATTCTAACATTCAAGGAGCATTGCCTAAAGCTAACTTAACTATTTTCCTAATCCTAATATTCAAGGACCAGTACCTAAACCTAATGTGATTAAGCTATTTATTTCAACATTTAGGAGCAATTATATCCATAAAAGGTTAACATTATGATTTACTGATTAGCAGTGTTTAACTAACTTCTGCTTGAGACTTCCAATATGGATTGGATATATGGCGGCACCCTTTCGGCCATTGTAATGGGTATATTTCTGAAGATCCGGGCGCTGCCAGCAACACCCACAGCTTTAAAAATGTCTATTTGGTTCTCCACCATGTCCTCAGAAGCAAAAATGCTTTCAAAAGTACAAATAAGGTTAGATGGACCTGCTGGCTTTGGCTCTCACTCACTGGACTGGGCTCCAGTTTTCTGGGCTCCGTCTACAATCAGCCATCGGTGAGTAGCTCTTTAACTTTGGTTTCAGCAGCTGAACAGAATTAGAATCAGCTTTATTGGCTGGTTTTTGAACACAAACTATACCAAATATTTGAGTAATTAATATAAAAAAATTGTCATACAAGGTTTGAAAGACATAAAACAGCGTCAAGATAAGCCTTCAATTTAAATGAAATTGTCTTTTCTTATGTTAGTCAGTACTGATGTCACACAGATCTCTGAACTTGATTTGTTTTCTTAAACTTACTGTAGCTGCGTTTCCATTACAAATATGCACAAAACATTGTCGATATATCCTAAGTGTCGAAGTTACACAATTTTGCAAATAAATAACAATAACAAACTCAGTTTAAATCACAAGTTTTCATGCGAGTAAGAAAAGTGGCGACAGATGTTAACAGTTACAGTAGATATATTCATATTGCAGGCACTGCACTAGCGCTCATTATCAGCCATGAGGAGGAAAGGTAGAGGGCTAGTAGAGGCATTGGAGCGACAAGCCCATTTTAAAGTGATCTTGATAAATGCTCGTGTTTCTTTGCTGTTTTGAATCTAATATATTAGTTATGCATGCATAACTAATATATTAGTTATGCATGCATAACTAATTAGTTGGTTAGTTGCATAACTAGTTGCATGCATAGCTAATTAGTTGGAATATTAGTTGGTTTGTGCATTCATCACAAACCAACTCAGTCTCTTTGTGAACCCAAACATGCCACACCATCTTTCTCTTCCTACTACTACTACTTCGTCTTTTTTGCTCATAGTAACATCCAGTGCTCATGTGACTCGTGATGCAAAAAAGGTGTTTCTATTGCTGTTTTGCAAACTATATTAATTTCGATACCCTCAAAAAACCACCACATCCAAGCGCAAAAACGTTTTAGCTAAAAATGTGAGTTTTTTCGAAACTGTTTCCATTAGGCAAATTTATTTTCGCAACTTCGATTTGTTCATTTTCATGGGTAATGGAAACGCAGCTTGTAATGGTAACAAAGGTTTTTGAATAAATGGCTGAGTTGAATTCTTTATTACAGTCAGTTCATCAAAGAATGTGCAAAATAACCAGGGCAGCATTTGAAATGTATTTTCTAAAAAAATTTATTGATATAATTTATTATCAATATTGATTAATATTAGTTAGTTTGTTACTTTAATTTATTGCCATTGTAAAAAGGAGCCTTACAAAATAATTGTCAACAGCAGCACTGTTGGTTTGTCCTAAAAGCAATAGTAAAAGACATACATACAAATAATGCAAAAATAGAGAACAATGAATACCAAGATGTGGACAGCCAACTTAAAATAGAGTGAATAGAAGTAATATATAACTAGTAATATAATAATATCACTCTTCTCTTTATCAATATGCTCTTTTTCTATATTGTCCGGCCCTAATGTCTTGTTTCTACGTTGACAATAAAGAGTTTATTGGATGAAATGTTTTAATATTGTGAATCCAGATCTCAAAAACAAGAACTCCAAGACTGATTTATTTAGAACTCTTAATGCTCCACTTTTCTTACTATCTTCTGTAACACTATGATAACTACACATGCGACATGAAGAGACGCCAGCAGACTGAGATCCGTTAAACTTGTGTAAAAAGTAAAAACCCCTCAGCGGCTCATCAGAGGGGCCTCCCTCTGTGTGAAGCAAGCTGCCTGGGCCGGCAGAGCAGTCCTGCAGACCTGGTACCATGCACTCTTAGCCACCATGATGAGGACGCTTCGATGGTAACATATGGAATGATTTACCAGGCTATAACGTAGAGACCGAACTTGTCCTCGTACTTGTTTACGAGTGCATTCATGCTGTGCTTTCTTATCAGGAATCACGGGAGATGAACAAGGTTTTCTTTTAACCACTTGCATTTCCCACAGTTTACATTAGCCTTGAAGCGAAGTGCTAACACAATGAAATATGTTGCTGAGTCTACTGAACACACCGGCTAGCTTATTGTTGAAAGGTTTCCTGTTATCATCAGATTTAGGGTAGGTGAGAAATAAAGCGGTGAATTAATTCTGCAAACTGTTTCTGTAACCTTAAGCTGTTAAAACGATGCCAAGCTGGAAAGACATCAGCAAAAAACCTTACAGAAACAAATTCCTTTTATGAAGTCATTTCCAAACTGCCTGAACTCCAGCTTCCTAAGCAAAGACATATTTTTTAGTGATGGGGTATAACCAGTAGCAGCTGGTGGAATTTGATCCAGAAGGGGATGTGACTATGATGGCTAGATATTAGGGTTGTCAAACGATTACATTTTTTACCTATTAATCACAGGGTAGCTATGAATTAATCACAACTAATTAACATTCCTAAATATGACTTAAAAAACTAAAATTTTCCGTCTAAAGGGACAAAACCATACGCCGTTGCTCTTTTTTTCCATGAAATAAAGGATCGATTAAAGGAATTTTTGTTTTGAACTCCACAACCACATTCACATATGGCCATTTTAAACTATTTATCTTTTAGCCAGTTTCTAAAGCAAACTAACTGGTTAACATTTGCTGTATGTAAAACTGACTTTTTCTTATTAATGTTGATCAACCCTGAGCACCCTCTTCATGGGACTATCCTACAATAGAGTGGTTTCAATCAGAGGCTTCAACAGTTTTTCTGCAACACAGACTGCTACTTTAGAGGAGGAAACACTGAGCCGCCTGCTGAGGTACTGGTTCAGGGTGGGATGACTCTGTTAACAATGGGGTATCTGCCAGAGCTCCACTTAAAGCCATTCATGAGAATGAGAAGATATGGTGGAAAAAAGGCTGTTATATATTTCTACTTTTCTTTATTATTTCCACACAGCTGCTGATACAGGTTTGGGTGATATAAATGTGAGGAGGGAGATGAATGTATGTGTGGTCTCATATAAAAAAATAAGAACAAATGCAACTATGGTGGAAATAACCAAAATATATGAATAAACATAACATTTGGATGTCAAATGTAATGTAGACTTAGTAATCAAATATCACAATTTACTATTACGCAATCCTGTGGTAAAGTACAACTATATTATTATCCTAAATAGATCTGTAAGTTCAATAAATGATATATACTACCTATGTGAAATATAGCACTCATAACAGGTCCTAACTGAATGCTTTGAAATTAGCTGCATGTCCCTTTAAGAGCCTCGGAGGTTCCCCCTTCCCGACACTGTTTTCAATGTCATCACAACATTCTCGGAGGCCATCTCGAGCCCAGCATGTGAAGCGCGGCTGCAGGTGGGCTCTAGTTTCCCAGCTGATCGTATTACGTGTTGTGCCTGGCCAGGCGGAGCTTGGACCGCTACAGCGCGGAATCCGTAAACACCAGCCCCTCGCTGCGTGTGCAAGCCCAGTTTGAGGAGCCCGTTTCCCGTGTCGGTCCAAGCTTCGCCCGCCGAGTCACAACCCACAATGCAGAGCGTCTGTCCATCTGTCTGCGGTTAGTAAAAATGTATAACATGTGAGCGGCGCGGGACGTGCTATGGTGGAGCCATTACCAGGCTGGGGTCGTGTTAACTCCTCCATAGAGGCTGTCCGGGTGAGTAAGCTGTTCGTGGCTCACTTTTTGGCAGAGAGAGCAGGGCTTTTTGTGGCCACAAGGGCTCTTTTTAGAGACACCAACAAACCTCTTAAGAGCGTTCCTGTCTAAATTGTTTAACCTCTATATAATTATTTTTTTTATTCATGTGTCTGTTCTAGAAAACAGCTGGTGTCATGTAGCTCAGGTTGATTAGCCACAGTATTTCCTCCATGTTGTGCTGATGCCTTGACTTTGTGTCAGTCACAGGTACATTACTGTTGCATCTTCAGTGTGCCTGACTTTTTTTCCCCCCGAGAAGGCATTGCGCATGTTATGGAAAATTTATATTGAGAAATCTATTAAGAATGATCTGTTCTGTGTATTCAGCAGTGATCATAGTTACTGTGTGCTGGAGCCAGTATTTATGTTTAGTCTTAATGAATGACGCCATAGTCTCAAGCCATGGTCGAATGGAGCAATAGAAAAACTGCCACATCTACGTTCCTATGAGAATGAATCTTGGAGCCCTGGATTATACTGACTCTCCTTAGATTAGGACCTTTCCTATCTGATCGGAGTTTGGAAACTTCACCAGGGAGACTTATTTACAGATGGAAAGAGATTAGAACAAGGTTGCTAAAATCTTTAAAATGCTTAAGCAGTTGGTGAATGGCAGGTCAGCTTTACACGAATCCTGGCGATACTGTGAAACTCCGTACCTCCTTGTGTTTGATCAAACTCAAGTAAAAATAAACATCCAAGAAAATGAAGGAATCTCTCTCACCTCTTTATTTAAAATGTTTCACTGACCACACGCAATTGTGAAAAATAATGTACTGATTTCCACAGGTGATAGCTGATTGAAGATGTTCTGTTTTTGTGCTGGAGGAGCGACGGAGGAAGGGCTTTGGAGAGACGGGGGAGGTAATCAAAATGTAGGGGCGTAGCTGGGAGGACTCAGGCGTTCAGAGCTTAACATGGCGGCAGTGAGAGCTTTAAAAGATTACACAAGCATACATAAAGTAACCTAAGAAAGACTTTAGGCATGTTTTTAAGGAGGGAATGACATAACAATGTTATGAAAAGCTTTAAAAAATAGATTTTACTTTTTTTTGTCTTTTTTTTTGCATGCAGCCCAGACGTGGAAGAAAGTTTAGGTTCACTTTATTATGAAGTACACTTAAGTATGTATCAGTTTACTTTGGAAAGTCTTCACTTTTCATTCATTCTGTTGTACAGGTTTAAAATGTGGGAAGTAGAACATTCAGAAAATTATTTATCTTTTAAATACTATAGGGAATTAAAAATCTGCAATATTGAAGAATCTCAGTTGAAATTTAAGCTGCACTTACAACGAAAATCATAAAAGATTTGAATCGGGAGAAAAGAATATTGTCTCAGCCCTACAAATTGCCACCTTTCTTTTAACTTATAGTATTGATTGTGACTCGATTCTGAATCGAGAATCAATTCTGAATCAAATTGTCACTCCACCAAGTGGAATCAAATCGGATCGTGAATTGTTGTAAGATTTACATTCGTACTAATTTACGTCTGCAAAGGTCCAACTCCTCTTCAACTAGTTAATAAACAGGAGGGAGCAGCATCCATGTGTAGATCAAACTTAGGTGAATGGAAGCAACGCTGGAAAGAAAAGTTGGACCGAAGTTTCTCCAGAACAATGTGACAGACAGTCAGACAGAACACTACTGGGAGAAATTGCTGCTAAAGGTGTTGGATAATGGGGCGTACTTAGTTTTTCACAGTCATCTTCTCCATTTTAGCTTCAACTCAATAAATAATGTGTTTTTGTTCACCTGAAGCTACATTTAAACAGTTTTAGAACCCGGCAGAGCCGAATGATCTTAACGTTATTGATTTTATAGAGGGTGTGCTTTCTCTAGAGAGATACAGAAAACACAGCTTTAGGTAAGATTAACTTTTTCAGGCTGTAAATACAGTCACATAAATAGGTGGAAATGGACATGTGGTGCTCCACCTGACTGCTGCGCCTCGCTTCACGTTCTGTCTAGGGTTTCTCCCGCAGCCTTTTCCTCCTTATGGAAAACCCACCACCACCAACCGCCTTAAACGATATCTTCCAATCAAATTCCCCTTTAAGCCCCCCTCTATGAGGAGGAGATAGGAGTTAAGGTGACCTGGTTCTGAATGAGCCTGCCGGGGCTGTATAATTGGATACACTCAGATGGTAGATTGAGTTTATGCCAGGTTAAAAAGAAAGAGAACGCATCCGAGTGATCCGCTCTCCTGGTGGCTCTGCTCGGAGACGGATGGTAGTGAATGAGGGTAATCACTTTACAGAGGCAGAGATGGGGCTGCTGCTCCTCCTGCCTCCAAAATAACAATCAGTTTAACCTGCAGCTGTCGTGGCGAACCCACTGAGAGGAAAACACACAGCAGAGGTCCACTTCATTTCCCTCAGACCGATGAGAAGGAATGGTTTATAGGTAAGGCTTTCCTGTTCCAGTGTGAAATACCAGAAGACGGACGTCAGGGAGGATTCAAGGTCTTTAATATTGTTTAATTCGAGCCGAAAAGGTCAATAAAACAGTGGTGGCAATTATTATTCTACCAAATACATCATGTTTTGTCGAGTTCTTTGCTGTTGAATGAGAACGTCTCTTTGGTATCTGTAGGGAGTTTAATTGAAGTCCAATTTTTCTAAACATCACAAAGACCAATGAAAAAATCCTCCATAACTAATAATTAAATCATGTTCAAAAAGAATATAAAAATGTAAATAAAAAAATATGTGAAAGAAGGTACATTCATATTAAAAAATGAAATATAAAACATAGATGAAATGAGAAAATGTATGTTTTGACAAATACATTAAAAAATAGATTAAAAAGTAAATTAATATTTAAAAAATAAAATATAAAAAAAAAAATCAATGAAAATAAAAGTAAATTGATATTTTAAACATTTTTTTAAAGATGAAAATAAGATATTTTTATTACATATCAAAAAAATGTGTGAAAACAAAAGTAAATTAATATTTTAAAATATATTTTAAAATCTGGAAAAAAATATTCAAGATGTAACTTTTTTTAATAAAAGCAATGCATTTGCCATATTTATGAAATATTATTTTTCATGCAACGTTCTGATTCAGTGGTCTTTTTAATGCCTTTTTTCATTGTGAATTTATGGTACTCAGCGGTTTTTTGTGCTATATTTTATTTATCAAATCAGTTTCATAAATATAAATAAAATAGAAGAATGGATCTTAGACGTGGTCTTGATCCAAAAATGTGAAACTTCTCATTTCAAATAAAGTTTATTGTATGTTTTTAGGAACAAAAGTGCATGCAATGGCTCATAGAATTTATAATATTGCTTTACAATTAATAAGAAACTGCCGGCTACAGAGCCTCAGCATTTATGGCTTAGAGTTATCAGAGAAAAAAAATGACAGATTTGGGATTTTGTGCAGGTAAATTCTTTCTGACTGCAACAGTGAAGCAAACCAGAGTTTGCGCTCAGCTTTTTCATTGTCATTTTGACTAACGAGATTTTTAAAAAATCCCATCAAAACTTCTTTTTACCTGTCAATTTTTTTGATTTTTTATTGACATATCAACATTGAAATTAAACAATTGCACTTAAATACGAACAGTTCATGTTCATCTCACATTTTCCACCTGGTCCACATGGACCTAAATTGCACACCTGCTTCTGACTGCTTGTGCTTGCTACCGAGGCTTTGTTCTGAGGGGAATCCTCTTCTGCTGATTGGTTTGTAGTCTGAGTGTAATCATACCCCTGCAAAGTGTTAAAATTTATTTCACTAGCATCCTCTCATGCCAATGATAATCAGGATGAAAAGAATCATGAAGATGATGGTGGTGTAATGTCCTTCATGGAAAAGCTGAATGTGATGATCGGGGTGCAGAAACCTCCAACAGATTATTACACAGCCATGGAAACGTCCCCGTGAAGACAAGGAACCGGTGCTGAAACGCCTGTGAACAGCACGGTTTAAAAAGCACCAAGGAGAAACCTATTCAACAGCTAATGAGAGCACATCTTCCCTAATTACCGTCACTCTGAAGGTGTGATAGCTGTAGAGACAGGAGTGCGGTCTTTATCTGATGTGAAGAGTTCTAGCTAAATAAAAACCAGCAACACATGCTGCCCTTTACATGTGCAAGCTGTAAATAAAAGACACGTTTTGATTAGATTAAAGACAGCTTCTGAAAGACTCTCCTGATAACACAGTTCACAAGTAGCTGATCTCACATTCTGACACTCAGATCAACTAACAGCGGGAGCGACACTATGAAGAGCCAGACTGTGGGCGTCTTTTGGAAAGCTGCAAATCCTCGCTCAATAATTCCCTTTACTTTGTCCCACCGCTTCCTCAGCCAAATATTTCTCACATTCCTCCTTCCTCACCCTCTGATCTGTCCAATTAATTCTCTCCTCTTTCTCAGGCCGTGGGTGATCAATGATCTCTCACTAATTTAGTTGGCAGAACGTACAGCTCCCCTTGGACGCAGTGTGTGACTGTGGGCAGCGGTCATCCGTGCGCGGTGTGTAAAATGAACCGACTGCATTAACATCTGTGTTGCGGGCTGGAAATGAGGCAGAAATTACATTTTGAGGTCGACGGCTTCATATTTCAGTGATCTGACCTTCACTACTAATACTAAGTTGAGATGGATGAACACACAGAAGCCAGGTTGCTAAACTGCATCAAGTCCTGCAGGGGACTTAAGAGGTTATTGCACCACCTCTTACCTCTTACCTCCATAAGTCAACATGAAAGAATGAACACAATTACAACGGTGATCAGAGTTAATAAAATACGAGAAAGCAACAAAAGATCCAATATGAAGTTTTAAAATATCACCAACATACAGTACAGACCAAAAGTTTGGACACACCTTCTCATTCAGTGTGTTTCCTTTCTTTTCATGACTATTGGCATTGTAGATTCTCACTGAAGGCATCAAAACTATGAATGAACACATATGGAATGATGTAGTACTTTTACAAAAAAGTGTGAAATAACCTGGCCTCCAAAGTCACCGGACCTGAACCCAATGGAGATGATTTGGGGTGAGCTGAACCGCAGAGTGAAGACAAAAGGGCCAACAAGTACTAAGCATCTCTGGGAACTCCTTCAAGACTGCTGGAAAACCATTTTGGGGTGACTACCACTGGAATCTCAAGAGAATGCAAAGCAGTAATCAGAGAAAAGGGTGGCTACTTTGAGGAATCTAAAATGTAACACATGTATTCATTTATTTCACCCTTTTTGTTACAGTAATTCCACACATTGTGTGTTTATCCATAGTTAAGATGCCCTTGATTGAGAATCTACAATGTAGTCATGAAAATAAAGAAAAAACATTGAATGAGAAGGTGGGTCCAAACTTTTGGCCTGTACTGTGGATAGAAAATTTCAAGGCAAATAAAAAGTGGAATTTATTGTTTTCTGGAGGCTAAAGCCCCTATGCAAACAGCTGTAGGAGAAAAGGGCTAACAAATGGCTAAAAACTCATAGAAAAAAGACTGAGAACAGAGGGCTTTAAACAATGGCGTGCAATTAACATGCAGGTTACTAAAAGTGAATCCCAAAAATCCCAACAGCAAACAGTTATTTAGACGACTGCCATCCACTAAACAATGAGTAGATTACTAATTTTAGGCATTTACAATGATTAAAATGACAAAATGGCAATGAGTCCACACAAATAAAAATAATGATTACGAAACAAAAAAGACTGCAACTAACTAACACAAAATAACTTACAGATGAACTGTAAAATGTGGGACTTTTATGATCTTCCATAGCAGCTATAGCTGCACCACTGTGTGAACACTATGTAAAAAAATGTAAATGTAATATAAAGAGAGATTTATTTCTAGTTTTGTTTTCTCATTTATGCCATCCTTTATAGGAATTCATTACCCAACATTTCTTGGTAAAAGAAATATTTCTCATGGAAGTTTAAACAGCTACTTTTTGTACATCCTGTAACATGCTAACACAGATGTATAGTTACAAAAGGAAATAAGAAGAAATAAGAAGTAAAGAATACAATAGTTAGAATTTCAATCATGCTGATTTTTCATTCATGTCAACCACTTTAAAAATACTTTTCTTTTTCTTTTTTTGACCTGTCCTGTCTGGCGGTGTGGTAGTCAGAATTGGTGTCTGAGTACCAAGTAAAAGCCCAACAGATTTATTTTGTTAAGCAGAGCATTACAGCTTTTATAGTACTCCATTTCTTTTTTATTTCTTTATTTGTGTATTTAACAGAGACGATGTGCACGAACATTAATTTAAGATGTTTTAAACCAGATTATAGCAAAAGCTAGTTTCCATCTGCAGTCCCTGAGCAGGTGAGAAATGCGAATCAAAATATCTTTCATTATAAAAACACAACAATCACTCATTTCGTAATACAATCATTCAATAAAATATCACTAAGACCAATAACTTAAAGTTCTCCTTCACAGAAAACCTTGAAACACTGAGTTTTCTTTCGTTAAAATCAGTCACTCTGTGTTGTGAAAGCATGCTGCATACACTCTTATACAGATTAGTTGACTTTACTAGTGAATCGTGAAGAAACATGTTGCCTTTTACCACTTTAGTTTATACCCAAGCTAAAACTAAATATGTTGAGCATAACTAATGCAGAACGTTAACTTTTTACGCAAGCTAAAACAATGTTTGTTGAATTACTCATCTTTAATTTTAAAGGCACAGTGTGTAATTTTCGGCCAGTAGGGGGCAGTGCATACCTAAACTATCACAAGCATGCGGTATCTGTGTCTTCGAGTAAGAAACTCAACAACAGAGGTCCAACTAGTGCTGTTTTCAAATGCTCAATTCCCTGAGAATGATCTATTTGCAGCAACATGACGAGCACATCAGTCTCTCTTTCATCGCTTGGAACTAGCGAAGAGGTAAAAACGTATTTATGGTGCAACTTTTTTGCATTTCGAGGAGAAATCAATGTTTTAATAGCGGCGTGTTCCGTGCGTTTTGTCAATCCAGGCTGTTGTAGAAGTAAAGACGTCATCTAATAAGGCTTTCCCCTGAAAAGAGGACCCGCGCCTATGTATTTTAAAACTGATTTTTATAGTCATATTTTACAATATCGCCAATATTTTGCAATTAATGTGCTTTACGTAATTATTATTACATAATATCTTAATGGCTATTTTCAGAGATGTACTGTAACAACTACACACTGTCACTTTAAATTGAACAAAAAGCCCTACTGAGCAGATTTTAACAGTTACCCAAGTTAAAGTCTGTTTAATGTGATAGCATCAACTGTCAATAGTTGTTCAGCTTAATCATACTGCATGTAATGCCTGGCAGTTAGCAGATAGTGAGCAAATTGACATCTACAAAACTGTTAAAATATAGAAAAATCTGAATATTTTAATGATGGATTTACAACAGTGGTGTTATTCCCTTTAAATGACCTCTTCACTCACGGTGCCAACCTTGACACCAACAAATAAAGTTCACATTTACAACACTGAACAAAGTAATAACAACAACCAACAGAAACATCACAATAAAAAAGCAGCAAATCCCCCAAATAGAACAAAATATCCAAAAACATGGATACCCACAATGCATCTCACACACAGCAGCCCCTCCCGCCTCTTGTGAAACTAAACACACCAAGTTATCTCTATGAAACCAGTGTTGTGTGAGAATCTGTTCCCCTGAAATATTCTGTTCCCCCTGGTGTTACGTGGGTATGTTTTCCCTAACCTTTTGTCGTTTCTGATTGGCTGACCGGTTGATTTCTTACTAATCTTGACTTGCGAGAACAATTATCTAACCCTAAGTCATTTTATAATCCTAACGTTTGATGAGCATTACCTAACCATAAACTGGCCATTTTCCCAACCCTACTCTTCGGGAACCAGTGCCTTAACCTAACGGGGGAACAGAATATTTCAGGGGACAGATTTTCGCACTACACCGGATTAGTATAATTAATCTTTCAGTTAAATAGTACAATCAACTAATGTTGGTTAGTAATGACAGCTGGCTTTTACAAAACTTAACAGTATAGGTAGTGATCTCTCAGAAGTATGACTAGAAACAAAATCTGGGTTTACAGTGTATGAACATTTTATACATCAGTTACATAAAGAAAAGTGGCCAGAAAACGCCTGAGTTTGAAAAAGCCCAATAACCACACATCATAATGCTGTTGTTATATGAAAGGTGAAAGCTGAGCCTCTTGCAGCCTGAAAGTACTGGCTTTGTCTTGAGGTTGAACTTAAAAGAAGGATCTGTATCGTCACAACCGTGGAACACCAGCTCCCAGGCTGTAAGTAGTGTTTGACCTCTCACCCAGTGTTTTACGTTTCAAGTATTGTGGTAAAACGTGCCTTGACAATGAAATGTACTACCTCGGCTGACAGCTAATTTCTGTGACCACATCCACCCAGAGATGTTGTTTTTAACTATCCTCAAACGTAGCCTCCGCTTCAAACCACGAATTATAACAGCAGCTGAATCCGCCGCTGGTTAAAGTGCAACTCAACCCAAAATCAAGTTTTTTTTTGTTGATAAACTGTATAAATGAGTCTATAATGGCACTATCTACATAGGGTCCGATATTAACACTCGCCAAATGCGAACAAGTTTTCAATTTTGTGGGTAAAACTTGGAGCACTATCTGCCACATGATGAGTACATTTTTGCATCAAATTAGTTATGTATATTAATCCTCATTTGTGACGCTCCTCAGCTGTCGGCGTGTGATGCACACAAGCGTATGTGAAACTTACAACACCAACATAGTGTACGTAAGTTTCCTCATTCCGGACATGAATATAGGCTGCTTCACCTGTTGTCGAAATTCACCGTTTGAATCCAAAATAGCTCACCTACGTGATTCGTGTGTCCGATGAGGGAAACAAACGGCTGTATTTAGTGACACGCCGCCCGCAGTAGCGAGCCGCAAGGTTTCAGAACAGTCTGACTGAAAGAAGCTGTGGTTTCAATTACTTTTTAAATCCTCAGAGTTATTTTGGATTAAAAACTGTTTCATCCGACCCCAAGTCTAGTTGCCTTTTATTTCGGCTTTGTGATGGTAACTTCAGCCGAGAGCGCAGCTGGTTGTGCTTTTGGCCAAAATTACAGCGTCATAAAGCAGACTTTTACATTTTTTATTGGTTAAAATGACACTTTTTGCTAAGTTTTATGTGACAATGTAAAAGAAAATCACAAATAAAAACATTGCAAAAAAAAGCTTGACAAAAGCTTTTTCACAAAAAAAGTGGAGGGACTGTTTAATTTGTTAACATAGCTATGTTATTGCTATGGACTATTTCAAATAAATACATTCTGTTAAATTCAAAAAACTTTATTTATTTTTTATAATATATTTCTAAAATATTTCACACACAAAAAAAATCAGAACTGACCAAAATGTTTTTCTTCTTAACTATTTTTGAAGTTTTCACTCCTTTATGTTTGGCTCCAACATAGTATCATATAATGTGTTTTAGGTATATCTGTGTAAAAATCATGTACATTTCGGCCGGTAAAAAATATGCCTGGCCGGTAAATATTTTTTAATCTACTGGCCATCTTGGCCGGTGACTCAATATTTATTTCGGACCCTGTCTACATGTCTGTTCATTATTTTATATATTTTATTACATTTTTGTGTAAATACTTATTTTTTTTACTAAAAAACATTAGTTTAGTGCCCCAAGTGTTTAAATGATTACACTTCACTGCAATTCACTAGAATTGAAATACTGCATTGCTAATGGCTCAGCTCGGGTTGTTGACATAGGCTTTGATTAGTGACGACAGCAGACCGCCTGTGTTGGGGTATATAACACGTGCAGTCTCGGCCACACCACTGTAGCGAGGTGCCATGAACTTCCAGCAGCACACAACCTGAGAGCTCCGTTATGCAGGTGGTTACACCTACTTGCTGACATTTGCTCATTACCTATGACAAAGGGTATAACTGATATCAGTAAATGTAAAGTAAAATCTGGGCTAAGAGCTCATTTTAATGCAATAATTATGATAGTGTGAAAAGGTTTTTTTGCACATTCCTGAATAATTTTTTTCATCATGCTTGGATACTTTATACCTTGGGCATCTCTCTACAACACATTATCTGTTGCGGACAATGACGTACAGTGGCTGGAGGTGCTCCTGTCGAGGCAGAGTCACACGAAATTACTCAAGCTACTCTAAATTTAGCATTAGATTTAGCCAACAACAATGTACCACTCAGAGATGGCGCTCATTCTATGCCGCGATGCCGTTACAGGTTCGGCATCTGCTGCTGCCCCGCGCAGAGAACGAGACAACAGCTCGAAACGATATGGGGCCTGCTCGCCTCCTCCACTGAAACTATCTCCCTGTACTCTGTTCCCTCTGGAGAAGGAAGTTAAGAATAAACCTAAACCTCCAGATTATTTCCTTCTAAGGCAATGAAGCTTGCGTTACTACTGCTCTCTCCATCTTTCTGGCCATCTTTGACTCAGCGCTGCTGCAACATCTCAGTCTCAGCCCAGACCACGCCCAGCCATTCATCCCCCTGCTTTTTCCCTGGTCCGCCAGGAGACGCCTCCTTTTGAGCCTTTTTTCAAAAATAAATGTTGGCGGGTTTATACTCTGGTAGGGGGGTGGGTTAATCTTTAAATCTCCCGGTCCTACATAGCCGCCGTGAGCTCTCCCTCGTCAGCGAGGTGTGTTTGTGTGCGGGGGGGAATGCGACAGCGTTCATTCAAAACAGACTATGGGGAGCCTAAGTCTCCTCCTCTTCCGGTCAGCCCATGGGTCCGAAAAAATAATGAATGGAAGTCAATGGAGCAATAAAAGTTATTTTGTGGTCCTCTTTTTTTACGTCCTGAATCACACATACATTGTACCTCGATTTAAATAACTACTGATGTACATTTCAACTGTGTTTACCAAGTGGTTTATTATTGAAGAGAAGCTTGTAGAGCTTCTCCTCCATGCTGGTTCTCAGTCCACCGACTGCTTGTCCCCCAACATAGCTGCCACTTTCCACATGGTCAGATTTATAGAGGTTATCTCCGTGTTTAATGCACCTTTCTTTGTCCTGGAGGCTACGACCCTCGCTCTGCTTCTTCTTCTGCAGTTGTAGTTCGCTAAATGTTTTTACACAAAACCTAAAGTAACTTAGGCTGCCGGTTGAAAACCAGCGCTTTCTCTGCATCAAAATGAGTCTTTAAAATTCACGGACATCATATGTTCGATCCACGGCGCAATTCCAAATGTGATCAGAAAATAACTTTTTGTCGCTCCATTGACTCTCATTTATTAATTTTTTGGCAGTAGGGGACCCATGCACCAGAAAGAGAAGGGCATGATTTTGGCTCGCCATGAGCTCAAATCAAACAAGACAACTCGCTAGATTTGATTATACTGCTAAGCGGAGGACAACTAATTATCACGGATTATTCTATGGTTTGGGTGAATACTCGATTCTGATTGGCTGGAGGGTGTACGTTAAAAAGTGATAATGTACACCTAGGAAAGGTGTCCAGTCATAAATTACCTGATGACAGTTCTAAATTTTTGCGCTGGCTCAATAGATAACAGAGACTCATCGTCATTTCACAGTGGACTCATCGCTGTGGCCACGTTGTTTGGCAACGCCTCTATACGGAAGATAATACTAAACTCTAAAACACATTAAAGTTTTATTAATTGATTAAATGTTTATTTATTTCGGATGTGACCATGGAATAAGGGGTATAATGCCCTTCAAGGCTGCCCATTATCCCTTACGTAACTCATAGCAAAGAGGGAGAATACCTGTTTGCCTGCGGCATGTGGCATGTGTTTCGGCCAGTAGCACGTCGGAGTACGGTCTTGTTGGATAATGCTGCCTAAACTTGGTGGTAAACTCAGTCTAAGCAGAAATACTGGCACCATTTGTGTCTCATGTTACTGATTTTAGTAAACAGAGCCAATGTAAGAGTAGTGTTACAGTTAGCCAATCAGAGGAGAGAAACTTGCCTGTCATTAATTTTACTGAGCAAGCCCCCCACATGTTGTTGAGTCTCCATGCCCACTCCAACACTGAACTGGCATAAACTGAAATAGACTGGGAATTTTTGGTTTTATTACAGAAATCGTCTGAGACTGCATTCTTTCATACCAGAGAACACTGAAAAATTTATAAAAGCACCAGTGAAGGAGAACTTTAAGTAATGAAATCCTAATTAAACTCCTTAGTTTAGAGGAAGGTTTCAAATTCTTATATTTGATTTTGTTTATTCCATTCCTTGATGCCGTTGTAAGAAAATGCTGTTTGTGCAAAGGCTGAACTGCGTTTTGGTAATCTGCAGTCATTATAACTTGTTGACCTGGATGTTCTGGTTGTCTGTTCAGAACAGAGCTGGACAAATCGTTTTAGAGGAGGAGGTGCCTTATTATTGAAGTTATAAAAAATGAATTGTACATTTGAATAAACAGTTAGATTATCAAAGTTTAACATTTTATATTTTTATTATTATATATTTTTATAAGTGTTGGGCAATGAGGATGTCTCAGTGGCTTTTTATCCATTAATTTACCAGCTTGATCATACAAGGATTTTAACGGCTTAATAGTTCTTTCACATGCCTGGGACAAACATGACATGCAATAATTAATGTGAGAAATAATCATTTCCTCTAGGTACATTTTTGCAGCATCATGGGTCAGTGTATTTCAAATGGGTCTAAAAACAGACAAACTATATTCTAAAGTATTGGACACTTTTTTAAACATGTTTTTTAAAACGGAATACTGGAGTCCTAAGTATTTAAATTCTTCTAATGTTTAATTTCACTCTTGTTTATATGTACGCGTGGAAGAGGGAACTTCAATCTTTGAGTTTTGGTAAAGTACATTGCCACTGTTTTTTTTCTCATCACAAAAAACAGAAATAACATGTGGGGTCCCCCAGGGCTCCATCCTAGGGCCCCTCCTATTTAGCATCTACATGCTCCCACTAAGACTGATTATAACCACCAGTGCTATTAACTACCACAACTATGCTGACGACACTCAGCGTTACCAAAAATGGGTATATAAATACAACAACAATGTCACTGAAAAGGTCTTGGCACCAATTATCTATTGATGATAACAACCCAAGAATATGTCTGTAGACCTATGTGTAACCTATGTGTGTGTAAGCATGCTGGTGCATATAATTTCCTCCATGTGAGTGTTTGATAGCTGGTGTGAGGTGCCATCAATCAGTCCTACAGGAATCAATGCAGACTTGAAAGAGGTTGGGTATACAGACGACTAGAAGGCCCAAGAGCCTAAGACCGCACCTCCGAAGAGAGGAACAGAGGGAAGCTACATCCAGCAGCTACAAAGCAGGGGTCCGGGAGGCTGCAGGGACGAGCCCACGGGCTCCGCCAGTAACCTGCCATGCCAGGGTGGGCCTGGTCAAGGACCCGGGACCAGGGGTGCCCTGTTCTTCAGCAGGGCCCCAACCAGGGATCGGCCAACCTGTTCTCTTCCACTGTAGCAAGACCTGAGGGGCCGGAGCCAACCGATGAATGACACGCAGATCCAACCCCCCCGAGCCGCCTAGCTCAGCGGGGGTTGGATCTGCGTTCGGCTCACCCCAGCTAGCTCTGCTTTTATGCTCATTTTAGTTTATACATTAAACAATAAAAACCAGCAGACGTTTTGTATCAGGCTTGATCTTAAATGTTTGATCTTAACCTCTACGAGAACAGAACAAGCAATAACAGTAGTTTGTGACTTTTTTACACTACCCTTGTAAAAACCTGTAGAAGCCAAATATGATGCCATCCTAATACGAGATGTACGTAAAAAGAAAAGAAGAAAAACTACAGGAAATTGTACGTCTTTCATGATTATTTTCAAATTTTCTTATCCCCATTACAAAACCTAATATTTTAGTTCAATTTTAAAGACCACTGTAGTTTCAAAAAGCTCTTGTTTGATCTTACTGTGATACTAACTGTGCTGCCATGCTAACACTATGTTTATTATAGAAAAGAAAAACAAAATAAGATTTTTGTTGTGTTTTTATTCTTGATTTAGTTGTATCAACTTCTATAAAAACACTTCAGACAACATCGTTTTGACATAATTTAAATCACTTGTGGCTACTTTAAACTACAACCCTTTTAACTTAATGTAGCTAGCTGCTCTGTAATCCTAAAACTATATATTTTAGGTAAATATAAGTAGGTTTTAGTTTTTGTAAAAAAAACGTACCTTTTTCTATTACTGTTGTTACAGTATTACAGCTGAAAAGACTTCTGTTAAGGATTTAGCAGAATAAAATTGTTTTGTACCGTTTTTGCTAAACGTATGTCAAATAATGTTTCTAAACCCATGGATTTGAAACTAAAATACTTGAAAAAGCAATACATTGTTAAAGGGGTAAAGATCAAAGATACATTGACCACAGTGGAAAATACATTTAGCATGTTATAGCATTTAGAGACACCATTTCAACAAGGAAAGCAAAAGCAACATGAAACTAGTTGTTTTAGATATATAAAAAGGTTACAAAAAAGTACAGAAGAAAAATCAAGACTGTGAGTCAGAATTATCTAAAGTAAAACTTTCAATTACCAAAAGAAAGCTGTAACATGATCACCAAGGTGAAACCAACTCTTGCAGAACAGTAAGGGAGTCAAAATGACTTTGTCTACAACCCTAAGTCCCTCAAAAGTTCTTTAAAAATGGTGTTAAGGTCCTTATTGGTTCCACATCAGTGGCTGTTGGTGTGCAGAATATATTCGAGGCTACATTAATGTCTGTGACGCAGCCTGGAAATGAAGCAGAAATCGAATTTTGAGGCCGAGCGATTCTTATTTCAGAAAGCTGACCTTCAGCTCTGATTCTAAGTGCTGATGGGTGAATATATTATTTATATTTGATATTTTGTGTACAGAAGCGGTGCCTCCTGCAGAGGTTTTTTTAGCTTCTCAATACCTGCTGCGTCCACGTATCTAATGACCTCATTAGGACGCAAGCTCTGGGGAGGAGATTTCATGCATCTTGAGACGAACCAAAGCATGAAAGTAAATGTACCTGGCTTCACACCTGGACGGTTCCTCTGCACGATAGAGGCACGCTGTGATCTCCGGAAATCACTGGTGGGGTCAGATATTTTCTCGACATGAGGGATTATCCCAGCCTGCCACCAGAAAGTTCAACAATCAAATAAAAACTCTGTATCTTGTCTTAACAGGCCCAGAGATGCAAGCAGGGGATCAAGCCTTTGCTTGCTTTCAAGGTTTATTCATCACATTTAAACTGACTTGAGGCAAAGCATCTGCTTTGTAAATCATTCAGGATTTCTGTATCACAGATTTAATTAGGTCACCGAAAGCGGCTGCGTGTTGTTCTGCTCCGATTGTTCCCAGTTTGGACCTGTCAGAATGAAAACGGAGTCCATAGACGAAGTTTCAGCTCGGTTCCCTTACTTAGCAAACCACATGGAGCACGCTTCCATGCCATCTGTGCCTCAGTTCCTCCGTCTCTGGTGAAAAAAGCGACCCGTCTCATCGTTGGAGACGCACAAATGGAGCGCAGCTAAAGGAGGCGTTTTGGCTTCTGTGTTTAAAGCTGTTGTTTGGCTCCGAGCAACAGCAGCATCTTTTAAACATAGCCACCGATACCTGATGTTTCCTAAGAATTAAAATAAATGAAGTAGTATTATTTCTGTCTATTGGACTCCACTTGATCTGTTTCTGTGAAATCACCTGACACATCTCTACCACGTAATTTTTAGCAGGGAAAAGACATTCAGTGTTGCAAGAAAGTATTCATGCCTCATACATTTGTGTTTATATTTTTTGCTACTTTACAACCAAAGACTTTTATCCAATCTGGACCAAATTTTGACTTTTTCTTTTTAGAAGTGCAGGAAAACTACGTAGAAAACCTGATGAAGTAACAGCACAGATGGAAACTTTTCAAGTACTTTTTTTTAAAACATACTACCCTGACTTTGCATCAAAATAATAAAAACTGATTTCATTTTTTCCTTTTGATTAACAATTTCGTCATAAATCAAATTAACTTTAAATAAAAACTTTCTTCTGCTCAGAACTGTGGTCCACTTTGTCACTTGATGTGGTTAGCTTGGGATGCAACTTGTGGAGTTACAGTCAAAAATTAACAGCAGTTATTTGGGTTCTTTGGCCTGTTATAATGGAAAGAAATGTTTATTTTTGAAAGTTATATCTTAACCATATTCATTTATAAATGTCACAGTTTAATAAAAACAAATTAGTTTACAGGCTGAATATATAGCTAGGAAGCTAAACTGTAAAGCTAGATGTATAAATATTTAGCTGATGTGCAAATTTACTTCCACTTGGAAGAGGACCGCCAAAATAAAAGCTGGGTCTTGCAAACCTCCATATAAACTACAGGCGAGACTGAACGGTGTTCATGTCACCTCTTTATTGTTGTTCATTTTCATCTGACATGTCAAACATTTCAGACTAAAATGTAGGATGAGCCATTTCAATAAAAATATCGATGTTTGCTGTTGGATTTACAGCAACATTGACTGCTCATCGGCAAGAACATTTGCATATTAGCAAAACATTTAGCTCCGAGGTAAATATTTAGCTCCAAGCTGTATATTTAGGAAACGAGTCAAGTTGCTTGCTAAATATTTAGCTTCAAACTAAAATATAACATTTCTAAATTTAAGAATAAAATGGTGAAAATATGACTTAGCAATATGAATTCTAATTTTCTTTCCATTATAAAGGCTGTATAACTCCTAATTGCTATTAATTAACAGCATCCCATAGGGTTGTTGGTGTTTGTCAATACACTGTCGACACTCAGTGACACCTCTTTATCCACGTTGATTAGCTGTAATTTGTTCAACCTTCATGGTTCCAAGGGTGGATAATTGCATTTTTTACGGCCACTGCAAAAAGTCGGAGCAATATGCCAGAGCTGTAAACACACTTCCAACTGACTTGGTAACATTAAAGGTATGGAAACGGTCTGTGAAACTCGAAGGGCAGCAGTTTATCGTTGCGGATCTGCAGTGGCCACTTTGAGCCAACGGATTGCGACGGAAACTATAGGGACCTGGTCAATGGGATACGTTCAAAGGTTGGAACTAAAATATCAAAAAAGTATCATTTTTAAATTAAATGTTACGGAAAGAGCAAAATAATATAAATAAAAAAACAAATGTATCTAATGGAGAAATCACTGATCTGTGGAAAACGGGGTATGTTACAAAGAAATAGCTATTTTACGAAACGTATGCTATACTATACCAGCATGTTAAACACATCAGGGGTCTCATTTATAAAACATTGCGTAGAAGCCCTACTAAAAGTGTACGTACGACCAAAACAAAAAGTTTGCGTACGCCAAAACGATTTCTGATTTATAAAACCATGCCTACGCACAGGTGTAAGCAATTTCCCTTTATAAATCACGGTCTTCTAGGAAGTTTGCGCACGTGAATTTGGCTCATATCCCTCCCTGAACACGCCCAAATCTAGCTATAAAAGGTCAATGCAAAGCAGGACATGAATATTGATGCATATGAAGAAGAGGGGAAATATGGCAACAACAAAAGAAAAACAAGAAGAGAAACTTTACCGAGATGTTGATTGAAGTGCTAGTGGGTGAAGTGGAGGCTAGAAGAGAGATTTTATTTGGTGGACACAGCAGCGGTGTCACAAATAAAAGGAAGAACTGTGAGTGGCAGCATGTGGCGTCTGCAGTGCAGACTGTCAGCGCAACTGACATCACGGTACCCGAAATAAAGATTTTTAAAAAAGTGGTCGGACCTCAAAGTTGGGGGGGGAACACTTGCCTCCCACCGCCAGAGTGGGTCTGCTACTGGAGGGGGTACGTGTACACCCGAGCTGACACACTGCTACCTTAAATGATACACTAAACATTTTTACATCCTGGCCGATCCTTGCTCCCTGGGTGAAAGCTTCCTGTCGAGGAGGAGGCGGCTGTGGGTCGGGGTTCTCATGCTGGGGAGGGGGTAGGACAGGAGGGAGGGGGAATTTCCTCGGACGGGGCCCTTATAGTAATATGGTTGCAGTCAATTGCGCCGATTATGTTTGGGAACCCGGACATTGCTCCAAATTGCATCTTAATTACGGCCTGCTCCCCCACAGTATATGGAAACGTGATGTATCGCCTGCTCATCTTAATGATCCCATCCAAGACTGCAGACATTATTGCGCTCAGTGACGGCAGATGATTCAATTTATTAATTGGCACACAGTCCCGGCCCTTTTATCTGAGTTTAAGGTTTTGAGATAAATTTTATGTATCTATTTTAATATTGAAAAAAATTTTAGAAGAGCTATAGCTCACTGCTAAGCTACAATATAGATATCATTGCTTGTTTGGATGTTTATAATAGCATGAATCCATAATTAATGTTTGGTGTGAGGTGAAATGATATGCATGAGAGGAGTAATATGCAGTCTGGCTGCAGTTCACCACCTCACCAACTGCGTCGTCGATTCCCTCGTCTCCAAAATGTCCGTACGCACGGGTCAGAGTTGGCGTACAGGTGCGCACATTTTCCCGTCAAGTCTGTTTTTCATAAATCACAACTTTTGCTTTGAAAGTGGCGTACGCCAGTTTCAGGCCCCGTTTTGTGCGTACGCAACGTTTATAAATGAGACCCCTGGTCCTTATAAAATTAACCACTCTCTGATGGAGCTACCCCTCACACTCATCTTCTGAAGTGCTAGCATTTAGCTCCATACAACAAAAAACAACTTAACTAAAAAGGCCCACTTGAATACAAACCAAAACTCAGTTTACTAATTTTTACATGTTTTTGTTACATTTCATTGTACCTTTGTCCACAATGCATTAACCATCAGGGTAATACTTTACATGAAACCAAAATAGTTCCAAATGATGAAATATATCATTGGAATACACACATATATATATATATATATGGACGTTAAAATGTATTACTGTTCATTCCTTATTCCTCCTATTGCCTGCATTAGCCACAGAAAAGAAATAGTCAGAAAAATGCAGTTTCTCCTATGTTACAGAGAAAGTTTTTTTCCACGGCCTCATCTTCCATAGCTTGTGATCGCCCACGGGAAGGCTGTGTTGATTTTGCGGCCAGGGGAGAGCAGAGCACGTCTCTGCTAATAGAAGCTAACCGTTGTAACTTCACAACATGGCTGAACAAGGTTAGGTTTGAGTTATTTGTGAAGATAAAATATCAGAGTTGCATTTTTACCCAAGAAAGAACAGCTGAGGAAGAAAGAGTTGGAATCAGTGAAGTTAGTTTGTTTTTTGTCTCATTGAGATTGGCATTGCTGCTAGGCTAGCCGATCGGAGGCGAGACGTTTGCATTTTTTCACACGGAAAACAATTCATAAGGCATTTGTTCATAAAAGAGACCAATTCCATTCGGTTTATCAGTCCCTCCAGGACTTCACAATGTTGTGATCGCAACAATTAAAGCAAATTCAGCAAATCCTCATAAATTGTTCATGTCAAGCAATTTTATCAAATTATTGCAACTTTAACGCATATTTGACCCAACTGTGACTCTCCCTCTCATTATCTATATATATCATGTCAGGCACACTCCCCATTTCTTGGTTTAGAGGGGTCGAGAATAAAATATGTTACATTTGTATTTTGCCTAGGAAGGTGCTATGGGCTACAGATTCCTCATTCCAGTCATTAAAATCCATCCCTTTTGACGAAAGTCTCAGTTTTGAATCCAAAAGTAGGTCATGATTGGTGTTTGTCTGATATGAAAAAAGATCAGCTTCAATGTGAAGCCTGCACAGAAAGCAGCATTGAGCTGTAAGTTTTCAGAAGAGTCTTTATGCGGCTGACAGAACTGTAGTTCCTATTGCTGTTTAAATCTGTCGAGCTATTAAGGGTTTAAAAACTGCTTTGACCAACCTCAAGTCTGGTTTTTCTTACATTTCAGCCGTGGAATGGTAACTTTGGCAGTGGACCAAGGTTCTTTTTCCAGCTCTGGTCGTGCTTTTGGTCCGGCAAAAACCAAAGTTACAGCGTCAAAAGCAACAGACTCAATTCTGTGCTGCGATAAAATTGGGAGAAAGTAGAAACATGGCAACTTTTCACGAAACCTGCTGCAACATTATGCATTTTACAACCAGCAAAAGTGTTGCGACATCCTGGAGAGACTGATTTATAACAAAACCACGGAAAACTTATTGAAAAAAACGAGTCCATGAGACCTTTAAGTTTTCATTATCTTCAGCATCTTTGTGGGCTTTTGGTAAGACAAAATGATCCCTCTGAAGTTCATGCTTAAGGATCTCTGGTAAGTAAACTGCAGGCTATTTACCGTGAATAAAGCTGTGGTGGTTCCTTTTCTGCATGGCCCCATTCAGTTAGGGTTGGCTCATTCCTCCATCCTGCCTGCGTTTTGTTTGCTTCCTGTAATCATCTTTCGCAAACACTCTGATCGCCACATCTGCTACGCGTTTCTGTCAATTAGATAGTTCTTGTGAAGGAACGAGACGTTTCTCTGAGGTCTCCGCAGGCTGCTCGCTACACATGTTTGCAATCTCCCTCTTCCTGAGCTGGCATTCCCCCCGCTGAGTTTGTTTGGGTAAAGCTATCTGTAAAAAGCCCAGAACACGGCGCTGATTACCTCTGGGTGTGGTAACCGAGCTTCGTTATTTACAGCATTTGAACCTGAGCTCATGTGCTGAACGGGTAAATATTACGATGGTAATCATGTGGATAATTATCCCCGCAGCAAAGTCAGGCTCAGTCTAATAACGGCCCACTCAGCAGCTAAACCTGTCACTTTATCCAATTACTGCAGCTGAATATTCATTTCATGTCTGGAGGCAGGGACAGTCTGTGCTGCGGTATCTGCTGCTGATAATGAGAGGAATGAGAGGAATGTCCTGCTTTGTTTCTGTGGTGAGTGTTAGGCAAGATTTCCATAGAGATTAAGTTAAGGATGAGAATGATTCACTACGATGGAGTGTTAGGGCCATTGTAAACATTTTTGACAACCCTAACTCATAAATTGTGAGATTAAAGTCACAAATTTTTCAGAAGAAAGAAAATCAGAAATTCTCTGTCAGAAAAGTCATAAAATTATGAGTTAAAATATAGAAATTTTCAGACTAATCTCAGATATTTTCTAGGGGGAAAAAGTGCAATTCTCTGAGGTAAAAAGCTATATTTGCAAGAAAAACAAAAACATTTGTATGATTAAAGGCATACATTTTCAATATCTAAACTAATATATTTCTAACATTGTAGGCCTAAAGTGAGAAAATTGTAAGAAAAAATGTATGCCTTCAATCATAATAATTTCTTTTTTTTTCTCGCATAGTTCTAATTTTCTCCTTTTCTTCTAAAGAAATTAACACAATCAAAGGACAAATATTGGACCTCAGGGTAACGTTTTGTACATCGTTTAGTGTCTGAACTGTACATGCATGTTCCTCAGTACTAAAAAGTACATTTTTGTACAATTTCTTGGATAGGGTACAATTTCTTTTGATTATCTTTCTTTATGAAAAATACATCCATTAGCAAATCACGATTAATGTAAATAGACTCCATAGTGTTATTAAGAAATTTTTACATTTTATTTGTACATTTTTGTTTACTCAAAGAAATGAACAAATGGGTGACTATTGACTACGTTGTGGTCAGGTGATGTGTCAGTCTTGTAGATAATTATTGGCTGTCAAGGTAGTACTAATAAAAGGTAGGCTACACTACAGAGGTACAAATAGGTACCTACAATTAAGGGCACATAATGGTACCTTTGAGTGTACTTCTTAAACCACCCTATACCTCTGAGTGTCTCTAATTTTAAACAATTTCTGAATGTACAATGGACGTAATTTATTGTTGACTTTATAAATTGTTTGTCTTGTAATTAACCAATTCATAGAATTTTAGCAATTGTAAAGCAGAAAGGGATCATAATAATGAGCTCTACTTATTATTCGTATAGCTTTCTTTTGTAGCATATGCATCGGTTTAGTGTGTTTTTTATAGGTGTGTCCCCATATCTCCAAACAGTACGTCATGTGAGGAAACAAGAGGGAATTGTAAAGTAAAAGCAGAGATTTTTGGTTTAAAAAATATTTAGATTTATATGATATTCATTATTAAGCGGTTAAGAAAATGGATGGATGGATATGATATTCTCAATATTTTTTTATATTTTTATTGCTGAGCTTTTAATATGTGACTTCCAGTTTCATTATGATCAATAATCGCACCCAGAAATCTATTTTCATATATTCTTTTGGAGTTGTTTATCGCTACTTTCAATTGTCTTTTAATTTTACTGTTTCTAAATAAAATATATTATGTCTTACGTAAATTAAGAGATAACCTATTCGTATCAAACCATTCTTTTTTACAATTGTACTTGGTCATTGTTCGTTCATTCTCTTCAGTCCCAAGTGTTATGCCATATTTCAGGGATGCCTTTACTAATAATTGCTTCTCTCCTCTGCTGACACGCAGATTTTATACAGGATTTAGTTTTGTTGACTGAGGCAGACATGATTGAAGGTTGAACATCCTGGGGCAGAGCCAGGAGGGATCCCCAGAAGGAACTGAAGAGCGCCACCAGGGAGAGAGATGTCGGACGGACATTTTAGCCTCTCTTTGTTTATACGGTGGTGTGAAAAAATGTTTGGCCCCTGCACGATTTCTTTTCTGTTTGCATGTTTATCACTGTAAAATCTTTCAGATCATTAAACATATATATTATTCATAAACAAGTATTATTATTATTATTCAGGGGGGGACCCAGGGGGGCCCTATTACATTAAAATGTAATAACAAAAAACACTTTTTCTTACAGTCAGTTAAAAAGTAGTTTATTGACAACACGGTCAACATCAACAGCAAATATGTTGATTTCATTTATCTTCCCGTTTATCTTTTGCAACATTTAAAAAATCCACATGCTTTTTATCCTTATTTTTGGTATCTAAGTTGCCGAAGAGGATCTTATGACCCCAGACTGATATGTCCGTGACTCTATGTGGGGTCCAAACCCCCAACTTTGGGAACTACTGTGTTAGACTACTCTTTTTTTTCTTGCAGAATTGTTGCAGTTTAGCCACATTTGAGTTTTTTTTCCAGCATCAACAATGTTTTTAAGGTCAAGTCATGGCGTCCCACAAGGATTCAGGTCCGGTCTTTGACCAGGCCGCTCCAAAGTCTTCATTTTGTTTTTCTCCAGCCAAAATGGAGTGAACCAGCTGGTGTGTTTTGGATCGTCGTCCTGACCCACAACCGAATTGATTTCAGCTTGAGGTCACCAACAGACGGCCGGAAGGACGGACGTTCTCCTTCAGTATTTTTTGGTACACAGCTGAATTCATAGTTCAGTTTATAATAGTTGTTCTTCCAGCTCCTGAAGCAGCAAAACAGCCCAGATCATCACACCACCAGCACCATGTTTGACCGTTGGTAAAATACACCAGATGTTATGGGACATACATCTCCGAGAAAGTTTAACTTTTGTCTCATAAGTCCCCAGAGGATGTTTCCAGAAGCTTGGGCATCGGACTGGGGGGGGGGGGGGGTAAAGGGTACCAAGGGCCCAAGGCGGAGAGGGGGGGGGGGGGTCTTAGAAGTCAGTTTTCTATACAGACATATGCATACACTAACATTTGTATAGCATTTATGTAAAAATAAAAAAAAGTCATATGCAAAACTAAACTTGTAGTTAGGCAAGTTTCTGGGTAAATACTATGGAGTGAGAAGCAGACGGAGGACATTAAGTAAAGGAATGTTCTCAGTTTAATGCGCATCTCAATGATTGAACATGACTTATTTAAAAACGTAATTCAAAAACTGAATGTTTAGTTTGGCGGTTAGCTTACCCCTGTTATTCTATAGTCAACAGATAATAAACAGACAAATATCATAAATTAAGTTGTAGACTACTTACCCTACACTTTAAAAAAAGGTATTGTGACATTAAATAATATTTTAGCAACCATTTGAAGCCATATTTTTCAGTTTCTGACCCTGCAGCAGCAGGTCCCTCGTCAGGGCCAGGTGAAAACAGTGACAGTGAGACAAAGTTAGCTATTAACAGAATTGTCTGTTTTAAGTTTGATATCCATATAAGGGATGAGAGGGAAGGTGAAGAATGGGATGAAGCTAGTCAGGAGCAGGAGGACAAAGCTGAAGAAAAAAACAGAAGAAAATGAGAGACTTGGGGGTACTGATGAGGGATTGTCAGAGGACCCAGGATTATGGCCAACTGATAAGCACAAGAGAACTACTATTCAAATGCTAGCCAGTGAAGGAGGAGCAAAACCTGGTATTGGACAAATCCCACCTAAAGATATGGAGGGCCCACTGGTATCACTATGGTATTTGGTAGGGGGGCCCGGCAAGATTGTTTGGTCACAGGGCCCAAAGGTTGGTGGTACGCCCCTGCCCAGAAGTCTCCGAGATCATCAGGATGTTTTCTGGATAAATTGAGACAAGCGTTAATGTTCTTTTAACGCAGAAGCGGGTTTTGTTTTGGAACTCTGTCATGCGCGGCATTTATTTTCTTTCTGATGTTGAAGTCATGACCTCTGACCCTAACTGAGGCATTTGAAGCCTGAAGTTCTTTGGCTGTTGTTGTGGGGTCTTTTGGATCTTCTCGGATGAGTCATCGTTGCGCTCTTAGGGTCGTTTTGACCGGTCAGCCACGCCTGGGAAGCTTCAGCGTTTTCACTATTTTTGTGTAATTACTCTCACTGTAGTTTGCTGGAGTCCCAACGTTTTAACCCTTTTCTTTATCTTTATTATTACTGAATTTCTTAGGATCTCAGCATGACGTCAAGCTTGAATGATCTTTTTTGGCTACTTCACATGGTCAGACAGGTGTTACTAAAGTGATTTCTTCACTGAGAATAGGTGTAGCAGTAATAAGGGGTGGGTGTAGCTAGAGAAAATGGTCTCAGATGTGATTAACGCTGTTATGTTTTATCAGTGAAAGACAATCACTGTCATATACAAAGTTTGGGGTCACATTGAAATGTCCTTATTTTTGAAGGAAAAGCACTGTACTTTTGAATGAAGATAACTTTAAACTAGTATTAACTTTAAAGAAACACACGTTATACATTGCTAATGTGGTAAATGACTATTCTAGCTGCAAATGTCTGGTTTTTGGTGCAATATCTACAGAGGTGTATAGAGGTCAATTTCCAGCAACTATCACTCCAGTGTTCTAATGGTACATTGTGTTTGCTCATTGGCTCAGAAGGCTAATTGATGATTAGAAAACCCTTGTGCAATCATGTTCACACATCTGAAAACAGTTTAGCTCGGTACAGAAGCTACAAAACTGACCTTCCTTTGTGCAGATTGAGTTTCTGGAGCATCACATTTGTGGGGTCAATTAAACGCTCAAAATGGCCAGAAAAAGAGAACTTTCATCTGAAACTCGACAGTCTATTCTTGTTCTTAGAAATGAAGGCTATTCCATGCGAGAAATTGCTAAGAAATTGAAGATTTCCTACAACGGTGTGTACTACTCCCTTCAGAGGACAGCACAAACAGGCTCTAACCAGAGTAGAAAAAGAAGTGGGAGGCCGCGTTGCACAACTGAGCAAGAAGATAAGTACATTAGAGTCTCTAGTTTGAGAAACAGACGCCTCACAGGTCCCCAACTGGCATCTTCATTAAATAGTACCCGCAAAACACCAGTGTCAACATCTACAGTGAAGAGGCGGCTGCGGGATTCTGGGCTTCAGGGCAGAGTGGCAAAGAAAAAGCCATATCTGAGACTGGCCAATAAAAGAAAAAGATTAAGATGGGCAAAAGAACACAGACATTGGACAGAGGAAGACTGGAAAAAGTGCTGTGGACGGATGAATCCAAGTTTGAGGTGTTTGGATCACAAAGAAGAACGTTTGTGAGACGCAGAACAACTGAAAAGATGCTGGAAGAATGCCTGATGCCATCTGTTAAGCATGGTGGAGGTAATGTGATGGTCTGGGGTTGCTTTGGTGCTGGTAAGGTGGGAGATTTGTACAGGGTAAAAGGGATTCTGAATAAGGAAGGCTATCACTCCATTTTGCAACGCCATGCCATACCCAGTGGACAGCGCTTGATTGGAGCCAATTTCATCCTACAACAGGACAATGACCCAAAACACACCTTGAAATTGTGCAAGAACTATTTAGAGAAGAAGCAGTCAGCTGGTATTCTATCGGTAATGGAGTGGCCAGCGCAGTCACCAGATTTGAACCCCGTTGAACTGTTGTGGGAGCAGCTTGACCGTATGGTACGCAAGAAGTGCCCATCCAACCAATCCAAATTGTGGGAGCTGCTTCTAGAAGCGTGGGGTGCAATTTCTCCAGATTACCTCAACAAATTAACAGCTAGAATGCCAAAGGTCTGCAATGCTGTAATTGCTGCAAATGGAGGATTCTTTGATGAAAGCAAAGTTTGATGTAAAAACAATCTTATTTCAAATAAAAATCATTATTTCTAACCTTGTCAATGTCTTGACTCTATTTTTTATTCATTTCACAACGTATGGTGGTGAATAAGTGTGACTTTTCATGGAAAACACAAAATTGTTTGGGTGACCCCAAACTTTTGAACGGTAGTGTACGTCCAAGTAGATGTTTTTTTCTCTCAGTAGAAAGTGCAGCAAACTTATCCCCTAACCAGATGCTGTGTTTGAAATTGTGGCGACGTTAACATAAATGTATGACCACTTGAGTAGTTTATTGTTATCGCAGACCAACAGAGCTCCGATAGGGAAATTAGTGGCTAAAATACTTGGTTGAAAAGGAGCTGAATAATCCTTTATGTCCTCAGTGGGGGGTTGCAATCATGATTTCAACTGTTTGCCTTATCTGGCGCTCTCTGACCTTCTTGATTTGCCAACAAACCATCAAGGTGGTTCTGTTCCATTCAATGCCTCGCTCTCTTTCTGTAAAACCAGCGCTTTTCCCCTAGCGTTTGCTCTACAACTCTGACAAGGCGCACTTCAGAAACACAGGTCATTTGTTAATTAAGGAACATCGAAGTGCAAAAGCCCCAGGTGTTAACACGGTGGAAGCCGGCTGATCTATTTGCCATCAGCTCAATGCAGGAGAAATGCTGAGTCTGCAGCGAGGAGACGCCTCGCCTCTCCCTCGGCTGTGTGATGAACCCGTTTTTCCCAACAGGAAACAAGTTTACAGGACTGAAATCTGCTGCTACCGCTGCCCTCTGGCTACACGCTACACCTTATGACCTTAAAGCATATTCATTTTCACACTGCGCTGACTCAATATTCAGCGAGACAGCAGTACATCATGTTGGAGTTGTTAAGAAATCAAGATTTATCACAGTTGTTGTCTGGACTTTAGTGTCATAGCCTCAGGAGCTTCAACCAACTTGATACTGTGATTCATCCCCAACAAGATTAAAGGACATAAATCCTCTGTGATGATTTTTCTTTTCAACATTCAACATATAATAATAAACCAAAAATGAAATAAGGATATATATTTTTTTACCCCAAAAAGCTTCCTTTTGGAGTAAAAAGTATAGTGTAAAGTAGCTAAAGGGAATGCTGCTATATATTAGTTGTGCCATAAAGTAATGTGCAACCTTGGTAAAAATAGTAAATCCGATTTCATTTTTAGAATTTTCTAAATTTAAGCGTGTAATGATACGTTCAGATCAGGAGAAATTATTATAATTAACACTAATACATAAAAAGGAAAAACGAAACACTTGTGTCCAGGATGTGTGGGACCTGCAGAGATGTTCAGCTGCCCTTTTCCTGACCCTGGATCTGGATGGAAGGAGGATCATACCTATCCTGCATTGCGGCTGAGCCAAACCACATGGTGATGGGTGATTACATGACAGACTGAAAAATTGCTGAGTAGAAGATGACCAGCAGCTCCTGTGCCAGATTGTACTTATTACTAACATTCAGTCAATTTACCATAGACATATATACGTAGACGCCTCATAGAGCTAGACGCAATTACTTCGTAGGCTGAAGCTAACAGCTATGTAGTTAAAAAAATTATAAAGCTGACAGCTGGTAATACTCAAGAAATAATGCTAAAATTATATCAAGCTAACAGCTAGTCAGTTTAAAAATTATTCAAATCAAAGTTTATTTATATAGTGCCTTTCATACAAAATAGCATTTCAAAGTGCTTTATAGATTAAAATGACGGAGGTGAGGGCCGTAATAATAAATAGATGCCTCTCCATGAGTGCGTGTCCTGACTGATGACACGTAGACTGCTGCCAGAGGAGTGCAGAGACCGTGAAGGTTCATACGGTAAAAAACAAGAATGCCTAAAAACTTTAAAGAACCTTCAAAAAGAACCATGAAATTGTTCCTAAAACATACAAGGAACCCATAAAGTGATTTTAGCGATTTAGCCCGTTTATGCTTTTGTTTACTGTTGCTTTTAAGTATGTGTCTATGGCAGATGAGCTGGGTTGGGAGTGAGTGTAGTTACGATTATGGGTTTATTTTGGATGGGGGGGGGGGATCATTTTAATCTGTAAAGCACTTTGAGAAGTTGACAAAGCGCTGAAAAGCGTTTTATAGACAAAGTTTGATTTGATTTGATTTTAAGACCGTTGTAATGGGCTCTCGCCTCTTGGTCCTCATCAGGACACGTGCTGCTGAGTTTAGTAGAAGCTGTAAACATAATAAGACCAGAAAGCACGGCATTACAATAATCGATTCCACAGGTGATAAAAGCGTGCATTAGTGCCTCCGTATTGGCTCGGGAGAAAATGGGGCGGACTCTTGCAGTCTTCTTTAGGTGATAACCTATTTCAGTAATGTTTTTAATGTGAGGGCTAAAAGTCAGCTCAGAGTCAAAAATCACGCCCAGATTCTTCACTTGTAAAGAAGGATTAAAAGACAATGATTGTAGTTTTGGTAAAAGTTTCTCTCTCCGAGCCTCTACTAAAGTGATTTCTTGACTGAGTATAGGTGTAGCAGTGATAAGGGGTGGGTGTAGCTAGAGAAATTGATCTCAGATGTGATTAGCGCTGTTATGTTTTAACAGTGAAAGACAATAACTAAAACTTCAGTTTTGCCCTGGTTGAGCTGGAGAAAGTTTTCTGCCATCCATGATTTGATGTCTAAAATGCAGTTAAAAAGTGCATCCATCGGCCGTGTCCATGTCTTCTGTTGAAACTTCAAAGAGGGAGCATGTACAAGTTCAATCAATCAATCAATGAGTCAATCAATCAATCAATCAACTTTATCTATAAAGCATCTTTCACACAATGAAATGCAGTTCACCCCGGACTCACCAAACAGCTCCCCCAGTCTTGGTCCTCCAACACCTCAGTTTGCTCCGGCGGTGCGCAACCTGGGTGTTATCTTTGACAGTGGCATGTTGTTTGGAAAACAAATAAGTGCTGTAGTGAAGGCAAGTTTTTACCAGCTAAGGCTACTCAGCAAGGTCAAATCTTTCCTATCCCGAGCTGACCTCGAAAAGGCTGTCCATGCCTTCATCAGCTCGCGGATTGACTATTGCAATGCCCTCTACACTGGACTTAATCAATCACTCCTCAACCGTCTTCAACTGGTACAGAACGCTGCAGCACGTCTCCTCTCCAACACCTCTAAATACTCTCACATCAGCCCGGTCCTCCGCTCTCTCCACTGGCTCCCAGTTCGGTTTAGGGTAGAGTTTAAGATCTTGATGGTTGTTTTCAAGGCCATCAACGGTCTGGCCCCTGACTATCTCACTGACTTGGTAATGGTCTACCAACCAGCCAGAACTCTCCGCTCCTCAAATCTCATCACATTGGTCTCACCCAAGTATAACTATAAAAAGTTTGGAGGCCGGTCCTTTTCCGTCCAAGGCCCAAAGCTGTGGAACGCACTTCCAGTGCAGCTTCGAAGCAACTCTGAGTTGTGTGTTTTTAAATCACAGCTGAAGACACATCTTTTCAGACAAGCTTTCGACCCATAGCAACTGACTTAATTGTTGTTTTTTACGTGCTTTTATTTATTTAGTGCCGTCTACTGTGGTTCTTGTTTTTATTTGTGTTTTTATTCTGGAAAGCGCCCTGGGCACCTTTTGGCTGTTGTAAGGCGCTATATAAATAAAATTTGATTTGATTTGATTTTAGTTCAAAGTGCTATACAAACTTAAAAGTTAACCCCACATATATTTCCCCCTCCCCAAACCCTATAGACACAAACAAGTTAAACATTTATGCCCCCCAATCATATGTCCATGTACGCTCCGAAGCAACATGAAAATGACAGACAACAAAATGGGCACTGTCACCTTCGGAGGATTGTAATTTAATCAAAAATCATTTAAAATCTTCATATGGGCCGTCTCAGTGCTGTGGTTTACCTTAAAACTAGACGGAAATTAACACAAATGACATCTTGAGAAATGATGATAAAATTAAATCAAGCTAACAGCTAGTCAGTTTGAAAAGTTAAAGCTAACAGATAATGTAAGCTAAAAATGTTCTAAAAGTACATCGGACTCACAGCTAGTCAGTTTGAATGCTAGTAAAGCTGATAGCTGATAATAGCACAAGGAATTATGCTAGCTTACAGTTTCTGTTTAAAAGTTAATCAAGCTACCTGTTGTGGTTTACGAGGTACTTAGTGGAAGCGTGAGTGTGAAATCTTTTTTAGCAACCGGTTTACCTCCATTAAACTGCAAGGTGTTAATATTGATTCATTTCATTTTAATTAAATGCTAAAGTTAATGTATTTGCTTTCAATAAAGTTATGTTAATTCATTTTTTTATTAAAAAGGTTTTCTGTATTTTAGTCAAATAAAAGTGTGTGTTAAAGCTGATTACTCAAGCTTAAAGGTTATACACTGTATGCTAAATATAGTTTGCATGTGTTGATAACTTCATCCGCAATACTTCTCTGAACAAGCCCAACAGAACAAAGGGGCTCTCACTGGACTGCACTGTGTAAGTATCTCAGTGAGCTAAGATAAAAAGAAAGATAACAACTTGGGAAAAGCAGGGAGATACAGGCAGGAGGGAAGAATATTAACTATTCCTTTATAGCAGCGTTTCAACTTTGCCGTGGGAGGATGCCCCAAGAGTTTCATGTCTGAATCTGTGGGCCAACAACAGGCGGCCGATTCATAAATGAGGCCAAACCTTCAACTAAGAAAATGATTGTGCATTTGTAATATGGTAGTGTATGTGGGATTATATATCAGCCTTTTTCTGAAAAATGGCTGCTTTGAGTTAAGTTTGAGAAAAGGTCCATGAACATGGCCATGCATGTAATAATGTTAACTTTTTACATTTTTATTAGTCCTGCTGTCAGTACTTGCACTGAAAATAGCCAGTATATTACCTTCAGGTAGTAGCATGGTGATCTCAGTTGGGTGAACGAGGAACAAATGTTTAAAAAAAAACTTCACGCTTTTTTTATTTTTATTTGTTCCTGGTTTTCAAAAAAAAAGAGAAGGTCAAGCTGAGAGCACGGTGGCGCAGCTAGAAGGTCCCGGGTTTGATTCCTGCTGTGGGTGCTGAGGTTGTGTTCCTCCATATAATTAGCACCCACACCCTGGGTGGGGTTGACAAAAGGGCTTTTCTGTGTGTTCCCTTGAGTAGCTAATGTGAGCTATTCCCAAAAAAACATGCACCAGTCCTGGGCTGTATACTGCCCCCTCCTGGCTGACTGGGGCGACTGAAGGGTTGGGGAGGATCTGGCTGGAATAAAGTGATCCTTCCACGCACTATGTCCAGCTGGGGAAACCCTGCCCCTTCAGGTGAAAAGAAGGGCCTGCTCACTCCTCAGGCAAGAAGGAGTCTTGAGCTCAGTGCTGGGCCCTCCTGGGGTTGGCAGAGGGAGAACAATGCCCAGGACTGCACTTAGGTAGTGATACTGAGTGAAAAATAATGGGAAAAAAGCAGTAGGACAAAAATATTTTAAAAAAGGTTGAGCCAACAACAAACAGAACGAGCTATGACTTTTTCAATACAAGAACAATAAAAATGACCTTGTTTTGTTTTTTTACAAATTAAACTAAATGTTTACAAATGGTGTCTAAAGGGATCAGAGCAAAATATTTCTGTTCCAGATTTGACTTTTCTAGGAGGACCACACCTATAGCTGTCTCTCTCCCCCAAAACCTAATGTTTTAATGACTCTCTGATCAGTTTAACCACTCCAGGTGTTTCACAGTTAGAACTATGAAACGGAAAGCTGAGGAACTCTAGCGTCATCACATAGTTATGTATTGCACAGCGATACTTTTTCGGCGTTTAAAATATGTTCCCAATGTTGCTCGCCTTTTTTTTTTTTTTTTTTTCTGCTGTTGAATGCGTTACCTCTCATTAGGCACTCTTTATAGGCAAAAATGTGTACGTGTGAGACTGGCGAGTGAGTCCCGTTCCCTGATGTTATTTTTGTGCAGAAAAGGAAAATAAGTTCTGCTTTAGATATAACAGTTTTATAAAGCAGGTTCTGGAACTTATTTTCCTTTTAAAATAAACCCTCTTTGGATAAATAAACTGTCATACTGATTTGCAGTCACACCGAGCAACGACAAAAAAGCTCCCACCTGATCATGTATGTGTTTGGAGCCCCTTAGTAAATGCAGTCAGTGTTGTGTAGAAGCAATAACCCAGTCGGTGCCTTGTTTCACTGCTACATTTCCTCCAGATGCAGCTCGTTGCTGCCAACATCCACGACCTTCACGGCGTTCTGCTTAACTGAGCGCGTACACCTGAATGTCTGAGGCCTTGGTGGAAATCAAACCCTCAAAGCACCACGCGATGATTGGGCTGCACCGACAAAAAAATAAAAAAATGAATTCTATGTATGAGCGGGAGTGGCTAATTTCCAGCTCTCAAAGCTCAGAGATGAGGAAATATCCCACTCTGCCTACGTGCGTCTCACCCGAGAGAGGTCAGCAGTCTGCACCCAGCTGCTGCTATTGTCGCCGTGTCAGATGACTGATGGATCATACCACAGAAAAAAAAGTCACTGTGGTCTGCTGAGTGACTGATACCGGCCTCCTGCTTCTGGGTGCAGACTGGTCAGCCGTAGCCGGGCCCTCTAATTGGGCGTCTGGATGACAGAAGGGATCTTTCAACGAGGCATCCATCATGTCGGTTAGGGAGCCTCAGAGACCAGACGGCTCCGTCAGGAGACCGGCTTTCTCTTCAGCTGAGGAAGCAGCCAGGATGTGATGATGTAGAAGTATGGGTTATGGACAGAGACCCTCACAAGTGAACCATCAGCACAACACATGCAGACTTAGAGCGAACGGTTGCTAAGATGGTCCTGATTTTCTTGATTTTTACAGGTCTCAATCACTCTTTTAGTTTTTGTTTTTTCAATGAATTTGCTCTGGTCTCCAGTAGGAATGAACCTCTTATTCTGTGGAATAAATGCTACGGGAAAAAAAGCTCTGTCGCTCCTGCTTCAGAAGGTTGATGTTTGTCGGAGGAGTTGGTGGAGGGAAATGACAGGATTGCGAGTCGAACTCATTAATATCCATATATCTCGTCTCTGATTGGCTAACTGCAATGAAAATCTTAGCATAATTTATACTTCTCTGTCTATGTCGAAACAGATAGACGCAGTGCCTTTATCCGCTGATGCAAGGGCTCTCTGTCACCTATGCAGTAGAGCCCCGTTTTTTTAAAACTATCCGTCTCTGTTAACGGAGAGCGTATGCATGTGGTCGGTCAGTTCAACAACAGCCAGAGATCATTTCACCAGAAAGGTGCTCTATAGACATTGTAGTTGATCTAATATGGTCTTTTGGCGATTTTGAATACAAGGAACAATTCTAGCAAAAAGATTTACAGCTTAAACAAAACATCCTTTCTGTCGTCCATTGCTCCTTGAGGGGGAATGCCTTCAACAGCTGAAGAAAATAAATTCTTGTTAACCGGAAACAACAGTGCAATGGTGGGTACACCCGCCATAAAAAAAAAAAAAAAAAACAGCACCCCTGCTGCCGTGGTGCGGACTTGCTTTGCAATGCTGACGCACCAATGGAGAACAATACGTTTATGTCCGGGTGCAAACTTGCTGACGGAGAAGTTTAAACTAGGCTTTACCCCTGCTTTCTATCAGACTTATAAGCAGCACGTAACGTAGTAAACGTATTTTACTTGTGAAATCAGCAGATAGCAACTTCTGACGGCAGCGTTTTAGACACATTTCACCCGCAAAAGCGTTACATTCAACTGGTCCTGGGGGAATCACGAAATCGCAGGAGAATTGCAGTTGCATAATTTAAAGTTCAGTATGTGGGGGAAAAAATGTTATTCGATGTTCATAAGAAGCATAAACTCACCATGCAATCCCAGAACTGAAGATATTTCTATCCAAGACTTCTCCTTTTCCATGTTGTCCTTGTAACAAAAATCAGTGGTATCAAATGGGTGATTCTCCACTGAAGGATTGAATTCTGGTCGTCCATGATAAAAACCAACAAATTAGAACCAAAGACAAACTGAGTTAAACCCCGGTGTCCAGTGATGCTGGTAACGCGTTACTCAATAGCACGTTACTCTAATTATGACCACTTTCTCAGTAATGACTAATTATGACTAAAAATGACTAAAAGTTACTATTTCCATACCAGAATTCAAATTAAAGTTACTTGTCCAAACCACATGTGATGGACTGGCGACCTGTCCAGGGTGTACCCCGCCTGTCGCCCGTTGACAGCTGGAGATAGGCACCAGCCCCCCCCCGCGACCCATTAAGGATTAAGCGGTTAAGAAATTGGATGGACGCTTTATATTGAAGCCACATTCACCCATTCACACACCGACAGCCAACATGGCTCAGTAGGACGATGTAGAATTTGTGGGGGTAAGTGCCTTGCCCAGGGGCACATCGACATGTGACTGGAGGAAGCTGGAATCAAACCTACGACCCCCCGATTGTAAGCCAACTACTCTACCACTGATTCACAGTCGCCCCTGTTATATTATAACCCTGTTATACAGTTTCTCAGGCAACAAGACCTTTAACAAATTTAGAGAATGCTTTTAATTTAGTTTGCTACGATTGCTTTTTTGCATTGCAAATACAAAACAGCATATGTTTTCTAAAAATCTATTTTTAAAATAAAAAAACCCCGAATATTATACTATACATTTTTTGAAACCATAGTAGACCACAGAATATTCACAGATGTTACAGACCACATCTGTCCATGAATCGCTAAAACATAATGAATACTTGCATACAGTGCTCATCATAAATAAGTACACCCCCTTTAAAAGGTACGAATTCAATCAGTAGCCCAATGAACAAAAGAACAATTTCCGAACTTTTCACAAGGCTGAGTTTTACTGAACACTTATTTAACTCCATAACATGAAACTAAGGTTAATAATATAACTTCATAATAACTTAGATCATAAAATCTTTAGTTTTACTCAAATTGGTTGAACAAAAATTAATACACCCCACAAAGAAAACTACTATATCTAGTATTTTGTACGAGCACCGTTATTTTTATGGACAGCACCGAGTCTTTTAGGCATGGAATGAACAAGTTGAAGACATATTGCAACATCTATCTTTTTCCATTCTTCAAGAAGGATCTACTTTAGAGCCTGGATGCTGGATGAAGAGGGATTCTTAACTTGTTGCTTCAGAATTCCCCACAGGTGTTCGATTGGGTTCAGATCAGGAGACAAACTTGGCCATTCAATCACATTCACCCTGTTCTTCTGCAGAAATGCAACAGCAGCTTTAGATGTGCGTTTTTGGATCATTGTCGTGTTGGAAAAGTCCACGACGACAAGTGCACAGAGTGATGACAGCATCTTCTCCTTCAGTATAGAGCAGTACATTGTTGAGTTCATGATACCATCAATGAAATGCAGCTCCCCAACACCAGCAGCACTCATGCAGCCCCACATAATGACGCTGCCACCACCATTTTTCACTGTAGGCGCCATGCATTTTTCTTTGAAGTCCTCACCTTTATGACACCATGCAGTTTTTAAACCATCAGTTCCAAAAACAGTGATCTTTGTCTCATCACTCAAGAGTTTAGAGTCCCAGTAGTCTTCATTTTTTTCAGCATGGGCCCTAGCAAATTCTAGGCATGCTTTTATTGTGCATGGGCTCTAGGAGCGGCTCCTTCATGGACGATACCCATATTCTTCTGTGTGCGCCGTATGATGTCCCGGAAAATGGTCACTCCAGTTTGGCTTTCTAGTGCTTTAGCTAACTGCAGTAAACTTGCATGACGATTTTCTTCAACCCTTCTCATCAAAAAAACGCTCCTGTTGAGATGTTAACTTCCGTGGATGGCCTGGACGTCTCTTTAAGATGGTTGGACTTCCATCTTTCTCAGACTTTGTGTCATTTCTCTTCCATGGGGAGCCATTGTTGACGGCATGAAATGGGATGGGCTTTTCTTGGTTTCTGTGGTTGAATGCCTGTTAATTAGAAGTTTGTAGTCTTAAGTGTGGCTTTTCTCCAAGGACTATAATTGGGGTGGACTCATTTTTGCAACATGGGCTTGAATGAATTTGTTAGGAAAAATCCGTTTTTTGTGTGTGCAATTTAACAAATCTGGTTTGCAATCAATGGCCCACATTTGTGGGAGTATTTTTTAGTACAGTACCTCATAGAAAATGTTGATTCTGAAAGGAAACTAAAGGTTTTCTGAGAAATGTAGTGGGGTGTTCTTATTTATGATGAGCAGTGTACCTCCCTCTAAAAACATTTTACCTGCCTATTTTATTAGTTCAGACACCAAATATAGCTTATTATGCTTTAATAGACACAGTGGAAACCATCTTTGTACTAACACAGGTGGTAACGAGTACAGTCTTTATCTCTTCTTTTGGGGCTGTAGCAAATCAGCATCAAGGGAAATATATGGCGCTCCTGGATTTGGGTGTTTTTAAAGCATGTGTCAAATAGTAAAGTATCTAGTTATTTCAGCTTCCCAATCTGCATTTTATTTTGAATATTCTGAATGTGTTCCACAAATAAAATTGGAAAATAAGCAGGTTTTGCAAAAATGATTTAGTCGTGTTCCTGAGAAAAACAAACTCAGAACCACGAATATATGGGGGAACCCCTGTACCTAATGTTATAGAAACAAAATATCAACTGAGGGGGTCTGAATTTGCACATTCTATTGAAGCATAACACAGACTACATCATTCAACAGTTGATTGAATTAAAGTTACCTAATCCAAGCACTATTTACTCTTAGCTGCAGGTTTTACCCAAATCTGATTATTCACTTTTAAAGAAATGAACAGCTGATGAAACGATGATGCAGTTCATTCCTCCAACCTGAGTCACCTTCACATTTTGAGCCATCATTAGCCAGCACTGCCTTCAGCAGGTAGCTTACCTTTGGCAAGGACACAAACCCAACCTGTACTTCTAAAAACTCTTCATTTTTCATTTCATTCGTCTTTTTTTTTTTTGAACATAGGAAGATTGTCCTCCCTAAACACTTTAGGGTTTAAACCATGCTATGATAAACTTGAAATAAAATCTCTGACATCTATAAAAGATCAGGAGGGAATCATACAAATTAAAAACTTTCAGCAATCACCTCAAGTTTTCTTTTTTCCCCATTAAATGTGCACGTAGACTTTCAGTACTGTAGCTAGTTTTCAGTCATAGTCCTCAGGCTGTGCTTTGGTTTACCAAAGTAACAATCCTGCAGGGTGAAAAAGACAGAAGTCTTTTTTTGTATTCAACTGTAAAAGAAGGCAGAAAGCCCTTGAAGAAACTCTCCTCGGAGTAATCGTGTGTTCTGATCCCACTTAGTCATCTGAGCAGCATTAGAGACGAGGATTTCAAAATGCCTGAACCGTGGAACCGCCTTGACAGCTTGACAGAATCCCTGCAAACAGTTAAGGAGAAACGATGGATGCTCTTAACCTCCCGCGGCTCGTACAGACATCTCAGGCACGACCTTACACAGAGCTCAACACCGGCGTCGTGTTCATCGAACAGTCAAAGGCTGTGGAAGAAATGTAGTAAAATAAGCATAAAGGTTCACCTCGCCCGATTTCCTGATTAAATTTGATCAGTTTATAGAGCTTGAAATTTTGAAATAGGACAACATTTTTACATTTAGTAAATGCAATATTCCAAATAAATATCAGTTATTTTTTTCTAGAATATTAAATCATGTAACATATTCACTGAGTTAAGCATCTCAGATGATTTTATTCTGTTGTAAACTAAAATGAGCAAAAAATGAATGCCGAAATATACTGTGAGCTGTGTGTTAGCTGAACATTTTTCAAAGGTTAGGTACATTAAACTGGGACCTTTTACCGCTTTTTAAACGAGTTATAATAGGTCTATCATCTAACCTGTACAAAACATGGTAAAGAAGTTCTTTGCACAAAATCCTTCTCACATTAAAGTGGACTTGGCATGAAATTTGCATTTTTGATCATATCTTTTAGTTCCCCCAGCCAGCCTAAGGAATTAAAATGACTGATTAGTCTTTCCTTTGTTCCGGGGTACGTCTGCCTACATAGTGAAATCAGCACTCAGAAACGGGCTGTTTGGCAGTTCGGCATATGACGACACGTTTCTGCATATTACGTGTTGAGTTCCAGCCTATTACCCCCTTCCCCGATCTACACCCTGCAAGTCCCTCCCTCCACGGCGCGGAGAGCTACGGTAACAGGCAAACAACAAACCAACAGCATGGAGTCCAGACCGAATCCAAACTGCACTGTACCTGGGTGTACAAAAGAGAAAATAAATCTTTTTGTCCTCCCCACTTCTGCCCCACTGAAAAGGTTGAGGATAGATTTTATGTATGCAGGGAATGTGCCCAACCGACTGCCGAAGCTTGTGGTAGTTTGTGGCAAACATTTCTAGGAGGACTGTTTTTCCAACTTGGGACAATACAGCAGTGGATTCGCAGATCGTCTTAAACTTCTACCAGGATTAATACCAACTCTCTGTGAACCAGCAAATATCCCTGTACAAGTAAGCATATTTCCTCAATAATGTCCTTCAGCTGTTAGTACACATTGTGTCATTGTTTGAGTTGTCCATCCATCCATTTTCTTAACCGCTTAATCCTTAATGGGTCGCGGGGGGGCTGGTTATAAGAGGCAGGGTACACCCTGGACAGGTCGCCAGTCCATCACAGGGCAGGACAAACAGGACAAACAACCATGCACACACTCACACCTAAGGACAATTTACAGTGATCAATTAACCTGACAGTCTTGTTTTTGGAATGTGGGAGGAAGCCGGAGTACCCGGAGGGAACCCACACATGCACAGGGAGAACATGCAAACTCCATGCAGAAAGACCCTGGGCTGGGATACGAACCCACGACCTTCTTGCTGCAAGGCAACAGTGCTAACCACTGCGCCACCGTGCAGCCTGTTTGAGTTGTTTGCTTTTCAATTAGCTTCATAGCTAACATTCAGAATTAGCTTCACAGCTAATACCCAAGTTTGTTCATGTAGCATTGGTGCTAGTATGCTTTTATTTGGGGGAAAAAAGATTATATATTGTAGTTGAACATTTGAAATATCGTTAGAGACTCATTTACCACAGAAGCGCATAGCCTAGGCCACGCCCTCCGAAACCCGGTCGTTCTGTGCTAATGCTAACAGAAGGGCTACCTCATCACACCTGCAATTCTACAACAAGGCTGAATTACGGCAAGCGATCCTTTGATATAGTATTAAGGTACTTAGAGTGTGGCTAAAAAGGGCCCAAACGTTACGGGGAATTTCATGCCGGTTCTACTTTTAGCGATCTCACCAACTTCAAATCCTAACAATTTCCATCCACCGAAAGAGACCTTTAGAGGTTCCTCTCACTTTTATGCAAATTAGTGGTTGCAGACCACACCCACTAATCTCATTGCCAGGCCGTGGGTTTGCCAAATATCGGAGTAGCATTGAATTGGTGGGCGTTGTTTGGTAGATAGGGCGGGGCTTGTTGTGACATCACAACGGGACACTTTTCCAAACAGCTTGTAGAAGCACAATTTTCTGACAGCAAAACTTTTCAATAGACATTTAATGATGGATATTTTTTGTTCATGTTTGGAAAGTTTATGGAGGTAACAGAGACCCAAATGGAAAAACAAAATACTTAAAAAAGTGAAATGTGCAAATATTCTCTTTAAATATAAGAGGGCCTTGTATTTGGAATATGCTACCAGCAGCTCTTTAGGCTACAATTGTACTTTTTTTCTTTTACAAACAGCTGAAAATTATGCATTTTAGTTTTGAATCATCTGAATGAAAATCCTAAGCCTTTTCAAGCTTTATAACATAACTTAACCGGCCACCATCAACTCACACTGTAAATCCTCCCGGGAGCCAATCACTTTCAACACTTTCACATTTACCAATAATGCAGCCTTCATAAAGATGGAGCAGCAGCATGAAACAGAGGGCTGTGTGATATGAGCACAGAGGCTGTCCACTCTGGGCTTTAGATACGCTCCCTGAAATGGGCAGATCTGGAGGGAAATCACATGTTGCGCTCCACCGCCCCAGCTTTTCTATTCCCGTCCGGCTTCCCTCACCACCACACATATTAAGCTTAGAAGAACAATTCCCTACTTGTAGGTGCAAAACACTTAAGAGTAGAGGTGTAATTTTACACAAAAATTATATTTCGTTAGGTTTTGGGTAAAGGGAAATAAATACAAATGTGCATATGATTTTGATTAGCATTAAATACAGAACCTTTTTGTCATTAAGTCTTCAATTTTGTTAAGATTTTGTTATGTTATATAAACCTAAAATTGTATAACCTAATATAGTTGAAAGTATAGAACTGACTGGAGATTTTATTTTTTTTAAATCTATATAAACATAGTTCAAGCAGACATAGCCAGAGTATAAAACAATATAGCCATTTTAAAATACTGTTAATGTTTATAAGTGTTTAAAACAATTTGCCCATATTTGAGAATAAAACATTTTTAAATTACTTTGGAGTTGTTTCTATATTTCAACAGCCTAGTTTTCCAGCTGTACTTGAATGGAGCATGGGCTGTTGGGGAAAATCCCATCTCATACTTGCATTTTATCCAAAATCAGGAGTTGATTGAATGCTACTAGTAGCAATGGTGACATCGCTAGTTTCTCTCAAGTATCAGTGATGTTTCCATTCATCTTGACAATTTGTTTCAGGTCAGTCATTCAATTCAGTGCAGAGCATGTTATGGAACTTTTTGCTTTTGAAAGATACACTGACAAAGTTCTGCGTAGATCCATTTTTTTATTCATATTAAATGTTCTGAAATAGGAGAGTTTAGTTTTAGCTAGGAATCCTCTCCATTTTTGCTTTGGTGTCACTTTTTAAAGTTGCATCCAGCGTAGAGACCTGCTCATACACATTCTGCATGTGTTCAGGTAGAAAACAGCTGGATTCGTTCAGTACACCGAACAGACACGAGCGTGCTGAAAAATCGGAATACCAAGACGTATACCAATGTACATACCACTCCTTAAGAGAGGTTTCTTTGAACTCCAAAACCTCTCCACTGTGTCTGTTTCAAATTTTGCACAAAGCAGATCTTTCTTTGCATATGAAGAAGTCCCATTGTGTGGCCTTCCCATGCAGAGCTCTCCACGAAAGCAGTGGACAAGAAAGCAAAGTCGCGTCGGATAACCCACTGTAAGCAAGCGTTGGCTTATTGCAAGACCTTGAAAGTCAGAGTCACCCCACAATTCCCAAACACATGCCAGCCGACAGAAACATGCCGTCTACATCCAGGGTCTCACCTCCCCTGCAGCAAGGAAAGCAATTATCGCTGCACATTACAGGTTTCATTTAGAACAATGTCAGTACAGCTGGTTTCATTACCTGGTCTCAAAGCCCTGTTGAACACTACACAAGCTTTAATGGTCTGCTCCAACATGATTTACCGTTTATTCAATACCAGAGTGTATTTAAGCCCGTGGGGAGAAGCGCCGTGCATTAACAATCAATAACGTGCGCTACAGCTGCTTTAACGACGTGAAAAGAAAAATTGCCGGCCTCATTATTTCCTTTTTGTTTAACTAATTTCATACGGAATCAAACATTATAAACTTGTGTTGTTGTGATTTCGGCTGACCTAATCAATAACATGGCAACATGTTTATTCTACCTGGTTTTCATTTGTTAATAGTCGAGCAAAGAGTTTAATCCTTTAGACACCATTATTTTTCCTTAAATTCTGGTTCTTTTTCATTTTAGGTAGAAAAAGGATTGAAAAGTTCAAATGATTGTACTGAAGTATCAAATCAAGTAGCGAATGGAGCTGATACTGTGGGCATGCAGATGATCCAACATCCACGTTACACCAGGAAAAAGTGGACATTTCTAAAGTAAAGTGTGATCATCAGATTTTTACACTGTAGACACTAACACAGAAAACCACATCAGGGTTTTAAACCTCCACTTTGGGCAGCATATGTAAAGAAGCTCCAAAAACAGGATGGACAAGGTGCTAAGGTGGCGGGAAATATTCAGTTGCTCTCATTGTTGCACACCCTTCTTTATATATCTTTGGTTTTCATGATGTATAAACATGAAACCACGATCATTTAAAATCGTTCACGTTATTTTAATGTGCCGTTTATTTTGTACGATTGCAAAAACGAGGAGGAAGCTTGCAACGATCTGGTTTCTCTCTCTAACATATGTGACGTACCTTTGGAATAAACTTCAGGATTCAGTCCTCTGCGGTACGAATCTATCAACATCCTCGGCCCGGATTTATCAACCGTACCTACGCACAGATCTGCGCGCATTTCATGCATGGGAACAATTCTACACGTTGTGTGGTATTTATCGATGTGTATTTGTACATAAAAATGTTCCTAAATATAAGTACAGCACTGACAGTGCATACACGTATGTATCGTATCTATAATTTATGATCTATAGTCTATCCCTGCATCCGAATTCTATAGTATTTACTACATACTGCTAGTAGCTACTTCTTGCCTGTTGATCCAGTAAGTACTGCATAGCAAACGAGTGGGTAGTAGGCATGAAATCGGACGTGCTGCTCCACCATTTTACCAGGATGTTTATGATACGTTACGTCACCTGTGGTCCCGTCCTCGCCATAGCTGACATCACTCTTCTACGATTTTGGGGCTTCCGCTGCATTGTGGTATAGCGTAGCATACAGCTGTTTCACTGTGGCGGTAGTACACATCCGGGAACTTGATGCCTACTTGGACAGTCCATACTAGAGATTCGGATGTACTACATCGCTCACTTACTTATTTTCGCCTACTAATAGTAGGCATAGTAGGGGTATTCGAGTGCAGGGTCTGTTTCAACACTGAAACAGAATTTTTCTCTCAGCAGTTTAATCGCCTCCACCAAGGAGCTCATGCAGGCTGGCGTCTGTCTTTTAGCAAAAATAACAAGCTATGCACGGATTAGCAATAAACTTTCAGGAAATGTTTGACATTTGCCCAGAAATACATAATTTATTGTTGGGGTGATCATGCATGGAGATCCTGTCACTGGCAATGTGCGCTCTCCATACACAGATCCCCCCTCCTGTTCATTTGTCGCATCAAGGTGCTTTAGCTTAATGGGATTTTGTTAATTTTAATTAAAAGGTTTTCAATCTGTGATTCAAGCAGGCTGTTGCTTTCTCCTTGCGTACTGATGGCCAAAGCGGTCTCTCCAATTATGCACAGCCACGCAAGTATCAAATATGATGATCAGAGCACCCTTCGTAATAGATCTGGTCCAGCTGTGTAACGGACGTTTTATTGTATTCAGTTTGATATCGAACCATTTTTCCCATAATTTCCAACAGGTACATCTCCACTGTCGCGATCAAATTTACTTTTTCCCTGGCAGAGTTTTTTTATTGGTTTCCCCATGAGCTGATAGAACCAAACAGCAATGTTCAGTACTAATTTACTTTGTTCATAGTTATTAGTAAATGAAATTATTTTTTCACATGTTTTGTCTGCTCTGCAGCAGAAATATAACAGCTGCGTTTTGGGGGGAATTAAGCAGAGAAAACGCTGATAACAAAAACCATCAGTACTGCAATGAATTAGAATTAAATTTTCATCATGAATACTTTTATGGCCCCACCCATGTTTCACCTTGATCTGTTTTTTCACCATTTTGGCCATTATATTAAGCAAGAACGCATGCATGTGACAAACGCTTTATCAAATGTGGTTAATTCAGGGAGTTTCTGGATGCAAATGACTGAACAGGCAGGAGGACCTGTGTATGCACAAGTGGGATTTATCAAAAGATTATTGTGAAGGAGTGTGCGTACAAGTGGCCACCGCACATTTCATAAATCAGACTTCTGAATGTTCGTACGAACATTCTAAATTTCATTCTTAGGATAGAATTGAGGATAGTTTGTACGAATGTTTGATATATTAGGGCCCTGGACTTTGTACCTTCCCATTCTGCTTCGCATTTGTTCTCCAAACTTATCAGAATGTGAGGATAACTAAAAAGTCTGGTGACTCCACCTGACGAAAGCTGGGAACAGAGGTCAGCATTCAAGTTGACAGTTTAAGGTGTGGGACCAAAAGTAGCTGGCGTTTCAAAACTTTATCCACATTAAGAAAAATCTCAGATCTCAAAGACTGTAAACCCAGAGCATAATGCTGCCATCACCGTGTTACAGTGGGTTATAGCATTTTTACGGTAAAACCTTGTTTCCACAGCACAGTTTAATACTCTATTCTGTGGGCCATCATATTCAGGAGAACTTCCACCAGGAGTTTGACTCCTCACTGGGAAGGTAGGGTCAAACCAAGGGTCACCAAAATTTTATTTCTACAAAGAGGACATTTGCTCTGGTCCTGAAACATTGAACACTGGCCCAATACTTTATTTTAACATTTGAATCATGCATTCTCCATGTGTTTATAATTATTAATCTTCAGATAGGCTTTCACAAGTACAAAAACTTTAAAAGCTAAGAAATAACTCCATGTCTGAATTAGAACATTTACTAATCATACCTGACAAATTACAAAAATCTTAAACTATTCTGAGAAAACAAGATTTTCTTTTCAATGTAAAAAAAGTTAAGAGCAGTTTAATTTTTTTTTAGCCAACTAGTTCCAATTCCACTAAACTAGGTTGTTTAACTGGAACATTAGCATCTTAAAGTCAAGCATAGAGATCAAATACTACTCAATGATGGCGAATAAACTGAGTCAGCCGCCTCAGTCAGCCTTGTGTTTCGCCATATGCCCTTAGATCAGGCCTTTTCAAAGCTCCAAACTATGGAACAAGCTACCATTTAGTTCTCAACAGGCTACTAATGTAGTCAGGTTTGTTTCAGGTTTTAGGTCATTTATGTCTTGGTAGAATGTTTTAGTTTCCATATTCACAGAGCCTGCAGCTAAAAGAAAAGCAACAGCTGAGATGTGACTACCAATAATCTAAACACTTTCCAGTTTTAATTTTCCCAGTTAATCAATGAAAGACGTTTATTCATGCGAGGATGAAGGTTTTTTCTGAACAGGTACAGTTCCCTCTGGTGGACAAAGTCAGAAGCAAAAATTCAACATGTTTGCAAAAACTATTAAATTTGTGTTTATTTTCATATGAATAAATAGTGAACATTGTGATTATTTACATACATTTAAATAAAGTGCTAAATATTCAATTCAAGTGTTGATCATTTAAAAACTGGTTGTACGTAGAGTTGTGCTCTTGTGCAAATCAGCATCTTGTTTCTTTTGTGCAGATTCCTGCAGAAAAACATATTTTGATTAAAATCACTTCAGTATTTTAAGATTGAGACAATGACACTATAATCGTCAAATTAAAAGTTAAATACATAAAAAGGCTGCATTATTTGAACAGAGATCTTAACCACCCCTTTTTGAAATCATCGATTTGATCCAATCTGTCCAAAATAAATGTAGTTATTTGGTTTTCCTGTTTAGAGGTGACAAACTTGCAGCAGCCCTTTTCTTTTATGGCAAGTTTACAGACTTAAGCTCACAAAACTTGGCTGCAGCTTTTGAAACAGGCTTGGTGTGACTAAAAACATGGCAAGTACTACAAACACTGCAAGACGAACTGAAATAGGTCAGTGGTGTCCAAAGTTAGCTTGTGTCCTACATATTTCCCTGGTCCTACTTATCAGAATCAACAGAAACATCCTTGGTAGGTTCCTGCAAGTATCCTCATTCCAATTAAGCCAATTAGATTGTTTAACTCAGCTGTGTTAGAGCAGAAACTCTTGTTAAAAATGGAGGAAACCAGGCTTTGAGGACTGAAAGTGGACACCTCTGCTTTAGGTCATTATTAAATGTCTGAAGTTGTAAATTAGAAAAACAGCTTCCAGCTATTTTTACCGCTTTGGATCATGGAGTTGTAAACCTGTGAGTTTACACTCAGTTGACAACTCTAGTTTAATCAGTTTCCATTGGGAAGGACATTAGATTTTTCTTTGCTCTCATGAAGCAATTGATTGATCTGAATTCACTTCCATTTTAAATTGATACAGAAATGCAGCCATAGTTTTCTCTATATAATCAGCAAGGATGTAAATTGATAGTCTAGTGCAGGCCTGCCCAATCCTGGTCCTGGAGATCTACTATCCTACAAATTTTAGATGCATCCCAGCTCCAACACACCTGAATCAAATTGTTCAATTCCCTCATCAGTAGACTGTCAGCTCTGTAGAGGCCTGGTAATGAGAACTTTATTTGATTCAGCTGTGATGAGAAGGGATCCACCTAAAAGTTTATGGATAGTAGATCTCCAGGACCAGGATTGGGCAGGCCTGGTCTAGTGGTTGTTCAGCGTTTTAGAAACTGAGCCCTACCAAATAAGATAAAGCCCAACGACTCCTAGCCAGCTTATTGGACTTCATGGCTGAGGCCTGGTGCTTGGCACAGAAGTTTTCTTAAACCACTGAGCCAAACCAAGTCACTCCAATAAACAGAACCTTAAAATTGTCAGCCTTAAAAATCAATGTCTTGATGGGTTTGGGGTTAAATAAAACCAGCTTTTCGTTGCTCAGTCCTTCCTTGTGTGAAAGGAGTTTTAACCAATTGGTCAACATTCTTTAGCTTCATATTCTCAGAACCCAAGAAAAAAAATATATCGTTTTCCATTTTGTAGCGATTTCCTCTTTAAAGCCCAAAAGAACTTACCAATTTATTTAAACTCATTTTAGTCTTAAAGCATGTCTACTGTGATTTACAGGACGAGTCATATCTAAATACAAAGGAATTTTAAAAAAAAAGTACCATCTGATGACATTAAACCAAGAATAGATTAAATTCTTCATTCGTTTTTCCTTTCCCACAAAGCAAAAGAGCCTTTCCTGCTCCTCTGGTTCTAAATCTGTCCCCTCAGATTCTCCTGCACCTTCTTCCTCTCCATCTTCATGTTTCCTAATCACAGCCTAATAGTCATCCTCATTTTTACTCCTGAAAGATCTAAATCTTAACCTCCATCGACCATCTAGTGAAGCAGCTTTTCCACTTCATGTATTTCTCGTATGACATTTATATCTTTCAAATCACTGAAACAGTCCTGATATACTCCACAATAGAAATTCATAAAAAAACGTATTTCTAAAGTTGAATATTAAACCATTTTCAAGAAGTCAAAATATTTACATGTTAAATGGAATTATCCTTGTAAAAAAATAGATTTGGCTCGTCTTTCATCTTTTCACAATATGTGGTTGCTTGTAAGAGCCATTTTGAATGAGGAAAAAAGGGGACTCCCCAGCATGGAAACCTATAGAATGACAATGGAAAGCCAAAGATGTCCTCTAAAAGGTACTGTTGATTTTAATAGGATAACGTAAAATGGCAAAGGAGACAAATTTATGGACTGGGTCTCAGGAGAATATAGCCTTTGTTCCAACCGGGTAGTAAGGAAAAACCCTTTCCATTAGCATTTTCGCTTACTTTAGTTACCTGCAGCCTTCTAAGTCTAATAAATCCCATCTTGAGGCTTTGAACCAAGTTTTGTTCTTTAAAAACAGTGATTTGAAACAACAGCAAACCTTGTGACTGTGGTTGTGTCTTCTTGTGATTAATCAAGTGTTGTGAATTGGCTTCCTTCATGAAGCGGCCATTGTAAGTGTTGAGTGTTGCATCCCTCCACGACCTCTCTGCTGGATGACAGGTCAACAATGACGTCAGATGTTAGCCGCTGTAATTCTCTCAAAAACAACAGTAAACACTGAACTAAAACAAAACTTCTCCAAACATGCAAGAGATATTTTTTTAAATCTTAAAATGACCAACTGAAACTATTAGGAATCTCTTAGTTTGTAGACTTTAGCACTTTAACTGAGGTAATAAATGCTGAAAAAATTATTTGAGCAATGACTTACCAGTTTGTCGGCTGTGCGTCAGGTACATCTGGTCCAGGTTCCTCCTGTTCTCCTCGAGGGAAACTGGCACCTCGCAGTTTTCGTCAATCTCCCGTATAGCGTTTCCATGCGGACATCGCCGGAGCCTTTCCCAGCCAACTGGCTGGTTCTGCAGATCATTATGCAGACAGTTGCTCTCCCTCAGCATCGTGTGGATTGCCACAGGACTTTTGGTTTCCATCTGCCTGGGCGCCAACGGTCTCTTGATGTCCTGAAGTTTCCTGGAGTTGTCAGCCGCCCTCCATTTGGGTTCCGCCCTGCATGAGCCGTTCCCAGAAGAATCACCCTCTGTGTCGTGTGCATAACGGGTAGAACAGAGATCCGGGTTGGAACCTTTTCTCATGAGTACCCTCTTCGTGTGGGATTGGCAGGCCTCACAAGTTGGTAAAAGGACATTGTTCCACTGCTGCAAGGGAACAGCTTTCCGTTTTAAGCTCCGGCCTTCACACACCGAATTAGGAGATGTGCTGATCCTGCGTTTTGCTGTACACCTGGTGCAGAGGCGCTCACTCTTGGACCCGTGAGAGCGCACAACGTCCTGGTTGAAATTTCTGCTCAGGCAGCATTCGTGGTCAGAGAAACTTAGCCGATCCACCTTACCTTTGGGTTTGTACCTCTCTTTTGGTTTCCGAACATTAGGTTGTTCTTTATAATTCATGTCCAGCTTTCTTCTTGCTTTTGACAGATCCAGCTCCTGGAGGTTACTTGACCGGTTTGGCTTTACAGGACCTAGTGGCATCTTTCTGCAGTAGTAGCTATGATCAAAGTCAGAAAGCCAGCTGGTGGAAGGGAGGTAGGCAGGCAACGACTCAAAGGATGTATCCTGATGATCCTGGTCATTTGTAGTATCAAGCTGGTGTTGCTCTCTGTCCAACAGGATGACATTAGCTGAAAGAGTTACCTCTGCTGAGTCTGTCAGCTCAGGCAGGGTAGAAGCCTCTGTTGGAGGGCAGATATTTGCTTCAGACATCTCCACAGTGGGGATCATTTCCTCTACTTCAACCTCTGCCAGTTGAGGAATCTGTGTCACAGAGATCACTTCAGTAGGAACAACTTTTGTCAACATTACCATCTCCAACGCATTTACCTCAGGTGAAGCATTCAGCGTTTTATTAGAGGCCTTTATGAAGGTGTTTTGGACAGGGGAAGTCATGAAGGTTTCCTCTGCAGACCAGACCGTGGACTCCATCTTCCTAAGTTCATCCAAATATGTTGGATCAAACGGCACGTGAACAACTTTGTAGTGAAAACTTTTTGAGGTCATACTCAAATCGTCATCAGTTGAAGTCTCTTCAGCTTCGTTTGCAGTGACATGATCCATCTGGTTTCTGGGCTCGTCTCGTGAAAGTGTCTTCTCCCCAGGGTTTGGCTTCCCAACTAACAGGATGTCCGGACAAACGTTGAGCTCCTTCTCAGACTGGTCTGCTGGAAGGTTAATTCCCTCATCCTGCAGGACGCCACCCTGGGTAGGAGAAGTACTCTGGACTGGATCCTGGGAAAAGCCATGGGACATTTCCACAGCCTCATGAGCGTGCAGCAGTTGGAGTCCCACTGGTGTGGTGCAGCATTCAATTCTCACTTCCTCAGTTTGAATCACAAAGCTGCTGTTTGATGGCATCCCCATGGTGGAAGAAGGAGCCTTCTCTTTGTCCTCCGTTTTTACCGCTAAAGCTGGCGACTGCAGCTGACCAGTAGCGACACTAAGGGCATCATTGGTGGTGCATTCACTGGACCTTGGGGTGCTGGTCCTTTGAACAGAATTAAGTGGCTCAGTTTGAACCTCAGAGCTGGTCATCTCTTTGGATGCAGGGTTGTGTTGGTAGCGAAACCTGCGGGCATGGTAGGCCATGGTGTGGTAGTATTGTGGGTTGAGCATGCGTCTGTAATCCATCAAATGGAGGTGGGTATGGGGAACGACAAAGCCAGGGGGCTCCATGTAGGGGTTCGACTGATAGTGGGGCATCATTGGCAGGCCAAACCCTTTACCACAACAAAACAGACAATTATGGGATAAAGGAAAATTAATGTCTGGATATTCAAACATGCAGAGATTAACAACAGCTGAATTACTGGCATCCAAATACCCAAATGACAAAGGCTCGTGGGAGCATATTAGAGAGCTGTGGTACCAAGAGTGGTAAAACTGGATGTTTTGTGACGGTGTATTAAAATACCAGCTTCCAGGCCTTCAGGTCTTCCACTATTGTGTCACAAGTGTCAGATGACACTTAATGAGCTCCAGTCAAGACTATGGCTTTTCCCTGACCTACATTACAAGTTATGGCCAAAAGAGGGGAGCGAAAAAAGAACAACTTCCATACATGACTGAAATAAACGTTGAATTTAAACTAAAAGGTTTTTTTCAATGATTTTTTCTCTTCAACAATTTCTAAATTCTTTTTTTTTCTCCTATTTGCATTAAAAATGTTTTTGTTTTATAAAAAAAGTGAGGATGTGTTTTGATGCAGTATAAATACCAACTTTCGTGTACAATGAAGTTGTTTGACAGCTTTGCAAACCCAATGTAAAGAATTAAATGCTGATTTTTGATAAACTCCCATGGTTTTTCGTCATAAAATAAAAAACGTTTCATCTCTTTGACAGAAATAAACTACCAATCACTACAACAAACAATGAGTTTAAAATCCCATAGAGTTTGGTCAAGGAATTCCTTCTTTAAATGATTTAGAAAAAAATGATAAAAAATTTTAATGGCAGTTTAAAAAACAACAACATTGCTGTCCACAATTTGTCAATTCCAGAATCATTTGAAGCTCCATAAAAGAAAACCTAAATACCAATTTGCATATGCGGTCTTATACATCTATGGCAATCTTTAAGAGGAGGATTGTGTGTCCTCAGGTGAAACAGAAATCAAAGATTTGCCAAAAGGTTAAATCCAATACTCCATACAAGATTTCCACACTGAGGGGATTAAATAAATTTATAGCTTAGATAAGACACTAGCTGTTGAGTTTGAGATTTCTGCCAAATTTTCACTTTAACTAGGATGGCCTAAAATATTCAGAACGCAATCTTTTTTGTGTCATGAAATGAATGAAGACAAACTCCTCAAACATTAAAATCCATAATATTCTTCAAAGAAATCAGGTCAACACAGAAATTGAGATATCATAGAATTAATCTGAAATAATAATGAGACAAAAGGTTCTTACCCAAACCAGGGTACCCATAGTATGGGTTGTAGGACACAGGCATGGGCATGGCTACAGGCCACTGCAGGCCCTGCATGGGCAGGTACTGCTGGGACGGCTGTACGTAGAAGAACGGTTTGTGGTGCTGCTCCTCAGGACGAGGCGGACCAGGATCGGCTTGCTCAGTTCCCAGCTTTGGGTTCAGGCTTGGACCTCGAGGGCCCAGCCCGAAAGCATGCTGCAAATTAGAGGTGACCGCTTCCATATCTGAGCAAAGAGAAACACGCATGGTTTAAGATTAAAGGCTTGGATTATTCTCTGCAGGGATAGGAGGAGGAAACCAAAACTGCACTTACATGCAAAGGAGAAGACATCCACAGAGAATCCAGCGCTGCTTTCCTTTATGCTTTCAACGGGAAACCAAACACAATCTGCAAAGAAGGTTCACCTCCAGGTGATGTTCATCCAATTAGAACTTAATGAGCTGCTTTCAGAGCCAATGACAGAGGCTTATTCCCATCAGGTGTGACCTCTGGGTGTTGGACCATTCATTCACGCGGTGAAAGAGGAGGAGAAGCAGACAACCTGAAACCACAAACTGTAATCTGAACTAAGAAGCCGATTGGCTGTAATGAAAAAGACCTGCAGGTTTAATAGCTAAAGCCTTAGAAGGCCAAATCCTGTTGGTTTTTAAACATCTTTGTTCCTCATTAACAAATAAAACCAATTCACAATGTTATATATATATATATATATATATATTTATATATATATAAAACTTGGGTTTAATCATAAACTTTCAGGAATAAAATTGTTTACTTTGAATCAAAGCTGCTGAGACATTTGGTTGCTTTTCAGCTGATTGAGATATTAAAGAGATAAAGAGGCTGTCCATTCATTATATCGGCTTCAATCTTTTTCTCTCTCAAATGTTTGCAGCCATATTTGCAGAGGCAGGAACACAGGAAAAGAAAAAAGTTTGAATTATTTTATTCTCAATTAAGATGGCCGCCATCTTGATGCTCAGCTTCTCCTTTGGTGATCGGACCTTCTGAGAGGAACCAGGAGCTCCAACATGTTTGTCAAAGCAATCAGAACAGTATTTTTACATTTCAATGCATCCATTAGCAAAAAGATTAATGAAGGTGTTTAAAGTGGTAACTGTAATCAGAGAAAACTTAAAGCCAAAGAGCTGATTTAATCCATGTTCGTTTTAACTTTCTTTCTGACCAGGAAGAACATGAGAGGCTCAAAGTGAGAAATGTTTAAAATCAAACGTTTAATCTAAAATATCTTTATTTCTTATTGATTAGATGCTGAAGTGTCAACACAAGGTAAATGGGAGATCTGAAAGATAAAAATGTATTGTTTTTAAGAGTGCAGTCGTGGCCAAAAGTTTTGAGAACATAAATATTGGAAATTGGAAAAGTTGCTTCTTAAGTTTCTATAATAGCAATTTGCATATACCCCAGAATGTTATGAACAGTGATCCGATTCTTTGCCATGAAAATTCCACTGCACTTCATTGCTGTCATTAAAGGACCTGCTGAGATCATTTCAGTAATCGTCTTGTTAACTCAGGTGAGAATGTTGATGAGCACAAGGCTGGAGATCATTATGTCAGGCTGATTGGGTTAGAATGGCAGACTTGACATGTTAAAAGGAGGGTGATGCTTGAAATAATTGTTCTTCCATTGTTAACCATGGTGACCTGTAAAGAAACGCATACAGCCATCATTGCGTTGCATAAAAACGGCTTCGCAGGCAAGGATATTGTGGCTACTAAGACTGCACCTGAATCAACAATTTATAGGATTATCAAGAACTTCAAGGACAGAGGTTCAATTCTTGTTAAGAAAGCGCCAGGATCGTCTCCAGGATCGGAGTCCCGCCACTGCAGAGCTTGCTCAGCAATGGCAGCAGGCAGGTGTGAGCGCATCTGCACGCACAGTGAGGCAAGACTTTTGGAAGATGGCCTGGTGTCAAGGACAGCAAAGAAGTCACTTCTCTAAAAAAAAAAACCCATCATGGAAAGATTGATCTTCTGAAAAAGTTTGGTGAATGGACTGCTGAGGACTGGGGCAAAGTCATATTCGCCGATTAAGCCTCTTTCTGATTGTTTGGGGCATCTGGAAAAAGGCTTGTCTGGAGAAGAAAAGGTGAGCGCTACCATCAATCCTGTGTCATGCCACCAGTAAAGCATCCTGAGACCATTCATTTGTGAGGTTGCTTCTCATCCAAGGGAGTGAGCTCACTTACAATTTTTCCCAAAAACACAGCCATGAATAAAAAATGGCCCCAAAACACCACCAACAGCAACTTCTTCCAACAGTTTGGTGAAGAACAATGCATTTTACAGCACGATGGAGCACCGTGCCATAAGGCAAAAGTGATAACTAAGTGGCTCTGGGAACAAAACGTGGAAATGTTGGTCCATGGCCTGGAAACTCCCCAGATCTTAATCCCATTGTGAAGTTGTGGTCAATCCTCAAAAGGCGGGTGGACAAACAAAAACCCACTAATTCTGACAAACTCCAAGAAGTGATTATGAAAGAATGGGTTGTTATCAGTCAGGATTTGGCCCGGAAGTTGATTGAGAGCAAGCCCAGTCGAATTGCAGAGGCCCTGAAAAAGAAGGGCCAACACTGCAAATACTATTAGCATAAATGTCATGTAATTGTCGATTACATTACTTTGAAACGTATGAAGTGCTTGTAATTATATTTCAGTACATCACAGAAACTACTGACGCAAAGATGTAAAAGCAGTTTAGCAGCAAGCTTTGGGAAAACTAATATTTGTGTCATTCTCAACTTTTGGCAAACTCTTCCCCAGACATGAAACGGGCCGTGTTTCGTTACATGTCCTTAGATCTTACCAGTCTCAAATAAAATCAGTCCAAACAACTTAGTCCTACGCTTTCCTTCAATCTTTCCATTTAAAGCAACTTAATTTTATAAGTTCAGATTCCTGAATGCCTGTGGAACATGTAGCACATTGTGCTAAACTTTCATGGTTTTGTATCCTCTGTGAAACATAAGTTCTAAACAGATTTGTCATGATTTAATAAAAACAAAAAATTCATCAGCTTGAAAAATTATGTTGTACTGCTGAATTGTGAGAAGTCCTGAAAAAGCTGGTTGTTCAGCAGCGCTGCATCCTTGGCATATTCATAGAAAGTTGAGCGGAAGGAAACAAATGCCTCGAAAAGAAGCGGGCTGTGGCCAGAACATCAGACTGATCCTGTACACGGGATACAAGAGTCTTACCTGGCCTAAGGGGAAAAAGAACCAGACTTTTGGTCAGTGGTCCAAGGGTCCATCTTGCATTTCATAAAAAAAATAAATAAAAAATCAAGTTCCCAGTCGGAAGGAAGAGTGGAGAGGTTCAGAATCCATGTTGCTTGAAGTCCAGGGTGTCGTTTCCTCACAGTCAGCGATTATTTGGGTTGCATAATTTGTGGGTTGTGGTCCAGCGAGTTCTGACTCTACAGGCAATGCCGCCTTCTGACAGGACATTTTAGAGCACCAAGTCTACTTTATGAAGAGCCCAACTTTCCAGCAGACTGATACTGCTGGCCCCCAATGCCAAAGGTACCAAAAGTTGGGCCAACAGCCAGCAAAAAAACAGGTTTTATTTTTATAAAACAGGAAACCCACAACAAAGTTAAATATTTATATTTTATTGGACTGACCCCAAGCAGTGGCATCTACAACAACCTTTTAGACCATTTGTGAGATCAATTAATCTTTAGTGCAAGGCAGTTTCACTGCAGATTTTTTTTTCTTTTATACAACTATGCTTCTTGTGCAGTGGGTTTCACCTGGTGCTCAGTTAGCCCTCAACCTTCACACCTTTAAGGGGGACCTGAAAAAAGAAAAACAGCGGTAAACTACGTGAAGAGATGATGAAACCATCGTTCATTTGGAATGATTGACCTACAGTTCAATGCTTTTATTCAAAATTCAGACAAGCAGGAAGACGTCAACATCTTGGTTCTCTCGCAGTTGAGCCTGAGAAAAACAAATTAACATTTTACATTCAGATAAAAAAATTATCATAGATTAAAAACTCAAATGAAAACTACCTTTTTCCCTATTCAGCGGTTGAGTCTCGACATCGCCCTCATGGTCATCATCTCTAGGCCTGTGGTACATCAGTTTCCACTGAGCGCTCATTTCTGGACAATTGGGTTAAGAAGTTCTTGTTACCATTTCCTCCCAAAAAGAACACACTGATACTTACAACATATAATGCCCCTTTTTCCACTAGGGACACCGCAATATGGACAAGTAGCTTCAGATCCGTTCTGACATGTTTCCATTACTTGTGTCCACTCCAAGCAAACCTGTTTTTTTAACTACCGTCGTTGTTCGAAGCAACCCAATATGTCCACCTATGGATTGATTGGTCCAGTAATGCGACATCCCTCTCACTCCTACATGGCAGCGGTAGCTGTGATGGGCCTGGAGTTGTTCGTTTTAAGTGACGTCTCAGAATGTAATAAAAGTAGAACGACCAATAGCAGAAAGCTTGTCCATAAAATTTGAAAAAAAATATTACATTTAAAGTCTCAGAGACCAATTTCTTTTTCTTTACTCCAAGTAGCTCTATATATAAAAACAGTGCTTTATAAACGGTTTTACAGTGTGTAGGAAGGGTTGTGCTCTTGATAAAAGTGAAAGGTGACAGGGAGAATCTACGTTGATATTGGCTGTAGCATCGGCATCTGGGACATAGATTTTTGAGGAGTTTAGTCGTGTGACAATAGAGAAGCCGCAGCGAGCCCACGGTGTTGGGGAGGAAGAAGCCGGTATAGAAGCAGAGAAGCAGGAGGTTTCCGCGGTTATCAGAGCTGGAGTCGGCTAAATCGAGCTGGAAGGCTGCAGATTCGGAGTCTCAACAGACTGGATGATTGCTGGTTAGATCTGGTCCGGCATGAGGAATACGGATCAGAGCTGGAGGCATGAACGGATCGATGATCAAGAGATGTGAGGGTAGACAAAAGTCTTACATTTGAGAGGCTCTGTGTTGTGAGTTTGTGACTGCTTTTTGCTGGAGCTTTTGTTTAGCTAAGCCCGCCCATGTCCTCACCCACTGTCATTCCGAGATAGCAATGGAAACAGAACCATCCCATTTAGGCCATACTGACCCGACCTGGTGGAAAAGGGGCATTTGTCAGCAGATGGAAAGCAATCCATCCCTCAGACAAGTGGGTTAAGTCCTTTTCATTTTACTCAACATGACAATTCTGACGAATTCTGTGAAACCCACTTCAGCAAGTTTTGTTATGAAACCAGCATGATGGCCCTTTACAGGCCCCCAATCGCACCTTTCCATTTCCAGTCCATGGGTCCCCTACTACAAAAAAAGAAGAGTCAATAGAGCACTGTTATTTTCTGATCTGAAATGGGCTACAGATCGAACATATGTTGAATTTTAAAGACATTTTGATGTGGAGAAAACGCTAATTTTCGACTGGTGAAGAAAGTTACTTTAGTTTAAATGTAAAAACACTTAGCAGGTTGCAACTAAGAAAAGGAAGAAATTTGGCTATGATTCGCCTCCTTCCTTCAGGACGAAGGAATGAGAATTAAACCTGAAGCAAACCCACTATTAATCATGGCCATGTGGAAAGTTACAGCTATGCTTGGGGATAAATAGTTGGTCGACTGAGAGTAAGCATGCAGGAGAAGCTCTACAAGGTCTTTGTGCGCAGTTTAAGTGCTAGCTAGTGGTAGCTTGTGTTAGCTTCATGACGTCATGTTTGAGACTTTCAATTTGTAGGCAATTTAAATTTTTAAAATCAAATGAATCCTAAGTCATTTGGCAAACTCTGTTAAAATGAACATCATTGTTTATCGTTTAAATTGAGGTACGTCATGTGTGTGATTCAGGATGCAAGACAAAGTGGACCAGAAAATAACTCATCGCTCCGGTGACTTCCATTGTTTTTTTTCAGCCAGGGGACCCACGGGAAGACAGGAAGAGAAAGACATAAGCTTAGTTTCTACTTCTCCATCTACTTAGAGACAGATTGACGCAGAGCCATTATCCATCGACGCAAAGACTCAGTCACCTGCGCAACAACAGACTGAGAGAGTCCAATTTTTCAACTAGCCGTTTCAGTCAATGGAGAGCCTATGCCCGTCATTGGTCAGCTAAACAACTACATGCTTTATATTAAAAGGACAAGTCATCCAATATCGGACTATAAACTATTAAAATTTCCGCCAATATGTCCATGCATGTGTGCAAACTTGCTGACAGAAGTATAAACTAGGCTTTATGTTCTCCAATAAGAGCTACAATGTTGGTCAGGGCATATAAAGAATGTTTAACTGAAAAGCAAACCTACAGAAATCAGCTTTGGTGAACTAGGATGGCCATTGGTCATGCTTTAAAGATCCTCAGCAGCAACAGTTTATTTACCATCCACTCACTTATTTTAAACTTCAGCTAAATGTTACCTTGTCGTTGCGGAGGTGCAGCGTGTCGTCTTCGGGACACCAACTCTCCGTCCGGCCATCGGCCCTGTCCTACTGTGGTCAGGTCTGCCCTACAGAGTCCATCTGTGAACAGATTTCTGGGTGATGTCTGGTATTCCTGGATGTTTTAAAATGTTCTAGACTTACCTTGGCATGTTCTACATTGCAGCTCCCTGCTCTCCAACTCGTCAGTTTCCGTTTCAGCAGCCTCCTGCTGACAAACCTCATGACTCTCCTCCGGATTCATGCGGTCTGGCAGCTCTTTGTACCGGCCTTTCTGACAGCAAAGTTTAGCTGGATGCCTTTGGACAGTTTGAGTCTTCCTGGGTGCAGAATGCTTCCTAACAACCACTCTGATTGGCTGTTTGCACCCTCTACTATACGTGACCTCATCTTCAGAGTCTCCAGCTTCATCACAATACACCTTGGAGCCATGGACTTTCCTCCTGCCCATTCCCTTTTCCAGATTTTTCCCACAACAGGCACAGATGATCCTTTTTGACTTCGGCAACCATGCATCTTCTTCCTCGTCTGCAGCTGGAGGAGATCCACTGACGACTGCCGAAAGCCTTTTGCCGGGATACACTGGAAAGAGATCCCCATCGTCCAGATCCGTAGAGAACATTTCATCCCTGGAGGAGAGTTCATCCAAAGATGGACTGAGGACGCTCATGCGCTCGTGGGTAGTCTGCATGGGGAGGTAGCTGTAGTAGTAAGGCGTATCTAGGGATGAGAGGTGGGCTGCTCCAGGAGCCAAAACACCATCAAAGGGTAGCTTCAGGATCTGGTAGCTTTCATCAGCTTTAGTTTGATCGCAGGAGCTCATTGCATCTTCTGCCTGCAGGACTTGATCGCTGTTTTTAACCTCTGTAAGCACCAGCTGACCAGAGGGAAGTGAAGGGACAGATTTCTGGTCCTTTTCGGTGTCACAAATACGAACACTTGAGTCAGTCACCAAGATATTTGATTGAATATCTGTGACCTCTTCTGTCTCGTGTGGGACAAGGTGTTCGCCTATTGCCAACTGATGAGGACATTCTTCATGGACAGAAGAGCTGTCAAGAGGCAGCTCCTCCAATCTTCCTGTCCACCCTCCCTGAGGGCTCAGAGGACCCAAAATAACCTGGCTGGACTCACTGTCGTAAACTGCCGCGTTCGAGTCACTCAAAGTCGCGCCTGGAGACTCCAAAAGGCCATGATGGGGCTCCGAAGACAGAGAGTTTGCCTGCTTTTCAGTTTTCTTTTCTTCTACAGGAGAAAAGATACCAGAGGATTGAGAGGCAACGCCAGAGTCCAGCTCTCGGCTTGCGCTCTGCAGCTCAGTTGTTCGGATTTTATCCAAACACTCGATGAGTTTGTTTATGGCATCGCTAGGGTCAGTCTGAGCCCCTGAACAAGCAGTCTCTCTGCGTCCCTGAGCCTGTGGATGGTACTGCGGTCGAGGCACATCACCCCAGGCGGGGGCTTGAAACCTAGGTTCAAACATCCGCCTGTAATCCACAGGATATATCGAAGCATGTGGTAAAACAAAGCCAGGGTAGGGCATATAGGGGTAAGGAGGCAGGCTGGGGCGGCTAAAGTTAAAACCTGGAAAAGATTTTTTTATTTTTTTTTAAGAATGCACTGTGATTTCCTGCAGAATTCAACTCCTGAATGCATCATCTCCATGTGTGAATGACTGTATACCTGCAGGAAGCCCAAAGTGGCTGTATGGGTTGGTAAGCTGCCATGGCGGGTAGAGATAATAGGGCTGAGATGGTGGCTGAACATAGAAGAAAGGTCTGGGATGGGGACTTCTTGGAGCTCCACTGCCAAATGCGGAAGGTTGTTTGCTCGGATCTACGGGAATGATTCAAATATCAGCTTCAACTCAAACCACATTTCTGTTCAATTAGTTACCGAATATTGTTGATAGGTAGAGCATCGGCGCATGCATCAAGCTCAGAGTGAAACCCTGTATCCGTGGGTGTTTCGCTTTAAGAAATAGTCACGTGACCGATACATTGGTTGTTTCATCTTTCACTGAAGCTTGAATTGTGTTTAAAAGCAGGAGCATGTCCAGCTTTAAACTGGTTCCTTCTCTGCCAAAACGTTATCTTTTTAACCAGACCAATTCCCAGAAAGCCAACATCATGGAGCCAGAAAGAAAACGCAAGGTTTCTGACGGTGGGATCATTTTGATCTTATATCAGCAAAAAAAGGACTTGCTTTTGTTTCCTCTCTTTCCTGTTCCTCACAGTTTCTGCTTAATTTTATTCAAATTTCAGTCCATTTCAAAATAAAATTCTTATTTTCTGAAGTTTAAATGCCACATTTGTTCTACTGAACTGCTGAGACATCGCAGAGACAAACATTAACCCAGGAGGTCACAAATGCAACTAGGATAAATTTAAGTATACTGACATAAATCTTCATGGTCACTTTATTCACAGTGAATACATATTTTATAATTTCTTTTTTGAATATCAAGCTACCAGGAAGCATGAGTTGGACCAGGCAAGTGAGGGATTCAGGGAAGTGTTTCAGGCTCTTAAAGTTATTGTGCATTTGTCTCTTGTGAGCATTTGTTTTCTAAAACGGGAGAAATTGCTTTAAAAAAAATCATTGCAAAAAGCATATACACACCCACACACACACAGAGAGAGAGGGAGACAGAGAGGGAGAGAGAGAGGGAGAGAGAGCGCGAGAGAGAGCGCGAGAGAGACAGAGACAGAATTTAAAAAGTGCCTCATATACAATTCATAGAATCAACATCACCTTCCGTTTTGCTTTTTAAAAAGATTTACAACACATTCACATGTCTTATATATTTTGAATATAACATTTGAAACTTTAACATATTAAATTATGCAGTGTGCAGTATGGAATACAATTCCATAAATTGTATGGTAATGCCATTGAATCGATAGATTACTTGATTTTCCGAATTAGGTTGCCTGCAATAATATTAATATCCATCAGGTGTCAGTAGACTCAGTATAGACACAGTTAGGGCAATGTGTCGAAACGGTACACGAGGCCTCATCTACCCACCACTACCGAATACTAAAGTAGAAAAAAAAAAGACAATTACCTTCCATTTTCATCCACGTTCTTGCTCTGCCTGTCGGAAATAAAACACACAAAGGGATGAAAAACTATAAACATTCCCAAGGTTCAGAAAAAATAAATAAGTCACTTAAACAATTTCTTGTTGACCAAACAGAAGTAGAAATATGTCGCTCTCTCAAGTCCAAGCGACATTTCTACTGAGCTAAAAGCCGAACCGCTGCAGCCAATCAGTTTTATAGGAAACAGCTGCTGCGCCTTCAGGGATGATGCCTTCAGGAATAATCGGAACCCTAATGTTTAACATATATTTAGCTATATAGTTTTATTATATATTGTATATATTTTATTTTATATATTTTAAGTAAATTACTATAGCTATTTGACCTGTTTACACTTTATTCATTTATTTATTAGCAGTTAAAAGTCAGCTACCCTTTCTGGGGTACTTTATTTAATTCATGGAAAAATTACATTCACAATACATTATGCGACTTCCTAAAAAGACAATAGATCATTATACACTTCTTATACAAACAATATTATTAAGAGTATGAAACTTATTAAATCATTGTCCATTCTGTACTCCAGACAAATAAATGTTTCCCAAAATCAAAACAGTAGCTACAACCGACACTGCAGACAAGAATATAAGATTGAAATAGAGACCCAATTACAAAGCAAATTCCATATTTTAATTATTGAAAGATTTGCTTGTCATTCTTAGTCACAAATAACAAAATATTATATATATATATATAACAACATATAAGATCCCAGGACATAGTTGTAGCCTACTGTTTACTTGATTTAGGCTAAGTTCGATTTTTTTATTTGTTTATAATTTCCCACTGAAAGTCTTAGAAGTCAATACTTTTTTATATACATTCAATTTAAATTAGATAAAACTGACATTAAGACGCACAGATTCCAAATATTTGATTGTTTAAATTAATAAATTAATATTTGAAATGGAGACTACATGTGCCTCTGTGACACAGTGTGATTTCTATAACCTTGATTTAAAAAATATTCAAGTTCTTTGTTGTAGAGTTATTCTGGTTTGGAAAAAGATGGTTAAAATAAAAGTATTCCTTAGTTTGTCACAAAAGTGTTCGACTATAGGCGTCTCCCACGTCCCACCCAGTGTGGTGTTACAGCATATGCAGCAGAGGGAGCGATGGATATAACCATCCTTCCGTTGCTACGACGTTTTCTAACCTGCAGGGGATGCTATTTCTCCGTCCAGCAGGACAGGTCACTGGGTTTGAGTGCAGTATCCTCAGTTGGCCTCTGCTCTTTGGGGGCGCCTTTTGGAGGATCGTCTGCTGCTCGGCACCGACTCTTAACATCATTTACCGTCGCAGTTCGGCTTCAAGGGTCCATTTACTCTTCATTCCGACGGAAAAACATCGGAACGGATCAGAGTGTGGAGCCCACCAACGATCAAAGTAAGGAATTTTGGAGGCGTTTTACGGAAGAGGCGATGTGTAGCTCTGTCCGTTATTAGCTTAGCTGATGCTCACTGGTATCTCTTCATCTTCTTTTCCACCTCACACCTGAATCTTATTTGTCATAACATCCGGAGCGGAGATTTTGGTATCACACTCTTTATTACTTAACAGCCAGACCTTGTGGCCACGGTGGGGGGCCTGTTAAACTGCACCGGAACTGTGCAGAGTGGGGTCGCTAAAGCAGCCGTCCTAATGCTAACACGCTGTGAATCAGGCTAGAACCGCTGGGCTCGGTTCTGATTGTTTATCTTCTCGAATATCAACTAGAACGTCCGCTGTCAAGCGTGCTCATATCTGAGAACACCTTTTTGTTTCATTTCGTTCAATTGGAGGTCACACAGACGAGTAGTTTTAGGGGATTATAATAAGGTGCTAACGCAATTAGCTAGCTAGCCTCGGGCTAACAGCACACGTTTATGGTAAAGACTGTCTAAACGACACTTTAGTTCAACATAAATTGGCTAGTTAGCATGACTAGATGGTTAGCGTGGTATCTGCATACATTTCAGAACAGGATTACTGAAACCAACGTGTATAAACGAGGCTTAAGTCGCGTTATGATTCAATTAAACTAAGAGGTAATTGAATTTCTAATGATTTCCTGTCTACCTTTAATCGGCTATCCGATGGAAACTACAATACTCACACTGGTAACATCTGGACAGAATCATTCTACACAGCTTACAAACATCTTTAAACAGGGTTTCCAGCTAAATAGAGGAACACAAATAAGAACCCTGGTCCCCCTCTATAACCTGATTGTTTCAGTTTAACTTATTGTTGGTTATTAGCCATAAGAGCAATAATAATAATGGCTATCAAGATTGGCCCAATTTTTTTGATATCGGTGCATTTTTTTTATAGGATAAAAATAGGATCATGTAAAGTATTCTTGCTTTAGACCGATCCTGGCTAGCCTTCATTTTTAGGTCTATGGGACAGCAGTGCGAAACTGTTAGTGTATCAGAAAGAAGCAGGACACATAATGGCGTATTAAAAAACCTTTCCCATGTCCAGAGAGTGTCTTGCTGGCCATGGAGTAGAGGGCGACCGATATGGGGTTTTTGAAAGGCAGATACCAATTTAAAAAAAAAACGTTTTTATTCTTCAAATATAAGACATTATAAAAACAAACTCAAAACAGAAGAATAGAAAATAAAACGGGTTCAAGTTTCTTTCAAATGAATTCCAACAGTATTCAGGAAAATGATGCAAATAGCTGGTTTAGGTTTAGAATCTGGACTTAAAGTATCAAAGAAAAGGCCCACTGTAACATGGTAGTAAATAACAAAATCAAAAATATATATTAAAATAGTGCAGTCAAAGATAAAACACCAAACTTAAGAGTAAAATGAGTGGCCTGGCTCACGGTGGGGCTATTTCCTTCAGTCAAATAGGGGCTGCAGCTGGCCACACAGGTGCCTGATCGTTTTATTTTAATATCGTTCTTTAAAACAAATTGTAGCCGATGGCAGATACAGAAAAAAAAATGAATATATCGGTTGGCCTCCACCATGAAGACCGGCTCCTGTAGACAGCAGATCATAAATGGCGTAAACGTCAGGCGTCTTCCTTCAGGGGAATCGCCCGGCGTCTGGATGAGGCGTTAAGGGCAGGAAGCGAGTTTGGGTTGAAATAAGACACGTAAACAGTCTACTACCAGGCCCTTCGTCTCAGGCTATACCAGTTAATTTGATAAAGATATAAATATAGTCATTAATTCTTTTTAATTGTACCTTTTTTTTTTTCTATTTTTATTGTGGTTCTGACCTTCATTGAGCTCAGCTTGTTTATTGTAAAAAATACAGCAGAATTAACAAAAAAATAACTGGATACTGTCATGATCTCATGGCTGCCCATGCCTAACTGGACGTAATATTAGATATTTATTGACCACATTTTGTTCCAGCAGAACTACAGCTGGTCGATATGGGGGAAAAATTTATATCATTTTGGGTTCGATATATCGATATACATCACACTGTGAAACAAATTAGTTGTTTTTGTGCAAAAACTTCCCATTCCTTGGTAGGGCTGGGTACCGATTCATATTTCATGAATCGATTCAATTCCAATTCGTAAGAGTTAGAATCGATTATCACAATTTGATCCGATTCAATCTGATCCAGTTTGTTATTGATATGGGTCAGTGCTATTCAAATTTGCTTTGGAGCTATTATCTTAATTATATGCTGTATATGTAAGTGATATGCCTTACTACTGAGTAAGTTCATTTTGGGAAACTGTATTTACCCTTTCAGACGAAAGACTTAAATAGCCTTCCTATTTTAGTTGTAAAAAGGGCAAACGATCCCAAAAAATAAAATCAGTTTTTGAAATTGTGATTCAGTTCGATTTCTCGATTGACTCAGAGTCGATTTTTTTCGGATTATTTTGTATGTTTTTTTGTTGTTTTTTTTTTAACACAGCCCTATTCCTCGGTACTATTTAAAGGTATCAGGATATTTTTGGTTCAGCGATTTATTTTCTAAAGCTGAAAATGTGTTTCATTATAAAACTGTTTTGGAAAAATTAAAGGAGGTTGGATTTAAAAGTTGTAGATTTTTTTGATATGAAACAATTTTTCTTTCTTTCTATTCTTTAAAATAAATTACAAATGACAGATTTATGTATTTATATTTTTTTACATTAAATTATTTCAATCATCCCTTCTTGTAGTTAACATGAACTCAAAGTAAGACTCGAAAAAAAAATGATTTTTATCAATTAATCATCTATTTTTGAAGATTTAATATTTGGAAATGTTTTTTTTATTCATTTTGGCCAATGTACTACTTGGACTTCCATAGCTCAGAGTGATGTCAATCCGACCAGGACCTTCCATCTTGTTTTATAAGGATACTTTACAGCTTTTCTTTAGTTGGATTTTGAGTTCAGGTCAGCTCCAAGTCGGGGTGATTAAAATTAAAGCAGTGTTGTTGTTGTTGTTGTTTTTTGTGTGTGTGTTTTTTTTATGTTTGCCACTTTCAATTTCTTTTTTAAGAAAACACAGGTAGAAAAACAAAACTGGAAAATGGATTTAGTATGACATTTTTAGGTCACATTGCCCAGTGGGAGTGTAAGAAAATATCGATATGCCAACATATCGCAATATTTTATGTCACAGTATTGTATCAGTATTTAAGAGCAAAGTATAATTTTTTTTTGTACGAATTTGGATAAAATTTGGTCTTAAAATTAAAAGTACAACTGCTAGTTGATGGCTGTTTTCACCTTTATTGTTCCAGTCGATCAACTAGATCCAGTAATAAAACCGGATGTGTTCTGTATGAAACTGGTTGGAGAGTTTAAAATGCTGTGGCAGTTTTTCAATATATAGTCCTACTCATAGTATGGTTATATATCGTAACGTCCCCTTTGTATTGTGATACAAATCGTATCGCCAGATTCTTGCCAATACGCATCCCAATCGCCCTAAACTCCAAATAAAAACACGCATCACTTTGAGCTATAAAAACGCAACAATACCACATAATTCAAACCAATATGGTACTGATACCTGCCAATACTGTGTTCCGACGCCGATACTTCTATTTATTTATTGTTGGTTTGTTTTTTGATATAAAAAAAATCAATATTCATGAATAGAAGATATCAATATAATTTATTAAGGATTACAGAGCGATAATGGGGATTATTGACCGATACTGATTTTTTTTGTGTGCCGATACCGATGTTTTTCAGCCTTAGTTGATGACCAATGCAGGCTGCCGATTTTCTTAAACTGATATTTGGAGCCGATACTGATTCTGCTCCCTCAATTTACATCATAAAAACAATTATGATAAAAATGTTACACGTTCCAATTTAACATTTATTGAACTTTTAAACAATATAGTTAACATAGGTGAGCTAGAACAAATAAGAACAAGTAGATAAACAATATTAACAAATATAAAAACATTTGAGGTAGAACGAGTAAAAGAAGAATTCAGTGCTGGAAAACTAATTAAAATTACTAGATTAAATATTTAAGCAAAAATAAAAGAATTAAACAAATGCTCACGGTAAAAACACGTGCAGCGTGTGCAATAAAGCTGAGGAAAGACTATCGGCGAATGCTGCAGCCGCTTGCTTATCGGCCGATACACGTAAAAATGTCGTATCGGCCCGATATGTCGGTCTGTCCCTATTAAGGATGCATATTGGATAGAATGTGGTGATACAATATGCATCACAATACTGGAGGGATACGATACATTGAGATACTATGATTGTGATTATTAAAAGTTAATTGTAGCGAAAACAGTCAGAAAACTGCCCGTCGTACTTTAAATTTTACTACAAAATGACTCAAAATTAATGATTCCATTCAAATCCTACAACAAAAAAATCGATACATTGCTTTGGAATATCTATACAATATTGTGACATAAAATATGGTGATATGTTGGCGCACCAGTACATTCCTGCATCCCTACTAATCGATATATTTCCCAGCTGTACAAGCAGAATGCAGGTTGGGCGTAGAGCGGGTTCAGAACATCTCTGTGCAGGTTTCAAACTAACCGCCGCCGCTTCCTGTTTTTCAGAGGAAGCCGCCGCACTCTCCACCTCTGACTCTACCTCTTTGGCCCCGCTGCATGACTTCAGATGACGGATAAAGCCTGGAGGGGAAACCTCGTCCTCACCCCGGATCCCCCTCTTCCCGTGGACCCCTGACGGACGGTCGCCGACGCTTGGCTGCTGCTGCTGCTGTTGTTTGTGTTTCTCTCGGTTGGTCTGAGTCCGGTTCTGCCGGCCGAGCGAGTCTTCAAAGCTGGGGCGCGATTCGTGGGATGCAGCCATGTCGGGTCTCAGCGAGCGCAGGCCGGTCAACACGGACTACGCTGTCTCCCTGCTGGAGCAGCTCAAGTTCTTCTACGAGCAGAAGTTACTGACGGACGTGGTGCTGCTGGTGGAGGACACAGAGTTCCCGTGTCACAAGATGGTCCTGGCAACGTGTAGCTCCTATTTCAGGTGAGTAGGGGGGCTTTCATAACTAGAAGCTCTGCTCTGCACCAGTTATTGTCCTCCTGGGAGATTGGAAACAAAACATTTTGCTCTGGAAGCAGATGAGGTAATTGCTACCAGACGTTTTCCTGCTGTCCCTGGGGGAGGCCTCATTCATGCGCTCTGATCAAATCTGCTGCATCATCTCTGGGCTGCAGCTGCAGCTACAGCGCGCCGTCTGGGTGTCGAGGTGTCACGGCGCTTCCGCTCAACCGCTTCTGCTTCCTCTCCATCCGCTTCGCTTCGGGGGAGGAAGGGACTGCGGAGACTGGTCTGGTCACGTAGCTCTGGCTGGGAGATGGAGAGTGGGGGGTGTAACATGGTTGCATAATAGAGCCTGGCAGGTTTAGCCCCCGCTGAGGACAGCATACCCACAAACCCTCTGGACTGTTACAACAGTGCAGCTCCTCTATTGGTCGGATTTTTAAAACCTGCCTCATTCAGAAGTCAATTTAAGACTACCCAGATGTTATTTCATCTGTAGCCTCAAGGTAAAGAGAGCATCCTCTGCTGTTCAGCTGGTTTCCATCATGTTTCCAACCACATCAAAGCAGGAAAACTGATGTTTTTATCCGACCAGGATCCCAGAATGGCAAATTCCCACCTGCAGCAATCATCAGGTCTTCTTCTGTCTCCTTTTTCTTTCTTCTTGGTTGTCTCTGGGGTATTTAACTCTTGTAATCCTCATTTCCAGCAATCCGTACGCCGCGGGTCGTTGCTGTTTAGTTGGACTCTGACTGGGCAGTCGAGGTTGAATTGAAGGGGAAGTTGTTTTTGTTTTGTTTTTTCAACCTGGACCTTAGTTTTACCAAATAGTACGTTCATTTACTCAGCCGGACAAGTTTGGAGTCCCTGGTAGTCCTTCAGGAGAAGTTAATATCCAGTCACAATCAGCATATATATATATATATATATATATATATATATATATATATATATTAGGGCTGAACGATTTTGGTAAATAATCTAATTGCAATTTTTTTTTTTTCAATATTGCAATTGCGATTTAATGTGCAATTATTTTTGTGGGGCTTTTGTCATGCATTTTTTAATTAATGCAATCAAAAATATTGTGTATTATAAACAGGTTTTTATACATAATTTATTCTATTCCATAAGATTATTTACTTATTTTAAGACAAAGGCAAATATTAACAACTTTATCTACTTTTAATCATCACACTCGATGGTCATCGGCGTCGTTCTGCAATCAAGTTTTTCTTCCCTTTGATCCCAGCTAATAATTCCCTCCGGCTGCAATGTTTTCCTCCGTGTGGTTATCCAGGAAGAAGGATGCTTGAAGGAACAAGCTCTGATTTTTAATTCTCCATCGATCTAATTCACTTTCAGTCTCTGGTATGACTCTGTATTGCGGTTTGATCCCATGTCAGTTGTTGCGAAATACACCGCTGTTTTCGGTGCGGCTTTAAGTTTCTGTCGGCATTTTTTATACAGCGCAGGTAAAATGTGGCTAAAATGTGTGTGTGAGATTGAATCCTAGCTTATTCATCATGGTTAACAAAGCAAACTTTTGGCTATAAAACCCGTTATAGCACGAATTATTTCCGTGTGCTGTTTTTTTATTTTCGTAAGGAGCGATTCTTTCAAACAGCTCGGTCAGCGATCCCTTACGGCTGGAATTTTGTTTACTGGAAATTGAAACACTGGTGGCGGTCAGTTTAGCCGTGCAACTCTCATATATGGTGGTGTGATGTTTTTAGGTGTTGATAAAGGTTCGTACTGTAGCCTACCTCGTGAGGCAGCCACAATACCAAGACGGGTTCTGCATAATACCTGGCGTTGCGCAGCATCAACGTTTTCATAGCAGATATAATTTCTCACAACTGATGTACTTTTCCTCTTTGGTACTAACTATTGTGCAGCATTGGATTCTGTTAAGCTTTTGGTCATTTTATAACTAGTTAAAGTGATGCGTTTCCTTCTCTCCCTGCATTGTTTGCAAGTCACGTGACTTTAGCAGATATGATTACGTCAAGTCAAATCGCAGCCTTTGCGATTAGGAAATAGCATTTTACCAAATCGCGATTTAATTGCAAATGCAATGAAATCGTTCAGCCCTAATATATATGGGAGTCCATTGGGCAGGAGATTGTTATCTGTAATACGGCATTATCTGCCCCAACACTCCTTCATTTTGCCATATTTTGTTATGAATAGTTAGCGATATTCCCCTGTGAGTTTGGAACATCTCGGAGTAGCTAAGGTATTGGTTTCTGGGTGTTTTACAGGATTTTCATGATTACAACTTGCACTTACCTGGGATTTCAATGACGTCACAGCCATCCGCCATTACAGCTGTAGTTTGTGTAGGTTGCAGAAAGGGAGCCTGTGGAAGCTGAAATTAGTCCAGTTTGTTATTTGGTTAGTGTAATTTGGAAACACACAAACATGAACCATGTTGATGTCTGCAGTAGCAAGTTCTGTATAACCGACCGCCGTAGAGCACAGAGTGAAAGTCCTGCTCAGAAACAGCCGTGTGGACAATAACAAAGAACCTCTGAGACTCTCTGTACTCACAGGGGAATAGTTCTGGGGATTCATAACGAAACATAGCAGATAATGCTACTTTGGTTGCCCCATTAGTTCCCATTATATGGATATACGCTGTTCGCGACTGGATATTAACTTCTCCTGAAGGACTCAAAGTGGCTCCAAACTTGTCTTTGTAAGTAAATAAACATAATAAATGCTTGAAATAAGATCCAGGTTGGAAAACAAACCAAATCTCCCCTTAAACACCTATCTTTGCATCGTACTAGCTCAACAAAAGTTGTACGGTGAGTTTCTCTGTTCCCCAATCAGTGAACTGTGGTGTGTGTGACGCCGGTAGGTGACACATTGTCCTATGGACCTACATTGGAATCCCAGAAATGATGCGGTACAGGAATACATGCTATTCATCAGTACTATTAAAAATGCAGCAGGTTTGTTTTATTATAAATTAATTGAACCAATAAGAAATGACAAAGCTATTTTGGAGGTATGCGTATTTGCATCAACGTCGGTATTAGTTGATGCTAATCATGTTTTTAACATATGGGCATCTGTCCCATAGGTAAACTCCTGAGCTACGTTCACCCCAGTAAAAATGTGCCAATCTTGAAGACCAACATTGGGTTGCATATATATTTCTTTACAGTTTTGAGAGTATGGGATGTAACAGTACATGTATTCTGATCTTGTGCTATAGTACTGAACAAATCCAGCTGTTTTCTACCTGAGCACCTGCAGAATGTTTATATACATAGCTCAGAGCCCAATGCACAATGAATAAATTAGACCAGAACAGAAAGGACTCCCAGCTGTCACTAAAACTCTGCTATTTGGGAACATTAATGGTTTCTCCTGCAGTTACAGTAGAGAAAGAAAGATGGACCGAACAAGATCTTTGTCAGCGAATGCATCTTTCAACAGCAATAAGGTCCGTTACACGTTATGATCTGAGCTGAAGGACTCACCTGAAAATATGTCAAGCTGATTAACGATATGTATTGTAGTATATTAAAGTATATTAATTAGTATCAGTATATTAATTAAATTAAATAACTTTTATGGTGCAAAATGTTTAAAAAATATATTCAATTCTTTTATCAAAATAATGTAACAAAAAAATCTCAAAACATTAAAGTTGAAGAGATTTTAGATCAAATAATAGCTAAATATTAGGAAAATAAAGTTCCGTTTTTTTTCTGCTTTCCTGGTTTATACATATTTGCACCAACCTGGATATATTTGAAATAAAAATACTTCAAGAACACATTTTAAACTTTCAATCTCTAATGTGAAGACAAATGCTGTACATCAGCATCCTTGCGTATCTGTTTAAAAGTATGTATGCACAGCTTGATGACATCATCAAAATACATAACTGCGGTATGGCCTCTGTCTAAGTTTATATCATTTGTACCATATACCTTTTTATATTGCTAACTACTATCCAAAATTTGTATTTATTTGTTTATTTTTGTCCCGATGTTTCCTCTACAGGGCGATGTTCATGAGTGGCCTCAGCGAGAGCAAGCAGACCCACGTCCACCTGAGGAACGTGGACCCCGCCACGCTGAAGATCATCATCGCCTACGCCTACACGGGCCACCTGGCCATCAACGACAGCACCGTGGAGCCGCTCTATGAGACCGCCTGCTTCCTACAGGTCTGTGAAAACGAGACCAGCAGAGTGCTGGTCTTCCCGCTGCTTCCCGCAGGTCGTCTCTGCACCGTTTCATCAGCGTTCACGCTCACCGATGTTTTTGTTCCGGCAGATTTGATTCGCTAGACTGAAACATCATTTGAGGAAAAGGAAGAATATTTATTTTTGAAAAATGACTGGATTCTCTCCGTTAGATCTGGCTGTAACTCACTCTTGGAGAATTTCAGGATGCTTGCCTCAGTCACGTGATATGCCACAGCTAAAAGCAAACCCATAAGCTAGCAAAACCACGGTTCGCCACAATGCCAGGAGTCTTACTTAATACATGGCGGATGATTTCCAAGCCACCCGCTCTGCTTAATATGTGGTATTTCTGTTGAAGTAATGAAGCCTTTAAATCTTCCCCAGACGGGATGAGAGAAACAACCACTGCTGATTTACTGATTTTTATAAATGTTATTTTAAAGGCATATTTAAACGCTGCAGATCATGTGCGTTGAGGGACAGAGAGGATGTCACTCATGTTGATGGGATAATACGGGGATGCTGGTTAGTTACCACCCCACATTGGATTTACATTTATTATTATACCAAAAAAATAATCAGGTTTTTATGGGTTTTTTGTTGGGCTGGACGACATGCACCAA